>JAJHZJ010000683.1:5715408-6315408 GCA_023548195.1 Bettongia penicillata ogilbyi
ATGACATCTTGCTTTGTGCCGCAGAAAAAGTGTGAGCGCTACTGGGCAGAGCCTGGAGAGACTGTTCTTCAGTGTGGCCCCTTCTCCATCTCTTGTGTGAGTATGTCAGAAATTCCCATTATGTGGACAAAGATCCTGGTGCCCCACAATACTATGCAGAACAACTTGTCTACAGATCTTACTGATCTTTCCCCCTAATGTATCTTCCTTAGGAATCTGAAAACAAGAAATCTGATTATGTTATCAGGACGCTAAAAGCCAAGCTGAATAGTGTAAGTCTGAACCATCTTCCTTTCTCTTAATAGTGATAATGCCAGGGAATTTCAAGAAATAATAAAATGTTTGCATACTCCTTTACCCAAACTGTGGGGTTTATTAATAATAACATATAAAAAGACTCCAAGAAAATAGGTTCACTGGATCTCATCACTGGGCCTTGGTCTTATTCAGGTTCTGAGAACTGAAGCCACACACATCAAAACCCAGGAAATTAACTCTATCCAGAACTTAAGGCTAATTGTGAGTGGCCTGAAATGGTCCTGGCTAATGATTTAATATTCAGTAGGACAAAGAGAGCTAGGGCCTTTGTCAAGCAGACTAATCTGAGATAAACAGAGTCTATTTCCCTTAGATTTATCCATTCTGAGTAAGTTTGATGAGGGCAAATCAGGACTTGCTAGAATTCCTTTGGTATCTGTGGCTGTACTGACGGGCTTATTGTTCAGTCATCTGGGATACTTTGGTTAACCTGTTTCCACTTCCTTCCTCTGTGGGAATGGACCTAGCCTAACCAGTTTATATTAGGCACACATATCATGGCAAATCATTGATATAATCTACCTAGATGGCTTGAAAATGGATTGTTACACTCAGAAGAAAATGCATCGATGGCAAAGGGGATCTGATCTCATAGAAGGGAGCTTTGTGGGAGTTGTTGGCTTTTCATGGCAGAAGCACCTCTCAATTTCCAACTGGGAAACTATTTTATTTTGGCCATTCTCCTGTAGGAAACTCGAACCATCTATCAGTTTCATTACAAGAACTGGCCAGATCACGATGTGCCCTCATCTATAGATCCCATCCTGGAGCTCATTTGGGAGATGCGATGTTACCAAGAGCATGACAGTGTTCCTATTTGCATTCACTGCAGGTATGGTGCTACCTGGGAGGAGACAGGAATTGCTTTTAGAACAAACCATAGGCAGCAGTTTCTACTGTAATTGAAGCATCACCAGTTTTTCCTAGTGTTCAGAACAGTCTAAACCCTACGTCTCCCAGGAGGTTAGTGAGTAATGGAGCTTAGAAATATGAGTTAATGAAGAAGAAAAGTTGGGGTCAGTATTTTTCCAACTTCAGTATTTTAAAAATATCTGTGATTTCACGTAGGTAGTTACTTTCTCCATTGACACAAATAACAACCTCACTTCCACCCTCCTACTCCCCCATCCCACCAGCCCTTGTACCTTAGTAGCTGGTGTACATGCCTTACTCTGGCCAAAAAATTTCACCTCCTGGTGGTCAGCCTTCTGGTGGTGAGCCTCCCTGCATTTATCTAGGCTTATCCTTGTAATAAAAGGCATGTGGTCTGTTTCCAGGTCCACAGTTGAAGCTTTTCCTGGTTGGTAGGGACTTGCCAGAGCCTATGTTCTTTTGGCAAAGTCTTTAAGAATCCAGGGTCACCTTCACACTATGATGTAATATCAGATTAGGACTTTGGTGTGTCTTTAGGGCAAGTACACACTAGCTTAAAAAGAAACTAGAATCTTGAGTTTTTATTTTTCTGATAAACCACTTAGTGAGAGGGGATTAATAGGAGAGATTATCCAGGATAGGTGAGGAGGCACAGCTGGTCTAGGAGGAAAGCATTTGACAGCTGGTGAATGTCCTCTGGAAACTATTTACATGTATGGCAAAGCTTCATTGCCTCCATGAACTTTCCTGGTCAACATTGCTTATGAAATTTCCCAAATGTCTGCAGATGACATGTTTTTGGTAACTCTGCCACTCTCCCCAGTACTGTGGTTTTTCTTTTCAGCGCTGGCTGTGGGAGGACTGGTGTTCTGTGTGCTGTAGATTATACCTGGAAGCTGCTTAAAGATGGAGTGAGTATCTCTCAGCAGGCATTTCCCATTTGCCTTGTCCAGAAGCAAGGATACTCAGAAATTGCTTCATTCTGCCAAACACCTGTTTCTCAATTCAGGCTTTCCCGAATTTATTTTCAATTTTTCTTCCTGCATTCCAGTAAGTCAGTTTTATACACATTTAGTCAAGCTGTTTTCCCAGCTGCCCCATTGCTGCACTAATCCTTGACCTGAGCTACCATAGGTTATAAAATGTTATTATACCAATGTTTCCCAAATGAGTTTGATTACAGAACATGTCTAGACTTGAAAGATATTGATGGAACTTATAAATGTTACAGGGTGTGGGGCTTGTGGACTGTTCGTGGCATGAAGAGGTGGAAGGATTTGGGAGCAATACTAAAGAAATTAAATGTACTTTTGCAATGAAAAATTGTTAGGCATGTTTCTGATATGTGCACAGGATATAATTCAATACTTTGGAGTAGATTTTAGAAGAGGATTGATATCGCAGGTAAAGCATTGGTTTCTGGAGTTTGAGAACCTTAATTCAAGTTCTGGCTCTATTACTTACTTATCACGTGATAGAGTTTAACCTGTTTGGATAGCCATTTCCTTATCTGTAAAACTAGGGGAGGGGGAAGTTATTCTATATAATCTCTAAGGTTCCTTACAGTAAAATTTGCAATTTTACTGTTTGATTTAAATTTTCTTATAGAATATCTACCTATTCACATGACATGACACTGCAGGGTTTCATGCAATATAATTTTCAGTTGTTTCCAACTCTTCATGACCCCATTTTGAGTTTTCTTGGTAAAAATACTGGAGTGGTTTTCCATTTCCTTCTCCAGCACATTTTACAGATAAGGAACAAAGGCAAATAGGATTACTTAAGTGACTTTCCCTGGGTCACACAGCTAGTAAATATCTAAGGCCAGATTTGAACTCATGAAGTTAAGTCTTCCAGACTCCAGGCCCAGCACTATATCTAACATTCCATCTCCTGCCTGAAAGATAATTTGGGAAAATTCTACATTAAGTGGGTCCAGGCACTTAGATCACTATGGCTTCCCAAAAAACAAAACAAGACACATTAGCAGTGAAAACCTGATAAGATATACTTCTGTCCTATAGAATTATACATTCTACTGTATGTCATATGAATTCCCATGCTTATCTGCTGCACATTTTCTCTCATCATGTCTTTGTTTTCAGTAATTCAGTTGCTTTCCCAAAAATTAGACGATTAAAAACTGTTATAAAAAAACCATGTAAAATAACTTTAGAGTTTTATAGATGTACTTCAGGGTTAGACATTAAGCCTTCAAAAGCACCAACCTCTTGGTTTTTCTTTTCCTTTATTCTCTCTTTCTCCTTCCTCCTCTTCCTTTTCTCCTTCTCCCCTTCCCTTCATGTGGGGAGACATATCAGCAATGACAGCAGTCATTTGTTTTTAGCCTTAATTTATCACAGATGTTGAGAGGTGACATGGAAAGAAAAGAGAGGACAAGGGAACAATTTATTAATGATGATTGAATCAAAAGCAATAAGATCTTATTCCTTTGTTTTGGCAGATAATTCCTGTGAACTTCAGTATTTTTAGTTTAATTCAGGACATGCGGACACAGAGACCTTCCTTAGTGCAAACTCAGGTATGAATGATTTATTGCAAACAGACAAGGGCATGTGTCCAAGTCTTCTTTCCTCCTGTCCTTCCTCTCTCCTGTCCATTCCTTCCTTCCTTCCTTCCTCCCTCCCTCCTGTCCCTTCCTTCCTTTCTATGTTAAAACCACCACCCTAAAGAGCTTTTTCTTAAGTTATCATAACAGTTGTTGCTTAGGTCACTTTTTGTGAGAGGCAACTAGTAGAAACCAGTAGAAGCGTCATTACAATGTGAAATGTCATTCAACAAACATTTATGAAGAACCTACCATGTGCAATCATATATAAACACTGATGTTAATGATAATAGATAGGGGGTGGGGAACCTATGGCCTCAAGGCTACATGTGGCCCTCAAGGTCCTCAAGTGCAGCCCTTTGACTGAATCTAAATTTTACACAGCAAATCCCCTTAATAAAAGGATTTGTTCTATAAAACTTGGATTAAGTCAAAAGGCTGCACTCAAGGACCTAGAAGGCCACATGTGGCCTCAAGGCTGAAGGTTCTCCACAACTATAATAGACTCATCAAGAATCAGATAATCAAGAAGCATTTATCAAGCAAGGTACACTGTATTAGGAGTTGGAAGTCATGGCAATAGATTGACTATCAAAAGAATAGGCCACCAAAGGTTTTGGATTTCCCTTTCATAGGAGACTGATAGGATTATTTTTCTTACAGCTCCCTATATCTCCAAGGTGGACATTAGGCTCAAATGTCCTAGCAAGGAGGTGCAAATCAGTACATCTGGCCTTTACTTCAACTGTGAGCACACAGGTCCACTTTGGTGTGATGTGCAAGAGCTTAAAGTGGGAATGCATGTAGGCTTGGAAAGAAAATGGTTAGCACTATTTTACTCATGTCTAAGATTAACGATGGTTCTAGCAGGATATAATTTCTAACTGTCTTGAGCTTGACAGATTTTAATACTTTGAAAGATTTGTCTTTCATCAATATGGTCATACCTTCCACCAATGTGGTTTATGATTCCTATACCTTTTATGAGTTTCTTTGGAGAAACATGAATTACTTGGTCACCACCATTCTGTTACTTAGGTGTGCCTTACATCTCAGATACATGGTGTTTGGCAGGACCTTTCCTAAAAGACTTTCCAGTTTGGTAGGATCTTCCACAGCTTGTAGCTCTGCTGGCTTAAAGTTCAAGAACTCAGTGTCACCACCATGCCACAAGTAAGGCAGTAACATAGTGAGCCAAACAGAAGACTTGATAATTTTGTTCCCCTGTTTTGATAGTGACAAAACAAATATTTTAACTTAGAAATTATAAACAGTTTGTTAAGATGAGTCAGGTCAAAGAAGAAGAAATAATTATTGCAAATAAACCAATCATTTTGCCCCATACCAAGAGAAGTTTGCATTTTAAGAGTCTGTTTTATGAAATGAAAGTTTTTTTCATCAAATGTAGACACGGATTTAAAGGGAGGGTCAGTCCATAAAAATGGAATGAGATCTCATAATGTATGCAACCTAGGAGTGTTGCATAAAAGCACTTTTTAAAAGAAATATCCCCAAATGAGACCTACTCTGAACGTTTTCCTTATCCAGTCAACTATAAGACGCCTGAAACATTTTGGAACTAACCACTATATTATGGCAATATCAAAGAGCAGTGAATTAACACACTTGTTTTTTCACTTCTTCTACCCAAGAAATAAAGCATAATTGATGTTTAATCTTCCTGCTTTTAACAAAAGTTAAAGATATTTTTGACTGAAAATGAACAAGACACCAATCCCTGAGATGCTACTGATGTATTGAACAGCTATAATGAGCTCACTTATGGGAAGTTTGTACTTAATCTGATTAAGAAGTCAAAGTAAGGAAAAATCCCTAAACAGTAGCACTCAAATAAAAAGAGGATCTGAACTCCAGTGCAATTTGGATACCACTAAAACACCAGTTTGCTGCATCTATTGGGATAGTAGAAGCAGGAATCCATCAGCATTATGATAGGTAATAGAAGTTAAATCCCCTTACAATGAAAATCTATAACTTTATCTAAGATTTAGAAACCCCAATCAATGGGTAATGTTTTTTAAAGCTTTATATGAGACATTTCACTAATATAGTATAGTAGAAAGAACACTGGTCTAGGACTCAAAAATCTGGTGTATTGTCTGCTCTGCTTCTGATTAGGTCATTTTGAGAAAGTATTTTGCCTTTCTGAGACTCTTAACTTATCTTTAAATCAGGTATATTTTACAGACTTTCTTATTAATAGTAGGTGCTTAACAAATGATTGTTGACTTGTTGACCTCATAGGGTTGTTGCAAGGATCTACTGAGATAATTACATAAAAATGCTTTGAAAACTACAAAGTATTATATATGCAAATAGAATCTTAGGCTCTAGAAAGGGAAGACATTTCAGAAATTATTTCATCCAACCCCTTCCTTTTATAGGTAGGAAAACGCAGAGAGGACAAATAATTCACCTACAATCACAAAAACAGCTGAGCCAGAAAACAGTTTCCCTGACTTCTGACATCAAAATTCAGTGTGCTTTCCATCACACCAGTTTTCCAAAATTGTTATTTTCATTTACAAGAAGTGAGGCAGGCAGTCCCTCAGAATTTTCTCTAATGGAATCTGGCCCATTGAAACTTCTCCCATTTTCTACCTCTATATTCAATTTTTTCTAATATAAAGTGACATGTCTATAGCATTTTAAAGTTTGTAAAACATGTTCCATGCATCCTCTCATTTGAGCTCTACATCAGACTTGTACAATGGATACTAACAGCATTATCATCATCATCTTACAGATCAGAAAAAGTAAGTCTTTGAGAGGTTCAATGATGTGGCCATGATTACACAGCTAATAAATGTCACAGGCAGGATTTAAATGCAAGTTTCCTAACCACAAGTCACAGGCTCCATGAGGACATGTGGCCTCTACCCCAACCCTACCATTCTGTGGCTTTTGATGTCATTTTTTAGGAGCAGTATGAGATGGTCTACAATGCTGTGCTGGAACTGTTTAAGAGACAGATGGAAGTGCTCACAGATAACCGGAACACTGCTGGTCCAGAGGTAGGATTCAGATATTTTTACTTCCTTTGATACTCAGAGTTGTCTTCTGTCCAAGGAACTCAAAATATATACAGGGCTTAAAGTATTACCTGCCATTGCCATTACTCTGGAGTCCTGGATGTGCATGGGACTGTTCTATGAATTTCTTGTGGGCAGAAAAATGGTATTATAGTCACTCAGTGAAGCAGTCCATGGAGTGTGGTTTTTTTATCCAGAAAAAATTATTTTTGATATTAAGTATCACATATAATTTTCAGCTAAATACAAGTGATAACAAGCCTGACTTGGGGGGTGCAGCTAGAATAAATTATTTTCTTGTGCTTTAGATAGCTGAATGGTGGGGTGTAAATGAGAAGTCAGATTTAGTCAAAACACAGAAACCACTGAGTCCAGCTGTGGTTTTGTAGCTACTGCCCCCTGCCTTATCATCAAATACCAGTAAATGCCTGGCTGGTGTTTGCAAAGATTTTCTTTTTAATCAGTTTTTAGCTGAAGCATATTGATCACAAAAACCATCTTGTGGGTCTAAGCAAGAGTAAGATCAGATAGTAAGAAAACTAGGGACCTTGGGATGCTAAACTGATCATGTCCCCACAGCTTACTCAGACTGATAGATAAAATACTTCTTATAGAATCATAAATCTAAAGTTGTAAGGAATCTTAGGGGTCATCTTGTCCAACGCTCTCATTTTACAGATTAGAACATTAAAGCCAAGAGATGTAACATCTGTATTAAAATTTAGTTGTGATTTATCATGTTTCTTTTTAAATATTTCAGGATGATCAATGGAATATCACTTCCTTAACCAATCAAAATTTAAATGAATTTGTTTTCATTAGAAAATCAGATTGATTCTTTTTGTATTTAAACTCACATTATGTTTTGAAACATGCCCTCTTCAAGAGGATGGTTTTCTTTTATTAAACATATAGGTCCCTCTACAGAATCACAGGTTTTGTTTTCAGGGCTGCAAGGAACTGGAGTGACAATCAAGTCCAATACATGCCAAACATTTCCACTGTAATATACCTAACAGGTAGTCATCCAGCCTTTGAAGAATGCCAATGAGAGGGAACTCACCACCTTTCAAGGCAGCCCACTGTACTTTTTGGATAGCTCTAATTTTTAGGAAGGTTGTTTTTTTTTTCTTAAATTAATCCTAACTTTCCCTCTTTACAATTCCATCCATTGTACCCAGTTTTGTCCTCTGGAGCCAAACAAAATGAAGCCTTCGGGTTGGTCTCCCTGCCTCAAGTCTATCTTCCACTCAGCTGTCAAAGTAATCTTCCTAAAGCACAAGCCTATCATGTCATCCCCCTACTCCGTAAACACCAGTGGTCTCCTATTACCTCCAAGATCAAATACAAAATCCTCTTTGAAAGCCTTTCCCCATTTCGAGCTGTCTTACAATTTCTTGTCTTCCTACACTTTACTTCTCTCCATGTGCTCTATGACCCAGTGACATTGGTCTCCTTGCTGTTCCTCTCACAAGACACTTCTCCTAATTTCTGGCATTGTTATTTTGTGTCTCTCATGCCTGCAAAGCTCTCCTTCCTCACCCCTGCCTTCTGTCTTCCTTCAAATCCCACCTTCTGCAAGAAGCCTTTCTCAGTCCTCCTTCATCTTAGTTCTTTCCTTCTGACATTATCTCCAGTATATCTTGTATATATCTCATTAGTACATAATTATTTGCATTTTGTCTCCCTGATCAGACTAGGAGGGTCTTGAGATCGAAGATTATTTTTTGACTTTCTTTGTAGCTCTAGCATTTAGCATGATGCCTGACACATAGTAAGTGTTTAGTAAATGTTTCTTGATTTGACTTGACTCCCATATAACAATCCTTTCAATATTTGGAGAAAGCTAAATACATTCCTAGTTCCTTCAATTGATCTTCATATTACAGGTACTCAAGGCCCTTCCTCATCCTTCATTAATACCTTCCTTAAATTCTGGTGCCCAGAATGGGACTAGAATACTCCAGACATGACATGACTACGGTAGACTCCAGGGGAACCATTACTTCCTTATTCTTGGAAGCTATGGCTTTCTCAATGCAGCCCAAGTTTTCATTAGTTTTTTTTCTGGTTGCCTTACTACTCTGCTAACTTACATTGAGTTTGTAGTTCACAAAATACACTCAAATTTTTTTCAAACTGCTAATGATGTCTCCTCTAGCCTGTACCTGTGAATTTTATTTTTTTAATGCAAGTGTAAGACATTACATTTCTATTGACATTCATAGCCCAACATTCTCACCAGAAAAGGTATTCTTTGTCATGCAATGTGTTAGCTACCTCTCCCAGCTTTGTGTCATAGTAGCAACAATAATAATAAACTAGAGTTTATATATGTCTTTAAAGTTTGCAAAGTACTTTATAAATATTATCTCATTTTATTCTCATAACTACCCTCAAAGATAGGTGCTATTATTTTAATTCCCATTTTACGTATGAGGAAATTGAGGGATTGAGAGATGAAGTGATTTACCTGGGTCATATATCTAGTACATATCTGAAGCATGATTTAAAATCAGGTCTTCCTGACACTAGCACTCTCTCTACTGTACCCCTGCTCTGCCACATAGGAAGATTTGGCGATCAAACCTTCTTTTCCTTTATCTACATCACTGATAAAAATGGTAAAATGCACAGACTCAAGCCCAGATTCCTGGGGCACTCCATTGGAGACTTCCCATCACATGACTATTGAACCATCAATGACTACTCTTTGGGTATGGCCATTCAAGTAGTTCAGAATCCACCAGGCCGTATCATAGTCAAGTCCACATGTCTCTGTCTTCTACTTTTGCAATGTCTCAAAGGACTACCTCATTGCAAAGAATTGTTTAAGCACCAATATTTGGCACTAATGTCAGTCTTTAGGAGGTAAGTTTTGTAGAGAATTAGTATCCCTAGAAAACACCCCTACATGTGATCATTCAGCCTGCACTCAAATATTTCCAGGGATGGAGCACTCACTTCAGACATGCCCATTATTCCATTACTAGCCAACTTTCAATATTAGAAAACTTCCTTATATTGAGTCAAAATCTGTTTCCCAGTAATTAAAAAATATGTATAAATGATTCATTTTTAAAACGATGCTGTTATTTCCCAATAACTTATTCCCTTCAAACTCCATCCTGTAATAAACAAAAAAAATTGACTGACAGAGTATGCTTATTCCACACCAGTAGATCACTATTCTTTACTTGTAGAAGGGAATTGTATTTCATCAACCAAACTTTGGAGGTTTTTGGTCATTGAACTGATATAAGTTCTAATTTTTTTTTTAGTGTTGTTTTCATTTATATTATTCTGGGTATCATGTATGTTGTTCTCTTGTTCTGTTTATTTTTCTCTTTACCAGTTTACATCTTTTTAATTTTCTCTGAATTTTTCATATTTCTTTTCTATTCTAATCATATAGCACTATTTATTCAACCATCTTTCAATTATTTGGTTCCCATTTTGTTTCCAGTTTTTTTTGTTACCACAAATAATACTGCTATGAATATTTTGTCATATAAAGGATGACCTTTCTTTCTGTCATTGACTTCCTTGAGATACACATCCAATTAGTGCCATTTCCTATATAATTCCAAATTGTTTTACAGAATGGTTGGACTAACTCATAGCTTCACCAATAGTGTTTTAATTGTGCATGTTTTACCACAACTTCAACACTGGGTAGTTCCATTTTTTATCATCTTTATCAATTTCATCTTGCTGTAACTTTCAGTAGTTTGTCTTAGTTGTGTCTTCTATAATGAAAGAGAATAAGTCTATTTTTAGTTAGTATGTACATAATTATTTGTATTTTTTTCTCCCCCACTAGAATGTGCTCCTTGACAGTAAGGGTGTTTTTGTTTTTTACTTTCTTTGAATTTCCAGAATTTAACCCAATGCCTGGCACATTATATGTGCTGTTGATTGATTGATTACCCAAGTGACTGGCCCAAGGTCACACAGTAAGAAGCAGAGCCAGAATTCAAACAAATTAATGTTCATGTTTATTTACAGCCCAAAGAGTACAATATTATCTCTGCTCTCAGGAAGCTCATAGTGTAGCTGAGAAGACAAGATCAACATACATGATATGTCTAGCAAATAATTAAAGCTGGCATGACGTGGTACACTGTAGAATACTACAGAATACAGAAAACGCAGAAATTTGTATATGCTATAGTAGGCATGAAAACCTGCCTGAAAGAGGTGGGATCTGAAAGAGGAAGATGGGGAAAGAGCATTATGAACAAAGAGGCAAAGATAGTATGAGCTCTGAGAAAAGTGGGGTGATTAGAATGACAAGACAAAAGTCATACCCCACTAGTACCCTTTCCTCCCAACTACCTCATATTTAACTACGTTTTAACATATTCACTTAATATTTATGTTGTGTACATATATATACATTTATATACTTATTATACACCCCCTATAATGGCCTTCCCCTGACTACTTCTTAAACAGGCATTTACTATTTACTGAATAGGCATTACCTCACCCTAGGTGAGTACTGAATAAGCCTTGGCCTAAAGGGGCCAAGGTCTCCCATTGCATCCTGGGCCTTCTCCAGTCATCCTGATGAATATCTGGTCACTGGATCCAGATGGCTCAGGAGAAGAAGTGAGGCTGGTGACCCTGCACAGCCCTCCCTTACTTAGCACAAAGTCAAGTGCCAGTCATGTCATCATTTCTCTGATGGCACGATCTTCTTTGTCAACAGAGGATGAACACAACAACAATAATATTAATGGAAGATTCTTGGAAGTAGATTGTTTCATTGTTTGTGCTTGTATATCCAGGGCCTAGATCTTGGCACAGTTCTTGGCATAGAGCTGGCATTTAAAAAATACTTGTTGACTGACTGATTAGATATCAAAGTAGATAATCAAATACTTAAATGTTATTGAGAAATAATACTAGCATCTACTTTAGAGTCTACATGTATAGTATCAGAGTTTTATTTGATGGAGTCTTTATGGTTTGGAGACATGAAGTAGACCTTAAAGTAGACCCCGAAATATATAATCATATCCCACATTATAATTCAGTTCAATAATTCAGCATAAATTTATTAAGTGACCATAAATATGTGTCAGCTGCTGGAGATATAAAGATAGCTATGTCACAGACCCTGCTTTCAAGTATCTTATAATCTAATTGGAAGAAAGGGAGATACACAGATAACTCTAATACAAGGTGGGGGTAAGATACATGCATATGGGAAGATTAGTCAAAGTACTATGAAAAATTTGAGGAAGGAGAAATTACCTTCACCTATGTAGAAGGTATAAGGCAGGAATGGGGAACCTGAAGCCTGGAGGACACATGCAGTCCTCTACATCCTCAAGTGTGGGGATTTGTTCTGTGAAGTCTGAATTCAGTCAAAGGGCTATATGTGGCCTCAAGGCCACAGGTTCCCCACCTCTGGTATAAGGAGTTGGAGAAGGCTTTACGAAGGAGGTGCTAAGTGGGTCTGATTTGAACCTTTAAAGAAAGGATGGGCTTTAATAAATGGAGATAAGAGTCGGATCTAACCATGGGAGAATACATG
The DNA here is from genome assembly GCA_023548195.1 of Bettongia penicillata ogilbyi. NCBI lineage: Eukaryota > Metazoa > Chordata > Mammalia > Diprotodontia > Potoroidae > Bettongia > Bettongia penicillata. The sequence continues at coordinate 5,727,770 of JAJHZJ010000683.1, forward strand.
AAGAAAAGTATTGAGATAGGAGAAGGCAGAATGAGAATTAGGTTTGTAAAGTAATCTAGTTTGTATGGAATACAGACTACACAAATAAAAGTTGGACAGGTAAGTTGGGAGAAGGCTGTGGAAGTCTTTGAATGCCGGGAGCAGGAGTAGGTATTCAATGTAGAATCATCGAAGTTTTTTGAGAAGGAAAATGACATGGCAGGAGAACGTTAGAAGATTGCTCAGGCAGTAGTAATATGATGCTAGAATGGGTAGTGGATAGGCTGGAAAGAGGAAGACTATTTGGGAGGCTACTACAGTAATCTAGACAAGAAAAGATGATAACCTGAACTAGGGTGGTAGCAATGGCAGGAGAAGGGGATGAATGTGAATGTCCTCAGGAAAGTAAAATTGCTAAGAACAGGATGTGTTTGGTGAAGAATAGAGAAAAATCAAAGATAATTTTAAGGTTATGAGTCTGGGTGCCGAGAATGATGCTGTTGCCACTAATGTGAATAGAGAAATTAGAGAAGCTATTAGAGGAAGAATAGTGAGTTCACTTTTGGATATAATGAGTTTTAACTGCCAGTGGTTAACAGAGATGTTCAACAGGTAGCTGAAGGCTTGTGAAGAGACAGATAATGGCATGCCATCTTTGGGGTTTGTGAGTCACCTGCAGAGAGGTGATAGTTGAAGTGCTGAGAGTTAATAAGATTGCCAAGGGAGAGGTGGAGAGGGCAGAGAATAGAGCCTGGAGGGACACCCATGTTTAAAGTACAGGAAGAAGATAAGGAAGATGTGGAACTAGCAAGAGGGTTCTATTCTGTTTTACTAATATATACACACCTTAAAAAACTGAGGGAGTCGGGACCTATGATTTTGGTTTGGGCAAAACGCAGGGTAGAAAATTCCTCTATCAATGTAGAATGGCAATCTGTCTGTGGCGTATAGCCTTATTTATTTTGTGTTTGTATCCCTAGTAATCAGCAAATTACCTGGAACATAGTAAGTGTATTTTTAATAAGTCCTTTTCCATCAATCAATCAGCAAGTATTTATTAAGCATTTACTATGTGACAGACACTGTGGTACGCACATGGCAAACAAGTAAAATGAATGAAACAACCCCTATTTGCAAAGAACTGACATTCTTTTTTTAATATTGTAGATTTTTAAAAATATATAATTTATTTATTTTCAGTTCTTAACATTCACTTCCACAAGAATTTGAATTCAAAATTTTCTCTCCATCTCTCCCCATCTCCCCACCCCAGGACAGCATGCACCCCATCCACCTCTTCCTCCAGTCTGTCCTCCCTTCCATTACCCACCCTTCTTCCATCCTCCTTCCCCTCTATTTTCCTGTAGGGTAGAATAGATTTCTGAGCTCCATTGCCTGTGTAGCTTAATTTCCAGTTGCATGCTAAAACAGTTTTTAATATTCATTCTTAAAGTTTTGAGTTCCATATTCTCTCCCTCCCTCCCCACCCACCCTCATTGAGAAAACAAGCAATTCAATATAGGTCATACATATGTAGCAATGCAAAGCACTTCTATAATAGTTATGTTGTAAAAGAATAACCACATTTCCCTCTTCTATCCTGCCCTTCGTTTATTCTATTCACTCCCTTGACCTGTCCTCCCACAATAGTGTTTGCTTCTGATTATGCCTTTCCCCAGTTTGCTGTCCCTTCTATTATCTTCCCTCTCCTATCTCCTTCCCCCTTGCCTTCTTGCAGGGTAAAATAGATTTCCATATCCAATTGTGTATGTGTTATTCCCTCCTTAAGCCAATTCCCATGAGAGTAAGGCTCAATTATTTCCTTTCATCTCTCCCCTGTTCCCCTCCAGTGTAAAAGCTTTTATTTCCCCTCTTTTGAGATGATTTGCTATATTCTACCTCTCCCTTTCTCTAACTCCATTATATTCCATTATACTCCAGTATATTCCATTCAACAGTAAATTTTATTTTTTTAGGTATTCTCCCTTCATATTCAGCTTACCCTGTGCCTTCTGTCTAGGTATATACTCACACACACATACACCCATGTACATATACATGCCTACATGTATATAATATATACACACATACATACCCATACCCACCTATATATATATTTCCTCTAACTACCCTAATACTGAAAAAGGTCTTATGAGTTACATATAACATCTTTCCATGTAGGAATGTAAACAGTTCAACTTTAATGAATTCCTTAAGGTCTCTCTTTCCTGTTTATCTTTTCATGTTTCTCTTGACCCTTGTATTTGAAAGTCAAATTTCCTATTCAGCTCTGGTCTTTTCAACAAGAATGCTTGGAAGTCCTCTATTTCATTGAAATTCCATTTTTCCCCTGAAGTATTATACTCAGTTTTGCTGGGTAGGTGATTCTTGGTTTTAATCCTATCTCCTTTGACCTGTGGAATATCATATTCCAAGCCCCTCTATCCCTTAGTATAGAATCTGCTAAATCCTGTTATCCTGATAGTATTTCCACAATACTTGAATTGTTTCTTTCTAGATGCTTGTAATATTTTCTTCTTGACTTGGGAACTCTGGAATTTGGCTGCAATATTCCTGGGAGTTTTCCTTTTGGGAAATCTTTCAGGAAGTGATCAGTGGATTCTTTCAATATTTATTTTACCCTCTGGTTCTAGAATATCAGGGCAGTTTTCCTTGAAAATTTCATAACAGATGATGTCGAGGCTCTTTTTTTTTTTTATCATGGTTTTCAGGTAGACCAATAATTTTTAAATTATCTTTCCTGTATCTGTTTTCCAGGTCAATTGTTTTTCCAATGAGATATTTCACATTGTCTTCTATTTTTTCATTCTTTTGGTTTTGCTTTGTAATTTCTTGGTTTCTCATAAAGTCACTAGCTTCCATCTGCTCCCTTCTTATTTTTAAAGAACTATTTTCTTCAGTGAGCTTTTGAACCTCCTTTTCCATTAGGTTAATTTTGCTTTTTAAAGCATTCTTCTCCTCATTGGCTTTTTGGACCTCTTTTACCATTTGGGTTAGTCTATTTTTAAATGTTATTTTCTTCAGCGTTTTTGGGTCTCCTTTAGCAAGCTATTGACTCGCTTTTCATGGTTTTCTTGCATTGATCTCATTTCTCTTCCTAATTTTTCCTCCACCTCTCTTACTTGATTTTCAAAATCATTTTTGAACACTTCCATGACTTGAGACCATTGCATATTTATTTGGGGGGTTTTGGATGTAGAGACCTTGACTTTTATGTCTTCCTTTGATGGTATGCTTTGTCCATCCAAAAGGATGGGAGAAAATACCTGTTCGCTAAGAAAAGTAAACTTCTGTAGTCTTATTTTTATCCCCTTCTTCGGGCATTTTCTCAGCCAGTTACTTGACTTTTGAATCCTTTGTCAAGTGGAGGGTATACTTTAAGGACCTGTAAGTTCTTAGTTCCTCCAAAGTGGCACAATCAAGGGAGAGGAGTTTATTACTCTCCTGGCCTACACTCTGGTCTGTGAGCAGGATTCCCTCTCCAGAGCCTCCACCAGCTTCACTAGCCAGTGCTCCTCCTAACCTGAGGACTACTACTCAGGAATGAGACCCAGATCAGCTTGATTCTCATAGGGTTTTTAGGCAGAGGGCTCCAAAAGTAGCTGTTGCTGTCTTGGGGCTGGGGCTGGCACCAGACTGGGCTCCTTTCGTACTCAGGTGAAAGAGCTTTCTTACTGACCTTTGAAGCTGTCTTTGGCATTTGTGGGTTGGGAAATCTGTGAACCACAGCTACTACCCATGATTCTGAGCCCTGAAGCCTGCTCCAGTCCTGCCCGTGCAGCTGGGCTGCACTCCGCTCTGAGTGGGGTGCAATAGACCTTTCCTGTCAGCCTTTTAGGCTCTCTTGGGCTGGAAATCTCTTTTACTCTGTTGTTTTGTAGCTTCTGCTGCTCCAGAATTTGTTTAGAGTTCAAGAACTTACATTCTAATGGAAATGACAGCAAGGACCCATAAAAATAGATATAAATAAAAATGAACATATATGTGTATATACATACACAAAGAAGGTATATATATTATATATATATATACACACACATAGACAGATAGACAGACAGATAGATAGATAGACAGATAGTAGTTTGGGAGAGTGGGAGGATCAGGAAAAGCTTTGTGCAAAAGATGCTGCTTAAGCTACATCTTAAAGGAAGCAAGGGATTTTAAGAGGCAGATTAAGAAGAAAGTATATGCCCACACACTTGTGAGTGTGCACACACACAGACACACACACACACACACGCACACATTGCTCCTCATAGATCTGGACTGAGTAAACCCCTAAATATCAAAATTTTCTGAGATTCACCTAATCTTTTAATAAATCATTTGAAAATCTTTAGCTTTCCTAATGTTGCTTGCTTCTGAAAAGCAGTGGAGAAAGTAGATCTGTGAACAATTCCATAACTGCACAAGATTGTCTTTGGTAATCCTCCCCAGTATATTTTCTTAAATGTCTAAGACATTTCTTCACCCATTGTCTTCTTCTTTTTCTTCCACAGATTCAAGCAAACCACGCAGCACCTCAGCCACATCCAGCTGTAGAAGATGATCCTTATTCTTGCATTCTACCAGACTGGTGAGTTTGGTAAATAATCCATATATGGAAAGATAGGAGAACATGTCGGTCATGAGGATGCTTTGTGGTCTCACTTATTACTGTTTGTTACAGTCCTGCTGAAGACGACCCAGTCATTAAATGTCAGCAGAACAAACATATGACCCAAGAAGAAACGGTACAAGCTTCATTAGATTGTGGTGTTCCTGAACCACATGGAAGTCAAGGACTCAGTTCCCATTCAGTTAAGCAGGACATTTCTGTTGAAGTTTTGGAGTTAAATTGTAGTTGTGAGCAAAATTCAGATAGGCTTATGAAATGGGAAACAAAGCTATATCCACCAGTTGGGGAGCCACTTCAAAAGCATGGAAGTTTGAATTTGAACTCCGTTTTGGCTGGGACATGTCCCAATTCGGGAGCTGCAGACGTCAGCAGAAGACAGCCCAATACAAAGGTACCATTAGCACGAACCAAATCCATTCCCTTTGAGTTGCCACCACAGAGACAACTGAAGGAGTATGAAACCAATGCTGCATTTCCTTGTTTGGATGACCTGCAAGGCCTTTCCTACTCTTCTACTGACTTACAGGCTCAAAAGCCAAAAAGTATTTCTTCAGTGGAACTGAATCATTTACTAAGTGGCACAAAGTCCAAAATGCATAATGTTTCCCATTCAAAAGCTCATGTTTCCAGTGCATACAGGATACATCCTTATACTTCCTTAGCAGAAGACCCTTATTTTTCACAACTGCCTCCAAGTAATGCTAATCCTCCAATGTGTGTTGATTTCTTGGAGAAGCCAGATGGAACTGTCTTTTCATCATCTACAGCCATTACAACTCCAATTTCTGATGGTAGTTCATTTAATCCTTTAGCAGCCAATCTTCCATCCAATCATTTTCACACAGCTCTCAGTGGAAGGACATCAGTGGGTAAGTTGCTAACAAAGGATGTGTACAATCCTAAGATTAATTACATTTTCAGTAAATGTGGTTTCCTATTTAAAAAACAAGGTAGCTGTCAACAGACTTAGAGTCAGGAAGAACTGAGTTTGAATCCAGCCTCAGACAGTAGCTGGGTAACCCTGGGGCAAGTCACTTAACCTCACTGGGCCTGAGTGTCCTTTTCTGTCAAATGAGGGGATTGTACTCAATGACCCTTAAGGTCCTTTTGAGCCCTAAAGCTTTTTGGTCTTAACAAGTATTTTACTGTTAACTGCACTGACAATGCCAAAGGAATGACATCAAACTAATAGTAATAGCTAATATTTGTATACAGTGCTTATTATGTGCCAGGTACCCAATATTATCCCCATAGCAAACCTGTTAGGTAGGTATTCCTATCATTTCCATTTTACAGATGAAGAAACTAAGGAAAACAAAGGTTAAGGGATTTGTCACACAGTTGGTGTCTGAGGCTGAATTTGAGCTCAGATATTCATGACTCCAGGCCCGGTGCTTTATGCCACCTATAAACACACACACACACACGTCAAAACTCATTTCTACTCGTTACCCCAGATTTTTTATTGGAGGGGAATTTAGTTGCAAAGATTAAATGTGATAGAAATATCATTGCCTTTTATGCATGATGGAAATGAAAAAGAACTGATGTCAGTTTCTCAGTAGTATGCTAGTAACTTTTGCTTCTACCCTTTTTGCCATAACTCTGGCATTACTCATCCTCTTTATGTGCAGTATAAATTTTGTTGGTTTTTGATGTTAGGTTTAGAAATTTGGGTGACTTTATATAGATATTTATTTATTATATATTTATTAGGGATATTTAGAAGTATTGGAGTGATGAATGAAAATCCTCTAAAGCCTTGTTATGGCAGGAAGGGGTCTCTGATTTTTAAAGGTTATGCCAGCAAAGCACAAACTCTCAAAGTATAGGTCAGGCAGCAGACTCTGTGGTTGTCATTTGAAGAGTTCAAAGAAGCCCATTATCAGGTTTGTCATTAGGTGAGGCATTTTGGGTGGGCCACAGTCTTAAATTACCTGAAGCTCATTTACTAAGGCATAAAGGCTTGGAATCTGTATTAGTAAAGGGAGTACTCATACTTGTGAAATTCACAGATCTTGGAAGTTGAAGAGATGATTAAGGGTGAGAGGAGACAGAAAGGAAGCTAATTTTCTTTAGCATGCATATAATCAGGTATTTTCATTATACAGGTATTATTACATATACAGGGATAAAATACTCCTTGCTACTCTGGAGTACTTACAAGGCAGAATTTCTTGTAACTAGATCAACAAAGTATAGTTATTATATTTGCAAGGCACAGAAATAGCTTTGTTTGCAGAATATTTTGTTGCAGAGGGATTATATGTGTTATGTGTATGTGTGTATATATGTGTGTACATGCATATGTGTGTATGTCTATATATCTTTCCTTGACTCAACCTAAAACAATGAATAAGCATTTTCTAAATGCCTACTGCATGCCTGGCACATTACTAGATACTGGGATATAAATACAAAATCCCAGATTCCCCGGAGTTGTCTAGGAATTTAAATGCCTCACGGGATACTCACATCTGTAAATAACAAATCCCCATTTTCAGAGTTTGTACTGTCTGATACATATGCCACCTAGTGGTCATTCACTTCTAATATCTCCCTGCCCCTAAAAGATTCAGTATTTCGGGAAAATATCATAAATATACACTAGTACCCTATAATACTGGTATCTAGGAATAAGGGAAATGTCTTTAGTTAAGGTTTCTACATTATCATCAAAGATATGCATTAGAGACCTTATTAGATTATTATATTAGACCTTATTAGACATTAGATTCATATTTCAACCACTGACAGATGAGTAAGATGCATGGAAACTTTTATATTATTTTTTATTGTGCAAACTAAATAAAATATTCAGGGAAAAGTGATATGCAAAAAACTTAAAATTTCCTCAAATTCATCTATTTTGTTTTACTAATTTACCTGGTTCTTAAGAAACAGTCATGAAATCTGCTTGAGTTTTATATGAGTATTGGGTTTTAAAAGAAAAATAGAATATTATCAAACATTTGAACAACACTTCAAGGTTTGCAGGGCATTTTTGGATGTACTATCTCATTGGATCTTTACAAGAACCTTGGGAGGCAAGCACTGCATTTATTGTTGTCCCTGCTTTACAGATAAAGAAATTGAGGCTCATCGAGGAGAGGTAATTTGCCCATGGGGACCAGTTAGTGTCATTAAACTCCTGGTTTTCCTGCCCCTAAACCCCATGCTCTTTCCACTACATCATGCTGCCTTTCTTGGCCGGCATGGGTAAGGCTGGATAGTTGCTGAGGTCCCTAACAACTGCAGTTCTGTGAACTGAGCTACCTGCGTAGGTATAATGAAAACTAGATCAGTGACTGACCACCTTTCACTTCTCCACCCTCCCCCAGGTGGTGGAACAAGTAGGTATCTCACTGGTTGGAAATGGTTAATGATGCAATCAAGAATTTGCATTAGAAGACGCTTTGGATTGTTCAGTCCTATTAATTGAGTCCCTATGTTTGGCATTTTTGATAATCAGACTCTTCAGGATTAGATGATGAAATCCCTCCTCCTTTGCCTGAACGGACCCCTGAATCCTTTATTGTGGCTGAGGAGTCTGGTGAGTATAGATGGCTTAAAAATGCTAAAGTAGAGAGACTGCTGCCCCCAAAGCTATAGATAGCATGGTGTCCACAACAAAGTTAGCTGAGAGAAGTGGGAATCAAAGAATGGGGTGCTGTAGCAATGGCCTGGAGGGTGGTGTTCGGCTTTTTGAGGGCCTAATGGTGGCTCCCTTGGCCCTTTGCACCAACAGACTTTGAGAAACAAGTACAGAAAGCACTTAGGAGGACTTAGGGAAATGTGCCCCCTGGGGACAAAGCCTAGGTCTTCCCAATATAGTTATGTCTCTGGTCACCACATAAGACTCATATAAAATGAAGGCATAGTTGGACTACATCATCACAAATCTCTTCCAGCTCTAAAGATCTAAAATTCCACATGTTCTGTGTGCTGGTTTTGAGTCAAATTTAACTTTCAAGGGAATAAATGTTCTCAAGAATTGAATCATACTTAATGGGTTCCAGGAAACTTTTCAGAGACAACTTCCAAACCCCAGACTTCACCTGTGAAGCTAACTGGAACATCATTGGAATGGAGTAGAGTTTCTGAATCAGAGAAATCTGACGATTCAATTCAACTGAGACCAAGTAAGGTAAATAAGTATATCTCTTCTGACTCATCTCATTTGGGTTTACTTGATTATAGTTCTTTGTTTATGCATTTCTAAGCAGTTATTCACTCTGTTAATTCATTCAATCAGTATTTATTAAGCACTTAGAATCTTTGAAATGATGCTAGGCACTATAAAGGATTAACAGATGAATTTATGTATCATTTCTGTCTCCAAGTTTATAATCTAGCAGGGCAGATTAGACAAAAATAACTGCAGTGGAAGACATATGATAAATTCTGGTCAAAATTCAAAGATAAGAAATCTTTTCTGTCTGGGTAGAAGGGGGTTAGGAGGTAGCATTTGAAATGAACTTGAACAATCAATTGAATAAAAACAGTCGTTCCTGAGTTGGCAGTTCCCTATATCAATCCTCTGATAGGCAATCTAGGTTAACAGTGGGGCGATATGTTGTGAAAAGCAACTTTCTAGCTTCTCTGCATATTAAATCAGCTTCTTATAACAATAATGCCCTGAACTTCAGGGCCAAAAATTATATATAACTGTTTGGTATTTCTATCTAATTCTATAAGCTGGTCTACAAATTTTACAAAAACTAAGCAATTGTTTTAAAATTTTCTATTGCTTATTTCAGTCAATACATGGTAGGCTGGCACTTAATTTTGTATTAGAAGCACCATAAAGTCGGATAAGTATCATCAACATGTGCTTTAATATAGACACATCCTAAAAGACTTTATTCTAAAAGGAGCTCAGAAATTAAGTTAGGGCTCCATTTTTTGACAATGTTTCTGGTTTTTAAGAAACGAAGTTCAGGAAAACTCTGAAACTTCAGAGGGAATTTCTAAGTAGGAAGGAAATAAATTCTCCAGTTGGATATAAACTAACTCTAAGAATGGAAGATAACAGTTTTACAACTCATCTGACTTATGAATCAGGAGGATCAGGGAGCCTACACTACAGCAATCTCCATAGGGACGTGGGAAATAGTATTTCCATTATACCACTTACTGTCTCTTCGACAGAGTTAAATGTTTTCTTTTTATTTACTTACAGAGTGTGAAGCTAAGAAGTTCCAAATCAGGTAAAATTGTCCTTGATTTTATTTTTTAAAATAATTTTTGAAATGACATAATATAGACCTCTTGGATACTGTAAGAAACGGTTCACTGAACTTTAAAAGTAATCCACCCCCCAAAACTGCAGTTTTTTTTAATGGCTGAAGGTACACAATCTTAGATCGAGGGGATGTTTTGGTTTCTATAGTTCACAAGTTAACTTTTTTTTGTGTCAGGGCCTCTTCTGGCAGCCTGTGAAACCTAAAGACCCCTTTTCAGAACATTGTTGATGCCTAAAATACCTAGGATTGCAAAGGAAACCAATTATGTCAAAATACAGTTATCAAAATACTTAATAAATTTAAAGACCCCACATGCAGAACTCCTGCCCAAGTTTATAAGGTCCTTTCCACCACTGCTTATAGGTAGGTTTAAAATGTACTTCTCTGTTCCTTACCCATTTTCAAATGAAATATTGCAAGCCTTTTGGCCATTACATTAGTATGGGAATGTGGGGTAGAGGAGAATGGAAAGAGTGTGTCCAGGAGGGTCATTTAGACTTGGCCTCAAATTTAGCACTGGCAAGGATTTGTCACTGTTCAGCTAAGGGGCATTTGAAAGGTTTTGCCAGACTTAATAACAACAGTGATATTGAATGAAAGCCAGATGGGTATTTCCTCAATATTTATCATTTATGTACAGGAAGAGAATAGAATACTGTTTTTTTTTCAGCATACCTTTTTCATGCTTGGGTGGATTTGTAACCTAATCAATATATATAAGTACTTCCTCCAGTGATTCAAAATGAAACACATTTTCATGTATGTTCACGTTCTTTACAGAGGCTTAGTTAGGCCTCTCTGAATCTCTGAGTTGTGGTCATGAGATGGAGCTTTGACGGTGTTTTATCCCACAATTTCCAATTTTTTTGGGTGCTTTCCTGATATTTGTGTCTCACACCACAGCAATATTGATAGATTAGGAAAAGGAAGCAGCTGAGTCAGTTTAATTCTTTCAAGATTATTCAGATCTTATCAAACAAGCACTGAGTAGCTACTACAGGCCCAGCACGCTTCTAAGTAGTAAAGCATATGGAAGGAGAGCCAACTTTTTCCTTGAAGGAGTTTTTATATTATGCAAATGACTAAACACACTTTATATCTAAATGCCAAACTTTTTTTTTTGTGCTGCCTATTGAGTATAATAGGAATTCAGGAAACAGAGAAATTACTAGGGACTCAAATAGTTAGATACGTCTTAATAGAAAAGATATGGATAGGCAGTGGAAAGGATGGACGACATCCCAGGAGAGGGTACAGAAATAACAAAGGTACAGTGACAGGTATGACCAAATTTGGGACAGTGAAGAAATTGGCTTGACTCAATTATTGGGAAATAAAGCCCAGAGAGATAAGGAGTTTTTGAAAGCCAGGCTGAGAAGTTTGGATTTATTGTAGTATGTGGAAGAGAATGTGTTGATTCTTAATCAGGGGCTGACTTGATAAAATTCTTTTGAGGAAAATTAGCCTGGTAGTGGTATACCATTATTTGCTGAGTGACTTGAGTTTCACAAAGCATCTTGTCCTGGTAAACAGAAAGTCTACATGGTTTCCAACATTTGAAGAAATAGTCTTATGTTTTCCCTTAGCATACATAGGGCACAGACAACAAAAGCTTTATAAGCCTATTTCAGAGACAAATGTTAGGATTGGTAAGTGAAAGTCTAGCATTAGTGAGACCCTCATAGTTACGGCAAAGGGGTTGCAAAACAGTATGTCCACCAAGTGATACAATGTTCAATTTTATTAGGCTCCAAAATATATGCAGCATGACCCACTTTAATATATGTGAAGAAGACTTTTGTAAACATCTTACATGTTAACAATTTTTGTAAGCATATGACATGTTTATATGATGCTTTACACTATCTCTTTGGCATGTCCTAGGAGCCCCGTGAGGTATATCTACATTTTACAGACTCACACAACTGGTGCCAAAGTCAAGATTGGAACCCAGGCTTTCCTGACCCTAAATCTAGGATGCTATTACAACAGGCTGCTTCTACAGATAAGGCTGTGATTAATAACATGCAAATTCATTTCAGAGCATTACTGACTTCACATTTTAGCTTTCTGGTACATTACTAAGAGTCATAATGACTGTGATGTGGGAGTCAAATTTTTTTATGTTAAAACAGGTCCTCATACTTGTAAAAATTGAGAGCCACTGCACTGGCATTTAGTTGTGTTCAATCACCCAATAGAATTTTTGAACTTCTTAAGTTTGTTGTACTTGCTACCATGTTGTAGAAGCCTCAAAAAAGAAGCTCCTCTTCCCTTGAAGTTTACAGCCTTAAGAATGGGATTTAACTGTATCCCTAGGGCTCAGCACAGTTACCAGCACAGAGTAAATGTCTCAACAAATGCTTGTTTAATGACAAAAAAAAAATACTGGAAAGAAGTTACTGGACAGCGGTAGGCAGAGAATTAATATGATTTAATATCTTGGGTAGCTGCAAATTAATATTGAATAAGTTGATCTGGCTACAATAAACAGTGCTCATCCAGGATTTAAAAGAGTTTGGTTAAGACCTAATTTTTAATTGAAAGGCTTTTTTGCTTTTCTGTTCTTTCTTCATCTCAGAGATACATGAGGATCGTTCTTCATCCCCTCCTCCTCCACTTCCAGAAAGGACACCAGAATCCTTCTTACTTGCTGATGAAGACGGTAAGTGGCAATGCCTCCTCCTCCTTAAAGAAAGGTTTTGTAAATGGAAATATAAAGAGATCAAAGATACCATTTTAAGTTTGAAAAAGCTGGATAGAAATGGAAAGCACAGAAATGATCATGTAGGATATAAAAAAGGTACAAAACTGAAAATATATGAAAATGACAAAAAAAAAACAGGACAAGTGGTTGAACATGTAGCTCAAAAGTGACACTAGAGCTGGGTGCCCAGACTTGAATTCTCATGTTTCTCAAGGAATGACTATTTCTTGTGGAGCTATGTGAAGTGTTAGTAGTAGGCTTAGGAGCTGGTTTACACTATATCAGTCACAAGAGGCTGATTTATATGTCAGAACACCAATTTATTTACAATGTATAATACGCTTTTCTAGAAGCTTAAATTGTTCCCTATATTAAAGTACCTGGGAAACTGAACCTTCTGGTGATATCACTATGTTGCTCTCTGCTGGGTAGCATTCTATTGTCACTGAACTGCTTTAACATATTGGGGTGTAGGAAACAGAAAGCCTCCTTCTGAGAAGGAAGAGGTAAAGCTCATTAGGTGCATAGGCAAGGATAAAGAACCCCCCATCCAGCCAGGCAGTCAGTAAAAGCCAGCAGATGCTCTGAGGCTAAAGTGGTATCTACCTTTTTGGCTACTTTATCACTGGTGCCACTTGAGGCACCAGTCAACGATCAGACCGCCACCCTTGGCTAAATCCTTAATTACCAAGCTGCAGGCCCAAACCCACGTTAGAACCTCTCCAACAAAATCCCCCTGAACCTGAGCCGCCAGAGCTATGCAACTCCTGCCCATCCTCTCCCCTGAATGCATGCATACGAACCCAGAAACAAGACGGAAGATTGAGCTAAAGAGGAGGATCTGTTAAAACCTCCGGCGTGGCACAAAAGTCCCGGTGAAGAATGTGCAGTCGTTGCAGATCATACCTGATGTATGGAAACTTACTATTCTTGTTTCTCACTCATTTCCTGGTGGGCAACAAGTGGTTGGGATGTACTATCTTTACAAGGGCCTGGGTCATTTTCTAGACTGGTAAACCGCCCAGTTTTTCAATTAGTCAGTTGCTTTGTATTATCCTGGCACTGCTAGTTCACTTCGCAGAACTCCATTCCCTTACTGAAGTTTTGGATAATGAACCTGAACATTATTACTTACCCCTTCCCTCAATACAATGTAAATTCCCTTAAGGCAGATGCCATTTCATTTCTGTCTATTTCCTAGCACTCAGTAGGTGTTTAATGCTTCCTGAATTGAAAATTGAAAATCCCTACTTCTTCCAATAGGAGATCTTCAGAGCTGAGGTCACAGGTCAGCAGTAGACCTCTTAAATCAGCTGGTTTATGTTCTGGGTTAGGCCTAACTTAGGCCAGTCCCTTGGTAGTTTCAATTTGATGGCGTGTAAACTCTTTGAAATTAGGGATTATTTCATTCTTTCTCCTTTTATCACCAGAGCTTAACACTGTACCTGGCAAATACAAGGTGCTTAATACTAGCTGAATGATACTGGGACAAAAGGAGCCACTATTAGGTAATTCAACAATAATCAAAACACTTAGCCACAACAGGAGGATATTCATCAAGGATATTTACCGAGCATACTACTCACTGATTCAGCTAAAGAGTCCCTTGTCTCAGTTGTCCTTCCTGGTCCGGCAGCCAAGCAGCAAAAAGCACCTGGAGCTTTCTGTGGCTATTTCATTGCCAGGTGGCCAGGAAGTGATGACCATCAGTTTGGGCCTTTAATCCCCCCGGCCAATCAAGTCTTGAAGATAGTTTCAATATTGCTTAAGGAAATGCTAGCCTACCTCAAATGAGGCAGGGAATTAGGGTATTGTTCCCACATAGCGTATCAACTGGCCGTTAGTCTGTTCTGTCTTCCTAGACACCAAAGTATAAATTATTAGGCAACTGTGACTTTTACCCAGACTTGAGAAGGCAATAAGGTAGAGCTTGTGATAATATTCTTGGTAGTGCTGTACATATGCATTAGAAATGTGCCATGTTAATTATACTGAATCTTTTGCTCTGTTGTGGGTAAAAGATGAAATAACTGAGGAAAACAAAGGTTTGATCTTCTGAGAACATCAATTTATTAAGCAATACATGACAATTACCTAGCAAAGCAGGACCAGACCTCCTTAGCTTAGGCTTGGACCCCAAATACAGGGGGAGACAAGACAAGGCAATTAATAAAACAAAATAATAAAATTAACTTAAAAAACAATGACTTAATATTAATAAAGACTTAGACACCAAAAACAATTAATAAAATAATAAAACTAATAAAAAAGAAACAATACAACATTAAGTATCCTGATTTCTAAATGGAGGAAAGAGTAAGGATTTGCCAAGTTGGGCGGGCAAGAGTGAACAGAAAAGGAGGTGTCCCACTCCTGAAGTATCTCTAAGTAGTCAAGGGACCATGGAAATAATAAGTGATTGATTAGTATGGGGCCAGTTTTCAAATAAGACATATGAACTGCTTGAGATGTACAATTGTGAGAAAACTGCCTGCATCAATTTTTGGATCTGTGTTTCTGATCAGCATAACCTCGGTCATTGTCCCTAAACAGCAAGGAGAGGTGGTTTCCCAGTCAAGCAGTGCAGGTTCAAACAAGGCAATAAGGTTTCTCACAATTCCCACAACTGAATAAAGTTTTCTCACAAGGCAGAATTTGGACTAGACCCATAATTAAACAGAAAGGGAAGTGAGTTAGCTCCAGAATTGAGTCACAAGATGGAGTCTGTGTGATTCACTCGATTCCCACAATTAACCACTTGTGCTAATCCCCTCAATTCCCTCAGCTCAGAACTCAGACCTCTGGTTTTTAGCATGTTCATCAGCATTCAGTTTA
This sequence comes from Bettongia penicillata ogilbyi, assembly GCA_023548195.1. NCBI lineage: Eukaryota > Metazoa > Chordata > Mammalia > Diprotodontia > Potoroidae > Bettongia > Bettongia penicillata. The sequence continues at coordinate 5,743,176 of JAJHZJ010000683.1, forward strand.
ATCTTTAGACAAGTCTCTCTGAGGGTAGTGTGGTGAATGGACTTCTTGATTTCTGTCAAGACAGACCCCCTCCCATAGAACTTTACACTATGAAAGTTTTCTGGCTGTTGGTTGTCATGACTGTGCAGACTACGAATGCTATGTATAGTCTTCCTATTTTCTTCCAGAAATGAAAAGTCCCACATGGTCCAAAGGCTTGTAAGCACTGTACAAGTATGAAGTTATGAGCTGCTGGCACTTTCCACTGAACATAATGAATTCATACTTTCTACAAATACTTGTTACAATCTTGTTTTGTACTATTCTCAGGGTTATCTGTTTACCTGAGTTCAAAATGATCTTGTGCTTTTAAGGCAACACCATGAAACACTTTAGGTACTTCCAAGTACCTTCCAAAAGATCACTTACAGACTAATAAGAGTCAGATTGCTTAGCTCCAACATCTACCATTCTTTCAACAGCAGAGTACTCTCTGGATTAAGAAGCTTGAGACCCTGAGGATTACACCCTTGTTTCATGGCCTGTATCACTTTCACATGATTCAGGCTTGTGGGAGAGTGGGCTGGGAAGAAGTATAAGCTAGAACTTGGTGCTAACCTCTATGGAAGAATTTTAGTTTTGTGCATGCTTAGCCCTGAAGAGAATGGAAGCTTTCTGAGCCCCCAGTGTGTATGAAAAATTAAGAGGGTGGTCAAGGACCCCAGAATGGTGGAAGTTATTTGTGGTTAATTGCAAGTGTTTGGGTTCTTAATAAGGAAAACCACAAATAAAAGAAAGTGACTCCCACTCTCCCAAACAACTATCATGTACATAATACAGCACTTTGAGGTTTGCAAAGCACTTTGTTACTTCATTTGATCCTCCCAAGTACCATGTGAGATAAGTGTTACTTTTAGTCCCACTTTATAGATAAGGAAACTGAGGCACAGAGTGGGTAAGTCACCTGCTAGGGCCGTATAGCTATCGTATGTCTGAGGCAGGATTCAAACTCAGGTCTTCTGTACTTGAAGTTCAGTGCTTTAGTCACCTCCTATTTCATTCCTTTAAGTCAACAAGAACTTATATACTGGAATACAATAAACGTTAAGTGCCTATTACAAGGTAGGTACCAGTGATAAACTCTGGGGATACAAATAAGAAAACGAATCCCTGACTTCAGAAAACTGACAATCTAATGGGAGAAAACACAAAAAAGGAAGCTGAAAGGGGTAGAGGGAATGGTATACCAGGGTGAGGGCATGATGATAATGGTGGTGATGGTAGGAAATTTGGAACAGGCTGGGCTTCTGAGCCCTCCTTTGGGGGACTTTTGGTCTGTCCTCCAACTGGAGGAGTAGAGGGTACTGATGAGGTATGAGTATCAAAGCTGATGCAATCTCTGGTGATGGTGAGTCTCCTGGTGATGAACTATTCCTGGGGGAGGGGGAATTGATGGTAGATGATGGTGGGAAATGAAACTGGCAGGGTTGCTGAATACTCTTTAAATGGAGGCTTTGGGAGTTTTCTCATTTATTAAGTAGATATTATATGCCCAGGCATTATGCTAAATTCTGGGGTTACAAATACAAGCAAAAACATCCCAAAACAACAACAAAAAAATGTCCCTGCCATCAAGGAGTACATATTCTAACAGAGGACCGGAGGAACTAATCAATCAGAGGCCAGAGTCCAACTGCTAGGGTGGAGGTATTTTCAGGGTGGAAAGGCTGTAGGGACAGAATGAGGTTCTGGAGTGAGAAGTCTGCTGTGTCATACACAGTTGAGAAAAAAGTCTGGAGAGTCAAGAGGGAAGACTGGGCAGTGGGAACTGGCCAGACCTTTCAGCAAATCTTGGATCTGACCAATACATCTCCTATGTTGACACAAATCCTTCATATGCAAGTGCAATTAAGCTTAGGAAACAGTATTTCAAATTAGTAGGGCAGCTAGGTGGTGCAGTGGATAAAGCACCAGTGCAGGAGTCAGGAGGACCTGAGTTCAAATCTCACCTCAGACACTTGGCATTCACTATAACTGTGTGACCTTGGGCAAGTCACTTAACCCCAACTGCCTCATCCTCCAGTCATCCTGATTTCAAATTAGTTGAAATGGAAAAGTAGGTCAAGGTGTCCAATCTTAAGGATATTTTTGATCAGGGTTAGAGTAGGAATAGTGTAGACACACAAATGAGACTGCGGATCACTGATTAAGTTTTATGGAGAAGACTGTATAAATTCAGACTGTCCAGAGCCCCTTCCATGTCTATGGATAGTCCTACCCCTGACTACGGATCTTAATGCTTAAATCTAGCAGAGATTTATGGGGAACTAAACGTAGGCCCTGGTCTTGCTGAACTCCACAGGAACTATGTGACAGCACGCATTGCTGGTTTTTTAAATGCATTCTGATTAAAAGTGCCAGTCTCTTTATAAGAGTTGGTTTTGGCAAGAGGAGGGAGTGAAGGCGGGGGACATGCACATTTCATCTAAAATGAGATAGACCCTGGAATAAAGGATATTAGAGGAGACATTATGGTCTGATTGAATTAGGAAGACTAAGTAGTTTAGTCTGAGATAGCCTGATTTCCTGATTAGATTTGAGAGACTTCACCTTTTGACTTGCAACTTGGGAACTTCCCGTACTGTATGGTCTCCTATTAGAATGTGAGATCCTTGAGAGCAGGGGCTGTATTACCTATTTGTATATCCAGTTTATTTTTTAAATACATTTTTATTGATATATTTTTACATTGTAACTGAGCAACTTCAAAAGACAGGCAATCTTACTCATTTTATGCAGATTACTATTAGCATAAATTTCCAAGATACTATCTATCACCACATGATCCTATTCACTAATTATGCTACCACAGCCTAAAAAGACTATATAAAGAACTATGGGATAAGTATATGTTTATGCACATAAGCACATAGATCATGTGTATTCTTATATTTTATTAAGTTTTTGTTTTTTAGCTATGCAGGTCCAATCTGTAGAAACTCATTCTACCAACTGCTTGGGGAGCTTGGAAGATGTAACTTCTTCTCAACAGTCACTGAAGACTTCTGGAAAAGGCTTCACAAGGAGTAGGGTAAATATAATTCAGAAATTCCAGTGACTTCCAGTTGCTTTAAATGTATTTTTCCTTCATTATAAGAGAAAATTGCCTTGGTTTAAATATTTTTATTTTATAATCGTGTTTGGTAGGCCTACTACAACCAAAGTTAACAAAGGAAAATACAAAACATGAATCAAAGAACATTTGCTTAAGCATTTCTAAAGCACCTACTTTGTAGGAAGTTAACTGAGGAGTTACTGGGCTAATAAAAAGGGCTATGTATCTCCCTAAAAGGACCTATCACATAAGTAAAAATTTTTTAATGTGTATTATCAAAAAGTGGAAATAAGAGAGACTAAAAACAGGTTACTAGTGCATGGAGATGATATTAGAATTGGGTGGGGTTGGGAAGACTTCTAAAGATAAGTTACGGGGTAAACTCTGAAAGAAAATCAGAACTGGATAAGATGATGAGTGCAATTGTCTGAGCAAATGAAACAAAAAGCATACTGGGGATGAGAAGTAGATTGGTTAGGCTGAAGAAAAGAGAGTTATGAGGCTTGCAAGTTTAAGAGCCTGCATTCCTATCTTGGCTCTACTATTTACTGTAACTTTAGACAAATCATTTAACTTTTCTGATTCTGTTTCCTCATTTGAAAAATGAGGTGTGTAGGGTTGGATGATCTGATAAGGTCTTTTCCAACTCTAAAAGGATGATCCTATGATTTATATACTCACTGTCTTGTGGACCTCATTCAAGATTTGTGGAAAGGGCTAAGTTATATTTTCAATCTGTTGGTATATCTGAGATGGAAGAAATAATCTATTGCTTTATAATTCAGACTGTATTATTTCTAAATGGTATGATATACCTCAGATGGTCCAGAAAACGTTAGAATGTGCAATGTGCAAGATTCTCATTGAACTTAAAATGTCAAGATGAAAAAAAAAGGCTTGCACTATGGCAGAATTAGAATATGATTTTCATGGTTACTTTTAACCAATTGTCTGTTCAGGTTGATAGTTCATGTCTCATTTGATGAAACTTAAACCATTTCAGTTGTTTTTAATTATTTTAAAAAACTGTCTTCAAAGATAATCAAATAAAATACAAAATAAGTAAAATTTCATGTAAAAATTTTACCATTTGACAAAGCATAAGCAAATGAATTAACCTAAATCCGTGTTATCTTCCCTTGTTTCTTCTCTCCCTCCCTCTCTTTAGAAAATTGTTAGCACATGTGCCACATGAGTTCTCCTGAACTTGTTCTATAACAATGCCTGTTCCACATTTCCCTACATGCTTCGCAAATTTTTTTGAGTTCTGTGGTGAAAAAAATTAACATTATTCTTCTCTCCTTGTCTTTACAGAGTTTAAAAATTCTACGAAATGTGAAAAAGAGTAAGTTTTTAAAGTTATTATTACTGACTATTTAGCATTTCTGTTCCCAGGTAGAGCTAAATCACTAGGTACAAGTAAACTGGGTGATCCCAGGTCCTGTGCTATGGACTGATGATACTGGGTCTTAGGAAAATGTAAGAGACACTTCCTGTTTAATAGAGAAGAATAATCATTTTTATAATGTTTGGTTGTATACCCATCCTAAGATGCTCTAACATAAGACTGTTATTTAAAACTCCCAGCAACCTAACCTCAGATGTGTTCTTTTTGAAAACTGTCATAGCAAAGCATATTGTGAACCAAATGTGTTGTTTTTATGAAACAGGAGAAGCACTGACAAGTTTTCAAATTTCACAAAGTATTATTAGCAGCAAGGGCCTGTTGTTTACCGTTGTGCTAAAATGTGATGAAAATAAAACCGACAGGCTCCTGCATGTGGGAAATTCTCTCTACAACCATGTATTTTTATATATTTCTGAACACATCTAGAAATACCTGGCCAAAGATGACAAAACACGATTATACAATTGTCAATAAATTCAGTAAGTTAACATTTTTGTGGACATTTTAGAACCCCAGATTTCTTTGGCTTTATACTAGCTCCTCTTTGGTTGAGGTGTACCTGACAAAGCCTTGGTAATTTGGGTCAGGGCAAGATTAATACCCACTGAGAGACACAGAGAGCTCTTTTGCCCCTTGACACCATGATAACTGGACCACAGAGCCAGGTTGATGCCCCTACTTAATGAAGGTGTAGAAAAATTCCCTTTACTTGTTAGTTTAGACAAGACAAAATTGCAAATTTTCAAAAGGGAATTTTACCAGGAAAACTAAAAGAAAATAGCATCGATATGATTGTTCAGTTGTTTTCAGTGCTGTCTGACTCCTCATGACCCAATTCAGGGTTTTCTTAGCAAAGATACTGGAATGGTTTGCCATTTCCTTCTCTAACTCCTTTTCTGAATGAGAAAGCTGAGAAAAACAAGGCTAAGTGACTTGCATAGGCAAGGTCACATAGCTAGTAAGTATATGGGGATAATTTTAACTCAGGAAGATAAATCTTCTTAACTCCAGGCCTGGCACTCTATTCATTGCACCATCTAGCTGCCCCACTGATATAAATAAATTTATAAAATACCAGTAACAACTCACATTTATAAAATGGCTTCAAGTCTGCATAATTCTTTCCTTACAAAAATTTGATGAGTTAAGTAGTTACATCAAGTGTTAATATCTACATTTTATAGCAGAGGAAAGTGAGGCTCAGAGGTTAAAAACGGCTTGTCCAAAAGTGTACAGCTAATATCTCAGGGGGAATCAAAGCTCCAAGTCTCATTATTACCAAGTCCAACACTACTGTACAAGGTACAACACTGTACCATGCTGCCTCAGATCACCTGCTCTTGCCTTAGTCCAAAATTAATACAATTACTGGTCAGACTGGCATAGTGTATGTGATGCCTTGTTCTGTTCCTTTCCCTGACTTCAATTCTCAGTTAGAGGCTAAAAAAACCCATAAACCAAACCAAACACTCCCACCTTCTTCCCCCCCCCCCCCCAGCCTTACATTCGATTCTGAGGTGAATTTGTATTGGTATTCCTGTCTGGTCTGGGGAGATTTTTCCTTCTTTTCAAGCACTGACCTTAGAGACTATTCCTTTATTTTTCTTTTAGTGGTCTCTAAATTCAGGTCCCAGAAATTCTATCCCTGGCCCTGATCAGTTTGGTTTCCCTGAAATATAGTGAACTCCCAGTTACAGGTGGCTTCTACTCTCCCAGGAAGCCACACTTCCTTACCTATGGTTTGAGGTCAAAAGTTCTCTTTGTTGGGAGCCTGTTGGGGTTGCTATTAAGAATTGGTCTTACCAAGAGTTGGGCTAGCTAACCTGTTTGCTCCACCCAGACCTCAACAACTCTCTGCAAAGAGCAGGTAAACCAAAGAGACCAGGCCTGGCCCTTATCTTTGAGGTTTCAGAAACTCCACTTCATGATCTCCCAGGGGGTGGAATATGAAAAGCCCTAGACTGGGGTCTGGAAGGCTGGGGCTTGTGATCCAGTTAGGCTATTTAGAGCTGTGTGACTGTAGATATGTCACTTTACCTCTGGACCTCAAGATCTTCATCTATAAACTGGGATAATACTGAACTAAGTTACAGGGTTGATGAAAGGAAAATGCTTTGAAAACCTTAAAATATTCTCGCATAAAAATGCGAGATACATTTGGTTCAATAACTTGTGGTCTGCTCAGGGCATGTCTTTTAGGTAGTACAGATCAAATTATAAAATCAGGAAGTTCCCAGATGAGTATAGATTTAGAACAAAGGAGGGAAGTGCTCTTAAGGCATATTTTAATCAAGCTGTGGTAGCTTATTAAATAGTCAGATGGCACAAAGTTGAAAAGGTTAAATAAAATGTTGGATGACCAAGTGAGGATCTGAAAACAGGCTGAATCAATTAAAATAAAATTTAATAGGGATAAATCACATTTGAGTTTTAAAAAATCTCCACAGGCAAAATATGGGAGAGATGAGGCTCAATAGTAAAGTATTTGAGAATGATCTGGGGTTTTGGTGGCCTACAAATTCAAAAAGTCAATAGCATGAAGTAAGAACTAAAAAAGTAATGTGGTCTCAGACTGTATTAAGAAAGGCTGAATCCAAGACAAAGAAATGATAGTCCTGCTATGTTTGGGCCTGATCAGACCACATCTAAAGTATTCTAGGTATCACATTTTAGAAAGGCTTAGATTTTTAGAAAGTTGGAGAGTTTCCAGATGAGGACAACCAGGATGGTAAAGAGACTAAAGACTCCAGATAAGGATCAGTTGAAGGAACTGGTAAAGTTTAGTTTGCAGGAGAGACTTTTAAGAGTATTTGAAGAGTTGTCAAGTGTAAGGATAGGATTAGAGTTTTTCTGTTTAGCCACAGAAGGGAAAATTAGGAGAAATAAGAAGTTGTATTGGTCTTGATATAAGGAAATATTTCTTAAAATTAAAAATGAACTACCCCAAAGTGGTATCAGCTGCCATGGGAGTTAGTAGATTCCCCCTCACTAGAGGTCTTGAGATCAAAATTGGGTGATCAATTGTTTGCAGGCTGTTGAGGGTATTCTTGTTCAGTGCAGGTTGGATTCACTGGCCCTTGATGTACTTTTGATTCACAGTATGATTACACTTCATGAACATTTCTGTTAAAGAAATGGTACTGGTAATCTAAATTTAGGACACCTCTTCTCCCCTAACTGTCCTGGACACTTTTCGAGATACACACATTGTTAATATAGCACCTAAACATATTTTAAATTATAAACAGAATCATAAAAAAATCCACTTAAACACACAAAGAACAGGAAAAGTTTTTACGACAAACTAAACTTCTAGGTACAGTTTGTTTTTTAAGATGTGATATATACAAAACATAGCAAAGTGGTAACAAAACTCAGTATTCCATCAGTCATCAAAAACTTGTGTGATCCATGACAAATTACAGTTTCCAAGATTAAAGTTAATCTTATATTCTAAGCTTAGCTTTCCTTTTTAAGGAAGTACACCACCATATAACTAAAGTCTATAGTACACACAATAACAGAGGGAGTTTTACCTCAGAACTATTAAGGATTCATTTTTCAATGACCTAGTTTCAGGGCTTCATCATAATAAACCCCTGCAGAGGTGTTCTGTGCATGTATTCCAGAGCTGAGTAACCAACAGAATCTAGGCCACATAAGACTAAATGAGGAAACATGGTCTCAGATTCAAAGGGGGAACTACCAGACCTATGATCTCCCCCCCACTCAATCTCCCTTTGTCTCTTCCTACTAGGACCCTAAAGCAGGTCCCTAAGAACAATCACATCACTTACTTCTAATTATAATGAGTGAGCAGAGCACAAGCGTAAGGGCTGATCCCCAAGGAGCATACTTTGGTGCACCACGGGCTCCTGTTCTTCCACACTTTTATTTTCACCACAAAGCTTCCCTATACTTGTGAAATAAGAAATACCCTGGTCTTAATAAAATAGTGCGAAAAACTTTCTTTTATTGCTCCTATAGCAGTGGCTAATTAAATTGTTTTATACTGATTTTTGTTAGCTTCTGTTTCAGAGGATATTTCCTGATCTTATTTATAAATTCTAGGAATATACCATAGTACACACAGCCTCTCAAGTGTGAACTGCAATAACCTTTCAAGTCCTGCAAGTCAAACTTTGAGTGCCTTTGGGCCTGCCCAGTAAGACCCTCTCTCTGGTTAGGATACCTCCAGCTTCTCAGATCATAACAGAGTGGAACAGGCTTCTGGGCCTGGCCATTTCCTCAGGTTCTTTGTGATGACTCATCATTCAGGTAAACCTGGAGGAAAGGGTTTCCCCCCAAACCCAGATCATCATTACAATTATACAAGGTATATGACAGTATAAGTCAGTGGGTCATCATTACTTTACATTTTGGGCCTTGTTATCACAGGGTTTATAGTCTAACATGAACAAGTAGCACAGGCACTCTTTTTTGCTGTCCTCCATATGCACACAAAGCAGAAGACTGAAAATTAATGTTTAGACCTTTTAAATTATTGTTTTGTTTAAAAAGTCTGTATAAGCCTCTAGTTACTATTTTCATTTCTAGATAGTGCCTTGTGAAGTAGCAGTAAGGTAAAATGCTTACTATGTTCATATTAGGCTATTTTTGCAGACTTCCATAAAAAATACATGACAAAAGTAAAACATTAAAAAAGACATTTTTTTAGGTAGTGTTGGGTGAACATATATGAATATGGAACAGCAAGAAGTGAAGGCTGCATATAAATAATTAAAATGGGGGAAAAATCTTATCTAGCCAGAAAGACTTTGCTGGAATAGTAGACTTAGAAAAGGGATGACGGGAAAGACATACATTAGCAAACAGAATTAATATCATTCAATAGCTTTTTACAAAGCACTGGAAATAACGAGAAAAATAAAAAATAATTCCTGCCTTCAAAGAGCTTAACATTCAAATGATGGAGACAGACTGACAGATATGTAACACACATTTACATGTTTATGTGTATATGTATGTGTGTGTATATCTATTATCTACATCTGTCAAAAAACTGTACACACAGAGAGAGGGGAGGAAGGCAGACCTAGGGAAGGGTTTTCCCTTTGGGGTGGAAGAGAGGGGGCAAAAAAAGGGCCTCTTGCATGAGATAAAGCTGAAGTTCAGTCTTCAAAGAAACTAGGATTCCAAGAGTCAGAGGTTTGGAAGAACATTCCAAGCATGGGGGACAGCAAAGGCACAGACATGGGTAACAGAGATGGAATGTCACCACGTATGAGAAAACAGGAAGTGGTCCAGTATGGCTTTAGCTGAGTGGTCTTGGGGGTTGGGAAGGAGAAGTGAGGAAGCAGAGAAAATATAAGACAGGAAAGACAGGAGCATGTTAAGAGCTTTAGATGACAAACTGAAGCATTTATAATTTTGTCCTATAGGAAACAGGGGCCCATTAAGTTTATTGACTTGGGGGGAGGGGAGATGTGATTTGACTTACACTTTAAGAAAATCACTTTGATGAATGCAGGCTAATGTAAGAGAAAACATGGAGACTGCTTGTGGAGGAATAAATGAATGAATGTGAGAAATAATTACTATAGTAACTGGGTACAAAGTAAGGTTCAGCTCATGACACAAAATTTTGAAACACAAAGTTAGATTTTTAAATTCTCAAATGATAAAAGAGTAATTATAAAAGTTTTGCTGTTTTTGCCAAATCTTTGTTTTTACTAACTTCACTGCAATTAAATTAACTTATTTTTACACTTCAATTACAAGATTCTGCGGTTTTAATCTAATATGCAAAGACATTTTGTTAAACATGACGATGATGTGTATCTTCTTGGGCATGTAATAGTATCACTTTTATTTGTAGTTCTATAAAGATTATGGGTATTAATTAAGTCAGACTGTAGATTGGAAGTCTCATTCTGTGACTGAAGAACATATATCCAAGTTTTTTTTTATTTCTTTCCCTGAAACCTTTCCTGTATTTCCAGGCATCTCATCGCAACCAATCAAGCCAGCAGAATCTGTACAATCAAACCACTCTAGCTCCTTTCTGAACTTTGGTATGTATTATTCTGGAGTTACTTTTTAATAGTTTTGGCCAAATTGTGTGTGTATTGAGTATAGGGCTTTATACTGTGAATTTATCTTAAGGTGACAAATAGAGACCTTATATTTATCTCATAATTTTGAGACTTCTGTTGTCTTTTAACTCACTCAAGGATGGACTGCTCAGCACACTTCAGAAATTAAAACTGGTCAAGTGGATATCTAGTATATGGTAGAAAAACATGCAAATTATATGAAAGAGAATACAGAGTTTATAATTGAGAAGTCTGGTTCATGGCTAAAACAAAGTTATAATGAATTCCCAAGTAGGATGAAAATAATCAATTGCTGCTACTTGACTTTGTGAAAATCACTAAAAAATAAAAGATAAAGTAGCTTTAGTATCTTAAACACGTTAAGGTAATTGTTCACCCAATTATAAACATTATACATCTACAATTGTGTAGTGATCATCTGGTATCATTTCATACATCCTGTTATTTGCTACATACATGATACTTCTAGTACCATTGTAGACTGTCATAAGTCGTAATGATTATGGCAATTAATGGAGAATATTATTATTAACCAAAAAGCTTAGTATGATCCAAAAGTGCGTAGACATTTTATGGATAAAAGTACCTAGCATACAAGCCTCTAAAAGCTTGACTGACTCCTCTTTGTCCTGATACCTTGATTTTCAGACAGAAACTTTCTTAGAACTAAAATGTTTCTTATTTTGTACCTTCTATTTATTTGAATCAATTAGACAGTCACTTCAACCTGACAGTGAGGTGGGGCTGACCTAATCTTCTTAAAAGCTCTGCTAGGGGAAACTAAGCTCTAGCCAAGCCAGAAAGGCTGTAAGTGGGGGTCTAGTGATAGGATATCTCTAAGGTACATTCTTAGTTCTATGATACAAGAGCCATTAGCAGAGGTGTGCAAGTGTGTGCCATTCTATTCCATTCCATTCAATTCCTTGTCTTTCACCTGAATTACTACAGTAATTTTTTAATTAGTTCCCCAATTTCTCCAAACCATCCTCTAAAGGGCAACCAAACTAATATTCCTAAAATATAGATCTGATTCAAAAAATTTTCAGTTACTCCTTACTGCCTCTAGTATAAAGTACAAAATTCTCAGTCTATCATTTACAGCCCTTTGCGATCTGGCCCCCACCTACTTTTCCACTATTAAGTGAAAGGGCTGGAGTACATAAATGATCTTTAAGGATCCTTGCACCTCTCAAGTTCTATTTATAATCCATCTGCTTCAAAGCATTAAAATCCCAGTAAGTTAAAGGAAGCACTTACAATATGTTTGGATCCATTTGTAAGTAATCTCCAACTAATTTATAACTAGCTGGGTTATATATTCCCAGTTTTCTAGCATCTCTGAAGGTTGCGCACTGCCTCCTTTTTTCAACTCTTAGGCTTACTGGTCTAGAACCAAGGTCTTAGACCAAGGTTGCCACCTGCTGACCAATGTGAAGAACTGTTTGAACAACATTCTTCCCCATCATTTCCCTTCTTTCCTCTCAGGGAGATGACGCCTGGGATTCCACTGTTTTCTCCCATTCAAAGGGAAGGCATCCAGAGTTTCTTTCGTAACCATATCCATCCACTTTACCCCACTTCTATCACTAGCATTTAGCTATCAGCAAAGCTGATTTCAGAGTTGGTTTTCCCAAAATATGGTCTGATGACCATGACATATCCCTTTTTTCCATTCAAAAAACCATAAACTCCCTAGGCTCCAGATTGCTTCCTGCTTCCAAGATCAAATACAAAATCCTTTGTATAGCATTTAAAGCTCTTTATAACCCACCCTGTCTACCTTTCCAGGCTTCTCGCATCTTATTCGCTCTTAAGTGACAATGGCCTCCTTGCCATTCTATGAACAAGACACTTCTCTGCCCCTGGTTGTCCCCCCATGCCTGGAAAACAATCCCCCTTTTCATTTCTGCTTACAAGCTTCCCAAGGTTTCCCCAAATCACATCTTCTATAAGAAATCTTGCCCAACTGCTCTTAATTCTATTTCCTTCCCTCTGTTCATTATTTCCTATTTATCCCGTATTTAGCTTGTTTGCCCATTATTTGTTTGCTTCTCTCCCCTGACTATAAGCATCTACAGGGCAGGCACTGTCTTTGTCACTTTTTGTATCCCCCGTGCTTAATTTAGGACACCTCAGCACAGACTAGGATGTTTATTTAAATGTCTAATGACAGATCTTACACACCCATTTCTCTCTTCCAACTCTAGATCATAACTTAAGAAAACTTCCCACGCTCTCTTTTCATTTTCTTTAGTTTTTTATATGGGGAAAAAGGCAAGGTGGAGGTAGCAGCAAAACTAGTGGCCTTGGAGTCCGGAATACCTGAGGTCAAGTGCAACTCGTGACATGTAACTGAAGGCAAATCTGTGTAACTTCTTGGTCGCTCCAGGCAACTGAACTGACTGCTAATTACATGTTAGTCCCTCTCTGCAGCACTAAAAGGTGTTTACAAGAATTCTCCACATGGATTACATCTTGGGCCCAGACCAGAAACAGCCAAAAAAGCACATCTATGATCACACAGTTAATAATTCTGAGATGAGGATTCAAACCAGTCTCCCAGCTTTTAAAGTATTCCCCTCTTGTACCCAAAGTACTTCAACTATCCCAAAGAACCTCCAAAACCCACTTCAGTAAATGGTTCCCTATACTGAAACTGAGAGGTAACTGCATTTAATGTGGCATTTTAAAAAATAAATTTTGATGTAATATCAAATTTTATTTTTATCTGAAATGGAAATTTTTTACTATTTGAGGAGAGCAGGGATTGAGGAATATGATACTTGGCTTTGTGGTACTTCCAACATCCTGTCCATGCATAACCGGAAACCTCTATGCAATTAAAATTACTAAAATTTTTAAATGGTTTCTTAATAATGTAAGAATTAGAATGTGTGATTAATTTTTACTTAAAACTACTCTTACTACCAATTTTGCTGTACTTATCAAAATGTCAACCAATGAATAAAAGCTTTAATATAATTCAAATATATATATTTATACATATCATAGAATCTATTAGAAGGGTTTTCAGAGATCATGGTCTTTTGGCTGTCTCTCTTAGACCAAAGACAATCATGGTATGGCCTCAGTTTTTATGCCTTTCTAGGAGTAGGTGTACTTCAGGATGGCAATCAATTCTTAACTGGTTAACAATTAATGAGAAAATGAATATTATAATGAGAGACTGGACCTCAACTTTGATTACATCATTTATTTAAGTTAACCCCAGCCTTGGTACTCTATTCAAAGAATTTTTTCCCTCACCTAGATCTGAGTGAAATACAATAGTTGCCCCACCTGGGTAGGGTCCGGATAGAGATTAGCTCAATTTTCAGATTCAGAGACTGAGGTATGAAATGAAGATAAAAGAAAAAAGGGGAAATCTGAATCTCCCCAAGGCATTGTATTAATAATCATTTCTCCCAGGATCTTTCCTGATAGGAAGCCAAAAGCCCCCTTTCTATAATTTTCAGAAATGGTTTTTATTTTCATCCTCTAAAGTCACATAGAATAACTGAATTTTCCCTTCAACATGAAGTAGAATAGTGACAACTCAAACTTAGTCCTTTAGATTTACGGTTTCCATAATAGCAATCCAATGAAATCAGGTTAAGATTAAGAAACAGCACCAAGGAGGCTAAGTGACATGTATACAAGTGCATGGCAGGCAAATAGCAAACAGAAAAGAGGCCACTTTAAGTAAGGATCCTTGCAGGGAGCTGACTTGGAAAACCACATATTAACATTATCTATGTTGTATTATATTTTAATTTATTGTTAAATATTTCCCAAAAACATTTTAATCTGGTTCAGGCTGCACTAGAGAACAATGCTGGTCCCTTCTTTTGACACCTCTGGTCTGGGTGACTCTACTGCTGCTTCTAGCTCTAAATCTATGGACAGGCTTTTCTTTGGATCACGAGTGCCAGTCCAAGCATTAAATGCTTGTTGACTGACTGATGACAGAGCAATATCCTTTTTGCTGCCCTTCTTGGTCCCACTTCAGCTTATCAGAGTCCTTCCTAAAATGCAGTACTCAGAATTGAGCACAGCCTTATAGGGCCAGTCAAATGGGTCATCACTTCCATTCTTTTGATAGTATAACTTCTATTAATGTAGCCTGAGATCACATGAGCATTTTTAGTAGCTAGGGCCATATGCATATATTAATATTTTTGAATTTTTTTCTTCTAGGTTTTGCAAACCGTTTTTCAAAACCAAAAGGACCAAGAAATCCACCTCCCACATGGAACATTTAATCTGACTTCCAACTTGCATTCAGAAGAATGAGAGTTGGAATTTGCAGTGTAAGAGAGCATTGTGACAAAACAAAAACATCAGAATGCTGCCAGATCAAATAAATGTGCACTATAATCACCATATCACCAATGAAGTGATATGCCTATGACACAAATAGCTTTACAACAAAAGAGATGCACAAATATATGCATCATTTTGCAACTTTCATCTTACTTACATTTAGAAGTAACTAAAGATATTCAGAGGTTTGAGAATGGATTTTCTTTTTCATCTTTGAAATGAAACTATTCTTGTATATAATGTGGTAATAATGTTTGCAAAAGTTGAATGTTATATATTATTTCTACATAGCGCTGGCTCTGCATCACTCTGTCACTTTAGGGAAGTGACTCAACTTGTCGAGTTTTGTCTGTAAAATGTGAATAATTATACTAGTCTAGTACATCTACCTCACAAGGTTGTTGTGGGGAATTAAAAAATATATACAAGACCTTTGAAAATGTAAAATGCTACTCAAATATAAGCTGGTACTATTATTAGAAACTTATTGTTATAGTTTTCATTAAGAATTAACCCAATAATTACTTTATTTTTTTATACTCATGCAACAAAGACAAAACAATATGTACCTAGACAAAACAGTAATACCTAACACCTATAGAGCACCTGTTGTGCTAAGCTTAACAATTATATCATTTGTTCTTCACATTAACTCTGTGAGGTAGATGTCATTATTATCCTCATGAGGTGAGGAAACAGAGGCAAACAGAGGTTAAGTGACTTGTTCACTTGGGTCACACTGCTAGTAAGGGTCTAATGGCTGATTGGAAATCAGGTCTTCTTGACTCCAGGCCCAAGTGCTCTATGTGCTACACTGCCTAGCTGCCTATCTCTCCTAGACAGAGACAGACAGACAGACAGACACACACACACACACATTACTGAACATTAATGTAGAAATTAATATGGAAAAACTGAACACCAAATAAAATATTCCTTGTCTTCTGAACAAAATAGTTTTTAAAATAGGGGCCTAAATGTAGGGAAAATACAATATCCAAATAATCTATCTCCTCTTATTGTATGTTTTACTGCACATATTATGCTGACATATATTTATGTGGTTATATCATGTGTTATCCTTCAATGTATGCTTATCAGCATCATTAATTCTCCTGATTAATTAATATCTCCAAATATAGTAAAAATGTAATGAAATTTTAGAAAGTTTTAAAATAATTATGATTTTTGGACTGCTAATTTACTAATTCCATGTTCAAATCAGAGACTGCTAGCATTTTCAGATTTAAAATCCTGTAAAAAGGAGAAAAATCAGATTCTTTTCAGTTTGCAGGGAGACCATAAACGAACACTTCCTATTCCCCAAGTGTCCTCACCTCCATCTAATCTAAGGAAACAAAGAGAAAACATAGGGTTAGAGTACGAAGGAACTACTTCACAAGTACCCAGATCCTGAACAATGTCTCTCTCTACTTTAAGTGGGAAAAAGCAGGGCCATTATTTACAGCTGTCTTCAGCGACATATAGAATTCCTTTTCCCCAGCGCTTCCCTGTCTCAAATAGGGGGTAACTCTCTCTAAAGAAGTACTACCATAATACATGATACCCAAATGTTAATCCTACCTCAGGGTTGCAATCACTAGTTTTATTCTTATCTTTACAAGTTGAGGACTGCCAAGATTGACAATAGCATCTCCTCCAGAGAAAACAATCCTTTTAATTTCTGGGGGCTGAGATCATAGAAAACATGGAAGTAAATGTAGAAATCTTGAAATAAATGACTGTGATACCCAATTGATTCTTATTTATCTAGTAATTAAATTATTTAACATATCTATAATCAGAAGGTGCTGTCCTTTAATTCAGCAAACATTTATTAATGCTGTGTAGGGTACTGTTGATTCTTTTAAGTCGATAAAATAACCCTGTTCATTTTGGAAAATCTTTGATTCCTTTTCCAAACATCCTCAAATCATACTTTCTTCTTCCATTTCTTACAGTACTTTGTCTAGAACTCTCTAATCTACCTCCCTTGAATTGTGCTTTTCTGTGTAGATTTTCTTCAGCCTCAAGTAGACTCTCAGTTCCTTGAGGTCAGGAACTGTGTTTGTTTTTGTTTTCCACAACTAACTAGGGGACATTTAATAAATGTTTAAAATGTGCTATTTCTTTATTACCTTCTTAATTTAAGAAGTCCTTCCATTTGCTCCACTGATAGCAAAGATGATGATATTCTTTACACTTTTAAAGTTTCATCTCACATAATTTGTGTTCCAGCCAAAATGTATCAATCCTCTATTCTACAAACACCTCACCTTTTTCCACTTGTAGGCCTTTGTTCAAGAAACAAAAGTCTTTGCTTATAGATATTCTCCCCATTCTTCATGCCCCAATATCACCTCCAGTCAGGAATTAATTTTCCTTTTTTGGAAGGCTCCTAGCACCTCAGCCATGCAATTGTCATATCCCATTTATTTGTGAGGATGTTTTATTATTACTATTATATATTTCTACCTCCTTGAGGGCAGAGATTATCTCTTACTTTGTTTTGAATCTTCTTCAACCTAGCACAGTACCTTATGTTGAATTTGTTGATTTGGAACTACACCTCAGCAAAATGAATCTGGTAGTGGGCTGAAGAATGAAGGTAAAGAGGGCAGCTAGGAAGCCATAAAATAATCCAGGAAAAGGTTAACGAGGCCCTGGATTAGGGTGCTGTTAGTGAAAATGGAAAGATTTACCAAGCATTTCTATAGTGTGTTCAAAGAATTCATTTTAAATTATTTTATTAACAAAAATTTTTATTTATGCACTGAGGCAGCGTGGAACAAATGGACTTATTAGGGAGTGAGATCTGGCTTTAAGTCCCAGACATGAGCTGCATGAACATGGGCAAATCATAATCTCTGTGAACCTCAGTTTCCTCTTCTATAAAATGAGGATAACATTTGCATGAAAAGCAGCCTGGCCTAAGCAAACAGAGGGAAGGACCAGTCAGGAGAACCTGGGTTCAATTACTATCTCTTAAAACGTAAAAGGCAAGACATTAACCTCTAAGTTAATGACTCTACAGCTTAACAGTTTGCATTGGTATTAGGAGTTCCCTAGCTCAAAGCTTTATAAATCATTGAAATCTCAGTCCTCACTGAAACCCTACCTAGTCTTCCCCTACCCCACTTGTAAAACTCCCTAATTACTAAATAGTAATTGTTTCTCTTTTACCCAGGAACCCTGAGGATGTTCCCCTCCCAATTTGATTTTTTTTTTTTCATTAAAGGGGACATCCCTTGAGTAACTACTTAAAGAAGCATATTAATAGAATGGGTGTATCTCACTCAAAGTGAGAATGTGATAAGACTTTAGTCTAAAAAGGCCAAGGTCTTCCATTGCATCCTGATGAACATCAGGCCACTGGACCCAGACGGCTCAGGAGAAGAAAGTGAGGCTGGTGACCTTGCACAGCCCTCCCTCACTCAAATCAAAGTCAACTGCAAATCATGTCATCATCTCGAGGTCATGGTCCTCTTTGAGAACGAAGGACGAACACAACAACAACCTATTTATTGGCTCCTTCTCTGCAGCTTATAAATATGCTTATGTCTCTTCTCAAAAGACACTTACTTGATCCTCCCATTTCAGCTCTCACCTCAATGTTTTCTGCCTTTCCCAGCTAACTCCTTGAAAAGTCCTCTACACTTGCTGCCTTTACTTCTCCTCTTAATTCTAAACTCTCTGTAATCTTGTTTTGTGATCTCATCATTTCAATGAAATGGCTCTCTCCAGAGTTACCAACTGACAAGTTTAATGGCATTTTTTACTTCTCTGCTGCCTTTTAAGAGCATCCCAACCTTTTTAGTCTCAGAACTCTTTATACTCTTTTAAAATTACTGAGCATCCCCTCCAAAAAAGGTTTTTGTTTATATGAGTTACATTGATATTTGCCTTATTAGAATTTAAAACACCTTAATGTTATCATGAAAATGGTTTTGACTTCAAAGACTCCTTGAAAGGATCTGGATCACCCTTTCTACTGGATACTTGACCCTCTCTAGGTTTTCTAGACATGACTTTCTACTAGTTCTTCTGTCTGTCTGATGGTTCCTTCTTTTCCCGGATCTTCCTCTAGGTCATGGACCAGAGGAAGGAATGAAACAAGCATTTCAGTGTACTGCGTGCTAGGCACTTTCTCTCATTTGATTCTCACCACACTCCTGGGAATAGGTGCTACTATTATTCCCATTTTACAGTTGGGAAAAGTGAGGCAAACAGAGATTAAGTGACTTATCCAGTCACACAAATTAGTGTGTGTTTCAGGCTGGCTCGGAACTATCTTCCTGACTCCAGGCCCAACAGCGTATCCAGAGTCATCCAGCTGCCTCAAGGATCTGTCCTTGTCCTCCTTTCCTTCTCAGCCTACACTTACCTCACTTGATCTCCTCAGTTTCCATGGATTCAATCATCACCTTTATGCAGATAATTCTCAGACTTATTTATCAAACCCTAACTTCTCTTACCCTCCACCAAGACACCTACTGGACAACTGAACAGGATGACCCAAAGACATCTCAAACACTTCCAAAACAGAACTCATTACGTCCCTGCCCCCTTCCAAACTCCCCCAATAATGTCAAGGGCACCATTATTCTCCCAGTCATCCAGTCTCTTCCTCCTTCCTTCTCATTCTCAGTCATGCAATCTGCCGCCAAGTCCTGAAACAGTATCTACCCTAGCAACAGCGCTCCTTTCCATCACTTCTCTTTGTTCCCTGGAGCAGGGCCTCATCACTTCACTCCTGGACTAGGTGGTGCAGTGGATAGAGCACCAGAGCACAATTCAGGAGGACCTGAGTTCAAATCTCACCTCAGACACTTAACAGTCACTAGCTGTGTGACCTTGGGCAAGTCACTTAACCCCACTTGCCTCATCCTGGGTCATCTCCAGTCACACTGATGAATATCTGGCCACTGGATTCAGATGGCTCTGGAGAAGGCTGGTGATGTGCACAGCTTTCCCTCACTCAAAACAAAGTTAGGTGCAAGTCATGTCATTATTTCCCTGACTTCAGCAATGAAGGACAAACACACACACCATGATAATTTCTTAACTGATCTCCCAGACTCAAATGTCTTCCTACCTTAGTCTTAACTCCCCTCAGCTGCCTTTTCCTAAAGCCAGTCTCACCCCGGCAACAACCCTCCTTCCCGTCAATAAACTACAGTGGCTCCTTATCACAAGGATCACAAATAAAACCCTTTCCGTCCTTGGAAGCCTTTCCCAGCCCGGAGCGCTACCTTCCCAGTCCTTCACTCTCCCCCTCTGTTTTACCATCCCGTCACCCCAGCGCCCTGGAGCGGCTTCCCTTCAGGGCTCCAGCCCTCCGCAAAGCGCCTCTGTGGGCTCCCCAAGGAGTCCCCCCAGTCCTGGTGCAGATCCGAGCCCTAGTAGTTTGCACGTCAGTTACACCTGTCACTACACTGTAAGCTCTGGACGGGAGGGACTCTCTTTTGGAATTCCCAGAGCTTAGCACAACAGCTGGCGTTTAATAAATGCTTACTGACTGCCTCTATTAGTAACCTTATTTCTAACCGACAAAACACTCCCCATTTATTGATCCTCCAATGGCCCAGCCCCCTGGGGCAGGTCGCAACTTGGCTCGGACCCCTTTTCTTGGAGACTCCATCCCCAGCCATGCCAGCTGGCGGCACTGACTTACTTTGTTTTGGAGGGGGGTGGGGCGTGCAACTTCCCAAGACAAAATAGCAGTCTGAGTTTTTTTAGGGGGGGAAACTCACGACTGTTACCGATCGAACCCCATCGTAACAGAACGTCCCCAATAGGATGCTGGGCATGACATCTCGGTGAACCGCTCAGAGGGATCTGTTAAATGGCCACGTCTGAGGCCCGCCGGAAGTTCCTTCGGTTACCTGACTGCCGCTGCGTTTGGAGCGGAGCCGTCGGCAGGTCGGAACCGAGGCCCTCCTCCGCCGGTCCCGGCCGGCCCGGACGGAAGGCGAGGCGAGGCGGGGCGAGGCGGGGGAGGGGCGCCCCTGCGGAAGTTACTTTGGCGCCTCTTTCTCCTCGGCTTCCTCCCAAGAATGTAAAATTCAATTAAGAGGAACTGCGCGGCCGAAAGGCGCGAGTAGGAGGCGGCGTCGAGGGAGCGGGGACGCGGGGCGGCGGGAGGGAGGGCGGCCGTTAGAGCCGTTGGGCGCGACCCCTCGACGTCCGGCGGCTGCGAAACGCGAGCAGGAAGGACGCGTGACTCGGCTCACGCTTGCCCCGGGTCCTCTGCGCCGCGCGGTTCGGGGGCGGGGGAGGGGTTGGTGGGCCGCCCGCCCTGCACAACTACCACTCCCAGGAAGCCGCGCGCAGCGCTCGAGGCTTTACGATGGAAACCCGTCTCGGGCACCCCACGGAGACGGAACGGGAACCGCCGCTCCCGACAGGCGCGGGCTGTGTGGAAGGGGAGGGGGGAGGAGGCGGGTGCGGGGGGAACTCCAAAGCCCAGCGGGCCCTGCGCGAGCGACGCCTGCGCGGTGAGAGGACGGGGGGGCGGTCGGGCCATTTAAATGTGTGTGTGGGTGAAATGGCTGCGCAGGTCGGAGCGGTGCGCGTAGTGCGGGCGGTGGCGGCGCCCGAGGAGCCGGACAAAGGGGGGAAGGAGAAGCCCCGCGTCGGGGCTTCGCCCCGCGGGACCAAGCGGCAGCGCCGGGCGAGCAGCGGGGGGCCCCGGGAGAAGCGGGGGCGGCCGAGCCAGGACCCCCCTCCCGCTCCCCCTTACCGGCGGCGTCGCAGCCGCCAGCAGCCCGGGCCGCCGCCGCCTCCCGCCGCAGCCGCCACCGTCCCCGGCCCCTCGGAGCCGCTGCTGCTGCCGCCGCCGCCGCCGCCGCCCTCGCTGGCCCCCGCGGGGCCCGCTCTGGCCGCCCCGCTGGCGGCCTCGGCGCTCTTCACCTTCTCGCCGCTGACGGTGAGCGCGGTCGGGCCCAAGCACAAGGGCCACAAGGAGCGCGAGAGGCACCGGCACCACCACCACCACGGCGGCGACCCCGGCTCGTCGGGCGTTGTCGGTGCCAAGCACAAGGGCAAGCGGGAGAACGGCGACCAGAGCGGCGGGCTGTCTCCGGCCAGAGCTCCCAAGAGAGGTGAGTTCGGGCGGCCCCTCCCCCTGCTCGGAGCGGGCTCCGGTCCTCGGCGTCCTAGGCCCCGCCGCCCGCCCCGGGGGCTTCGGAGCGCCCCGGCCTAGGCCCAGGCCCCGAGGCCGAGCCGTGGTCCGGCAGGGAAAGCCCTCCGCCCGAGGCTCGGATGGGGCCCCCAGGGCAGGGCTCGTTGGGGTCCTCCCCCCGCCCCCTCCCGGCCCTCGCGCGCTGAGCCTCGGCTGGGCCTCCGGGCCCCGTCCGGCGCTTTGTTCTGTCTTCCCGGGGTGCCCCCCAAATGCCCAGGGCTGGCACCCGCGCGGGCCTCGCGGTAGGGCCTCTGGGCAGGAGTTCCCTGGAGTTCACCAAGTTTGTCCCTCCAGATCTACCCTGGTGAGGTTAGCAGCGCACACCCCCCACAACTCATCAGGTATTTGGGGGCTCCTGCGTCTTTCACGGAGCCCAAGCAAGCCCCACTCAGAGAGTGCCTCCCTGTCTTAGACCTCGTCTGGTCAGTCTGTTGTGAATTGCCATGGGGGCTAGGAAAATGTAGGCTAAAGAGTTGTTTAATTCGTTTCGAATGCTGCACTTTTTTCTTGGGAGAACACTTATGTTTGCTCTTAATCGCTTGGCCTATTATAGCAGCGATGAAGAACCACTTCCTTGCATTTCTTCCATGGTGTTGAAAGTGATCATTTTTATTATTTCCCTTCTAGGCTGTTTTTCCACCCAGAAAAAAATAACTTAAAAAATAATAGGTTGTTTTTGAGCGTTGTTATCATAATGGTAATTATGAGGAATGAATTAGCTGCAGCTTTTTTGAGAATACACCAGTTGCCAAAGAGAGATTTTTTTAAGAATCTTTTTTTCTTGCAAATGGGTTTCTGTTTCTTCCATGTACCAAAAGACATTAGAGTATAACCGGAACAGAAATCAATCCTCACATCATTTTGGTCACTGCTGTAAACCTTTCCCCAAAAGTTAGCCAGCATCGAATGCCTTGCCGATTTTCTGTAGTTTGGACTGTTGGAGCACTGACGATTTGGTCCCTTGGTAGTCTCAGTAATTTGTTTCAGGTGGTAAAGGGATGTCCTCAAGGTCATAAGATACTTCTTAAATTTGCCCTAGTGCCAGGCTTAAATACTTATGGAATGAATCTTTCATACCAGGTTTCTGGAATTCTCATTCTTTTCCACTTTAGAAGTTGCTTTCCTTTTCTGGCCTTTCTCTATTTTGTCTCCAGGTGTTATTTGTTACCTGGCTCTGTATTTCTTTTTAAATATCTCCTTTTATCCTTTTCTGTTGTAGTAATATCCAAATCCTAGCAACCAGTGACTAATTGGTGATGATGGTAAGAGGTTACTTTCTGTCATTGCTCTTTCCTGATATTCTTAGGGCAGTAGTTGGGGCCGAGAATGCTTCCAAGTCCAGTCTAATATATTTCTTTGCTGGATCCATTGCTGTTTGTATACAAATCTTTTAGGAACTTGTAGTTTATTAACTGGTAAGTGAAGTGAGTTAAACTCTAGACTGCAAATGAATTTTTAGTATTTGCTGTTCAGTAGGGCCATCTTAACTCCAAACCATGGGGTCAAAAATCTCCATAGTGTTGTCTTCTACTTCATAAATGGTCATTGTAGAATAAAAATGTAGTGAAGACATGCTAAAGTTTTTCAGAAAGCGGTAATTACAATTAAAAAAACAAACAAACATGTGAAAGACTATTTAAGCTTTTTTATTGAACTGAATTGACGATAACCCAACCTTTCAGAAATAGTCAACTAAGTAATGGTAATTTATAGAAACTGATGTTTCTCCCCCACTCTTGAGACTTCTCCATCCTTCCTCTGTCACAGTTTCCACAGTCTGTAGGCAGTAGAACCATCTCTTCTTACTAGTTAGATAAAGTGGTGGAATTTGATATTGTTTCAAACTTTTGACTTGAACAGAATTTTTAAGAGAAAACACAAAAAGACACTTATTTTTTTTCTCTCTGATGTCGATGTTATTTAAATGACAGGAATTCGCTTATGCATTCCCTGGTGAGTCAGACTTCCTTTCTAACATTCTTCCATCTTTGACCAATTGCCCAGGCTATGCAGAGATATCTCTGAGCCAGATAAAATAATGGAAAGCTCTTCTGATCTGCATAAGTTTCTAGTAGACTTAAACATAGAACCATCTCTTAATGGTGGTAGTAGGTTTGAAAGGGATGCCAGAGGATGAAATACAGCATCTAAAGCATATTGCAGACTATGTGACTGGGAGGTTACCTCTTGAAGACTCTTTGTTGCAGGAAAGGTCCTGACCTGCATTAGAGGGAGTTTTCCTCAGCTAGGAGTTAGTATGCAGATGCCGTCACAGCTACAATTCTTCCTCTCCATGAGGATCATACTGAGAACTGAATTACACAATTCCCCCTAACCACCAGAATTGCTGGGTCTGTTTTCTCCCTTGCCTGCCCTTCCCAAGGGGCTAATGATGCAGTAGAGAAGAAGGAGGTTCTAGAGTTGACCGTAGTACCATCAGTGGGTTCAGTTCTCCTTGTGTTAAAGGAATGAATTAATGTTGTCTCTGGAGAGGTGTATTTAACTCTGGTCACTTTACAGCCATAAGGACTACCCTTTCACCTTTGGCATTCCAGGATTTTTTTTCATCGAACTAAATGGTGCCATGTGGAAATAGATTCGATATTTAAAGGCCTGTTGTCTTGTTAGTCAACCTACTATGTAGTACCAGGTGTTGTGCTAAGTGCTGGGAATACAAGTACAAAAACTGAAAGAGTTCCAGCTTGGAAATTACATTCTAGTAGGGAGACAACAAGGACATTCGTCCACACATGCACACATGCATATATATGTAACATTGATATGTTATACACAGATTTTTATGTACACTTGTACACAAATTAGTTAAATATATAGTACTACAGAAGGGAGGGCAGTAGCAGGCGGGATAAGGAAAGGCTTCTTGCGGAAGATGACGGCTGAGCCGCATCATAAAGGAGGAGGAGAGGGACTCTGTGTGTGTATAAGGTAGAGAGGTAAGAAGGGAGTTCATTCCATGAATGGGGGACAGCTAGTGCTCAATTTTAATTCCTTTTAATTTTGAAAAACAGATGCTAAATTTTTTTAGTTGCTTAAACAAAGCAAATATCCATAGTTACCATTTCCAGAAAGATTGGAAATCATTGCCCTGACAACTTAAATACAAACCAGTCTTCAAAGAACATTTCCTTCCTTTTTTGGGTAGGGTTTGGGGTATAATGAGGACAATTTTGGGGACTAGACTAGAATTTCTTTCAGAAAATAACAGGTCCAAGATTGACCTCAGAAAACAGTTAAGAGGATGTATTTCCCTCCCTTCTTTGCAGAGGTAAGGGAGCTGTGGTGGTGGAATATTTCATATATTGTCAGATTTCCACCTTTGCTATAAGCAAGGACCCTAGGTAGGGAAGGGGTGAGAGGGATATATTCAGAAATGAAGGTGATTTTTAAAACAACATTTGGTTATCAATAGTTTTTTTTTTTTAAAAAGAGAACATAAAGGAAAACATGTCTTTAAATGAATATAATATGTGTAAAATAACTTTAAAAATTGAAAGTAGTTTTTTATTTTGAGAACTTCAAAAAATGTTAATTATATCTTCTAAGTATAAGCTGTGATTCAAAAATAAAAGTGTAGGTTGATGTTAGCCTAAATATGGAGTAAAACAAATTGTACATTAGCTAGTAAAGATTTGAGTTGTACTAATAGTCAATAAATAGCAAACATTTATTAAGCCCCTACTACTTGTCAAACACTGTACAAATACAAAAAAATAGAAATGCTGTCCCAGCCCTCAAGGAACTTACAATCTTATTGGGGAAGCAACTTACAAAAGGAAGCTAAAAAGTGGTATCGGTGGCAGGATGGTAAGAGGGAAGGTACTAGACTCTGGGGCATGGTGAGGTCAACCAATCAGTCAGAAGCCCTAAAGTAACGTATAGCCAAGTAAGGAGTAAGGAGGGTAATAGAAGTTTGCTGTACTAGCAGACATAAGTATATTATTTTAGAATTTTTCTTGTACTACTCTAGTGCTAGAAGGTAATCATTTTAGATCAGCCATTTAATTTTAATTTTCAAGTCATTGGTCATTTTCATGTTTGAATTGCTATATATACTTCCTGTTTATCTTGAAACTTCTGGAATGTTATACTTGAACACAAACATAGTCTAGCTTGTGTTAACTTTAGTGGATGAACTGATTACTAGTCTGCCAGATAACTTTATTTAATATATTATTAATCTATATCCAAGGTATTTCTAGATTAGAGAGAGGTCTAAAGTGACATAATTATCTCTATGCCCTCTGACATGATTCTGCCCCAATACAATTTCAGGTTATAAATAGTAATCTTTGAACAAGGAAATAAATCTTAAAATACAACCTATGTCAATATTTCAGAATTGAGCAACCAAATCACCATTTCATTCCTCTTGCACGTTACTTCCCCTTCTCCCTGCCATCTCTCATTGATATCTTAATAATAGCTAGTATTTGTATATTGCAAAGTGCCTTACATATTTTATCTTCACAACATTTTATCTTCTCTGAGGTAGATGTATCTGTATTTCCATTTTACAGTTAAGGAAACTGAGGTAGACAGGTTAAGTGACTTGCCCAGGGTCTCACAGCTAGTACTAGTCTGAGATTGCATTTGTACTGATGTGTCTCTAATTCCAGGTCTAGCACTCTAGCTTTGATCCACTTTATCACCTTTTCAGTGGAAAAGGGTGTGTGCCAGCCCATCCATGTCTTGAGGTTGACTATAAAGAGGGTATTAGTCCTAGAATCAAATTACTGTTGCTTGCTACATAGTAGGAACTTAATGTTGAGTATCCGTTGATTGATTCCTTGATAAGATGTTTGCTACTACCCTTAACCTATTTCCTTAAGGAAAAACTTTTTTTCTTTTTATCTTTGACCTATCACCCACCAGTCTCAAAGTCTCCCTTTTAGAGGAATTTCTAAATTTTTGGAATTTCTGGTATTTCTCAATATTTCTAAAGAAACTGAAAAGGAAATTTTTAGTATATTTCCACAACAAAAAAAATCTTCAAATTGCAGTTCTGCTTATGAAGTAAAAAATAGCTATTTCTTTACTGTTATACCTCACTTGAAATTGATACCACTTAGTAAAAAAAAAATCTTAGAATAGCTGGAAAGCTTCTGCATGGACTATAAGTAATATAGGTAGTGCATCACAGATGGTGTGGTTTTCTAATGATCAAACGTAGGTTAAAAAAATCAAAATATTAAAATATAGTTAAGTTGTTCAGAACCTTGAAATGCTAGTATGTTAGTTTCCAAACCTAATGACTTTTCTTTGGGAAAGAGAGGCAGCTATTTTGTCAGAAAACCTGCCCCTCACAACAGCAACAAAAAAGCACAACAAAACTGTAAGAAAATTGGGAATGCAAATGAGTTTTATAGTCAACCTTACTGAGACTTTGTCATGTTAGGAACACCAGCCCTAAATTGGTAGTAATATAGAAAATGTGTTACAATCAAGGCAACTCTCTCTTGGTGTTAATTTCAGTGGCAGATCTAGGTCACAATTCATCTTCTGCATACCAAACAGCTCTGCCTGAAATCTTAAAGTAATAGGATCTTTTCAGCAGGCCTTTTTTTCTGTGTGTGTACCTCCTATATAATCACTAAAATATTGACAATATTTAATGTCTGAAATTAGTAATCTAATTTATGTAACTTATGTACAGGATAGCATTAACACTTGGTTGCTTGGGTATACTGCCAAAAATCACTTAGGTATATAGGACAAAGTTAAACAAATTAATTTCTGCCTTGAAAGAAGTACATCTTATAAATGTGCTTAATTTTGCTTCCTAAACTGAATATGCTTAACTTCCTTTGAAACTATTAAAGTTGTAATTCCTAGTTCTTAAAGATTTGTTCGTATTGTAACTTTACAAATACTACTAAAGACTGAATTCAGTTTTAGTTATGACATCAAGTATTCAATATTATTCAGACTCGTAAAGGCAATTGTTAATTGGAAATAAAAACTAATCAGGATTAAGTCTTTAAAATATTTGGTTTATATTCTAGCCATTTAATGGGTTCCCAGTTTTTTTAAAATTTTATTATTCTAATCTATTTTTTACATATTTAGTGAGAGTTACAGTGAGACGATGAGGATCGTAATTGTATATATTCCCCCCTCAAATGCTGTTTCAAAGTAAACCCCAGATTTAATAATACATGTAGGTACTCAACTGACACAGTTACTTGTGTCTTATTGTGAAGGTATGTTGTGGCTTTGTATGTGTGGGTGCATTTGCAGGCGCATACATTAAACTTCCACATTTTGTGGATGATTTTTTTTAAAGTACCATACCTGATGTATAACTATAGATCACCTGTAAAGTAATTGTTTCCAGTTTTTGATTAATAAATGATCTTTCTTAAATGTTTTACTGGTAAATGATAGACTAATATCAATATGCTCATTTAATTTGCCTTTTGCTTAAATTTTATAAACAGACTGAGTTGTCTAGAATATACTTGTAAACTACTAGAGATATTTTCTTAATCTTGGTCACATGATCATTTCTCCTACACTATAAAGTTATATTTTTATTTACTTCACATTCACAAATACTTCACATTTTATTACTGTTACATTAAGACTATTGTTAAATTTTCTGTCTAGCACTGATATATTTTAAAATGGGAAAAATGACTTAACTAATCTGATCTGAATCAGCTTAATAGTAGGATTCCTTAGTTAGGAAAAAAATGCATTTAAAAAAGTTTGTATGATGTCATTAAAGACCTAATAACTGACTTGCTTTTAATTATTATGGCCAGAAACACCAGATGAAAATGGCAAAACCCAGAGGGCTGATGACTTTGTTATGAAGAAAATAAAGAAGAAAAAGAAAAAGAAACACCGAGAAGATATGCGTGGGAGACGCCTTAAAATGTACAACAAAGAAGTACAGACTGTCTGTGCTGGCCTGACCCGAATTAACAAGGAGATTCTGACCCAAGGACAGGTGAATAACAGTACAGGAGTTAACAAGGAATCCTTCAGGTATCTGAAAGATGAGCAGTTGTGCCGACTGAATTTGGGCATGCAAGAATACCGGGTGCCCCAGGGAGTCCAAACACCATTTATGACTCACCAGGAGCATTCTATTCGTAGCAACTTCTTAAAAACAGGCACTAAATTTAGTAACTTTATTCATGAGGAGCACCAGTCCAATGGTGGTGCTCTGGTTCTTCATGCCTACATGGATGAACTCTCATTTTTGTCTCCAATGGAGATGGAGAGATTTTCTGAAGAGTTCCTTACTCTGACATTCAGTGAAAATGAAAAAAATGCAGCTTACTATGCATTAGCAATAGTGCATGGGGCAGCTGCTTATCTGCCTGACTTCCTGGACTATTTTGCTTTTAATTTTCCCAACACTCCAGTGAAAATGGAAATTCTGGGCAAGAAAGATATTGAAACAACAACCATTTCAAACTTTCATACTCAGGTAAGGTAAAGGTTATGATGAATCGTTCAGCAACATCTATTTATTGCAACAGTGTAATCCTCAGCGCCTAGCAATACTTGGACAAAGTTTAATGTCACTGAATATAGTTTAAAATTTTAGGTTTGTTTGTTCCTCTTCTGAAAAATCTTAATTGCTAGAGCAGATATTCTCCTTGTTTGGTGGGGGTGGGAGAGAGTGTTTGAGCTTAATCTAACAAATCTAAACTGGGAATTCCGCATATAAATATATCAGTGCTAGTTGTGGAAGAATCAGATTGAAGGAACTTAATCTGTTCTTTCACAAATCAGGAACATGTTGGTTTATTGTGTAGCAGGTGCGATTGGGTCTGGTAGTTTCAAGGTATTAAACTAGTTAATACCTTGTGCTTCATGCTGAAATGTGAGGGTCTTGGCCTTTTTATTTGCCAGGCTTGAACTGGTCCTTGTCTCATTTCTTCCAGTAACTTGTTGGCAGTCTATCCCAGAAATACACCCCATTTGTGTGACTTGGAAGTGTCACTAGGAAGACCGCCATAGCCTCTGCTCCTTCTGCCTGTAAACACTTGTGATCTAAACTACTCAGAAGCCTTGCTTGGGCAGCTAGGCTTAAGTCAGCAGGGAACCTCTCTCCCCTTCACAACCAGTGGCTTTTAATCAAATGGATTTTTTTTAAAACTGATTTTGCATTTTTTAGGACACAATGGGAAATCAGCATTATCTCCCTTTTTTTCTCCCTCTCCTAGTTTTTCTCATAGGGATTATGAATGGTTATGCTATAGACAATGGAAATCCTGCATAAGTTGTTATGGAGAAAAGCTCCCCCTATAGGAATTTGATATTATCATTTACATGTAGCCTGGTTTTTCAGGTTATTTAACACCTTGCTGCTGATATTGGCCTTGGGGACTTTTTTTTTAGGGGTCATCTAGACTGTAGCACATAAGACTCTCAGCTGCCAGCAATCTGATGCTTTACAAGCCACTTAAGTCTATTTGAAACCTCTTCTAATTTAAATCTTTCCAGTGATTTTTTTTAACTGTCCTTGCCTCCAATGAGGGGAGTGTCCAGTTTAGATTCGTAAGCTTCAGAATTTCTCTAATTGAAGTTCTCTCTGCAGTAGAGAGAGCAGGAGCAGCCAATCTGGAGAGGTCGCAAGATGGGGCGGCCCAAGACGTTGGAACACGATGTGCAATAAAGGGCTTCGTCTTGGATTTTGGCCTTGTTACCACAATCAGGTACCGAAGTGCTGACTTTTGTAGTAGATTTTGGGTTTTATTTTTTATTATTATTTTTTTAATTTTTAGGCGTTTTGCCCTGTGAAGGTTAAGGAAGCCAGTTTTTATAAGTATTGAAGAGACTGGAAACCAGTACTCCTAGATTAGCCCATCTGCCATAAGTCCCTAATTAATAAGAAAAGGTGTTGCTGAGAGCATATTTAACATGGTATAACACTTTTTTTTTTTTTAGAAAAATGCAGGAAACTTTCTGTTTGGATGGAGAGGCCAGCAAGTAGCTCTAAGAAATGCCAGAAGGTTGGAAAAATAAGGGTCCTGGTTTTATAAGGGTGACTTTTACTTCCAGGTTCTTCTGTATTGGACATACTTATATCCAGGCTGACAGCACACAGGCTAAAAATATAAGCAAATGACTCTTAAATTCCCTGCTGATTTTTGTCCTCCAATTTTTAAAATGGAGCTGAAATTTATATGACTGTACCAACAACTTACCTTGAGTTTAAGAATGATTATTTTTGAAAGAATAGGTAAGATTATTGGCTAGGCTTTATGTAGTTCTTATTCACCATGTTCTCCATGTGAGAATTTCGGGGACCAAGGGATACTGACATTAGATAATTCGTAGTGTCTCTTAATTTAGTTTAATACTGAAAATTTTCAGTTTTCAGGAGTGTATGGATTAGAGATGAAAGAATGACTTGGTTCTAGGAGCTTGTATTCAGATTTGTACATGGAAAACTTGGGGTATGGTAGAATGAAGTAGTAGCAAATATATTTTCAGAGCCAAGAGTAGAGTTGTTTTTTAAACACACTGCAGTAGTCAGTAGAATTAAAATATTTTAAAAGTAAATGTTTAATAAATACTTCTTATTTATTCTCAGTTTATAGCTACTATATTGGTATTATTATAGTTTACATATGTAAAAATCTCCTTGAAAGAAAGGAAATATTTAGGTATAAACTGGAAAAATGTTGGTCATAGATTGTCCTCAGCTTCTTTTCAAGTTTCATTTCGGGGGAAAATATTCTTTATATAATAGCAACTAGTTAGAGTGCTGGACCTGGAGTCTTCTTATCTTTCCTCAATACTTGATTAGCTGTGTAACCTTGGATAAGTCATTTAACCTCTCTCTGCCTCAGCTTCCTCATCTGTAAAATGACAGCAATAATAGTGCATACCTCCAGGGTTGTTTTTAGGATAAAATGAGATCATATTTTTAAAGTGCTTTGCAAACTGTTAAGTGATGCATAGTGCTATTATTATTCAGATCGTTACAACACATATAGGACTTCTTTACTGAGTTTTGTGAAATAAAGTGTGGAATTAAGTTTTGTAATAGTGGGGTCACAACTAAGTACCTCTTAATCAAGATTTTATGTTTCAGGGACCGTGATTTGATGTCCTTTTAGTTTTTATTAGTCTTCTGTATTGCTTATGTATTGGAACCAGGTTGATTTATTTTGTGGCTTCCAGTACAACATCCAGACTTCCTATCTGTCATTCTTTGATTTTACTACATGAATGACTTACCTTTTCTGGTCATACACGTCTTTGATGGCTTTTATGTTGTCTTCCTTAATGGGAAGATGAGTTCTTTCAGACCAGGGATTGTGTTTGCAATATGTTTCTGCAGCATTTCTGCAGCTCTGCATCTTAGGTGCTTAGTAAATGCTTTCCCATTCTACTTCTTGCACATAGGTCATTAGCTGTAATAAGCTACAGTTTACTTACTACAAATGTTTTTAATTGTCTTTTGGGTTACTAGCAATTTTTGAAGCATAGTTTGTTTTATTTCATTTTGTTTTACTATAAGTGATAAATGGATTCATTCAGTTCTTTGTTTTCTATATTTCAAAATTATGGGTAGGTTTTTTTGTATTATTTCTTTTAACATGACATTCAAGTTTTTTGATTTGTTATTTTCTTCAGGTAAATCTATTATCCTTAAGTTGTCTTTGTGCATCCTATTTTTCAGGTCGGTGGTTTTGGTTTGGATTGGAAGCGTGTATTCTTTTAACGTTGACTTTTGTTTCTGTTTTGTCAGATCATCCTCCATTTATGTACTTTTGTACACTAAATCTGTTAATCTCATTGGCTTCTTTGGAGAAAGTCTCTACCCTTGATTTGTGTTTTTTCCCCTAAACTTCTAATTGAGTTTTATTTCTGTGTTAAGAACTATACATTCTGACTGAAAACAACTGAACAACAATGAAAAATCTGGCTTTTGTTTTTTCCTGATTTTCTTTTTTATGGATTTCTTTTTTCAATCACTCTGGAATTTCTTGTTCCATGCTTTTTTACGTTTCCACAGTAAAAACTTCACTTTTTTGTGCTAATATTAAGAGAGTGTTGTAACCTCTGTGAGAGTTATTTTTATTCTTCTTTCTAGTTTCAAGATCACCTCTGTTGATTTATCTACTTGTGCTATGGGTTTTTGTTTTTAGTTCTGTGGTTGGGCAGAATCAATGTCTTCCTTGTGTCTTAAGAGTCCTTTATAACAAGAGGAAATCACATTGTGGACCCCATGCACAAGCTCTTTATTTAGCTTGAGCATCTGTGCCTGAATGTGGCTGCTTGTTGAAGAGAGGTGTTGAATGAATGGTTTAGATTATTAGCATTCTCTGTATTTAGCTGTAATTGTACTACATCTAGAGCATAACTCTTCATTTGTACTTTTCTTGAGAGTTAAGAAGTAACTGAGGAAATATCTGGTCAGCCAGGTTACTAGTTATGTGACACAGAATTCTATAGTCAACTGCAAATTTGATTATTTTAAGACTATCATTTTGAGCAATAGGAAATCATAGGAAGACTATTTGGTCTTTAAAAAAGAGAGAGACACGGAGAAAGATCCTGTGGAACCTCACTTTACTGTAGGGTAGGAAAGAGTAAAAGGTGGTGGAACAGACACTGAGCCTTTATGACCCCTACAAATAAGTTGACATTTCAGCAGGCCTTTAAGAAAACCAAAAAACTCATTCCCTACCTCAGCAGACTCCACAGGCAGTTTAGCCTCACTTTCTGCCACAGAACAGTTGTCCTTTCCTGCAGTTTATGGTCACAGATAATAGGGCTATCAACTACTCTTTCTCAACTTACCATGTCGTACAGAGTGGATAGTCCCTGCCCCAAAACTTTTCCTTCTCTATTTAATGTTTTGTAAGGATGTGGCTAGTCTTGGAAGCAATCCACCAATAAACACTTACTGGGTGGTTGGGGGAGATGTTGTATGATGTGATATGGAGAAGTTGGGTATAATTGAAAGTATTGGACAGGTGTAACATAATCTGTTCTCCTGTTAAATTCTGAACCAAGGTCATTAGTGTATGGTGTCTGTTCAAGATGTAGGTACTGATAGGCTTCACTCAGTGGGCTGCCTGTCCATTTGCCTTTCAGCTTTTGGGTAAAAGACTTTTTTCACTTTTCTTCTTATGTGTGGATGGAGACTAATTTGTTGAGTGGCCGTGGCTTTCATTGAGGAGACCCTATAGTATTTTGGGACTTGCTGCAATTGTTATAATACCATCAGTTAATGGGAGCATCTAGAAAATCTCAAAATCCATGCGATGTCATGTTTCTATTTATAACTTAAGTAGTACACATTCCAGGACAGTGACAAACACTTCCTATAAGTATGTATTTCTGTATGTATAACTTGCTTAATATTGGTGATGAAGAGATTGTATCTAAGAATCTTGTATGATATTCTGTCTTTGTTCATCCTTCATTTTCTAAGAAGACCGTGACATCAGAGAGGTGATGACATGACTTGGCACTTGACTGTGTTTTGAGTGAGGGAGGGCTGTGCAAGGTCACCAGCCTCACTTTCCCCTCCTGAGCCATCTGGGTCTAGTGACCAGATATTCATCTTTAATGTGTCTAAGAAAAGCTTTGTGGAGAGCCTTTAACTTTACTGAATTTTTTTTTTTTTTTTTTTGGTAATCTGAAAATAGTATGGTCTTGAATTGCCTGTAGCTGTCCAACAGTTGTTTATTTTCTCATTTTCATCAAATATGCCTTCATGTAAAAAGAACAGTTTACATAAAGACTTTTTTATAAAGGTGACAGTGTAGACATCTACTTAACATTTAACAACGTATTTTTTTGCCAGCTTTTTTGAGAGAGGCATTAGTACCATCCATGATGTCTTCCATTCTTTTTCAGTTTTTCACTTTCTGAAGTCTTTAGATCTGATCTTGAATGTCTTTAAAATTGCCTCCTCTTATGTGAAAAAACACTTCATGTTTTTTGTAGAAGTGAGGGACCATGGGTGTGAAACATTTTATATAACAGCAGACTTTTTTGATATGTAAATTAGTTTTGTAGAACTTTTTCTTTTTTATACTTTGTTATAAGATATATACTTTGTTATATACTTTGTCTTTCTGGGAGAAACTAGAGGGAGAAATAAAATAGGAAACGGAGTAAAAATAAGATAATTTAAAATTATAAAGAATTTTTTACCTCCCATGGTTTTCCCACTTTGAATTTGGTCAAATATAGCCATGCTCTTCTAAATTTTTGTCTTAGATGCCATTTTCACTTCAAACACATTTGATTAAGGTGATAAAGTTGAAAAGTGGTAATTTCACTGTCACTGATAACAGACTATTGAATTTCTAGTAGGTTTCTTCCGTTTCCAACTTTTATTAGTTATCTTTCCAGTTTTAGATATAAATGATCAGAGATGACCTGGTTTAGTTGAGTCTTAAGGCAGACTTTACGCGGACTTATTTTTTCTCCACTGGCCACTGACTTTTGTATTTTTGTGAGGTTTGATGCCATTTTAACCTTCATTTACCCTCCTGTGAAATGTTTTGCTGTCTTCTAAACAGTTGTTTGCCCTTGGCTACCTACCATATGTTTCAATTTGATTAGGAGATAAAGTACTTTCTGCCTTAAGTGGTTTCTTGTCTCTTAAGCTCTCCTTATTATGGTAGTTTTGTGTATAGTGTGTATATGCACTGTCTCTGATTTCATCAGTATAGAGCAGTGGCTTTCAATTTTTTTCAATTGTGTATGCATTTTACCCAAAATTTTTATACATTTAGAATTACATGCATATACTGTTGTTAATATGCTACATACATTATCAGATACATAAAACAAAAGTGAAATAAACAGTATTCATTTTTTAAATTAAAAATTCTGTTTATTGACAGTACAGAAACCTTTGCTCAAGTGACAAATGACAATCAAATAATGTTATAAAAGTGAGTAAATATAAGAACTTTTTAGTAATGTCCAGTTTATCTGTTTATTAAATGGTACAAAACCCAAGCAAAAGTGAATTATTTTTTATTTCAACATGGCTGAAGATTTTCATTATTAATCTTTTCTTCTTTATGTGGTTCTGCTTAATGGATATTCCTATACCTTAATTTTTTTTGGTGTTTGGATAATTTAGCTTTGTTTTAGTATTAGTGTGAAAGACAAGGCTAATTTGGTTGCACTGTAGAACACTGGAGGGGATTCCTATATAATTCTGTCAAATCCAGGTTTCAGAGGACTTTAAATGAGGAAAGAGGAACGCTTATGTTTGATTCTAGATTCTATAGGGAGACACTGCAGTTTGATTATGGGGAAATGCTATGGTTGTTGAGAATGGATTGTAGGGGAAGAGATGTGAGCAAGGGAGATCAAGTAGGCTGTTGCAGGCAAGGCAAAACATGATGAAATAACGTGACCTTGGGAGGAGTGAGAGAAGGGTTTCTAT
The DNA here is from genome assembly GCA_023548195.1 of Bettongia penicillata ogilbyi. Lineage (NCBI taxonomy): Eukaryota > Metazoa > Chordata > Mammalia > Diprotodontia > Potoroidae > Bettongia > Bettongia penicillata. The sequence goes on from JAJHZJ010000683.1 coordinate 5,779,671, forward strand.
AGATACAAGAAATGGAGTAGTAAGAGCTACAGGATTTGGCAGCTATTAGAACATGTAAGGTGACAGAGAGTAAGGGCTTGAGTTTGCAAACTTGGATAGGAAGTAGGAAAATGGTGACACTCTCATTAGAATTAATGAATTTGGAGGGGAGATAATGTCATGAGGTCTCACTCTGTCATATCTCAGATCAAAAGGGGTGAAGAGGCCCTGTAGCACAGAGCCTGAATCATCTGGGGCATAGAGGGATTTGGAAGGGGGGAGTCAAATATGTGAGTTGGCATGGATTTTGCTAGTGGTATAGGTGCAGCTGCTGCTATAGGTCATGGGTAGGTTGAGTTATTACAGCTCTGAGGGACAGTTTACTACAGAAGTGGGGTAGTTGGGAGCTTGTACCAGTGATGACAGGGAGAGAAGTGGGGTAAGATTGAGTTGTATTTGGTGATAAGAGTACATGTGGTTGTATAGAAGACAAACTTGACACTTGGCTAATGCAATGAGAGTAGGATGTGATTCATCCTTTCACTCTGGTTGATTACAGGATCCTTAAGGGTCATACCATGGCCCTTCCCGCTTCCAGAGAACACAGGTCCAGAGAGTTTCCCAGTGAAGAAAGTCCCTCTACCAGTGCAAATTTGCAACTGTTCTGCTACACAACATCCTAGAGAGCTTCTTGGATCATTTAAGAGTTTTGACTTGTCATGTTATGAGAAAGGAGTTAAGGATGACATTGAGATTGTGGACTTGGGTGAACTGCAAGGATAGGGTGCCCTTAACAGTAATAGTATAGTTGAGGAGAGGGGAGAGTTTGGGAGAGAAAAATAATTCTGTTTTGGACATACTGAGTTGTAGTGCACATGGGACATCTAATTTGAAGTATCTAAAAGGCAGTTAGTCGTGTGAGGCTGGAGCTCAAAAGAGAGGGCTGATTATATAGGGCTCTGAATGATCTGCATAGAGATGATAATTGAACTCATAGGAGCTGATGAGGTCACCAAATAAGACAAAATAAAAGTGAGAAGAGAAGAGGAGGGCCTAGGAGAGATCCTCGGAGGACATTCCTGGTTGGTTTGGGATAAACTGAAAATCTAGCACAGATGGCTAAAAAGAGAACAGCCAGTCAGGAGAGCCAAGAGAGAGCAATGTCAGAAAAAGCTAGAAGAGGGGAGATGGGCAGTGTCAGAGGCTGCCTAGAGGTGAGAATGGAGAAAGGGCCATTAGATTTGACAGTTAAGAGATCACCTATAACTTTGGAGAGAGCAGTTTGAGTTAAATAATGAATTTAGAAGTCAGACTGAAGAAAGTTTAGAATGAGTGGGAAAAGTGGAGACTTTGTCAAGAAAGGTTTAAGGGTTGGACTTATATAATGTGATAGCATGTCAGGATGGTAGGGTCAAGTAAGGGTTTTTAAGGATGGAGGAGACATGGGACTGTTTGTGGGTAGCAGGAATCAGTAAATTGGGAAAAACTAGAAAGCAGGGATGGTAGAGTGGGCAGTATACTGGAGAAGATGAGATGTAAAGTGTTTTACTTTGGCAAGAAGAGGGCTACCCTCTTCATGAGAGACAGGAGAGAGCTGAGCTATCTGAATGATATGAGATGAGGAAGGGAAAAGGGAGCTCTTGGCAAATATCCTTATATTTTAAAAAAATTATATGAGATATCCCCAACTGAGGGTAGGAGATTCCATTGGAGGCTTTTGGAGGGGTGAAAAGGTTCCGTAAATAGGAGAGCAGATAAATTAGGGAGGCATAAAAAGGATTTTGTTCTGCTAGTGATTTATCCTTGTTGAGATTACATTTATGGTGAATTCAGTCAACTTGTTTCTTGATTCCCCCCCATCCCCCACCCCAGCAGTTCATTAATAGGGGTGAAAGTGATGAATAGGGGGGGAGTCTGAAAGGTTGGGATTTGGAAAGGCATTGCCAGAAATAGGAAAAGAGGGCAAGAGATTCAATTGTAGAGGACCATGTAAAGTAGAACTGATTGACCAGGTGGTTGAAAAATAGGGCAAGAAGGTTAGTTTACCTGGTGAAGTGCGGTCTGGGAGAGTACCAAAGGTGGAGAGGGGATTGGTAGGGATAAAGTACAGGGCTTATAAAACAAGGGAAAGATGTATAGGTAAAGGTTACAATTAAAGGAAATTACACTTATTCTTACTGCCTTTTGAAAATAGAACATTTATCCATTTTGGACTGTGAACTTGTAGTTTTTTTTTTATAATTTATCATTTATGTTAGATGTCAGGTTTTACTTGTATCTATAGCAAATATTTGTACTAATTCTTATTTTACAGAATTTAAAAATTTAATGTAGTTAAGCACATATATATATATATATATATATATATATTATCCTTTATAAATCCTTCTACTTACTTTATTTTAAAAAGCAACAACCTTTCCCTTTTATGGTGCCCTTTAAAATAAATGCTACTCTGGGTACTTTGTACCTAAGAGATAGTGATTCCCTGAAGCATTTTGAGGAAGAGAGTGATGTGGCCACATCTGTGCTTTTAGATCTTTGGTATGTTCTACTGGAGAGATGAGAGACCACAAGCAGTACTACCAATTAACAGATTATTGAAATAGTCAAGGAAGAAAGTGATAGAGCTCTGAACTAGAATGATGACCTTGTGAGTAGAGGAAAGTTTGGGAGGTGGACTTGGCAACTGATCCAGATAGGGAGTGGAAGGGAGCATCGAGGAAGAAGAAGGAGTTAAAGAGTTAACCTGGGATTATAGACTTGATTAATGAGGAGGAAATAAAGAGGTTTGGAAGAAGGTAATGTTTAGGAAGGGGAAGAACTAGTTTTATTGTTGACCTAAGTTTGAGATGGAGATCATAACTTCATTGCTTTTTAAGCAAGAAAAAGGGGGCCCTGAAAGATTTTAACTTGTTTAAGCTCCTACAAGTATAGACCCAAGCCCTTTAACTCCAGATCTAAGACTCTTTCTACCTTACCAGTTGATGATATAGACTTGGAGTTTAGGAAAGAGGTTGGGGCTAGTTGTAGGAATATTTTTCATTGAAGTGATGATTGAGTCCATGTTAAGATCACCTAGAAAGTGTAAAGAGAGGATCAGATAGTTCAGCATAGAATTTTGGATATCTATACCATGGTGGAGTGAGTTGGGGAGGGGAAAGGGAGATCAATGATCATTTAATGAAGGAACAGGTGGAAGGAGAACCAAGTAAGTCCATTGGCATGGAAGCCAAAGAGGAGAACTTTTGAAGAACTTCTAAATCTCATTAGAGAAGTCCCACTGTAATATTCTAGAGGAATCAGCACAGTATCACTCATTTACCAGAAAATCTAGAGTTTCTCACCAATTAAGTTTGGTCCCAGAATTGGATAGGAGAAAGCAGTGTAAATCACATTTCGGAAATTGTGTTAGTGTTTCTAACTTTTCTAAGCTATTCTCTGGTGCAAAGACACATTCCCCCCTCCACCCCCATCCTCCTAATTTCCTTTTCATAGCTTGCTTTTTTAATTATGTTCATGTCCAAATGTCTTTCAAATGATAAGAAAAAAAAAACTAGTTCAGCAAAACTAACCATGATATCATCATCTGAGACAGTGTATGCAATATTCCACATTCATAGTACTCTGCAATGAAGGTGCTAAATTTTCCTACCTCATTTTTGAGGCTAGGCTTAATCATTACATTTATTATTTACCTTTAAGTTTTAGTATTGTTGTTTTCATTTATGTTGTCCTTGTATATCTTGTTTTCTTGGTTCTGCTTACTTTGTTTTTGGTCAGTTGTTTTTCAGTCTTGGACACTGCTTTGTGACACCATTTGGGGTTTTCTTGGCTGAGATACTGGAGTGGTTTATAAAAAGTGCTACTGTGAGCATATTGGGGTATAGGAGGAGTAACTTGTGATTTATGCCTAGCTAGAAAAGGGTATAAAGTTTAATTAAGTTTCTTTGACTAATTCCAGATGGCTTTACACTACAACTGACTTACAGCAAAACTACTGTTGGAACCAATTTGCATCTGTACCAAAGGTATATTAATGTGCCCATTTTCCCACAGCACCCCCAACATTGATCATTCTCATCTTCTGTAATCTTAGCCAGTGTTTTAATTATGAGATAAAATCTCAGTTATTTTGGCTCATGTTATCTTGCTAGTGATTTTGAGCTATCTTTGTTTATTTAGTTTGCATTTTATGATTTTATTTTTCAGTTCTCAAGCATTTTTTCTTCCTCCCAGCTCTCTCCTACTAGATAAGAGAAAAAGAAATACAGAAGCCCTATGTCACATAAGTACAGTTAAGCAAAATGTCCTCACGTTAGTCATGTCCCAAAATACCTTTTTTATTCTGCATATTAGTCCATCATCTTTATCAGTCATGATTGATCATTTAGTTTATGAGTTCTTAAGTCTTTTAAATTGTTTATTTTTATAATATTGATGTCATATTATAAATAGTTCTGATTCTGCTCACATACTCTGCATCAGTTCACACAAGTTTTTGTCTCTCTGAAACCAATTTTTTACCTCATTTCTTAGGGGCACAATAGTATTCCATTATACTTGTAAGATCACAGTTTGTTCAGCCATTCCATCAATTGCTTGGCATCTCCTTATTTTCTAGTTTTTTGCCAATATAAGAAGAGATGCTACAAATATTTTTGTGCTTATAAGCACTGATTTCCTCCTTTTTTCTCTTTAAAGAATAGAACTAGCAGTGGTATAGCTGGGTCAAAGGGCATGCGCACTTCATCTTTTTGTTTCCAGATTGCTTTCTAGAGTGGTTTAACTATTCATAGCTCTGCTAAACAGTACATCATTGGGCCTGGTTTTTACCATAGCCCCTTCGACACCTGACATTTCTTTTTGTTTGGTCATTATTGGCCAGTGATGGATGTGAGATGGAGCCACAAAATAGTTTTAATTTGCATTTCTCTAATTATGAGAAGTTTAGAACAATTTATCATTTGACTATAGATAACCTGGATTTCTTCCCTTGAGAACTCTGCCTATTTGTATCCTTTAGATCATTTACTATTTGGGGAAGGAATCTTATTCTTACAAATGCATTTCTGTTCCTTATCTAGCTTAGAAATTGAGGCCTTTTACCCACATGTACAAAAATATTTATGGCAGCTCTTTTGTAGTGGCAAAGAAATAGAAATTGAGGGAGATGTCCATCAATTGGGGAATAAGTGAATAAGTTGTGGTATATGAATATTATGGAATACTGTTGTTCTATAAGAAATGATGAGCAGCATTTCTGAAAAACCTGGAAAGACTTAGATGAACTGATGCTGAGTGAAATGAGCAAAACCAAGAGAACATTGCAAAGTAACAGCAACACTGTGCAGTGACCAACTTTGATAGACCTAGTTCTTCTCAGCAGTAAAATGATCTAAGACAGTTCCAAAACACTCATGATGGAAAAGTTCTCTGTCCACATCCAGAGAAAGGACCAGGGAGTCTTGAATGCAGATCGAGGCATACTCTTTTCTCTTTATTTTGTTGTTTTTTGCTTTTTCTTTTCATGGTTTTTCCCTTCTTTTTTTCTTTCTCCTGGTTTTTTCCTTTTATTTTGGTTCTTACTTCACACCATGATTAATGTGGAAGTATGTCTAATAAGGTTTTTCCTCTATAGCTTATGTCACATTGTGTACTGTCCTGGAAAGAGTGAAGGAGAGGGAGAAAAAAATTTGAAACTCAATCTTATACAAGTGAATTTTGAAAGCTATTATTACATGTAATTGAAAAAAATAAAATACTATTAAGTATTTTAAAAAAGAAAAAAAATTGAGGCTTTTTTCAGAGAAACTTGCAGCAAAGATTTTTCCTAGCAAATTGTTTGCCCATTAATGTTAACTTTATTGGCTTTCTGCAAAAAAATTAATTTTAAGTAATCAAAATTATGCATTTTTTTGTGATCCTCTGTATCCCTTATTTGGTCAGGAACTTTTTCCTCTACCTTTGTTTTTTCCTTATTTCTCTCATTTGTTTATGATATGACCTTTAATATCTAGATCATATATTCATTTGCAGCTTATCTTGGTATAAACTGAGTTACTGGTCTAAATCTAAGAGTTTCTATCAAACAGTGGATCCTTATCCCAATAGCTGGGGTGGGGGGGTGGGAAACAAGTGTCTTTGTGTTTATCAAACACTAGATTAGTAGTTTGTTTACTTTTGTATGTTGTGTATCTAATCTGTTTCACTGATCAACCGCTTTTTTTTAATTAACCAGATTGTTTACCAGTTACCAAATTGTTTTGAGAATTACTGCTTTGTAATATATTTTGAGATCTGGTACTGCTAGGTAACTTCATTCTCACTTTTTTCAGTTATTTAACTTGGGATTCTTGACATTTTTTTTGCCTCCATTTGAATTTCATTATTCTTTCTGGTCTTCTATAACTAGCATTTATATAGCACTAAGATTTTCAAAGAGATTTATCATAGATATATATAAACTATATCATATATCATCTTGTGATTCCCTCCCCCCCAAACAATACTCTTGAGTTTAGGTGCTGAAGAAACTGAGGCCAAGAGAAGTGACTTGCCCACGGGTCACACAGCTTGAATTTGAAGCAGAATTTGAACCTGAAACTTTGACTCCAAGTCCGCCATTTATTCCTTTTCTATGACATTGACTAAATAAATTGATTTAGGTAATACTGACATTTATTATATTGACTTGGCCTTTTTATAAGTAATTAATATTTATTTATGCAAACAGTGGTTTGTAGATGTATTTATATAATTTTCTTTTTCTTAGTACACAGGCTCCCAACTTGTTTTACATTCTATAGTTCCTTTAAATAGAATTTCTCTTTCTAACTCCTGTGAGGTTTGTGTGTTTTTAGTATTGTATTTGTGTGAATTTATGTTGTAAACTGCAACTTTGCTGACATAATTTTTTGTTGATTCTCCAGGATTCTTTAAGTACCCCTGCAAAAACATGATAACTTTGCTTCTTCTTTACTGAGGTTATTTCCTCACAGTCTTTTTCTTGTCTTAATTCTGTAGCCAGCATTTCTAGTACTACATCAAGTAGAAGAGATAATAGTGGAGATCCCTATTTTACCCTGGATTTTGTTGGAAAGTGTTCTAGTTTATTCCCATATCCCCATTTACATATATACTATTTATCATTTTAAGGAAAGGTCTATTTAATCTATGTTTTCTAATTTTTTAAGCAAATGGACTTTGTATTATCAACTGGCAGCTCAGTTGTTTTAACTTGCATTTTGCTAATTATTACTGATGTAGAGTATGTTTTTTAAGTGACTTGATATTTTTTATTCTTTCCTTGGAAAGAGGGAAAAATGTTCATATGCTTATGAGACATTGGGAAATCTCTAATTGGGAAATAACTCTTATTTTAAATATGAATTGGTTCCTTGTAGAATTTAGAAATGACTCCTTTATTTCATTTATGTGCTTATTTTCTCATGTTTAGCTACATTGGTTTTGTTTGTTCATTCTTGGTTATGATTAATTGTTCATTTCCTTACATTTTCCATTCTCTTTATTTCTCACCTATTTTTTGTATAGAAGAAAAAGGTGAGAAAAAAGGCATTTGCTCCAGTGTTTTAGATTTGGGCACTCTGTTCCTCTTGTAGATAGAAAGACAGCCCTCTTCAGGGACCTTATATTCCTTTTTTTAAAATCAGTTTTTATTGACAGCTTCAGTTTCTTTAATAACTATACTTATCCCAAGTATCCCTTTTCCTTCCCATTTCAGAAAACTATGCCCATATAACACATAGAATTTTTTCTAGAGTAAAAAAAAAACCCAACACAATTGATGAATATAATACATTGAAAAAGTTAGAAGACGTGCAAAACATAAGACCTGTGTATCTCTAACCCCTACAACCCCCACAGAGGTGGGGTGAATTGAGAGTGACCTCTCATATCTCTTCATTTTGCTTGATTTAAAAAATTTTGTTACATTTACATTTGATGTTTTTGGTCTGTGGTTTTTTTCCCATTTACAGTTGTATATTGTTTTTGTTGGCTCTGCTTACTTCCCTCTGCATCAGTTCATATAGATCTTTCCATGCTTCTTTGTATTCATCATATTATTTCTTACAGTATACTAACATTCCAATACATTTATGTACCATAGTTTATTTAGCTACTCTCTAATTGACAGGAATCTACTTTGTTTCCAATTTTTAGCTATCACAAAAAAATGGTGTTATAAATATTTTGAAAAATATGGGGGCTTTCTTCTTACCTGTGACTCCCTTGAGGTATAAGTCCAGTAATGGAGCCCCTAGTTCAGAGGGTATGAACATTTTAGTCATTTTATTTGCATAATTCCAAATTGCTTTCCAAAATATTTGTACCACTTTACAGCTCCACTAACAATGTGTGGTTTTTATTCTCCAATCTTTCCAACATTGAGTATTGCCATTTTGGGGTCATTTTTGTCGACTTGCAGAGCATGAGATGAAACTTCAAGGATACTTTGATTCACATTCTCTCGTTATTAGTGACTTGGAGTATTTTTTTATGTGGTTGTGAATACTTTTCAATTTTTTATTTTATTTTTTTGAGAATCCTCTGTTGATGTCCTTGGACATGAAGAGTAGCTATTAGTTTTATATATATATATATATATATATGCATATACTTACATATCTATGTATATATTTATATAATGGCTAACATTTATAGAGTGGTTACTATGTGCCAGGCACATAAGTGTTATAATTTTTATCTCATTTATGTCTCATATGTGTGTATATCTATATAGATATAGTTATAAATATATGTATATGTGTGCATATATAATTGTTAATATATTTTAGACATTAAACCTTTATCGGAGAAGTTTCATTTCATTGTTTCCCTTTTTCCTGGGTGTATTAGTTTTGTTTGTACAAAAGCTTTTCAGTTTCGGGTAATCAGCGTGTTATCTATTTTATAATTAATTCTGTCTTTTATTTGGTTAGGAATACATCTCCTACCCATAGCTGTGAGAGTCACATTTTGTTTCTCTTAAAATTTTTCTAATAGTGTAATATTTAATATTAAGGTTACTTCCCCTTTTAGAATATATTGTGAAATACGGTATACAGTGTTGGTCTAGCCTAATTTTTGCACTGCTTTCCTGTTTTCCTAGCTATTTTAATCAGGCAAGGAGAACCCCTAGGTAATTTGTTTTCTACCTCATCAAACATTAAGTTATTGAGTTCTGTTTATCTCTGATTCTCCCTTGTCTAATCTGTTCCTTTGACCTATCTCTATTTTCAATCTGTACAGGAAATGCTCTTCTCCCTTTGTTCTTTCTTTTTGTCATTTCCCTTGATATTCTAGACCTTTTGTTTTTCAAAGTGAATTTTGTTGTGTTATCAAATTGTATAAAGTATCCCCCAGATAATTTGATTGGTAAGTTGTAAGTGTACATTGTAAGTATAAATTAATTTGGATACTACTGCCATTTTTGTTAGGTTCGCACTCCAAGTCTAAGCAGTGAATATTCCACCAGCCATTTAAGTTGTTATTTTATTTCTTTAAGGAATATTTTATAATTGAACTGTATGTCTTATATGTGCTTTGGGAGATTTATTCCCCAGACATTTTATGCATTTTGTAGTTATTTAGTATGGAATTCCCTTTCCATTTCTGTTTCTTTTGTTTTGTTATTCATATATAGAAATGCTGTTGATTTTTGACAGTTTATTTGTAGCCTTCAACTTAGCCGAAGCTATTGTCTCAATTAGTATCTGCTGATTTGCTGTGATTTTTCAGATATACCATTGTCATCATATTAGCAAATAGAGTTTTTTTACTCTTTGCTTCTGCTTATTTATGCCTTTAATTTCTTTGTCTTGTGTTACTGCTATTGCAGCATTTCTAGAATTATGTCAAATAATAGTGGGAAGAGTAGGATCTTTGCTTCACTTATTTATCGCAAAATATTCTAACGTATCTCCATTGCATACAATGGGCTTTTAGTTTTAGGCAGGTGTGGGGTTTTTTTTTTGATATTAAAAAAAGGTCCTTCTATGCCTATACTTTGTAGGGGTTTTTTGTTTTTGTTTTTAGCATAAAACAGTATTTTGTCAGACTTTCTGTATCTTATTGAGATGATCATGTTTTTTTGAATGTTTTAGTTTTCATTATGATTAAGTCATTGTCCTACTGATGGTGAACCATTCTTGCATCCATGTTATAAATCCAGTAATGATTTCTTGGATAAGTCACTGTAGTTTGACAGGATTTTGTTTAAAATTTTTGAGTCACTGCTCATGGATGGTAGTGCCCTAATGGTTTTCGTCTGTTTTACCTTTCCCTGGTTTGGGAATTAGTATTATATTTGTACCAAAAGAGGATTCTGATAGAGTTCTTTTTCAGTTTTTGAGAATAATTTGTGAAGTATGAAAACTAAATGTTCTTTAAAAGTTTGATGGTATTCTATGAATCCTTTAGGACCAGGAAGTTTCTGCTTTGGTAGTTCCTTTTATGACTAGATCTGTTTCCTTTTCTTAACTTGAACTAAGATCTTTGTCTGGTCTTTTGATAGTTTTGGTATTTTGCATTTTTGAAGATATTCCTCTATTTCTTTTGTGTCTCAGTTTTGTAAGCATATAATTATACATAACATATTCTGATTATTTTTATTCTTCTGGTTTTGTGATTTCACCTTGCTCATTTTCTATTTTATTGATTTTCTCTCTGCTGTTTATTGATTTTCTGCTCTGTTGTTCATCAGATTAGCTAAGGATTCATCAATTTTATTAGTCATTTTGGAGAACTAGATTTTAGTTTTATTTACCATTTGTTGTATGAGTTTTTGACATGTAATTTGTTTCCCCTTTAATTTTAACATCTCCTTTGCATATATTTGAGATTTGTTAACTTTCTGATTTTTTTAAAGTGCATATTTTGTTAGTGTGTGTTTAAGGTTATGATTTTTCCAATTAGTACTGCTGTAATTTTGTTTGTTTAATTAATTAATTTTTTTTTTTGGTGTTCTACAATCACTTCCTTAAAATTAAGATTTTATTCCCCCCCTGCACCCCCCCACCTTTCCCCCACTACCCCCCTCCCTCCCCACGACAGCATACAATTCTGTGTAAGTTCTACATATACTTTCCTGTTGAGTACATTTTCACAATAGTCATGTTATATAGTCGAACGAAAATAAATGAAAGAAATCATATAGCAAATCAAAACATAATACACTAAAACCTACACATATACAAACATGACCTGCCACATTTTGCAAATGACTTCCATATTTCTTTCTCTGAGTATGGAAGACATTTTGTGTTAAAATACTACCATTGAGATTTTTTTTTTTTTTTTTTTTTTAGTAAGTTCTTGCTAAGTTATTACGAAGTTCCAAGTCTACCAGAAAAAACTCTTGCACGCTGTGGTCGTTGCTGTGCACAATGTTCTCCTGGTTCTTTTGCTTTTGCTCGGCATCAGATCATATAAGTCCTTCCAGGCCTCCCTGAAGTCTTCTTGTTCATCATTTCTTATGGCGCAATAGTACTCCATTACATTCATAGACCATAATTTATTAAGCCATTCCCCTATTGATGGGCATCCCCTTGATTTCCAGTTCTTGCCTACCACAAAGAGTGTTGCTATAAATATTTTTGTACATGTAGGACCCTCTCCCATTTTTATGATCTCTTGGGGATACAGTACTAGTAGCGATATTACTGGGTCAAAGGGTATGCACATTTTTGTAGCCCTTTGGGCATAGTTCCAAACCGTTCTCCAGAATGGTTAGATGAGCTCACAGCTCCATCAACAATGAATTAGTGTTCCAACTCTTCCACATCCTCTCCAGCATTTATCATTTTCTTGTTCTGTCATATTTGCCAATCTTATAGGTGTGTGTACCCAGACATTTTGGCATAATATTTTTACATAAATTATTTTTTTTACATAATTGTTCCTATGTTTTGTCTTTTGACCCACTCATGATTTAGAATTTAATTGTTAATTCTCCATTTGGGTGTGTAGTTTAGTTTGTAACTTTTGAAGCAGTTTTTTTATTGTATTATGGCCTTTAAAGGATGTATTACCTTTCTATTATTTTTACATTTATTTACAATGTCTCTGTGCCATAATACATGATCAGTTTTTGTTAAAATGCCACATGGTGCAGAGAAATGTGTACACTTTTGTTCTCTCATTGAGAAGATACCCTAAGTTGTCTTTTAACTCTAGTTTCTTCAATTGTATATTTTCCCTTTTTATTTATCTTTCAATTAAACTTATCCAAAATTGACAGAGGAATATTGAAGTCTCCTCTTGCTGTTGTGTTTCTATCTATGTCTTTTTGTAGCACAGAGAACACTTTATGAATTTGGACATTTGCTCCAATGTTAAGACATTTGGAATGTCTAGGTTTATTATGGATATTGGTTTGTTTATGGTTCCTTTTCGCTTGATATAGTTTCCTTTGTTTATCCCTTTTTATTTTTTTGAATGTTTGTCTTTTGCTTTCTTGGGCAGTTTGATTGCAATTCCTGCTTTATCTTTTTTTTTAATATAAATTTATTTGTTTAACTTTCTGCATTAATTTTCACAAAATATTGGGTTCCAAATTTTCTCCCCTTTTCTCCCCTCCCCCCACCCCAATACACTGAGCATTCTTATTTTCCCTATCACCAATCTGCCCTCTCTTCTGTCCTCCCTCCTTTCTCTTGTCCCCATCTTCTCTTTTGTCCTGTAGGGCCAGATGACTTTCTATTCCCCATTAACTGTATTTCTTATTTCCTAGTAGCAAGAACAATAATAACCAGTTGTTCCTAAAACTTTGAGTTCCAAATTCTCCCACTCCCTCCCTACCCACCCATTCCCTTTGGGAAGGCAGGCAATTCAATATAGGCCCTATCTGTGTAGTTCTGCAAATGACTTTGATAATAGTCGTGTTGTGTAAGACTAACTGTATTTCCCTCCATCCTATCCTGCCCCCCATTGTTGCTGTTCTGTCTTTTGATCCTGTCCCTCCCCAAGAGTGTTGACTTCAAACTGCTCCCTCCTCCCATTGCCCTCCCTTCCATCACCCCCACCCTGCTTACCTCCTTCTCCCCCACTTTCCTGTATCGTAAGATAGGTTTTCATACCAAAATGAGTGTGCATTTTATTCCTTCCTTTAGTCGAATGTGATGAGGGTAAACTTCATGTTTTTTTTCTCAGCTCTCCTCTTTTTCCCTCCACTAAAAAAGTCTCCTGCTTGCCTCTTGAATGAGATATAATTTACCCCATTCCATTTCACTCTCTTTCCTCCCACTACATTTCTCTCTCACCATTTACCTTAATTTCTTTTAAGATATGGTCCCATCCTATTCAGTTCACTCTGTGCTCTCTCTCTCTGTATGTGCGTGCACTTGTGTACATGTGTGTGTGTGTGTGTGTATATGTGTGTGTGTGGTCCCACCAACTACCCAGACACTGAAAAGTTTTAAGAGTTACAAATATTGTCTTTCCATGTAGGAATGTAAACAGTTCACCTTTGGTAAGTCCCTTATGACTTCTCTTTGCTGTTTACTTTTTCATGCTTCTTCTCATTCTTGTGTTTGAAAGTCAGATTTTCTTTTCAGCTCTGGTGTTTTCATCAAGAATGCTTGAAAGTCCTCTGCTTCATTGAGAGACCATATTTTCCCCTGAAGTATTATACTCAGTTTTGCTGGGTAGGTGATTCTTGGTTTGAGTCCTAGTTCCTTTGACTTCTGGAATATCCTAGTCCACACCCTTCAATCCCTTAATGTAGAAGCTGCTAGATCTTGAGTTATCCTGATTGTATTTCCACCATACTGGAACTGTTTTTTTCTAGCTGCTTGCAATATTTTCTCCTGGACCTGGGAATTCTGGAATTTGGCCACAGTGTTCCTAGGAGTTTCTCTTTTTGGATCTCTTTCAGGCGGTGATTGATGGATTCTTTCCATACTTATTTTGCCCTCTGATTCAAGAATATCAGGGCAGTTTTCCTTGATAATTTCATGAAAGATGATGTCTAGGCTCTTTTTTTGATCATGGCTTTCAGGTAGTCCCATAATTTTTAAATTGTCTCTCCTGGATTTATTTTCCAGGTCAGTTGTTTTTCCCATGAGATATTTCACATTCTCTTCCATTTTTCATTCTTTTGGTTTTGTTTTGTGATTTCTTGGTTTCTCATAAAGTCATTAGCCTCCATCTGTTCCATTCTAATTTTGAGAGAACTATTTTCTTCAGTGAGCTTTAGAACCTCTTTTTCCATTTGGCTAATTTTGCTTTTGAAAGCATTTTCTCCTCATTGGCTTTTTGAACCTCTTTTGCCAATTGAGTGAGCCTATTTTTCAAGGTGTAATTTTCTTCAGCATTTTTTTGGGCCTCGTTCACCAAGGTATTGACCCATTTTTTATGCTTTTCTTGCATCTCATTTCTCTTCCCAGTTTTTCCTCCACCTGTCTAACTTGATTTTCAAAATCCTTTTTGAGCTCTTCCATTGCCTGAGCCCACTGGATATCCACCTGGGATGTCTGGGATACAGAGGCCCCCACCTCCACGTCTTTCCCTGATGGCAAGAATTGTTCCTCGTCATCAGAAATGAAAGGCGGGAACATCTATTCCCCAAGAAAGTAGCCTTCTCTGGTCTTACTTCTCTTCCCCCTCCTGGGCATTTTCCCAGCCAGTTACTTGACTTCTCAGATTCTTGTCCACCCCTGCCTAGATCCACCCAGCTAGTGCTTGGGGTCTGAGATTCAAATGCTGCTCCCCAGCCTCAGGGCTTTCAGCAGTGGGCAGGACTGCTATTCAATGTGAGCTTAACTTCTGGTGCTCAGGTGGGGGCAGGGCCGCCTCCCAGGCTCAGTTCCCTTAGGGGGTTTATGCAGAGACCTTCAGTAATGGCCCTGAGCTCCTATCTGCTCCGGGAGTCCCAGGCCGCCTCTGCCTCCCGAGGGGGCCTGAGTTATGGAGACACCCAGCTCCTGTCTTGGCTAGCCCAGAAGTCTCTCTCACTGACCTGTAGTGCCTGTGGGTGGAGGGACCTTCGAGGCCGCCAGAGGTTCCGTCCCTGAAGCCTGCTCGGGTTTGTTCCTCTGGGGCCGCTGGGGCAGGGCAGGGGTGGGCTCCGCTGTCCGGAGCGTGATGGACCTTTGGTGCCAGTTACAGAAAATTTATGGGCGGTGGATTTGGAGCTATCATACATGAGTCTTTCTACTCCACCATCTTGGCTCCTCCCCCCTCAACTCCTGCTTTTTAACAATTCACTTGATGCATAATAGCGCATTTTATTTCTATCTCTTCATTTTTGTTTTGCTTGTGTCTTTGTTTTAAAAATGTGTTTCTTAAAGATGGTAAGGTTTTGTTTTCTTAACCATTTGTCATTCTTTTTTTTTATTAGATTTTTAATCCATTTATATTTAAAGTTATAAGTATTAGATTTATATTTTCCTCCATCTATTTTTAATACTGTTTTTTTCTCCAAGTTGTGATATCCACCCCTCCCCCTTCCCAGTCTTTTGCTGTAAATAGGGAACTGTGTTCTTTTCAGTTATCTTAATCGCTTCTAAGACAGCCCTGTTCCCAGTGGCTCTGTTTCCCTCTCCCCTGATTTTTCCTCTCATTTGTTACCCCTTACCCTTTGGGGTTTTTCTTATTAGTTCCTTTTTCTTTCTTGCTTTTTAGCTGGTAATATAATTCTTCCCTCTTTCCCTACCTTCCCCCCAGCCATTTCCTCTCATTCAAGTAGATTTCCCCTTGTCTTCAACTAGTACTATTCATTACTTTATAAAAATTCATTTTTGGCACTCCTTTTCAAGAATAATCTCATGTAATTCATTATTCATCCTTTCTTTGTCTACTGTAGAGCCAAATTCTTTGATTTCATGACTCATATAATTATCAGTCTCTCTATTTTCTTTGTATATTCCTTATATAATCAAAGCTTCTAGGATCTAGGTTCTTCCTTCTAGACAATTTGTGCCACTGCCTTGTAGAGCTTGCCCCTTGGATTCTTCTTTTCCATTGTGTCTCACTCCCTAGGGCAATGCATGGGTCAGAATGAACACTTTCCCAAGTAATAAATGATCAAAGGAGATGAATAGGCAATTTTTCAGATGAAGAAATTAAAGGTATCTATAGTCATATGAGGAATTGCTCCAAATCGCTATTGATTAGAGAAATGCAAATTAAAACAACTCTGAGGTATCACATCACACCTATCAGATTGGATAACATGACAAAACAGGAAAATGATAAATAATGTAGAAGATGTGGGACAATTGGAACAGTGAGCATTGTTGGTGGAGTTGTGAACTGATCCAACCATTCTGGAGAGCAATTTGGAATTATGCCCAAAGGGCTATAAAACTGTTCATACCCTTTGACCGAGCAATACCACTAGTACGTCTGTATCCCAGAGAAATCATAAAAACAGAAAAAGGACCCATGTGTTCAAAAATATTTACAGCAGCTCTTTTTGTGGTAACAGAGAATTGGAAATTGAGGAGGGAGATGTCCATCAGTTGGGGAATGGCAGAACAAATTGTGGTATAGGAATGTAACGGAATTCTGTTGTACTATAAGAAATAATGAGTAAGCAGACTTCAGAAAAACCTAGAAAGACTTATATGAACTGATGCTGCGTGAAATGAGCAGAACCAGAACATTTTACACAGTAGCAGCCACATTGGATGATGACAAACTTTGATAGACTTAGCTCTTCTTAGCAATGCAAGGATCTAAGACTCACAGTGGAAAATGCTGTCCATATCCAGAGAAAGAACTTTGGGGTGTGAATGAAGATAGAAGCATACTATTTTCTTTCCTTTTGTTTTGTTTCTTTCTTGTGGTTCCTCCCATTAGTTCTAATTCTTCTTTATATCATGATTAATGTGAAAATATGTTTAATATGAATGCAGAAGGAGATCCTATATCACGTTGCATGCTGTCTTGGGGAGGAGAAGGGGGAGAAATTCAAAATCTTAGGGAAGTGAATGTTGAAAACTAATAATTAATTTAAAAAAAAAAAGATGCTGTCATATAATAGGACCACCACCAAGCCATCCCTGATTACGTGGCATTCCCCTGCTTATCTTTCTTCCATTTTCCTCAAAATTTTCTCCCTGGATTCATGTTCTCACACTTCCCCAGGTACCTAAGAATTCCAGCTTGCTTCTCCATGGTGTAGGGTGAGTAGACTTTTCAAGCATCAGATTCCCCAGGCTACATTAAGTACAAGACCCTTATCTTTCTTCACCCATAGGAGCATTCATCAGTGGAACCCCATTTTCAGTCCTTTGCCTCTTCTTACCTACTCCCCTATCTATGTCTTCTTGTAGCTGTTCTCTTTCTGAAACTATAGAGGTCACCTTCCTCTCATTGCTAGCCCTTAATTTGATTCTGGCACATTACATACTCCTTTCTATTCCCCTGCTCCTCTCTACATTTTCCCTCCCACGCTGTAATGTAGCCCCACCAAAACAACAATGATTTCCTTACAGGTAGGGTTTCACCAGGTGTTTTCCCCCTCATAATGCTCTGTACCCTGCACCATCTTCACTGTTACCTCCTCCAGACTTTTGCCTGTGTCCTGCTGTACATTTAGAAGTTTCTCATTGGTTTCCTTTGCTGTTACTCTTATTTTGATGTCTTTGGCTACTACATTTATTCACTTCTCTTGCCTTTGCTGTTGGAGATTCTCAAGGAACAAATAATCCCTTTGGTTCTTTGTTATTAACGATCTTGTTTCATGTTTTAGGCTCAGATTTGCAGGGTAGGTTATCCTGAATTGCATGCTGAGCTCCATTGCTTTTCAGAACACATTTTGTTCCATTCTTTTCTGTGTTTTCTGGTAACTAGAAAATAGTCCTGCATTATTTGAATTTCTTTTGTATTTGAAAGTTTTCTACTGATAGCTTCTAGAACTTATGGGTTTTAGATGGAATAAATAAATTTAATCATACTATATGACTTCAAGTTTGTAGTCTTGAGTATCTTTTCTGGAGGTGATCTCAAAATTCTTTCAATTGGGGGGGTGGAGCCAAGATGGCGGAGTAGAAGGACGCACGTTTACGAGCTCCGAAACCAAAGCCCATAGAATTAATGTAAAAAGAGTCCCTCATAACTTCTGGGTGAATACAAGGTGTGCAGAAGCAGAGTGGAAGAGATTTCCGTTCCAGGGAGCCCTGAAGACCCGTCCCCAGGGTCCGGCGCGCCCCGGAAGGTAAACCCGACCCCCAGCGCTGCCCTGGCCGAGGCCCCAGAGAAGCTGATCCGAGCAGGCTTCAGAGACGGAAGCTCCAGCAGCCGGGAAAGTCCCTCCGCCCACAGAAGCTACAGGTCAGTGAGAAAGAAAGCCGGGCTGAAGGAGAGGGGAAGCGGGGCGGCGGCAGGGACGGGGGCAGGAAGCGGCGGAGGCAGAGGTGTGGGTGGCGGCTGAGGCTGCAGCAGCCCGGGACTCAGGAATCCCCCAGCAGCAGGCAGGATCTTCATTACGGAAGATTCCCGCATAAAACCTGACGGAGCTGAGCCTGGGAGACGGCCCTGCCCCCACCCCGCTCTGTTGCTGAAGGCTTCTGCTCGGGACCCCCAGGGGAGCTGAGATTGGGAGGTGGGCCCCCCACCCCGCCCCCACCCGCTCCATTCCTGAAAGTCTCTGCATAAAGCCCCAAGGGATCAGAGTCTCGGAGGCAGCCCTGGCCCCACCCCAGCACCTGAACTAAAGCTCACTGATTGACAGCCGGCAGGAGGAAAGCCCATTTAAATCTCAGAGGCCAAGCACTAGCTGGGTGGATCCAGGCGGGGGTGGAAAGGAATCTCAGAAGTTAAGTAACTGGCTGGGAAAATGCCTAGAAAAGGGAAGAAAAATAAGACTATAGAGAGTTTTTTCCAACAAGTGCAAATGATCCCGACCTTCAGATCTGATGGCGAGGACGAGAACGTATTCTTGCCATCAGGGAAAGACGTGGAGGGCGGGGCCTCAGTACCCCAGATACCCCAGGGGGGTGGTGGGTGGGCTCAGGCCCTGGAAGAGCTCAAAAAGGATTTTGAAAAGCAAGTTAAACAGGTGGAGGAAAAACTGGGAAGAGAAATGTCAGAGATGCAACGAAAGTATGAAAAACAGGTCAATACCTTGGTAAAGGAGACCCAAAAAAATGCTGAGGAAATTAACACCTTGAAAAATAGGCTCACCCAATTGGCAAAGGAGGTTCAAAAAGCCAATGAGGAGAAGAATGCTTTCAAAAGCAGAATGAGCCAAATGGAAAAAGAGGCTCAAAAGCTCACTGAATTTAATAGTTCTCTCAAAATTAGAATGGAACAGATGGAGTCTAATGACTTTATGAGAAACCAAGAAATCACCAAACAAAACCAAAAGAACGAAAAAATGGAAGAGAATGTGAAATATCTCATGGGAAAAACAACTGACCTGGAAAATAGATCCAGGAGAGACAATTTAAAAATTATGGGACTACCTGAAACTCATGATCAAAAAAAGAGCCTAGACATCATCTTCCATGAAATTATCAAGGAAAACTGCCCTGACATTCTAGAACCAGAGGGCAAAATAAGTATTGAAAGAATCCATCGATCACCACCTGAAAGAGATCCAAAAAGAGAAACTCCTAGGAACATTGTGGCCAAATTCCAGAACTCCCAGCTCAAGGAAAAAAATCTTACAAGCAGCTAGAAAGAAACAATTCCAGTACTGTGGAAATACAATCAGGATAACCCAAGATCTAGCAGCTTCTACATTAAGGGATCGAAGGGCGTGGAATAGGATATTCCAGAAGGCAAAGGAACTAGGACTCAAACCAAGAATCACCTACCCAGCTAAACTGAGTATAATACTTCAAGGGAAAATATGGTCTTTCAATGAAACAGAGGACTTTCAATCATTCTTGATGAAAAAACCAGAGCTGAAAAGAAAATTTGACTTTCAAACACAAGAATGAGAAGAAGCATGAAAAAGTAAACAGCAAAGAGAAGTCTTAAGGGACTTACCATGAGTGAACTGTTTACATTCCTACATGGAAAGACAATATTTGTAACTCTTAAAACTTTTCAGTATCTGGGTAGTAGGTGGGACCACACATACACATGTACACGCATGCACACACATACACACATGCACACACATACAGAGATAGAGAGCATAGGTTGAACTGAATAGGATGGGACCATACCTTAAAAGAAACTAGGGCAAATGGTGAGAGAGAAATGTAGGGGGAAGGAAAGGGAAGGGGGTAACTATATGTCATTTAAAAGGCAGGTAGGAGTTTTTCTTAGTGGAGGGAAAAAGAGGAGAGCTGAGGAAAAAAAAACAAAAACAAGTTTACCCTCATCACATTTGACTAAACGAAAGAGTGAAATGCACACTCATTTTGGTATGAAAACCTATCTTACAGTATAAGAAAGTGGGAGAGAAAGAGATATTGCAAGGGGGGGATGATGGAAGGGAGGTCAAAGGGAGGAGGGAGCAATTTGAAATCAACACTTGGGGAGGGACAGGATCAAAAGACAGAAGAGAAACAATGAGGGGGAGGTTAGGAGGGATGGTAATCCAGTTAGTCTTACAGAACACGACTATCAGGGAGGTCTTAGGTCATTGGCAAAACTACACAGATATGGCCTATATTGAATTGCCTGCTGTCCCAAAGGGAATGGGTGGGGAGGGAGGGATGAGGAGAATTTGGAACTCAAAGTTTTAGGAACAACTGTTTAGTATTGTTGTTGCAACTAGGAAAGAAGACATACAGTTAAGGAGGAATAGAAAGTCATCTGGCCCTACAGGAGAAAAAAGAAGATGGAGACAAGAGAAGGGAGAGATGACAGAAGAGAGGGCAGATTGGAGATAGGGAAAATTAGATTGCTTGGGGTATTGGGGTGGGGGGAGGGGAGAAAAGGGGAGAAAATTTGGAACCACAAAATTTGTGAAAATGAATGTAAAAAAATTAAATAAATTTTAAAAAAATTCTTTCAATTGGTATTTCTTTTTCTTTCTTTTTTTTTAAATACAAATTTATTCATTTAACTTTTTACATTAATTTTCTAACTGTATTTCCCTCCATCCTATCCTGCCCCCCATTGTTGCTGTTCTGTCTTTTGATCCTGTCCCTCCCCAAGAGTGTTGACTTCAAACTGCTCCCTCCTCCCATTGCCCTCCCTTCCATCACCCCCACCCTGCTTACCTCCTTCTCCCCCACTTTCCTGTATCGTAAGATAGGTTTTCATACCAAAATGAGTGTGCATTTTATTCCTTCCTTTAGTCGAATGTGATGAGGGTAAACTTCATGTTTTTTTTCTCAGCTCTCCTCTTTTTCCCTCCACTAAAAAAGTCTCCTGCTTGCCTCTTGAATGAGATATAATTTACCCCATTCCATTTCACTCTCTTTCCTCCCACTACATTTCTCTCTCACCATTTACCTTAATTTCTTTTAAGATATGGTCCCATCCTATTCAGTTCACTCTGTGCTCTCTGTCTCTGTATGTGCGTGCACGTGTGTACGTGTGTACGTGTGTGTGTGTGTGTGTATGTGTGTGTGTGGTCCCACCAACTACCCAGACACTGAAAAGTTTTAAGAGTTACAAATATTGTCTTTCCATGTAGGAATGTAAACAGTTCACCTTTGGTAAGTCCCTTATGACTTCTCTTTGCTGTTTACTTTTTCATGCTTCTTCTCATTCTTGTGTTTGAAAGTCAGATTTTCTTTTCAGCTCTGGTGTTTTCATCAAGAATGCTTGAAAGTCCTCTGCTTCATTGAGAGACCATATTTTCCCCTGAAGTATTATACTCAGTTTTGCTGGGTAGGTGATTCTTGGTTTGAGTCCTAGTTCCTTTGACTTCTGGAATATCCTAGTCCACACCCTTCAATCCCTTAATGTAGAAGCTGCTAGATCTTGAGTTATCCTGATTGTATTTCCACCATAGTGGAACTGTTTCTTTCTAGCTGCTTGTAATATTTTCTCCTGGACCTGGGAATTCTGGAATTTGGCCACAATGTTCCTAGGAGTTTCTCTTTTTGGATCTCTTTCAGATGGTGATCGATGGTTTCTTTCCATACTTATTTTGCCCTCTGATTCTAGAATATCAGGGCAGTTTTCCTTGATAATTTCATGAAAGATGATGTCTAGGCTCTTTTTTTGATCATGGCTTTCAGGTAGTCCCATAATTTTTAAATTGTCTCTCCTGGATTTATTTTCCAGGTCAGTTGTTTTTCCCATGAGATATTTCACATTCTCTTCCATTTTTTCATTCTTTTGGTTTTGTTGTGATTTCTTGGTTTCTCATAAAGTCATTAGACTCCATCTGTTCCATTCCAATATTGAGAGAACTATTTTCTTCAGTGAGCTTTTGAACCTCCCTTTCCATTTGGCTAATTCTGCTTTTGAAAGCATTCTTCTCCTCATTGGCTTTTTGAACTTCTTTTGCCAATTGAGTTAGCCTAGTTTTCAAGGTGTTATTTTCTTCAGCACTTCTTTGGGTGTCATTTAGCAAGGTACTGACCTGTCTCTCATGCCTTTCTTGCATCTCTCCCATTTCTCTTCCCAGCCTTTCCTCCACCTGTCCAACTTGACCTTCAAAATCCTTTTTGAGCTCTTCCATGGCCTGAGCCCACTGGACATCCACCTCGGATGTCTGGGATACAGAGGCCCCGTCCTCCACATGTTTCCTTGATGGCAAAAATTGTTTCTCGTCATCAGAATTGAAAGGCGGGAACATCTGTCCCCTAAGAAAATAGCTTTCTATGGTCTTACTTCTCTTCCCCCTCCTGGGCATTTTCCCAGCCAGTTACTTGACTTCTCAGATTCTTGTCCACCCCTGCCTAAATCCGCCCAGCTAGTGCTTGGGGTCTGAGATTCAAATGCTGCTCCCCAGCCTCAGGGCTTTCAGCAGTGGGCAGGACTGCTATTCAATGTGAGCTTAAGTTCTGGTACTCAGGTGGGGGCAGGGCCGCTTCCCAGGCTCAGTTCCCTCAGGGGGCTTATGCAGAGATCTTCAGTAATGGCCCTGAGCTCCTGTCTGCTCCGGGAGTCCCAGGCCGGGCCGTCGCTGCCTCTGCTGTTCCCTCTCCCGCTGCCTCTTGAGGATGTCTGGGTCACGGAGACACCCAGCTCCTGTCTCGGCCAGCCCAGAAGTCTTTCTCACTGACCTGTGGTGCCTGTGGGTGGAGGGACCCTCGAGGCCGCCAGAGATTCCGTCCCTGAAGCCTGCTCGGATCTGCCCCTCTGGGGCTGCACGGCCAGGGCAGTGCAGGGGTGGGCTCCACGTATGGTGTGTGACAGTCCCCTGGGGACAGCTTTGCAGGGCTCTCTGAAACAGAAATCTCTTTCACCGTGTTTATGCGCGCCTTGCAGTGCTCCAGAATTTGTGGGGAGTTCTTTTTACAGAAAATTTCTGGGCTGTGGATTCGGAGCTAGCATACTGCGAGTCTTTCTACTCCGCCATCTTGGCTTCTCCCCTGGTATTTCTTTTTCTAAGTTCATAAATTCTAGGCAGTTCTCATCTGTTATTTCCTGCATTATGTTAGTATTTTTTTCTCTATTTCATCAAGCATTGAATCATTTTCCTTGTTTTATAGTATTTATCCATATGTGCCTAAATTTGTTTAAATATGATCTAGAGACCATATTCTTCCTGTTGTTAATGATTTCCCTATTGTCTACTTATTTTCAGGACCTTTAAGTTTTCTTCTGAGACGTGTGATAATTTTAGCATTTCTTTTTCCTTTCCTCATTTTCCCCTATTAACTTTCTGATTCTGTCTCTTCCGATAATGGTTTTCTTGGGGATTGAATCGCAAACCAACTTTTTCCATGCTAGACAATTCATGGTTCAGAAGCCTAAGTTTCTGCCCATAATGCCTTTTGGGTTGTCAGAAGTGGCTTCTTGCTGTGCCATTACCTCAGGCTTGGCTTAGTGAAGTACTACCTAGCTCCCTACGTGCTGTATGTCTTGTTCCTTCTGTCCCTTAATTCTCAATTTAGAGGTTTGTAGCACAGGTGCCAAGTGTTTTCTGCTCTTGCACTGGTTCGTGTGATACCAGGTTGCCCACACAGGGTACCACTGGGAATGCTGGGCTGCAGTCTTAACCAATTTTTTTTTTCCTTTGAAGAACTGTAGTCTAGACAACTTTGGGCTGAAGTCTCTATAGTACGTGGGGTACGGGACTGGAGTGTGGGAAATGGGTTTTAAGTCTGTGTTGGACCTTTGGGTCTACTGGTGCAATCTATCTATGTGGATGATGGGGGAGGGGTGCTTAGCAAGCTTCAGAGTTGAAGTGTCATGAGGTTTTGCAGATTTTGCAGATTTTTTTAAACCTTATTTTGGGTGCTTTAGACCATGGAGAGTCTTGCAGTTGCTTTATCTTTAGCATATAATTTGTGAGGTTTGCAAGATCAAAGGGATCAGAGAAAATGTCTGATCCTCCATCTTGTTGCTCACATGACCTGGAATCCTAGTAGGAACTTTAAAATACAAATAGAAGCATCTAGAAAAAACTAGAAAAGTAAATTTATTTGAACAACTGGAAGGGAGCTATTTGATGTTTAATGCTAACATTAATGGGAGAGAAGACAGTGTCCCTCCAGAATCCTTAGCATCTAATTCCTCAGCTACATCCATTGCATAGCCCCCATCTTCCTTCAGAGGATTCTGAGGGAGCCAGGTTTGAAGGGGAGAGGTCCTGGGGAATGATTTTTAATGGTTTTATTGGTTTTTATTATAGGGGGGGCTTAAAGAATGGAGAAAGAAGGGAACTTAGAAAGAGGAGCACATATGTAAAAAAGTGGAAGAAGAGGTATCCAGGTGGCTCAGTGGATAATGCACTAGTTTGAAATTAGGAAGACTAAGAACTCAGATCTCACCTGAAGGCACTTCCTTAGCTGGGTGATCCTAGGCAAGTCATTAACTTCTGTCATCCTCAGTTTCCATTTTGTAAGACAGCGCCTATCTCACTGGGTCATTGTAAGGATCAAATGAGATAATGTTTATAAAATATTTTTCAAACTTAAAAGTATAGAGTGCTAGCTATTATTATGAGGAGTATATACATACATGGGGGAAGTGACGGGAGCAGGGACTTAACTGAGAAAGGCAAAGGAGGATTGAACACACATAGAATCTGATGTGGAAAGACATTAAATAACTTTTTTGTTAGGAGAAGTGGGGGATAAATTAGGGCAAGTTTAATAGGAATGATTATATCAGAGAGGGAAAAGTCACAAGTAAAACAAACCTGATGATGAAGGATAGATTAAAAGTAGAGGAAAAAAGGGGGGTGGAGCCAAGATGGCGGAGTAGAAAGACTCACATATGCTAGCTCCGAACCCACAGTCCATATATTTCCTGCAAGAAGAACTCCCCACAAATTCTGGAGCACTGCAAGGCGTGCAGAAACACAGTGGAAGAGATTTCCATTCCAGAGAGCCCTGGAGAGCCATCCCCAGGGGTCCGTTGCGCCCCGGACAGCGGAGTCCACCCCTGTGCTGCCTTGGCCGTGCGGCCCCAGAGGAGCAGATCTGAGCAGGCTTCAGGGACGGAACCTCCGGTGGCCGCGAAGGTGCCTCCGCCCACAGACGCTACAGGTCAGTGAGAGAGACGTCTGGGCTGGCCGAGAGGGGAGCGGGGTGTCTCCGTGACTTGGGCCCCTCGGGAGGAAGCGGCGAAGGGAACAGCAGAGGCAGCAGCAGCGGCCCGGGACTCCCGGACCAGCAGGCAGAAGTTCAGGGCCATTACCAAAAGTCTCTGCATGAAGCCCCTGAGGGAACTGAGCTTGGGAGGCGGCCCTGCCCCCACCCGAGCACCAGAACTTAAGCTCTCACTGAATAGCAGCCTCTCCTGCCACGGAAGGCCCATTTGAATCTCAGACCCCAAGCACTAGCTGGGCGGATCTAGGCAGGGGTGGACAGGAATCTGAGAACTCAAGTAACTGGCTGGGAAAATGCCCAGAAAAGGGAAGAAAAATAAGACCATAGAGAGCTACTTTGAGGGGGTACAGATGTTCCCACCTTTCAATTCTGATGACGAGGAAGGATTCTTACCATCAGGGAAAGATGTGGAGGTCAGGGTCTCTGTATCCCAGACATCCCAGGGGGATGTCCAGTGGGCTAAGGCCATGGAAGAGCTCAAAAAGGATTTTGAAGGTCAGGTTACACAGGTGGAGGAAAAACTGGGAAGAGAAATGAGAGAGATGCAAGAAAAGCATGAAAAACGGGTCAATACCCTGGTAAACGAGACCCAAAAAATGCTGAAGAAAATAACACCTTGAAAAATAGGCTCATTCAGTTGGCAAAAGAGGTTCAAAAAGTCAATGAGGAGAAGAATGCTATCAAAAGCAGAATTAGCCAAATGGAAAAAGAGGTTCAAAAGCTCACTGAAGAAAATAGTTCTCTCAAAATTAGAATGGAACAGATGGAGTCTAATGACTTTCTGAGAAACCAAGAAATCACAACAAAACCAAAAGAATGAAAAAATGGAAGAGAATGTGAAATATCTCATTGGATAAACAACTGACCTGGAAAATAGCTCCAGGAGAGACAATTTAAAAATTATGGGACTACCTGAAAGTCATGATCAAAGAAAGAGCCTAGATATCATCTTCCATGAAATTATCGAGGAAAACTGCCCTGACATTCTAGAACCAGAGGGCAAAATAAGTATGCAAAGAATCCATTGATCACCGCCTGAAAGAGATCCAAAAAGAGAAACTCCTAGGAACATTGTGGCCAAATTCCAGAATTCCCAGCTCAAGGAGAAAATACTGCAAGTAGCTAGAAAGAAACAATTCCAGTATTGTGGAAATACAATCAGGATAACTCAAGATCTAGCAGCTTCTACATTCAGGGATCGAAGGGCGTGGACTAGGATATTCCAGAAGTCAAAGGAACTAGAACTCAAACCAAGAATCACCTACCCAGCAAAACTGAGTATAATAATACTTCAGGGGAAAAAATGATCTTTCAATGAAACAGAGGACTTTCAAGCATTCTTGATGAAAAGACCAGAGCTGAAAAGAAAATCTGACTTTCAAACACAAGAATGAGAAGAAGCATGAAAAAGTAAACAGCAAGGAGATGTCATAAGGGACTTACCAAAAATGAACCGTTTCCATTCCTACATGGAAAGACAACATTTGTAACTCTTAAAATTTTTCAGTATCTGGGTAGTTGGTGGGATTATACACACACACACACACGTACATGCGTGCATGCACACACACATACACACATGCACGCACATACAGAGACAGAGAGCACAGAGTGAATTGAATAGGATGGGACCATATGTTAAAAGAAATTAAGGTAAATTGTGAGAGAGAAATGTAGTGGGAGGAAAGAGGGTGAAATGGAATGGGGTAAATTATACCTCATTCAAGAGGCAAGCAGGAGACTTTTTAGTGGAGGGAAAAAGAGGAGAGCTGAGAAAAAAAACATGAAGTTTACCCTCATCACATTCGACTAAAGGAAGGAATAAAATGCACACTCATTTTGGTATGAAAACCTATCTTACGATACAGGAACGTGGGGGAGAAGGAGATAAGCAAGGGGGAGGGGGGATGATGGTAGGGAGAGTAATGGGAGGGGGGAGCAATTTGAAGTCAACACTCTTGGAGAGGGACAGGATCAAAAGACAGAATAGAAACAATGCGGGGCAGCATAGGATGGAGGGAAATACAGTTAGTCTTACACAACACGACTATTATCGAAGTCATTTGCAGAACTACACAGATAGGGCCTATATTGAATTGCCTGCCTTCCCAAAGGGAATGGGTGGAGAGGGAGGGATGGGGAGAAGTTTGAACTCGAAGTTTTAGCAACAACTGTTTAGTATTGTTGTTGCTACTAGGAAATAAGAAATACAGTTAATGGGGAATAGAAAGTCATCTGGCCCTACAGGACAAAAGAGAAGATGGGGACAAGAGAAGGGAGGGAGGATAGAAGAGAGGGCAGATTGGTGATAGGGAAAATAAGAATGCTCAGTGTATTGGGGTGGGGGGAGGGGAGAAAAGGGGAGAAAATTTGGAACCCAATATTTTGTGAAAATGAATGTAAAATGTTAAATAAATAAATTTTTATTAAAAAAGAAAAAAAAAAGTAGAGGGGGAGAAAGCAAAGAATTAGAATCCAAGCGGGTTCCTTAGGCACCTTTGATTATTTGGCAATGAGAGAATGATTGTAGAAATTGTGGTAAATGAATGTAATTACATGTCATTGTACCTCAAGAAATAACAAAATATAGATAATTTTTAGAGAATCCTGAATAATATGACAGGTTGTAGATATGAAAACTAGGAGAAACAACTTTGACTAGCTTTAAGAATTCTGATCTATAAATTGACTGAACATTTTTCCAGTGGAGGCAATTCCAGAACAGTGGAGTTCTGACAGAACTACTGGGTGGAAGGTATAGAGACAAAAATTTTGGGACATGACTGCTGTTTGGAATTATTTTATTTTACTGTGTGTGGTTATCACAAGGAATTTTTTTTTTCTCAGTTTAGTGAAGCTCAGGATGTAGTTAGTCATGCGAAATAAAGGAAGACCTTTGTGACATTTTTTAAATGCACCAAAGTTCAGAAGGGAGCACAGTTATGTGAGACAATTTTAAATTCAACGATACCAAGTAGAGATTTACAGTATCCTGTGGATTCTTCTTTGTGCATTCTACTGTGAATATGCAGAGGCTTTTTTCTTTTTCCCCTTTGGTGATCAGAAAAGCACTCCCATGCCCTAACCTTTCCCCCTCCCAACAGAAAAAAGGTATTGTATTTCTTTCCCCCGCACTATGAATAAAATTTTCAATTTACCCTCTGAGCTGCATTTCCACTATGTGTTCCTTAGCTAGAGAACTTAAATAAAAATGAGACTTAAGACTCTTCTAATATCAGCAATAAATATGATATGATTTCATAGTAAGGTTATTACTGTGAAATCCAATACACCAAAATCAAAATACCACAAGTAGTTTTTAGTTACTTAGGTTTTGTGGAACAGTTTTCCATTGCAATGAAAATATACAGTTTATCCTAAGTTTTCTTGAACTGGTTATAAGTTGTTCTGAAAACAACATTGTAGTGTAATAGTTTCAGTGGCTACAAAATGCACAAGTCACATTTCTCTAAGTACTTTTATAAAAATCATACTATAATGCTTCACCTGGTGATGGAGGTGACCTTACTTTCTCCAAAATAGGCAGTCACCAGTGGAACATGACCTCTGGCAGGTGTTCTACTAAGCTGGAGTAACAAAGTTCAGTAATATGAAATGCTGCCTCCCTGGTTACACTGTAGTAAATAGTAACTGGATATTCTTTCATGCCCTTGGTAAACTGAGCCAAGGGATGGAGGAAGCCTATTTGTTCCTCTTCTCTGTCATTTCTAGACCCTCCTCCCACCTTCACTCTGCAGCGATTTTTGAGGTTTACTTCATCCTTATTACCCCCCAACCTAGATCTTTAATGTGGTCATTTACTGTCCTCCAAACCTCCTCTCTCAAATAGTTGACTATCTGGCACTCAGCTTTCTCCACCAAACCAACCCTCATATTTGAGGATCTTAAATGTATATGCTGATGTCCTCTTACTTTGGTGCCCCAGTTTTTTTAACTTCAAAACTGCCAAGGCCTGCAGTTCAGGTCCTATATCTTCAGGCCCCAGAAGGGTAGTCGTACTTTAGAGCTCACCATTACACATATTTCTGCTCCCTCTATGATCTTGAGCTCTGGAAGTCTCTGATCACAACATAGAATTCTTTCATCTTTTTCTCCTTTCACACTCATTAGCCTATAATTGACCAGTTCAAATATAAGCTGTTCTCCACCTGCTTTACTAAGAAAGGTGAAGGCCATCCAAGATGAGCTACTTCTCCATTTACTCCACACCTTAACATTTTCTTTAGATTCTCTCCTGCCATTAGTGTTGTTTCATCTTTCATCTCTCCTTACCTCCCAGCCCTTTCTCTAAGAGGAATGTTTATGAAAATATGAATCTTAATCAAGAGCTGTTCATCATCAAGTAAACAAAAGATATGAACAAGCAGTTTTTAAGAGAGAAGGAAGCTATTAACCATCTAAGAGATAACTTCCATTACCTAAGTTGTCTATCAGAGTTATGGATTAGAAAAAGTTCATGACCAAATAAGAGATAGGAGGGATCCCAAAAGATAAAAAGTTTCATTTTGATTACATAAAAATTTTTTTGTAGAAACAAATGTAATAAAGCTAAGATTAAGGGAGAAACAACTAGGAAAAATTTTTTGCAGCAAGTTTCTGTTATAGAGGTCTCAATTTCTAAGATATATAAAAAACTGATAGAAATTTATAAGAATAAGATTCCTTCCCCGATTTGGTAAATGATCTAAAGGATTCAAAACAGGCAGAGTTCTCAAGGAAGAAATCCAGGTTATCTATAGTCAAATGAGAAATTTCTGTAAATCTTTAATAAGTAGAGAAATGCAAGCTGTGTATGTTAAACTATTCTGAGGTTCTATCTCACACCCATCAGACTGGCCAGTGATGGCCAAACACAAAGAAATGACGGGTGTTGAAGGGTTGTGAGAAAAACCAGGCCCAGTGATGCATTGCTGGGAGAGCTGTGAATGGTCCAACCATTCTAGAAAGCAATTTGGAAATGTGCACAAAGGTTATTAAAGAGTGCATGCTACCATGACTAGTCCTATATCCCAAAGACATAAGAGAATGAGGAAAAGCTAATATGCACAAAAATATTTATAGCAGCTATTTTTGTAGTGACAGAAAGCTGGAAACTAAGGAGATGCCCAGCAATTAAGGAAATGGCTGAACAAACTATGATTTATGAATGTGATAGGATACTTCTGTGTTATAAGAAATGAGGAAAAAGTTTATTTTAAAGGGGCCTGGGAAGATTTGTGTGAATTGATGCAGAGTAGGTGAATAGGACCAGAAGAACTTTTTGTACTATAGTATTAGTATTATGAAAATGGAAAATTTTGAAGACACACTGATAAAGAATGAAATGAGCATAACCAGGAAAACAAGTTATGCAATGATATCACTGAATATCTGAAGGAAATCTATTTACCAGCTGCTGTGTTGTCACAAAATGCAAATAAGAAGAGAAATAAAACTCAGAAATTAGCAGCCTCATATTTTGGATTGAAGCAGAGTCTAAAGTTATGCTTCAATTCTTTCTGCAGTCTGTCAGTAGTCACTTACTAAGCCCTTTCTGTTTGCTAGGCCTCTGCTGTATTGCACTAGAAGTGGACAACTAGTTCTGGCTCAGGTAACTAAGAGAGTATAGCTTGGACCTTGGGACTGCTAACTAAAAAGAAAATTTGGGATACTGCAACATCATTATTGATTTAAAGGGGAAAAAAATCTGAAGTAATTCATTATCAAATACAAAGAAAGAAAAGGAAAGGAAATAATAAGCATAAGTAGCATATTGTCTCAATTTCTAGCAAACTCCATTTGAACAACTCTCTCAGACTACCTTTCGACTGTTTCTGTAGTCCATTTACAATTCCAAGCTTCCCTATCCCTTACCTACAATGCTATGAACCTGTAGTAGCCCACTTGAAACAGAGCTTACCTCCTAGAACAGAGCTTTTCTTTGGGAATAAAAAAATGCCATGAAAGTGTATGTGTTTAAAATGAGGAGCTTTTCCCCTACTCTCCCAAGGTTTTGTTTATCTTTTTGACTAAACTTTTTTTTTTTTTTTTAAATTAGATGCTTATTGTGCTGTTACTGCTGGAGCTAGTCTTAATCACTCTTTTTCCAGAAGTTGGTGAATTTCCTAAAGGGTCAAATGTATTATTCTTGTTTATATAAATGTACAAAGTTAAGTTCCTCACACACAGGTATAAAATTTCCACACCAGAATTATACGTCTCAGTTTCTGACATCAATTTTTGACAAGTAGGAGAAAGAAGAAAAAGGAAGAAAAGATCTGGGAAGAGAATTAGAGTTTGGAGTTTTTAGAAGTCTGTATCAAGACCACATAAGAAGTCTGTGTACCAAGATCACAGCTGTTGTTTGCTTCTGATATTTCACAAGTCACTGTAGACTGTAGAGAGAAAAAAGGAACTTTCTAGGTCATCTAGTTCAACCCTCTCACTTTACAGAGAAGGAAGTCAAGACCAAGAAAGTTGGTAACTTTCCCAAAGCCACACAGATAAGAGTAGAATTCTAACTTATGTCTTCTCTTCAAATCCGGTATTTTCCCTGTACGATGTTTGTATCAGACATTAGCAAGGAAAGTGCTAATAGTTAATGTTTTTCTAAGGGATAAGGTAGCTCAGAGTATGAAGGGAAGCTAAAATGGTTACTCAGTAACTTCTGGTGACTAGGCAGGCACAAGGGAGTAATTTGGGGGAGTTGCCGAAGTGGTAAATTTTTATTCTTCAGGTGTGGAGGATCCAGTGGCCAAAAGGAATTGTGCTGTTTGTTTTTTGGGAGAGAACAATTTTGTATGCTAATAAAAGGCTGAAGATTCTTGTAGAAGAGAAAAAAATGTGGAAGGATGGGGAGAAAGTTGTACTGTTGGGCAAGAGGAATTATTTCCTAGGAATAAAGAATAAATATTTCAAAGAGAATAATAAATACTAAAGATGGCAGAAGACATTCCAAACCAGTATCTAGCGTTCATGTAACAAAGTGTGCCACATGCCTTTGTGGGAGAGATTTCCGACATTGTAGGTTCCTATTATAGATGAGAGATTCTTGTTAAAGAAGACCTTTGAACCTTCTGAAGAAGCCTCTCATACCCTAGAACAATGATCATCTGTAGGTGTTAACTTGGGGTAGACATGTTTGTGGGAGCTATAGGAAAAAATAAGAAGTTGTTGGTCACTGGCTACCTGCTGAGGGTATGATAAGTGTGGTTCTGTCTTACCCTATAACCTTACAGCAAGTCTTCCCCTTCTGTTCCCCTGTTGCTCGCTTTCTGACTCCTTCCCCTTTGCAGTTTTCTTGAGGGCTGAACTTCAAAGCTGTCTCAAATTTCTGACAACCTTGTCTGTTCACATTTCACTGGCCTCAATCTCTGTCCCAGGAGGCCTCCTAGGGGACAGAATTGGCTTCAGATGGATTCTGCCTTTCCTTTTAGGCAGACTTAGTGAGTACTTAATCTAGAGTCTTACCTCAATTCCCTCTGATTATTATCACAGCACAAAATGCCAGCAGAGCAAATTTTGGCCTTTTGATTTTCTTTGGCACCAGGAGGAGAGGGTGGGCAGAGTTGAGTTTGGTTGCAAGGCCACACGATGGTGGGGAGGGAATGAGCACATTTGGAATTAGCCTTCTCTGCTGCTAGTTAATTGGATTTTCACTTTGTGAGGGTTGTTGGTGTTCTGGACTGTGAAAACAGCTGAAATTGCACATTATTTTCTTTTTTTGGAGAGATTTGAGTAGTTGTGAGGATTGCAATAGTCCTGTGACCCAGAACTCCACAATCGCTCTTTATGCTGGACTGTGCTTTCCTGTCTAGAGTTAGGCTTCCAGAAAATTCTGTGCTTTTGTTGTAGTTCTTCATGTGGGGCTAAGCTGGACTGTTGTTTAAATATCCGAAGTCAGCTCTTGTGTCCATCAGCAGGCACAAGATGCAGAGGAAATGGTTTTCTCCAGAGTGAAACCATTGTAAGTGCCCCCCCATCCACCCCTTCTTACCCTTCTTACCCATTTTCCATTGCAGATATATTGTCTCTACCTTCATGTGAATCTTTTGAAGTGGGATCCCCTGCTTCCACAGGATCCAGATCTTACCTTTTCATTTCCCTTATTTCAGTCCTTCCTTTCTGTCACATCTCTCATTTTTTCTGTAGCCCTTTTTCCTGTAGGTACTGATTATTGAAGTTATCATTCCTTCATTGGACTTGATTAGACTGCATCACACATTCTCCTCTAATCTTTATCCCTAACTCAGATTACTAGGTTTTTAATCCATTTTGTAGTTTTAAATAGAAATTCTCTTCTTCCTGTTGGATTTTTATTAATAGTGAATGAATGTGTGTACTCATATCTAAAAGATTGATTTTATATCTTGCTCTGTATAATGAAGCTATTAATTTTATCAATTTTTTTATTGATTCCCTGAGGTTCTTAAGGAAAATGGTTGTATTGCTTGCACCTAGAAGTGAGTTAGTGTTATTGTTATCTATGTTTATTCCATCATTATCCTTCCTTCTTTTAATGCATTTCTATTGCGATATTAAATAATAGCAGACAGATTTTCTGGCTGTGCCTCTGATATTTTTGGGAAAGCTTACTATGGCTTCTTGTTACAAATAATGCTAACTTTTTTATTTAGTTTATGAAGGAAAAGTTCTTTTTCATATAATTTTAATACTTTCAATATAAATGCTATATTTTGACAAAGGCTCTACTATTGGTATATAATTGGTGTTATTATTTTTCTTTTTAGTATAGTTTATTATATGCTTATCCTGGAGCTAACATTGAATTCTAGTCATAAGTTCAAATTAATCAAGAATAAATTTTTAAATATTGCTGTAGATCTTTGCTAGGTACCTTATTCAATACTTTGATATCTGGGTGTGTTTCATGGTAGTATTGGGGGTGGGAGTGATGTACATGTGTATTTTTTTCCCCTCTGATTTATTTCTACCTGATTTGGGTGTCAGAGCAATTTTGTCTCAAAATGAGTTGAGTGATATTTCTTGTCTCTGTTTTTGTAAAAAAAATAAAAAAAAAACTTGTAGCATAGAAGTTACTAGGTTTTAAAGTGTTTGATAGAACTAATTCATAAGTCTGTCTGAAATTACAGCTCCTTTGGCTTTCTTAGTTTCCTTTCAGAGATCAAGCGGTTTTTTGTAAATACCGATTTCATTTGCTTTCAGTTTTGTTGATATGTAAGGTTGTATTAGATAGTATAATTTTCATTATTTCATAAGACCATAGATTTAGGACAGAAAAGGACATCATAAATTATGTAGGCCTTACCCTTTCATCTTAAAGAGGAAGAAACTGAGACAGAGATTTTTTTTTTTGATCCAACCAACAGTGGAGTTCTAGAATTTTAATTTGTGGGTTCTCTGACTCCACAGTCTATTGTATCATACTGCTTTTCCATTTTTTGTGAATTTCCCTTTTTCAATTTTTTATTTTGGCTGTATTTTTTAAAAAAGAATTTGGCAAAAATTTTATATAATCAATAATCAAACTATCCTTAGTTTTTTTTTTACAAGCCAGGTATTCTTTTTGTTTATAATTTTGATTATTTTTTTTATTTTTCTAAATTTCGTTATATTTGTGCTTGGGGTAAAGGCGATTATTTCTCTTTGTGGATTTTTTGTGGGGTTTTTTTTTAAGCTGTAGGATTAATTTACTGCTCTGTATTCACTTTTGTCGGTATTATGTTGAGAAAAATTTTCCCTGATAATTGTTTTTAGTAGCATCTCAGAAATTTGAGGGTATCCCATTATCATTCTTTAGAATAACATTTAGTTACCATTAAATTCTCTCCTTTTTTGTTTCTTACTGATTGCACTTTTCAACAGATGCAGCAAGGGACAGCTACTAAAGGGGGTTGAAGCTCTATGCTTTAGTGGGGTGATAACTTGACTTAAGAGTCAGGAAGATCTGATTTCATGTCCCAACTTTGATGTGAGGTTTCTCCTTGCCCCTGGCAGCTCCAGTGGATAGTCTGGGAATCGCTGTTTGTCTGCAGTAGTTGAGAAGTTTCGATTGGGCCATGTTCTAGCCACTGGAAGTTCAAAGACAAAAAACAATCGTCCTTTTCCATTAGGACTGTCTTACTGAGGACATAGAACTTAAAACGCATTAATAAATACAGTGTCTCTACCAAGTGATACAGATCAGGAGGAAGAGAAAACAGTTGGGGGTCTCAGGAAAGACAGAATAAGAGGTGGCCTCTGAGCTTTGCTTTGAAGGAATACAGGAAACATAACAGTGATAGTGCTAGTGTTTCTCAGTTGAAAGTTTGCAGAGTGCCTTATGAGTATTCTCATTTTATTCTCATAACAAGCCTAGAAGGTAGCTGTTATTATATGCACTTTACTACTGAGGAAACTGAGATAGAGGTGGCTTGCTACTAAGCTGACTTTGAACTCAGGTCTTCCTGACCTCCAGTCTGACTGTATCCACTGAGTCATCAAGCGGTCTGTGAAGTGAGGAGGAAATCCACTCTAGGTCAGGAGAGAGTGCCTGTGGAAAGCCTCAGAGGTGAGAAATGGAATGTTGTGTATGGCCCACAGCCATCAGGCCACCTTGAGGGAGTAATAGAAAGTCAGACTAGAAGTATAGGTGGGACCCATATTGTGGAGTGCTTTGAACGAGGAGTTTGTATGTTATCTTAGTAGCAGTAGAGAGCCATTGAAGACTTTTCAAGCAGGGGAATGTTTCAGAATAATTAGCTGAATGGAAGATGGCTTTCAAAGGGAGGAAATTGGAAGCAGAGACGTCAAGTTGGCTATTACAGTAGTCTTGGCAAGAGATAGGGTAGAGGTCATATGAGTGGAAAGAAAAGAATGGCTGTGAATGATGTGGAATCTAGGAGTGTTGACTACTGATTGGATAGACTGGGTGTGATAGGACAGCACAGCACTCAGCTAGTAGAGGAGGAGCTACAGAGGTGGAAACCAACAAAATCTGGTTTTCATCTAGCTAGCTGATCTTCTGAATCAGTCCATTGTTATTAGAGGTACATATACATGACCCTTGTTGTCACAAAATAAAATTATTAAAATTATTGCTTGTCACAAGGAAGGAAAAGAATTAAGTATTTATTAAGTGCATGCATTAAGCACTTTATAAGTATTATTTACCTCAGGATGCCCATCAATTGGGGAATAGCTAAACAAGTTGTGGTATGTGATTATGATGTAATACTATTGTGCTACAGGAAGTGATGAGCAGAATGCTGTCAGAGAAATTGGGAAAGACTTAACATGAGCTGATGCAAAGTGAAATGTACTGTGTACAAAGTAACAGCAATAATGTAAGAGGATCAACTACGAATGGCTTAGTTATTCTCAGCAATACAGTGATCCAAGACAACTCTGAAGGACTTACGATGAAAAAATCCTATCCATCTGATGGTGTCTGAATACAAATTGAAGTACTTTTTTTTGCTTTATTTTTCTTGAGTTTGTTTGGGTTTTTTGTGGGGTTTTCTTGGTCTATGTTTTTTACAACTTGACTGTTATGGAAATGTTTTGTATGACTGCACATATATAATCTATATTGAATTGTTTGCCTTCTTAATGGGGGAAGGGAGGGAGAGAATTTGTAACTCAGTTTTAAAAGTGAATGTTAAAATTTGTTTTTCTACGTAACTGGGGAAAAATAAAATACTAATTTTTTTTTTTGAAGTATTACCTCATTTGATTCTCACAGCTTCTCAGGGAGGTACAGCGCTGTTATTATATGCATTTTACAGTTGGGAAAACTTGAGGGAAACAGAGGAGAAGTAATTTGCCTAAGATTACACAGCTAGCATCTGAGGTCACATTTGAACTCAGATCTTCCTGACTTCAAGATCTAATACTTTGTGCACTATGCCACCTAGCTATTTCTAAGTACTCTTAACAGGTAATTCTGTCTTCTCAGTATCTTGGGAATTAACACAGATGTATAGGACCAAGAGTCATTCTCCAGTGAATAACTGGTCAAAGGATATGAACATTATACCTTCTGTGTAAATGATTGTTCTAAATAATATGGGAAATGTGAATGAAAATAGCTCTGAGGTTTTGGCTCTTATCCAACTAATTGTCAACACTGGAAGCACTATGGAAAGATACTAATGCACTACTGACAGAACAGTGAATTGATCCAACAATTAGGCCTTACACTTCAAACTGTGACCCAAATGTCCTTATCCTTTTGACCCAGAGATCCCAGGGCTAAGCATATACCAAGAGGTTGAAGTCAGAAAAGTCCCATAGACACCAAAATCTCTGTAGCACTTCTAGACACTCATGGGGTTGAATATAATGGGATGTTACTACAGTGTTAAGGAACAAATGCAGGTGGGGTGACTAGAGTAAGAAAAATAACATGTGGACAGACCACCACAGTTTGGGGAAACGAAAAAGTGGAACCAAGCCAAGAAGCCAGGGTCTGAAGGCTTAAGAAAGTGTCTCGCTCTCCTGTTGTGGAGAGGGAGATGGCACCTAAGCTGTCAGATCCAGTGGATGTTTGGGGTTTTGCCAGACTTTTCTCTGTCTTTTTATTTTTTTATGAGGTATTTCAAGATTTAAAAAATTTAGAAAAGTAATTAAGGGACTGCTCTAGTAGTTGAGTGGGAGTGTGGGTAGAGAAGGGGGTTCTTTTTTCTCTTAGCCCAGACCCAAATCACCATTTCCTCTACTTCTCTAATCAGCCCTCCAGAGCAGTATTTTTTAGCCCCTTTACTGGTCTTACTCACCCTCCCATTCCACTCCACTTCTAGCTCAGTCCACTGTCAACTTTATTGTACTTTGACTGTGATCTTTGAAAAAAAAATTCCCAATGTAGGTGTGAGAGAAATTATTGTGATTCCTCCCCCCACTTAGACTTCTTTTGGAATGACTTTCACTTACAGCAAGTACCCTGTTTAGCATAAATGTTTGGAAATCACTCATCCTTTTAAAAGTCGTTGTTTCTTCCTTGAAGGTTATACTCAGTATCGTAGGTGTTGGGTGAAAGCCATTTTATTTTGACTTTGTGGAGGAATGCCTTTTGTAGATGACATTGCAACAGTTTCTGTACTTGCTCTTTGTCTTCATATTGCTCTCTTGCCCAAATCGTTGACTTTAGGCAAATAGACTTTCATATGCTAAGAAACAGTGGAATCTTGTTGAATTGTTAACAAAGGAGGGGTCTTTGAGAAATAGTGACACAGATTGAAAAGACCTTTGGGTAAATACCTACCATACCTCTTGGGCTGTTGCTAGCCTCTTGTTTCTGATTCCACCGTGTAGATTGTGAAGTGAGAAAGAGTGATGAGATAATAGTTTGTGTGGCCTTCTCTTCTGTTCTTTGCCATTTCTCTTCTTTCTGTTGTTGGTCTTTTTATTTTCTTTGACTGATTGCTTGCTGTTTGAAAGTGGTGAGGGGGGAATTGAGCTCAGACCCACTATCTTCAAGTCATCTTAACAGAAGGCATATAGTTTCAATTGAGATGAGAAAGTAGGTGTAGGACATTGTTTTTGTTGTTATCATTGTTTATCATTTTCATCTTTTTGGTACTTTCTTCCTATGACTTTGTAGTACTCTACCCCCTTGAAGATGGTCAGTACCAGCATAGATCTCATTCTGTATCTCTGGTCCAGCTCTTTTTGTTGACTTTATATTTTTCAGGACTCTTTCTACATTTGCATATAGAACATTGGGGGCTGAGTTTTTAAGTTCTAAATGTTTTGGTTCCAGTGTCAATGAAGATAAAAACAGGTAATTAAAATTCTGGTTTTTTATCTTCTTAGCTTCAGCTATGACCATTTTTGGAATGATAGGACTTCGTTATCTCATGCTAAGCTTTCATTATGTTTTTGCATCACCTATTTCTTGTTGTTTTGAGGAGATGCTCTTGAAAAGCTTTTTGCTATCTTCATCTGTAGTTTTATAAATAAGTGTTGCCATTGGCTGTTATCTCAACTTTCTGAGAAGAGATGAAGTGTTTTCTGGCTCAGGCAGTTTTTTGGTTGTATCAACTGCTTTAAAGCCATTATTTAAACTTTGTGAAAAAACTGTTGACAATAAGTTAGGTTAATATCTTTTATCTTCTTCCATTTCCCATTTTTCAGCATTGATAACTTGTTTTAGCTGTTAATTATGAAGTCCTTAATGACTTTACCATTTCATCTTTATCCTTTCTTCAAATTTTATGTTGATTTTCTACCTTTTCTCCAATTAGCAAATGGTTTAACTATATTTGGATGTCTGATTTTGTTACAGCTTCCACATAAGTAGTCATTTCCTTTCTGTTAAAAGTCATTTCCTCTTTTGTGATATTTGCGGTTATCTAGTGACTTCTGATTTTCTAACTTGAAGAAAGTTTTCATGATATAAAAGTATAAGGATTCTGAATAGTCTAAGCTAAATCAATCTTAGTACATTTTTGGGGATATTACCTTTACCCACCTTTGTAATTTACCGCCTGTTTTCAAAGTATATGTTTATTTTGGTTTGTAGGATGTTTTAAGTTCTCTGTACAGTTTTTCTAATTCATCTTCTGCAACAGGGTATTTGTATATAAACTTCAGTTACATTCTTGGAAGAAGTTTTACTTTGTTTACCATGAACACTAAAAATGAGATTGACCGGATGTCCTATGAAATTATTACTTATCTATCCAAAGATATAATAATAAAACAACTTCCAGTTTCTTTAGTTACCCCTTAAACCTGTAGTCCATTTTCTCATTTAAATTTAATCTTTGTCTTCCAGTTTCTTTATCTTGGCATGTCAATATTTATATAGTTAAACTAATATTCTAGGTGATCTAAAACAACATGCTGTTACTTAGGGAGCACCTAGGTAACACATAAATCCACTCCCTTTGAAGTGAACTGATGCGCTTCAGACAGTACTTAGTTTGTATATTTCTGAGGTTGTTGTGACCAAAAAAATCACTATCTTTTGGTCAGTTTAATGGTCATGAGTCCTTTTTTATCATTTAGCTAGACTGACCCTAATATAATAGTCTTTCACCAAGGTCATGCTTGAAACCTTTTCAGTATAGTAGTACCCGCTAGGGTTTGATCTCTGTATCACCTCTGAGAACCTAATGATTGGAGTATGGCTTGAGGGGTGTTGCAGATAGTAAAATTTAAAAATTGTTTAATCTTAGAAATGAAAAGCTTGCTTTAGGGATCCCCACCCCCCACCCCGCTTCCAAAAAGACTACTACTTGTATTCCTAAGAACTGCATGATGATTGTGTATATCATTAAATGTGTTAGATTTAATTTAGGTTTGGGGTCTGTCCCTCTACCTACCCTTATTATAACAGCATGTTGCACATATAATGATCATCTGTATTTAACTTTTTAAAAATTAGAGGGGATTGTTGATACTCATCCCAAACGAAATTATTGCTTACTTGCATTCTATTGTTAGGAGAGAAGAGTAACTTCTGCCTAACTTGTTTTGTGAAGGTGATAGGAACGTTTTGCACACCTATTTTGAACCTGCATTTGAGTCAGTTTTATCTTGACTTTGAGATAGGAAGTGATTTGTCTGAAATTGTGTTGTCCTAAAATTAGTAGAAATGTTAGTTAGAGCCCTGAGTTTTGAATGCATTCATTCCTATGTGCTCGATACATTAGACTTGCTCCTCACCCTTGGGAAACTTATGGGGAAATAAGTATACATATAGAAAATGACAAGAGCAGTAAATGACTAGAACAGTTTCTTAAATTTTGTTTTAGGACCCCAAGGACCAAGAAACAGTCCAAGGGTTTCTTGAAAGTAAAAAAGTGGTAATGGTGTAGAAAAGCATGAGAAATGATCACTTTTTTCTGTATCCTCTTCCCCCCCCCTCCCCAATTGGCTGCAATGTGTGTCTTCAGTCCATTAATGGGACCACCAGAAATTAGATCATACAGCTAAAAGTTGGGAATCATATTGATCTGGATTGGTTATTGATTGTGCCCATTATATATACCTAACTTAAATTTTTTTTTTTCTGATTTAACAGGGGAGTAATCATGTAAAATAATTGGTGGCCATTTCTGTTTTTTCAGAATTTTTTAACTTAAAAATATTTTTATACTAGTGCCCATTAGGTACAGTTAAGGAAATGAAGACAAAGCAAATATATTAAAACAAATATCTATGAACTTAGAGTACCAAATCTAGTTATAAAAAATACAGATTTAACTATAGCAGTCTCTAATTTGAGTTTACTTCTAGTGATCTTGATAAAACAATATGTGTTTAACAAAATCTTAAGTAATAGTTTTGTGTTTTTGTGTAATTACAAAGGTATTTACAGATGTAAATTCAAAAAACAAAATTCTTGAAATTTTAAAGTCACAGTGTGATTAAAACTACAATAATACCTCATGCAAACACTGGTTAATTAAGTAAAGGGAAAAGTGAAGTTGTGAAAACATCTTACAGAAATACATAAATAGATGTGTGATCTCATTAATCTGAATATTTCTTTCAGTGATGCAGATTAAAACCTGACTGCCTGTCTTGTAAGACTCTTTGCCCATCATCCTTTAATTTGCCAGTGAGGAAACCACCAAATGCATTTCTAACTTTCTCCTCATATCTTGTAATTATAAAATAATAAAGTGACAGTGAATAATCATCATAAGTTTTTTCTCCACTCAGCTGACTAAATTATGTTGTTAGTTTTGGAGTTTTATTTAATTGGGAAATATTTTTTTTAAATCAACCACATTTGGTGTAGACATTTTTTTAAAAATTTAAATTCTTCACTGTAAGTGTTCCACTGAATTTTTAAAAATAGTTTGATAACCAGATTAAAGAATAATGTTATTGTAGTACCAAATAAGTTGTTTGAATTAGTTTGAGTACTTTTATTAGCACTGTGCTATTTTTTATGGAGGGAGGTGAGCCGGGAGAGGGGAGTTCTAAGGAATTATGAGACTTGGTCTCTGTCTTCAAGAAAACTTATCTCACTAAGGAGATTAGATGCATATTCATACCAACTTCAAGTATTCTAGGAATATAGGAATGGAAAAGATTATGTGGCCAGGGAAGAAGAGGAAGGCTTCCCAGACAAGATTTGCCCTGATGAACAGAGAGAATTTGGATCAGCAGAGTTGACATCTTAGGCAAGGACCACATAATGAACAAAGTCATTGGCTGGTGGAATGAGTATCTTATTTGTAGAGTTATCTTCCCTAGAACTTCTATAAAGTTAATTATGAAGTAATGGGAGATAAGATTTGTTAACTAGCATGGGGTTGGTTGAGTATATTTAAATATTGTTTGGTCTGTTCAACAAGAAAAAGCAGTAGTTGCTTCCATATAGAAGAATGGTGAGGAATATTGCTTTAGGAAACACATGCTATGTATTTATAAGCTATATATATATTATCCCTGCTAATTTTATTTTGTTAGCTAGTTGATTCCCTCTTTCATCTTTGTATGTTAAAGTGCCTTTATATCACACTTCAAAGGTTGCTTTGGGTGGGTGGCAATCTGAAGGTATCATGAAATGTTGAAACTAATTTGAGATACTAAATCTTTTGGCTTGTTGCACCTCACAAGCGTATATGTGGCATATAGTCAACCTCTGGTGTGCTGGCTTAGCTAAGTAAAGGAAATAGATTTATAGTTGATTGGGCATTTATTTAATTGGACCTTACTTGTATATTTATTTGCCAGTTGTTGTAATTGGGTAGAAGTGTTTTTATAACTATTGCCTTCCTTTATCCAAGGTGCTGA
Source organism: Bettongia penicillata ogilbyi (assembly GCA_023548195.1). Taxonomy (NCBI): domain Eukaryota; kingdom Metazoa; phylum Chordata; class Mammalia; order Diprotodontia; family Potoroidae; genus Bettongia; species Bettongia penicillata. The sequence goes on from JAJHZJ010000683.1 coordinate 5,822,972, forward strand.
CAAATGACTGTTTAGCATGTAGAAGAAGTAGCAAATATGGAAATTATGCCTTGCTCCTTTTATTGTGGAATAGTGTACTTCAGTCCTTATTTTTTTTTCTTCTGCTTAATCTCAGGTCAACAGGACATACTGCTGTGGAACCTACCGCGCAGGTCCTATGCGGCAGATAAGTCTTGTTGGAGCAGTAGATGAAGAAGTTGGTGATTATTTCCCAGAATTCCTTGATATGTTAGAAGAATCACCTTTCCTGAAAGTGAGTCTTAATTCAGATTATTAATTTGTGGTTTAGATTACTTATTTGAAACATGTATCCATAAGATAATTCAATTTTACTGCTTATAAAAATAGACTACCATGATAGTTTAGAAGTATACTGAAAAGATATTGGCACTGAAATTTTATTTAAAATTGTTTTCTTAGGTGTATGCCACTGTATGACATAGTATTTATTTCTTTACAAGACCTTACTTTTTCATAAATTGTAAATCTTTTTTTTGTTTCAAATCTCTGTATTGATTTGACTTGTCTCATTTTTTTAGATGACTTTGCCCTGGGGTACACTCTCTAGTCTCCGGCTCCAGTGCAGGTCCCAGAGTGATGATGGCCCTATAATGTGGGTGAGGCCAGGAGAACAGATGATCCCTACAGCAGACATGCCAAAGTCACCCTTCAAGAGACGCCGGTAAGCATTTTGTTCCCCTTCCAAAAATGCAAAAATTACTCTTTTTCCTGTTCATGGTTTCTGAGGATTATTATCAGCTTTTCCAAGTGGACCTATTTAGCATAGTATTATTAGATAAGATCTGAAAGTTAATGTCTTTACAAAAAGTTTGATGCCTTTTTGCCTGTATGTGATGTTACTTGAACTCTTGTATATATGATTCTTCTCTCTTGCTTTTCTACCTTTTTTTTGTAAAGTGGTTGGGTGTATTTGTCTTTTCTACCCTGAGTTGTTTAATTTAAATATAGTTGTCACTTATCCTGAATGAGTCACTTTGACAAACCCAGCCTCATAATAATATGTCAACTTGATTCACATTTGGTAATCTGGTTGTGCTGCATATGGTAGCTTTTTATGAATTGAAACATTTGAATTAACCAGATCACTTCATTTTTTAACCATATAAGTTTGATTTCATTTAGGATCAAATATTCTATATTGATAATTATGATGGAAAAATTACAAGCATTTGAGTGATTTTTTTTTCAGAGGTGGTTTTTTTGTTTTTGTTTTGTGAATGAACCAGATAGCTTTCAGCTTTTATTTCCATCTTTTCTACAACAACAACCTTTATGTATAATGTGCTGAATGCTGTCTGGGAGTGTGCCCTCTGGAGTCATGAAACTAATGGAAAATTCTGAGTTATTAAGAACAAGGACTAAGGGTATTCATGATTAGATTAGATGGTAAGCCCTTTGACAGCAGCAACTGTCTTTTGCCTTTTTTTCTATCTCTAGCAAATAGCAAGTTGCCTGACACATAGTAGGTGCTTAATAAATGCTGATTAACTTACTAGGTATAGTCTCTTGGAGGCTCTATTTTCTTATGTGCAAAAGCAGACAGTACCTAATGCTAGCAACCCTTTAAAGCTGTTGTTACAAGGATAGTGCTTTGTAAAACCCTAAAATCCTATGTAAATTTTTTTAACATGAATATTTTTGTTGTTAGAAACTGCTTAATAGGATTGCAGTAGGTTTCTTTTATAATGGGAGGCAGTTTGGTCCAGTGAAATAGAGCACTGGATTTTGAATTGGATCTGCATTCAAACTCTCATTCTGTTACTTTAGTGGACATAATTGTGGGCAAGTTTTCTTAAGCTCCCTGAGTATTGATTTCCTCATTTGTAAAATGGGGGAAAAAATGCCTATAGTACCAACCTCAGAAGGTTACTGTTATGAAAGTACTTTTTGTAAAATAATGCATAAATATGAGTTGTTGCTGTCAATAATAATATTATGTCTTCTCTTGCCTCCCTGTTGCCCCACAATCAAATCAATTTTAGATCAATGAATGAAATTAAAAACCTCCAGTACCTACCTCGGACCAGTGAGCCCCGAGAGGTTCTCTTTGAAGATAGAACCAGAGCCCATGCTGATCATGTAGGTCAGGGGTTTGACTGGCAGAGTACGGCTGCTGTGGGGGTTTTGAAAGCTGTACAGTTTAGTGAATGGTAAGTCATAGCATGCAAGTCCTCTAGAAAAGGGGGAGATTCAAGTTCAGAATGGTATACGATTACTGAAGGATATCTCAATTTCTGCTGTGTATACATTTTTGTTTTTTCTTATTTCAGTGTGCTATATCAGGATTTTTTTTTTTAAGCTTACTTCACTTCTTGAGATTTCATGTCCTGTTATACTGTAAACTTGAATGGGGGTTGGAGGGGCATGTCCTTTTTCCTTCTGTTATCTTCTGAGCATAGTGCCTTGCACATAGCCTCTTGATGAATACTTGTTGAATTGAAATGATTATGGCACATGAAAGGCTGAAATGTTTTTCTTAACACACTCTTTCCATCTTTTCCTTGATCACTTATAATAAATATCTGAAAGGAAAAGTTGATTTCTTCTTGTACTATTTTTTAATTTCTCTGGATTAAAATCAAATTAGATTTTTAAAGCTTTTAAAGGAAGCAAGTGAATTGTTGCAATTTTGGGAGCCAGAGCTATAGTTGAAATGACTTACCAACCTCTTTGATTGTGAGATACCTTTCCATGTTTACTTGCCCGTTTTAGGAGTAACCAACCTCGAATAACCAAAGATGTGATTTGTTTTCATGCTGAGGACTTCACTGATGTTGTGCAGAGACTTCAGTTAGACCTCCATGAACCTCCAGTGTCACAGGTACTAAATTTGCTTTCTTATTGCAACCTTTGACTGATAATGTTTGAAATAGCTATTTCTGAATGCCAGTAAGAAGAATTATAGAAGTCACTTTTTCTAATTTACAGGGAAGGAGACCAGTTAGGAATGATAGCAGTAAAACTTTCTGAATGAGGACATTCCTTAGGGGAAAGAGTTAAAAATAATAATTAAGTGTCAAAAACCTGAATAAAACTGGTGGGAACCCAGGAAAGTCAAGCGTGTTGAGACACTGGCTCCAAAGAAATAAATTTAGGAATGGCAAAGTCAGGCTGTTTCAGAGAAAAGCAATCACTTGGCATAGTAAAAGACCAAGGGAGAATAACAGGTGGAGCAGTCAGGGAGCAGAGTAGAAATTAGACTTACTAACAGAATGGGGAGAGCCCATGTTCCCAGGGGAACAGTAAGAGTCTTATTCATGCTTGTTTATTTTTTTTACATTGTAGTTGAATCAATGTAATCTTGACTTCATTTAGTCACAGAATCTTAACTTCAAAAGGACCTCTGGAGGCTGGATTTCATCTCATACCTGAACAAAATCTCTTCTATAAATACTTGACTAGTATTTAGTAAAGACTAGTCTGCTAGTCTTTATTTGAAGACATGTAGGGAAAGGGAACCCACTGTCCTCTGTGGAAGCTACTTTGGGGGATAGCTCTAATTTTTTGAAACGCTTTTCTTAAATTGAACCCAACCAACTCTGTCATTTGGCAAATTCCATTCACTGCTTCTAGACCTATCCCACTAACTTGAACATATCTATCCTATAATTTGCCCCTTATACAATAAGTCTTTTCTAGTCTTAACACCTTTAGCTATTTCAGTTCTCATACACTATATTGAGACTCCTTGCACTCCTGGTTGTTTTCCTCTAGTTGTTCTTCCACTTTTCAGTGCCCTTCCTAAAATGTAACATCCAGAAATGAACACAATATTACAAATATTACAGTGTCCTGACACTCCCACCCCCTCGCCCCCATTTCTGGGCAGTGCTTCACTTAATGCAGTATTAGATATTTTGGCTGACATGACATATGCTGGGTGATTCATACTTAATTTGCACTCCACAATATCCTCTTTCCCCCAGCTTTTTTTTTTTAGCTGAATTATTGTCTATCCTTTTCTTTGACATCCCAATTCCTACCTGTCTTGTGAAGCTGACTTTTTGAATCCAAGTGTAAGCCTTTATATTTATCTCTTAAAATTTCATTTTCTCATATTTGACCCAACATGCTAGCTGCTTCTTGTAGATTAAGGTTCTACTATCTAATATTATAACCATACCGCCTAGCTTTTTGTCGTCTGCAGTTTGATAAACCATCTATGCTTTTATCCAGGTCATTGATGGAAGTGTTAAACTCTATAGAGCCAGGCACAGATCACTGGAAGATTCCACTGCAGAATCTCTTTTGGAGTTGACATCGAATCATTGGCTGCCGTCGCCCATTCAACCAGTTTTGCATCTAGCTGTATAAATGTCTAGCCTTCATCTCTGTCTTTTCCACGAGTTGCATGAGATACTTTATAAAGTATCTTGTTCAAGTCTAGATAAACAGTAGCTATAGTATTCCCTTGATTGATCTACCAGTCTAGGGATCCTGTTGATAACAGAAATAAGGTTAAACCTGAATTGGTTGCATGAATTGTTGTTCTTATTGGTCTCTTGGTTCCTTTTAGATCACTGCTTCCTTTTTTAGATGTCCACCTACTATTTTGTAATGAATTTTAAATTTCTTCCACGAATCAGTCAAGCTTGTTGACCTGTAGGTTAGAGATTTCACTCTTTTCTTTAAAATTTGGGGTGATATTTCTCTTACTTGAACCTCTTTACTTTGCAGAGTCTTTTTTTTTAATTATTTCATTTGTTTTCAGTGTTTTATAATCACTTCCATATATAACTTAGATTTTTTTCCCCTCCTTCCACCTCCTTTCCCCGTACCTCCTCACTCTCTCCCTGAGATGGCATACAATTTTATATAGGTTCTACATATTCATTCCTATTAAATACATTTTCACCTTAGTCATGTTGCATAGGAGAATTAAAATGAATGGGAGAAATCACAAAACAAAATCAGAGTCTTTTAAGAGTTACTGGTAGGCACCTTTTTTTAGTTTAATTGAATGTTACTTAGGCCTGGTGACTCAAGATCAATGACAACCATACCATCTTTTTACTTATTTAGGACCCCAGCTTGCTTGTAGCCTGTTTTTGTTTGTTTCTTTCCAGTCCAAAAATCACTGGTTTTCATAGAAAACACAAAAGCAGAATAAGAATTGAGTCATTTGCTGATTGTAGGTAGGAAGAGTCATGTTTGGCTTAGGTCTCAGATGTAAAGCACTGAGCGTTTCTCTGTGTGGAATAAAGCCAATATTTCACTGCAGTTTGAATACTTGTAGACTTTTGCACAGAGCCACCACCCTCTTTTAACTTATGTTTGGTTACATCACTTCTACAGCATTAGTATTTATAACACTGGCTTAAATGAGAGTATTTCTAAGTACAATTAAGTATTATAAATTCTGTGTTTCTTTTACAGTGGCAATGTTAGCTAGTATTGGAGATTTTCAAAAGGTATTCCTTCATGTGAAAGTATTTAATTTTGGTTTAATTAGAGTTTTTTTATAAGTGCCCCCTCCATTTTGGTCTCCTGATCTGCCTATGTATAGGCATATGTAGAGACTATGTTTATAGTCTTTAAAGTGTGTTAAATGATGTATGGTTCATTTAAAAAAAATTTAACATCAAACTGTAACTTCTGTCTCTTCTTTCCTTTGTTCAGTGTGTTCAGTGGGTGGATGAAGCTAAACTAAACCAAATGAGGCGAGAAGGCATTCGTTATGCTAGAATCCAGCTGTGTGATAATGATATCTACTTCATCCCAAGAAATGTCATTCATCAGTTTAAAACTGTATCTGCAGTGTGCAGTTTAGCATGGCATATAAGGCTTAAGCAGTACCACCCTGTTGTGGAAGGCCCTCAGAATGCTGAAAGTAATTCCAACATAGATTTTGGTATCACTGGAAAGTCAGAATCAGAAGCTAACTCTCAGTGTGTGAGTATAAAAACTGAGTCTGAAGGAACAAGTGCAGAGATGCAACTTTTGACAACTGCTTCTTCATCTTTCTCATCTCCATCAGGACTTGTACAGCAAGATCAGGGGGCTCAGCTCCTTCCAACTCTAAAGTTGGAACCTGGCCTGGAATCCGACCAACCACACGATCCACAGGACCATCCACGTACTCCTGTGTGACATGTACATATTCAAACACATTTTTTTAACTTTTTTAAATTTTGATGTGAAGTTATAGTTTTATAACTGGCTTAAGTTAAGTTTTATTGGAGAAATCTTGCCTATAATTCTATAAAGAGAAATGACATTCCAAAAATGTCAAGCATATCTTTTTTACACAGATTATGCAAAGTTAAGAGTTGTATCTTATCCCGTTAGTACAGTATGTAATAGTGGGTCTGCTGCTACTTTCTGTTTTAAGGTGTGAGGTAACAGTTCAGTTGCTCTTCAAATCAAAATAGAAACTCCCTGGAGTTACAGATTCTTATTTGGTTAATTGATCACTCCCTTGTTTTATCTTGTCTCTTGCCATATTTGCTTCTTTTATAAAATAAGATCTGTAGCTTAGTGCCTGTGTCCTTTATTGCACAGGTACAATTTCTGCAGTAAAGATGGCATTGACTGTAGGATGGTGTTCCTGCATCCTGTCTCGTGGCAAGTGTGGCATTTAATTCCAACTACAAAGAACAAGTGACTTCTGTGGATGTTTAGGTGACTCTCCATTTTCTTAGTGAAAGAGAAAGCACAGCACTTTTACTGATCACAATGTCTTCTTTGTATCTGTTCTTGAAAGCCCAGAGGAGAACTTCAGTCTGCAAACAAGTAGTCCCTAGTCATTATCTTTGGCGTATTAATTGAGAGTTCAAGATCAACTATAGAAGATGTTCTAGTTAAAAATGTAGAGTTGCTATCCCTTGATGCTCTGCCCAGACCTTCCTCTTTGGCGTGGATACTTTGCTTCCTAAACTCATCAGTAGTCTCAGAAATTAGAAACTGCTCTCCATTCCACTGATGAGGCTGCCATATTTTGAGCATCAACTTTGCGTAAGACTCTGCTTGACTTGTCAGCTGGCTTCAATCTCTTCATGATAAAAATCTAGTATTACTAATGCACTTAAACTCACAATTGTAACTGGTGCATACCTGAGTTAATTCACTGTTAATTGTGTTGCTACTTCCTAGTAAGGGATAGTTGCACTAGACTTTTCACCCTAGAGTTTCAGGTAGCCTGATGTGATAGTGCCTGGATCCTTTTATTTTTATTTTTAAAACGGGCACAGTTCATCTAGTTAATGTAGTCTGAACATTTTGTTATTTGAGAATGTTAATGTGATGTGCATCTCACTTTCTCTTAGTTCTTAATAATGCCAATAGGCTTTCTGTTTATTAGAAGAAAGAGTCTCCCCCACCTAAGACCAGATTGGCATATCAACTTGGTTATGGTGCAATTTGGAATTTGGTTCTTTTCCTTTCTGGAATAGGTGAGATTTGGAAAACTTGTGTTAACATAGGCAAAAAAGATGCAGCTTCATTATGTCTGTCACCATGGAAACCCAGCTGTATCTTTTGAAATATCAATTATGAATTTTCTCTAAAAGTTTCTGAAATAGGTTAAATCTGTTATATAAATATTACTTTGTGCAATATTGTTGTGTAGTTATATGCATATTAGCACAGTATAGGGGTCACTGTTTAAACTGATAGAAAAGTAACCATCAGACAATACTGCAGTGATTAGTTAGAATCTGTATTATTCCTTATATATATATGTATATGTATGTATTCTTTGTTACAAAGAATGAAGACAAATAGAGAAACATTTCAATTTAAACCATTTACAAATTGGAAGTGATGGTGAATGTTTAGTAATCTGTGTAAATAAGATGTTAGAGTGGAAAGCTTTTATGAAAGGTAATGTGATTCATACAGGTGTGTGTGTAAAATCTTGGGTAAAAATTCTAGGGTAAAAATTCTAGTTCATCAAGGCTAGTTTAGAGATCTGCCCTGAGTTTTTGGCTTTTATCACTTTTTTTTGTCCAGAAGAATTTCATAGAGCTTTACCAGGCTGTGCAAAGTAAAATTCTTCTCAGGCAACATTTTGCTTCAGTGCAGTTTTGATATTTACAAGAATCATGAAGAGCAAGGTTAGTAACAGGAATATTGTTTTTTGATTCCTCTTCATTCACTTTTGTCTTCCAAGATCCCATCTCCCCCATCTCCTACTTGCCATCCAGCAGATGCCATTTGTCATCTAAGCTGGTCATTGCTAACAAACAAGGAGACTGTCTCCTGACAGCCAGCACTGTGTATATTTACTCAGGAACCAGCAAATCTGCAAAGACTTTCCAATCAAAAACAAAACTCCCATTTTTTATTGTTTAAGGCATTTTACCCTCACCTACAATATAAACATTTAAAAAGGTATAAACCTTTTAGATCATGTAGTAATAAATTCATTGTATTTTAGAATTGCAGTAGAATGGGAAGGGGGAAAGCATTTAGCTTGTAATCTGTATCTGGAAACTCCTGAATGTCCTATGTGAGTATTAGATTTTAATAGCATGATTTTAAGACTGATGAATATAAAAGCAGGCAAGCTTGAGTTTCATACTGCTTTCAAAGCTGTATCTTAGGTTAGTGAAATAAACAATTGAAACTTTTCTAAATAATTAAATTATTTGGTTTGGTGGGTTTAGGCATGGACCAATTCCATGTCCTTTGATTTGTAAAATAGTGATGGCAATTTTGAACTTTTAAGTGGAATTAAGCTGATCTTCCTCTTCTGTATAAATCCATTGTGCCAACTCTTTTGGAGATTATATCTCTTTTAGAGAGTGTGGGTGTAACATGTAAAATTTTTTGTTAACAGAGGGATGGCAGAAATGTCCTTGTGTAAAGGGCCTAATAAATGAATATTCTTACCCTACTGACTGTAAGACAAGGCACCCTTTGACCAGTGTGATGGTTGGCTCTATGGTATCCGTTAAAAAAAAACAACAAAACACAGACTCATTAAACATTCTCTTTCCCCTCCCCACCAATTTTATATTCATTGTTAGGAGTGACTTACACAAGTACATTTTAAAGTGTAACTTTATGTAGTTAAAGGGTAAATCTATATTAAGGGAAAGGTTACACATATATGATCTCTCCATGACCATTACTATTTAGAACTTCTTTTAAAAAAAAGGGTATTAGTGATTATTCAATTGTAGAAGTTATATGGATTATCATTCTGGGTATGTGTGTGTGGGTGGATGTGTGAGAGAGTTTTGTATGGAAGGAGGTGTCCCAAATAACCAACACCCCCATTTTTAAGTTAACTGTGAATTTGAGGGTGCTTATCTAAATATTTAATTCAGTTCACATGCCCCTGAATTTGTTCTACTTAATCAAAGTATGGTCTTCCTCCAATTAGAGATAGAGTGATATCATCTGAGGAATATTGCACACAGGAAAAACTAGTCCTACTTTATCTTAGGGAATATATTTTACTTTAGTAGAGAGAATTTTAATCAATATTCTTAGGTTTACAATTCAAATTTAGTAGTGGTTGGAGAAAATGTTATTAGGTCCTTTTCTATCCTTCTGTATTTTTTTTCCTTCTAGAAGAAAATATTTTATAACTTACAGGCTACCATATGTTAGGACAGGACCCAAAACTCTGCAAACAAACATTTGGTGAATGCATTCTTGACAGTAAGAACAGTGGACTTTAAATTTTCTTCCACATTTGGCCACTGAAAAGTCTGTTTGCATTCTCACCTATATAGAAAAATCTAGTCCATGTCTCTCCAATAAGTTGTTTTATTAATGCCACAAGGATTTTTTAAAAAATTTAAAAAAAAAATTAACCTTCACTGGCACATACCACTAGTTTCAAGTTCACATTTGTGCTGAATTTTATTTTTATAAACACAGATCGCAGCCATAACTGTCCTGTAGTAGGTAGAGAAAAGGCATAAGGTAAATGTTTTTTCTTCGGCACCAACAGGACCTTTTATTATCCTGAAAGTTCATGTTGCAGATTAAAATTTACATTGCTTTAAGAGCAAGTATCTCTCCATAAATATTATGGCCTTCCATATTGTTCATAGACCTTTTAGGATCCACTTGTGCATGTAATTGAGGAGAATACCTCCTCTTAATATAGCACTTTTCAATTCTCTCTAAAGAAATACTTTAGTACTACTTCTATCATATGTTGTAAAGTTTCGTGTAATAGTGTTTTCTGTGACTAAAACTCCATTTTGATCGGCAGCTAAGACTTTTTTTCTGTGGCTTTAATTTATCTGAGGTCTTTGCATATAGATGAAATTATAATTTGCCTGGAGGACTGTTTGCATTGTACGGCCTTAGTATGTTTATTGACATTAACAAGTGTTTTAAAGAGGTTTTTAATGAATAGTCTAAACCTAAATCTATGTGAATAATAATCCTTTAACAGTGCATTTCTTTTTGTAGCTGACTGTCTAAGCGTGTTAAATCGTTTAAGCTATTTCTTTGTAAAATAGTACAATGGAATGCATAGAGGTTTTTTTCCTGTAAAGTATTTTTTTAATAAACAAAAGTCTGATTTGTCCTTTAATAGTCTCTCATTTATATCATAAAGTGGATAGATTCAAATGTATATGAATCTTAGAAACATAGCACCTTGTAGTTGAAATTCCTGTGCTTTACCCTTGAGCTGATAAAAATGTCGGATTGTCCCTCCTTTACAAGAGAAGTTGGCAGGTATCTGGAAAAATCTCTTATGTCAAACTGATTACATTTCACCACCAAGATAATTTTCCAGAAGAGAAAGTTAATTTGGGCACATGTTGTATTTTGTTATGCTTGCTGCTTCTTTGAATTGATTTGCACCTAAGTAGATTGGAAACCTCTTGAGCAGGAAATTTGATTTTTCTTTTTTTTATCACCAGGAATTGGCATAATGCCTTATATACAGTTGGGAGTAAGTTCTGGGCCTGTAGCTTTATTGGTAAGAGGGTGATCACATGGGTGGGGGAACTAACAGTGAAGGGTGCCTTCTCTACCACTTAGTCTTAGTTTCCTAGAGCACTGAGAGCTGGCTTGCCTAGACTGCCTCAGTTTTTGTCAGAATTTAGACCTGAATCCAAGTCTTCTTGATTACAGGGCTGGCTCTCTTCACTTCCAGACTGTAGGCGCGTAGTGTTAATACTGTTTAAAAACTGAGACACAAAAACACAATGCTTCTGAAAAGTGAAGAGTTCTACATTAAAATGTAAAATTCCCACATATGGGAAGACAATCTTTGGTTATTCAGACTGATGGGATTTTCCTTATCAGAATTTAGTGCCAGGTGGGTGCAGTAGGAGAAGCAAACTCCTCAGAAAACCTGAGTCTGTCCCTAGCCCTTGCTCAGATTAGACTGGGTAGCTCAGTTATTCTACGTCTCTTTCGCCAGTCTATGGAAATGAAGATGTTTGTACTACTGACTTTCACTGGATGGTCTGAAGAAATCAGTTTGTAAACTCGCAAGTGTTTTAGAAGTATGAATTCTTGGTAAGTTGCTTTAATGGAAGTCCCTTTCTAAATCTACAGACCAGCATATCCTGCTGCAACTAGCACTAAGCACTAGTCACACAGGATAGGAAGATACCGGGTTATTTTCTTGTGATAGAAATGAGCAAATTTAAAAATAATAGTTCCCCAGTGCTGCTTCTAGAATGATCTAGCCTGACTCCCACCTTTGTTTCTGCTGGGCTTTAATAATTTAAGATTTCAAATGATGTACCTTGTATATTGAAGTTAAAAATACTTTTGCTTGCCATTCAGTTTAATTGGTTTATATAAACACGTCAAAGAAATAATAGTATAGTGGAAAGGGTGCTAAATTGTAATCAGAAGACCATGGGTTCGAATTCCGGGTCCCCTGCTTGATGTGTGACTGCTGGACGTTTGCTTAACTAATGGGGGGGGAGGGGCTCAGTTTTCTCATCAGTAAAATGAGAGGTTTTAACTTTAAATATTAAAGGTCTTTCCAGCTTTAAAACTGCCACGTGTTTAACGAATGCCAGTTGTTTATCCTTCTTCAAATCCTTTATTTTAAAAATAAATTAACCCAAGTTGGCTTTCTTTGCCTGGATGAGGGGCAGAGTTGTAAGCACATAGAAAAAAGTTGTTATAAATTAACGTTTTGATTTAAAAAGCTACAGCCCTCAACAAATTTGGCATCCACAGCTCAATGTCAGGTGTCAGAATCAGGTGCCAGTGGCCGGCCCTGGAGGGGGGTCAGCCTCAGGCCTGTTCTCCCCCCGTGGCCTAACCTGGTGTGATGGGACCTAGTATGATGGGACCTAGTGTGATGCGCCAGCGTAACTGGGTGCTACCCTACGGATGGCGCGCCCGCTCAACCTCCCTCGGGCTGACCCGCCCGGCCTGGGTTCCGCAGAGGCGGAGCCAGCCTCCCTGCGCCGTCCGACGGCTGTCGCAGCTGAGGTCGCTGCCGGGACGCGGCGGCCCCGCCTCCGAGCCCCCGCCCCTCCCGGCCGCCCGGCGCGGCGGCCCCGCCTCCGAGCCCCCCGCCCCCGGCTCTCCGCGCACTCCCCTTCCCCGCCCTCCCCCGCCCTCCCCAGCGGCTCGGCGCGCACGCAGGGTGACGCACGCACGGCGCGGGCGGTCGGCCGACGCCAGGCGGACGCGGGCGCCGCGGTCTCCATGGTAACCGCCCTCGCGGGTGTCTCCTCCTCTGGGGGAAGATGTGGCCTGCGGGCCCTGCGGCCGGGCCGGGGCCACTGAACATAGCGGTCCCGGCCGCCGAACTGAGGGGCGACCGGCATCAAGTGAGAGCGCTACTGTCGGAGAGGGTGGGGGTGAGGCGAGGCGGGCCGGGGAGACGGTGAGCCCCGGCAGCCGGCCCTCGTCCCCACCCGGCGGACGCCCCCCTCCGCAGGGGCATTCCCCGCGCGTCGCTGCCGCTGCCGCCGCCTCCGCCGTTGTCGCGGCCGCCGCCTCGCACCGAGGCCCCGGGAAAGGCCCGGGGAAGGAGAGGCGGCCTCCGAGCCCGAGGCCGGCAACCGTCCGCTCCGCTCACACGTTCTCCCGAGCTCTCCGTGAAATCCCATTCTCTGGAGACACAGATGGACGCAAATGAGAGAGATGCCATTTCTTGGTACCAAAAAAAGGTGAGCGCGCCCCTCCCCCACCCGGGGGGAGGGGCGCCTGCAGCCTGGGCGGGGCCTGCCCCCCCCCCTCCCCCCCCCCCCCAGCTGATGGAACCCGGGATGACCCGCCTCCCTGCCCCCACTCCACCCGCACCTTTAGAAAGGAACCTTTCCCGTCCCTTGGAGGATGGTTCCGTGCTCGACGCTTTGATTTCTGGCGGGTGGTCGGGGAAGCCGTTACCTCCTGGAATATTGGATGAGTAGTTCACGCTTCCCAGTGCCTTCCCCAATCCAGCCTCGCAACCTGGTGGAAATCAGTTTGTTTCTATGAAAGGTTGTCATCTTCACTACTGTGCTGTATATTTTTTGCTTTCCTCTAGGTCCTCAATTGATAATTTTCTTAAGAAATTGGAATATCCGATCAAAGCTCAATATGTATGCAATCTGACCTTCTAAAAAAAGTTTAGACCAGTCATTAGGGCACTGTGAATAGTATTATCCTTGGAAATGTTGGGTTTTTATAACCCAAGGAAACAGGTATTTTCTAGGAATTTTTTTTAAATGACCTTTTCACTAGTTTTCATGACATTTTTGGCAGAATTTGGTTCAAATTTAATTATTTACTTTAGGTCATTTGAGCAGCCTGTTGTCTGTTACAGATTGGAGCATATGATCAGCAGATATGGGAAAAATCTATTGAACAGACCCAGATAAAGGTAAGCTGGTGTTGTTGATCCTGCTCCTATCCATATCTTAGTTTCAAATGCATAATGTGGCATATCCTCTTACTATCCGGGATTCATGTTGTTCAAAGGGGAATGCATTTTCTTCCCCTTTAAACTCCACTTCTCCAGAACTGTGGACTACTATCCTCACAGTCACACAGGTTCTTGACCACACAGTGTTGTCTTGGATTCCAGCCTTCACTTCACCACCCACATTCAATCAGTTGCCCAATCTTATCCCGTGTGCCTCTGTAACATATTGGAAATATACTCCTTTGTCTCTGCTCAAGAGCCTACTATCCTTATTGTCTGTTGCCTGGATTATCATAGTACCATCCTAATTAGTCTCACTGCCCATGTTTTCTTCTTTCTTCCATTTATCTTCCACAGCTCTAAAAGAATTTTTCTAAAAGATCAGTCTTACAGTGTTACCTCCTGGCTCAAAAATCTTGAGTGGCTCCCTACTCCTTCTGTGATAAAGTTTGAACACTTCTCTGCCCTCCTGTTCCAAGCAGTTAAAGCCTGCTAAATCTAGCTCCAATCTGCCTTTCTTGGCATATTTAATACTTGTTGAATTAGTTCAGTCATATCTGTTTGTGATCCCATTTGGGGCTTTCTTGACAAATATACTGGAGTAGTTTACAATTTCCTTTTCCAGCTCATTTTGCAGATGAAGAAACTGAGGCAAATAGGGTTAAGTGAGTTGCCATGGTCAGACTTGCAGCTTGTAAGTGTCTGGACACTGGATTTGAACTCGTCTTCCTGATTCCAAGTCCAAATTCCTTTCACTGAACGAACTACTTGCCCCATATTGAATACTGCTTTCTTGGTCCTCTCTGTAGCACAGATTTGATTACTAGTGGATTTCTTATACTCAGCATTTCATCACAACCTGCCTTTGTGCATTTGCCCAGGTAATATCTACTACCTGCAACGTGCTGTTTTCATCGCCAACTCATTGTCCAAAATAGGGTTCTTCTTTCTCCCCAGACCTAACTTTCTCCTGAATGAATCTTATTTGTCTAAGGTGCTGCCATCCTTCCAGTCATCCAAGTTTTGAGGTCTTAGTCATCCTTGATTCCTCACTCTTGATTCTACTTCTCCATCATCTCTGGCCTCTGCCCCTTCTTTTCACTGCTCTAGTGGCTCTTACCACTCTCCCTCAGGCCCCCTTCCCTGAACTGTCAGAATAATTCACATTTTTCTGTCTGCCTTTAGTTTTCACTGTCCTCTGCATAACTGCCAAAATGATATTCTTAAAGCATCCTGTTATCCTCTCGCTCGAGAAACTTCAATGGTGCCTTTTACAACTTGACTCCAGCCCTCTTTTCCAGGCTTATTACACATTACTCTCACTTATTCTCGATCTTCCATCCAGCCAGACTGGATGTCTTGCTTTTCTTCATCTGTGATATTTCTTCTTAAATCCATGTGCCTTTGCATGGACTGTCTATCCCCCATGTACATGCACTCCCATGTCATTACCTCCACCTTTTAGAATTCCTTGTTTCCTTTACACTCAACTCTAGCCACCTCCTACATGAAGCTCTTCCTGATAACCCTTTTTAGCTGCTAGTGCCTCCTTCCTGAATTTGCCTTGCATTTACTTTGTATATTGTACAATATGCAATTGAACATAAGCTTCTTGAGAAGAAGTACTATTTGATTTTTGTCTTTGAATCCTCAGTGCCTAGTCCATGGCTGGGCATGTGGAGCAGGTGCTTAATCGATGCTTGTTGATTTATCTCAAGTCTTAGACCAGATACCGCCTCCTCTGGGCAGTCTTACTTCCTCCCCACTTACCAGTGTTCTGTCTTCAAAACCCTTTGTGTTTACTAATTTTAAGTGCATGTCATATTTCCCTAGTAGAATATCAAGTCCTTAAAGGTATGTAATATCTGTCTATCTTTTGTTTTTGTATCCCTAAGCATATGCCATGTTACATATTAGGCATTTAATAAATGTTGAATTAATTTGAGTACTGTACTATTTCTGTTATGTAGTATAAAGTTATATCAAGCAGAGTGTGCTATTTTTATTCTTTGTAGGATATAAGATAGTTCTCTTTGTGGGGGAAACTTATATATGGAAAAATGTAGGCCATTTTATTTAAGCAGAAAATGCAGTGGGTAGAGCACTGGATTAGGAGTTAGAAAGACCTGGGTTTAAATTCTCTTCATACACTTAGTAGCTTTGTGACCCAGGGCAAGTCACAACTTTCTTGGGCCTGAGGGTCCTTGGAAATGAGATGATTGGACTTGATAATGACCTCTAGGGTCCCTTTTGTCTCCAAGTCTGAGATCCTGTGATTCATTATAAGGCATGGTTGTGATTAATTTCCCTTTAAAAAATCATTTAACATGATTTCAGACTTAAGTCACTTCAGAATAAAGGTCAAATTCATCCTAGAGGTACAGAACCTCCTGAACCTTCCCAAAAGGAAGGTTCTCTTTGTTCTGTCTCTATAACTCTCTATGTTTTCATCCATTCTTTCTTCCTTTACCTAGGGAAAATGGTGACTTTTTTCCTTACCGAGGACAGCCTTTCCCTCTATCCCTGTCTCTTATGTTTTGTTCCGTCCATTCTCCCTCTCTTATACATCCTTAGTCTCTCTCCTCTGGCTTCTTTGCCTCATTATACAAACATGTTTCAATCTTCCCCTATTCTAAAAAAAAAAAATCAAACCCACATTTGTGACAATGGACAAGATATTTAACCTCAAAGCTTCTTCCTCTAAAATAGAGGAATAATAGCTATTTTAGTAAATGAGATTGAATTTGTAAAGTGCTTTGTCCAGTGCCTGGCACGTAGTATATTCTGTATAAATGCTTATTCCCTCCCTCCCTCCTGGTATCTATCTCAAAGTTATTGTCAGGCTCACATGAAACAATGTTTGTAAAATGCTTTGCCAGGCATGCTGCGTAATTGTCAGCTGTTATTTCCACTAAGATGGCACAGCAGTACTAAAAACTCAACAGGGCGCAAAGAAGGAATTTATGTTACTCTCCCCCTGACTCTTCTCTTTGCTACAGTATTACCTCTTCCAACTTACCTGTACTTGAAACTTTGTAGTCCTTTTGACCTCTTTGTGTTCTCTTCCTCCAGATGCAATCAAGTCCTCCATCTCTCCTGTTGAGCTCTCCTTTCCTCTCCCACTATAAACCACCCTAGCTCAGCCATTCCTCCATTCTGATGGTTTTTTAACTGGTATTTCTTTGTTTTCTTCTACTTTCTCCTATTTCAAGCCATCCTTCACACTGTTGTCTATGTAAGTTTCCTAATCTATTATGCTACTATCTGTCTCACAGAGTTGGAAGGAAAATGCTTTGTAAACATTTAAGTCCCATATGTTTAACGAAATTTTTAAGCATTTATAAATACCTACTGTGTGTTGTAAGGTACATCTTAAGTACTCATAAATCTGAGTACTTCTTATAACTACTCTAAAACATCCTCAACTGAATAAATAGAAACCTCTTACCCTGGTTTTCAGGCCCTATGTAATTTTCCTTTCTAGCCTAATCACCACTTAACTCCCTTTCAGACAGACTGGACTGCTAGCTCTTCGACCTCCCCTGTTTTCATCTTACCCTCTCCTGTTTCTCACCTTTGTCCTTACTGTTTCCTATCTTTGAGATGTACTCCCCATTCTCCCTATCTCTGCCTGTTATCCCTTCTTCCTTACTCCAGTACCTAGTTGGTGCCACATCTCCAAGTCTTCCCTAATCAGTATAGCTGAAAATTAACTCTTTCACCTCAGAATTCTAACAGCCCACGTATAAGCGTATTTTTTATCCCTGCCATTAGAATGCAAGCTCTTTCTAGGGATATTTGCTGCTTATTTCATTGATGTATCCCCATGCTTATGCAGTGCTTTGTATATAGGATGTATTTACTAAGTATTTATGAGATTCAGTATGAATTTGAAGGATATTATAATACTTTATAGATATTACTAGATTAGGCTTCCAGTAAGTTAAAAAAAAAAAGTAAAATGATTATCTTGACCATAGAGCTAGGGAGTATAAAAAGTTTGAGGATCCTTAGCAAAATAATATTGAGTTAACTGACCATATGGCTGATTCCTGATATTTGACAACTTGAAGGGAAAAGATGAAATATGTCATGGATATGCTGGTTATTTTTCCTACATAGGTAGGCTATGGATGACATAAATATGATATGCTTAATATGTGGAACTAGAAGATCACTAAGAGGAGCATGACATTTACAAAATGTGGAATTTCTTTCTCAGCTATTACAAAAGCTGTATTAGAAGTAGGGATAAGATCTTTGATTTTGTTTTTTTTCTTCTACTAATGCAGGTTAGCACTTTCTCTGTAAATTGTAATCTTAGGATACTGCCTAGAACACTGTGAGGTTAATAGACTTGCCTTAGGTCACACCTGTATGTGTCAGTGGTGGGACTTGTCCCCTAGTCTTTCTGCCTCCAAGTCTAGCTACTTGTCCATTACACCAGGCTTCCTCTCATCTCTGTATTAAGGTAGTTAATGATAGGATTGCTACCATGCTTGATAAATAAAAAAAATTTTTTAATAGAAATTCTGGGACATAAAAGGTGTTCCTTAGCGATCTCTTGTATATTAATATTTCTAGGGGAAAACACTTTATGGCATTTAGTAACTCATTTTCTAAGATGACTGTTGGGTGATAGAGTTCCATAAGAGAAACTGCTGAAGAAAACATAGGTTTTCAGAAGACCTCACTGGGAAAATGAAAAATAGATTCTACTTCTTTGAAAGAATTTTAGGATTAAAGTTCTTTATGTGGACCAAATAATGTAAAGAAATATAAACATAGATGGTTCTTTCTGTTTTAAAAGTTATTTTTCTTTAAAATCCTAGGGCTTCAAAAACAAACCAAAAAAAACAGGTCACATAAAGCCTGACTTGATTGATGTCGACTTAATCAGAGGTGGGTTCTAAAATCAGTCCAGTTCTTAATCTGTTCTAAGCTTTTATTAATTAAAAACTGTTGTCAATATACTGACATTACTAATACATTACTAAGGTGCTTTTTTTGATTTACAAAATTCCTTTTCCTCTTCTCTCACTTGCAGAGTCATGATAACAGTGGTCATAGTGCTTCACTATTTTTAGTCACCTATATATTTTTCTTTTCCTTAATCCTGCCTTGCTATAAATTATGCTATAAATTTGAAGGGGCAAACATTAAGAAGTTCTGCCATGTCCACCTTGGGATAAAATAGGTTTTTAAAGTGAGAATGCTTTTAAAGAGAGTGTACTAGATCTCTTTGAGGCTGTCAGATCCAGAAGGGTGAGGACTAAGGGTGGTGGACAAAAGAAGATTGGAAATAGGAGTTTGTAAGACTTTTAAGAGTTTCTAGTTTTGTCTTTAACCTACTGTTAAATGATATTAGAGTGATAAAATTTTAGACATAAGCATCAGATCTGTACGTCTAGCCCTGACCCACCTCAAGCTACCTGGGTTTCATACTCATTCACCTTTTCACCTCTCTGCCCTGTTGACACCTTCATCCCAGCCTGTCCAAAGTCAAAGCCATCCTCTTCCTGCCGCACAGCCTTTAATTTCTTTTTAAATTTTCCATTTCTGTTCATCTTATCACCATTTTCCTGCTTAGCCAGTGAATTTTGTCATCTTTGAGTTTTCCTTCTCCATTTTCACCCACATGTAATCAGTTCCCAAGTCCTGTCCCTTTCCATCTCTGCAATATATTTTGCATTCACCCTTTCTTTTTCATTCTTATTTCTGTTGCCTTGATTTAAGCACAAATTGCTCCTCACATATACTAGAACTAACAAATTGTTCTGTCTCCATTTCTCCCCCCAGCTCCATCCGTTATTTACACCAGGGATTGCTAACCCGGGGGTCTGGGAACTTTTAAAAAACATCTTGATAGTAATTATTATTATTAATCTAATTGGTTTCATTTATAATCTTATGTATTATACTTTATGCACTTAACAACTGTATCCTGAGAAGGGGATCCCATGAAGGGACCCATGACCCAAAAAAGTGTTAAAAAGAACCCTGACCTGTATTGTCACTAGATGAGTATCTCTGATGCATAATTGTGATCATTTTGCCCCTGTTTCCAAAAATAAAAACTCTTTAGTTTGCCTACTGTTGTTAAACCATTACCTGTAGAATAAAATGCAATCTTCTTAACCTGGCATTCAAGGCCTTCCACTCTCTGGATTCAATTTACCTCTCTAGCTTTGTCCCATACTACTTGCCCCGCTCATGTATTCTGTATTCCAGGCCAAATTAGGCAGATAATCATTCCTGAAACACATCTGTACTTCCCCATCTCTGTGTTTGTGCTCCTGTCTTCCTTTATCTAAAGTATTGTTGCTCATCTGTTGAAATCTTGCTCTTCTTTCAAGGCCTCCTCAAATGCTACCTCTCACGTGAAGTCTTGCCTGTTCTCTTCCAAGTAAAAAAATGTCAAAAATTAGTGGCCCATGAAGTCAAGGTGACTTACCTAGTGTTACACAGTGTTTGCTACATTTTTCAATCTCCTTTCTCCCACCCCCCCCTGCCATGCCCCCATCCCCCACCCAAGAAGAAACTTGTAATGCTTCATACTTCTTGAGGCATTATCATAGAGTGGTATGAGCACTGGATTATATTCAGGAGAAACCTGAGTTCAAATCCTACCCCTAATACTTACTAGTCATGCAGTTACTTATCCTTTGAGGCTGATTCACCAGTGGTAAAATGAGGTTAATAGTACTTGCTTCATTTGCCTTGTGGGATAGGTAGTATAGGTGCCTCATAAACCCTAAAGCTATATGGAAATGTGCTTTTTGTTTTTCTCAAGTACCTACTACACTGTCCATATAGTTTAAATGTATAATAAATCAGTGAAATGTGTGTGGTTAATGACAAGTTGAAATGTGTGTTGCTTTGTTTGTTTCAAGGCTCAACATTTGCCAAAGCCAAACCTGAAATTCCATGGACATCACTGACTCGAAAGGGAATTGTTCGGGTTATTTGTTTTCCATTGTTCAGCAAATGGTGGATTCAGGTCACCTCTTTACGAATCTTTATTTGGCTACTACTGCTCTACTTCATGCAAGGTAACTAGAAGTGTGGAACAACTTCTGGGTGGCTCTATGCTGCTTGACATTTTTACCATTCCACTCATTTGATATGGTCTAATAAAGAACTTTATTTCGCTTATTGTACCTTTTATCTGTTAATTTCATGGTTTCTTTTGATTTAGCCCATGTCAGGAATACACTGCTTCCTCCGACAGTCAGTAAGCATTTATTAAGTAGCTATTGTGTGCCAGGCACTGCCTAGCATTAGGTATGCAAACACAAAAATGAAGTAGTCCTTGCTGTCAGGAAACTTATATTCTATTGAAGGAAACAACATGCACTAACATAAGTATATACAAAATAGGTACAAAGTAGTGCCCCATTCTTATATTTCATCAGTCCAGAGCTCTGAAGTACTACTTTCTCAAAGAAATTGTCCCTTTCTCCCCCATTTCACGCCATTCCTCTCCCCAACTGAAAGAATTTTCTCCCTCCATAAAATTTTGTACCCATCACATTCCACCTGGTAGCATTTGAATATGTCATAGCACCTGGATTAGACCATAAGGTTCTTGAAGGCAAGGTTAGTATTGGTTTTAATCTTTACATCTCTATCACTCATTATAGTGCCTCAGCATGGTAGATGACTTGTTTGCTGGAATGACTGAGACCAAGTTACATACAGAATCAGTTACAGTAACATAAGTATGATTCTTTACAGTGATCCACTTTAACATGTGGTATCCGAGAACACATATTAAAATTGGTTACATTCTGTACTATTCTTTTGTTCAGCACAGTGCCTGGCACAGAGTAGGTGCCTAATACTGATTGATTAATTGCTGGATTTATAAAAGCTATTACAAGTGACAGTTGTACAAGTGATAGAAATGTTTTCTGTCCATTGCTTTGTTCTTAACAAGACAGCACCTAAAATATATGTTTCCTTGGTTTCTAGCTTTATGAATAATAAGATCCTCAGGGAGAGAACTTGTAACATAAATTTGCTGAAACTGAATTAGACACAGTTTTTTAATCTAAGTTGCCTTGGTCTCACACTGTAGTCTAAAGGTCTGGGTCCTGCTATGCTGTATGATGACATGTCTATGGTATCAGGTTTGTGCTACAGTCTTTTCTTTTTAACCAGTAGACTTGACTGTTAATTTTTAATTTGACTTTCTAAGTTTGATGAGGCTCTCCTTTATACATGATGCTTTTTATCTCCATGATGTCTCTCAAATGAGGGTTCCTCATAACTTTTCAAACATATGAGTTGTGTTTTATGATTTGGTGGAATTTCTAGTAGTCTTTTTAGGTTTCAGGTTTATTAGAAAAGGTCACAGATCATAGATTAAAGCTAGATGGTCATTGTATCCAATCCCTTCATTTTACATATGATGAAACTGAGGCCCATGAAGGTGAAGTGACTTACCCAGGGTCACACACTTAGTGCCCGAGGTAGGTTTTAAACCCAGATTTTCCTGACTTCAAGTCTGTCAGTCAATTCATTACACTGTGTTGCCTCTCAGAGAAAGGGGCAAAGAATGAGACTAGCTTGCATTTTCAGTGTCTGTTGGGTGTAATTATTTTAGACCTTTTTATAATCTAAATTTGCCTCTCAACTTTCTCCAACTCTTAAATCCTGACTAGTTGAATTAATTAGAATGATTATATATGGATATCATAATTTTTCATGGCTTACTCTATTCAAAAGGAAAAATTATGCATAATGCCAAAAAACAGAACATAACAACCTTTGGTTATTATGCCTAGACCTTATTCATAGAAGCTTTTGTCATTTAGTAGGTAAATAAATTTCTTTGTGAAGTAAGATAAGATTACATATGTGTACTTTGAAGCTTTAGTAAAATGATGAATATTGCCAAATTAATTAGGAGTAGTTGAGAATCAATTAAAGGTACTCCTCAGTATAACTTTTCACATTCTGAAACTTCTCCTTTTCAGTTATAGCATTTGTGTTGTATTTCGTAATGCCTGTTGTGAATGTAAGTGAAGTGATTGGTCCAATGTGCCTTATGCTATTGATGGGAACTGTCCACTGTCAAATAGTCTCCACTCAGATTGCTAAACCTTCAGCAACCAATGGAAACCGGAGGAGGAGGTAAAATGAGAAATTATACTTGTAATTATATATTTCCTGGAAAGAGATATTTTTTGTACAAATTTTAAAAAATTCCTGGATGAAAAATCTGTGCATCTTTGTTTATGTGCTTCTTTCCAACTTTGTTTTTTGTGATTTTTATAATGAATGATTATAAAAATTATCCATATGTGTCAATTTGCCTGTGAACTTTTAGTCTATTTTGAGTTGGGATTCTTTCATCCTGTGATTCTTGTAAAAATTAAATATAAAGACATTCACTGTGAGTGCCTTCTCTGCCAACAGATTGTAAACTCTTATTTGACTTGATAGACTGTCTTTAAGAGTTTCTTTTGCCAAAAAATTCACCACACACTGGTAAACATGGTGATGATCTTCTCAGAGCTTAGCTAGGTTGATCTTTTGATGATACATATGTTAGGCCATCACTGGGTCTGTGAATTTTATGACGTTCAGTTTTACTAATCTTTCTATTATGGTGCATGCCAGCAGCATTTTCTCAAATCCAACTTCCCAATCAAAAGTGGGTGAAAATAAATAAATAAATATATATGTTCGTATAAATACATTCAGTGTAATTAAAAATTTAACATGTTATTGTAGCATTCAACATTCTTTAAATCTGCCACTTTCCCATCTTTTGTACCCTTAAACGTAATTTCTAAAGCTAAGCTTTAACAGAAGTTAATTTAATTTGACCTTAGCATATATAACTGAAATTCAAGTGATAGTTTCACAGTTTGGATTTTAGTAATGGTAAAAGACATGTTACTTAGGTAGCTAAATGTTTATCTCATTTTTCCACTTAATCTGTATAATTTGATTCTACACATACCATCTTATAAGTTGTTTTCTGTGAGTGTTGGTGTATTCTTATTTTTGAATGCTATTTATCAAATTTTGTTTTTATGTCAAAAAAGGAGAATTAAATTTCATCACAACCAATCAACTTGATAAATTTTCTGTGAAAATGAAGTGCTATGTCTGTCTTTCGTATTTGCTATGTGTTCCATCCATCTGCATGGGATGCCAGCAAAAAGACATCTGTGCATTAGTTCCAGTCTTTTAATGCTGGGACAGCTTTCTTCTACCAAGGCCTTCCCCAGGTCCAGGTGTTTTTTGTTTGTTTGTTTTTAATTTTTTTTTTCATCCTTTGTATTAGAAGTTAACTACTGTTGATGCTGGTGCTATCTGTTGATGTGCTGGAAGATACTCTTTTGCATATGTGAAGACAACTTTGGTCTGCACACTTGTTACCAAACATACTTCTCACTAGTGATTGACTACCTGAATTGCCTTGTGATCAAGCAAAATGATGTCTTAGGCCACCCACTTCCATAGGACTTTGGATTTGGGACTTTATATATTGCCAATAGTTTCCTCACCACATTGTCTAAATCTTATGTGTTCTTGGTGTGTCATCTTCCTTCGCTATGTAGGTTTGACTGTACATGATGTCAGGAAGATGGTGGTTTGTTGCAAAAGTATGCAGATTTAAAGTATGTATAGCTCTGTTTCTTGGCATAATCTTGAGTATTTGGATGTTCATTGTGGCAGAAGAGAGAAGGGTTTGAATAATCTGAAGTTGTTGAAATGTTCTTTTGTAGAAAATTACGCAAAACTGTAAATGGTGATGGGAGCAGAGAATGTGGAAGTTATAATTGCTCTGATAAAGTCAGAGGAGTAGAATCTTCGGAATCTGCATCCCTAAGTGGTGGTTTTTGGGGGACTCTCTTTTGCAACAGGTGGGAAGTCTTACATTGGAATTTTGTTTGATTTCATATTTAAATTTATACTTACATGTAATAGCTACACAATCAGAGTTGGTTTTTAAGTTATAGTTTACTTTTACATGCTGATTTACAGTTATAAAGCACCTCATTTTATATTTAATACATTTGCATTTAATCCTTACAATAACTAAGGTGTTATCCTCATTTTATAAATGATAGTGAGATTCAGAGAGGTTAAGCAAACTTCTTCGAATGGTAATAGGAAGGGGAGCAAGGACTTGAAGCCAGGTCTTCTGACTCCAAGTCTAGTGCCCTAGGTAGGCTTTGTAGTATAATTTTAAGGGTTCTCTAAAGACCTCTGTCTCCTAATTTTCCACTGCCTGTCTTGGTACCCAGATTCATTCCTTTGTATTTTAAAGACTTTTAGTTTTCAGAAACCTCTTATTAAAATCCAAATACCCTTATTTATTTGAGCTAACAATTTTGGAGGAGATTAAGAGGAACTAGATTCTAGTTTTCCAATGTGTCAGTTAATGGAGAGTAAAGGTCAGTAGGAATGGAACGTAGGGTTAGTTTTGCCTTGGGCCTTTAACTAAAAAAACTGTTTACTGTCTTGATGAAAATACAGTTGTATCTTATTAATTTGTTTGTAGTTATAAGGTATTTTCATACTCATCAGTTGATGTTCTCGTAGAATTAGGGAAACTGTGACTTCTTTTTGCTCCCTTTACTGCTTCATTACTTTCTTCCCAAGGTTCTGTTCCCAATACATTTCCCCCCTCTGCTTCCATGTTCTTCTTGGTGAACTCACCTATTTCCATGACTTTAGCAGTCATCTCCATGAAGATGTTTCATCATCTTCTTAGGACTTCATCCTATCTGTAGCATAGTTGTACCTGAATTGTTTGCTAATCCCTTAGACTTAATACTGTCTTTCCAACATAAACCTTCTCTTTACCCTAATTTCTCTACTTCTGTTAATGTCTCTACCATCTCTTAGACACCTGAACTCTCCCCTATCTGGGCCTTCTTCTCCATGCTATCTTAATGTAGACTTTTATTTGTCATCTCCTAAACTATTACAATCTCCTCCTAACCAACTATCTTGTCTCAGTTCTACCCTTTCTTCCATACTTCCATACTCTATCTTCCATACTAATGCACTCATCTTTTTAATGCACTATGATTGCTTCTTTAATCAAAACTCTTTGACTGCCAGATGCCTGCAGAATAAACTCAAGGCCCCCATGCTGGTACTAGCCTGCCTATCCAGCTTTCATGTGCATTATTCCCCTTCGCAGATTGTTTCAGTCAACTTGGATTACTCTCCATGTCTCCTCCTTAAGATCACAGGATCATCAGTTAGAGCTGGATGAGGCCTTAGGGACCATCTAGTGACTAACCCCTTCATTTTTCCAATGAGGAACCTGGGACCCATAGAGCTTACGTGACGTGTTCAGGGTCGCACAGGGAGCAGATGCCAGAGAACCAGGGTCCAAACTGCTACCTGTTGACTTTGCTTTTCCCTGGTAATATTGTGCAGTCATCCCTGTGCTTTTATTCAGGGCATTTTCCATGTTTGGAACAGACTCTCACCCTCACTTCCATCTGTTGAGATTTCTCTCTTCTGGGCTTAACTCAGATGCCACTTTGCTCTGTGACAGTTTCCTCTATTCTGTCTCCCTTGCCACACTTTATCATCTTTCCCACTTCTAGCTAAAAGTGATCTTTCTTTCCTCAAATTTCTCCTGATATTTTGCCAGCTTTTTTGTTTTATTATTATACTCTGCTTTGTTCATCATTTTTCATATTTATTATATTCTGTCACTCCACCTCCCCTCCCCCCTCATTAGACTTCTCAAGAACAGGAACTGTGTTGTTTTTCATCTTTATATGTTAATTTCACCTCTGTAACATTTTTCATATTTGTATCTTTAGTGCCTAGCACATGGTAGTACTTAATAAATACATATTAAACTGAAATTGTTGAATCCATCAGTACTTGAGTGCTTGCCACTATGCTTGATACAGTTGGGGAATGGCTCCAAAGGAAGTATGTCATGGTCCTTTGAGGATTTTCACTGTCCTTGGTTCAGGGAAATTAATGCAATATGACACAATCAGAGAAGGCTAATCCAAGGCAGTATATTGTGTAGTACTATTTAAAGGCCATAGGAATGCACAGGAGAAATTAATGTGGAACGCAGTGCTAAGAGAAGACTTTCTAGAGGAGGTAAGAATTGAGTTGAGCCTTGAAGGATCTGTAATATTTAGGTAGGCATTGGGATGGAGGTGGGGAACAGAAGGCATTCTAGGCAAGGGATCACATGACCAAAAGTATGGAAGCAGACATTGGTATGTGTTTGAAGATGAGTGGAAATTATAAACCTTCCTCTCTCTTGATTTGGCTGAATATTGCCCACCATCTCTTACCAAGTTAGGGGCTACACAGAGTCACTTTAAAAAAATATTAAAAACACATGACTTGATATATAGCCAACAGAGAAGAATGACTTTAGAAAATGAATACTTTTTAGAAACTATATAGTTTATTATTATTTCTTTACAATTTTCTTCAGTCGGACAAAAAGAGTAAAATTATTAACTGACAAAGGAATTGAAACTGAAAGTACACCAACTTGTTTGAATCTCAACACAAAGAAAAAACATCCCCGATCAGAAATGAGAATGTGGCAAGCAAGAGAAAAAGCAAAACTTTCAGATGGGGATAAGAATCAGGTAAGATTTAAATGAGAAATGTATCCTTAAAATCTTCCATTTCCTATTTATTAGTTCCAACCCTGTACTCTGTTAGAAAGCCATGATAAATACATTATTTATAGCTTTGTGTACAGCCTTTTTATCAAATAAACTAAACCTAGAAACCACAAGAAATGTAAAAGCAAACTACTCGTTGAATATTTATTGTAGGTTGTTTACAGTCCTCAGGATTAGAAAGGTGTTCTTGAGTCTCTTGATCTAACCATCATAAACAAACTAGGTGAGGGGAAATTTCTGTCTTTTTGATGGGAAATTGTATGCAAGTTTTGCTAAATCATGCTCCACGAATATTTTAAGGAGTCAACTAGTTAGAAGACATTATAAAACTGTCAATATATTTATAGTTTCAAAGGAAATGGTTTTGCATTTCTTAGACCTTAGTGGTAATTGAAATCAACTTTAGTGTATTTGTTTAGTATATTTATTTTTTATCAGTATTTATTAACTAAGATAGTTCTCTACTGGCACCAAAGAGTAGCTCTAGGTTGTTTATTGTATTTTGATCTTCAGCTCAGCTTATGGCTTAAAGAAGTAGCGTGTGCCTTCCCCATTGAGGGTGTTCTTGTCCCCTTTTCAGGAAGGTTACAGACGTTTAGGAAATGGAGTTTCGGATGAGCTATCAAGTGAGGATGACTGTGAAGAACAGACACAGATGATCCTGTTACGCAGAAGTGTAGAAGGTGCCTCGAGTGACAATGGCTATGAAGTCAAGGCTGAAAAGCCACCTTCGAAAACTGAAGGCACTCAAGTAATTTTAGCATTTTACTCTTTACATGGCTAATTTGGGGATTTTGTTTTTACTTGACTATACGTCCTTATAGTGGATGTTGCTTTCCTTGCTTTCTCAAAAAAAGAAGGGGAATGGGAAGGTGGGAGAGAGAATTTGGAGCTATCAGTGAAATAAAATTGAATTTTAAAAATTAGAAATAAAAATATTAATTCCTTATAATTTGAATATTAGACATTCCTTCAACCTGTATTTCCATTATTTTTACTTCTGTTTTTTATGTTTGGTTAGGTAAAGAAAAATTCCACTTCAAGATGGTGTCGAATGGTCCGAGATTCAGATAGTCTGGCTGAATCAGAGTTTGAGTCAGCTGCCTTTAGTCAGGTAAAGTACTTATTCAGCATAAATGGTAGGGAATAAATATTGTTTTCATTTCATCTGTCCACTTAGCCATTTTGACTGGAACATGGAGTTGGTAAAGCAAAGTAGTATGAAATAAGTCTGGATAAGTGGATTGGAGCTATACTGTGAAGGACCTTTAAGGGGTTTGTATTTTATCGTAGGTTATGGAGACACTAAATAGTCTTAAAGCGGATGAGATATAGTCCGACCTGTGCTTTAAAAGTTATTTTGGTAGATGTGTGAAAGATGGATTGCAGGAGGTGGAAACTTGGAAGCAAGGAGTCCAATAGAAGGTTATTGTAATAATCCAAGTGAGAGGTGATGAAGGCCTGAACTAGTGTGATGACCCTGTAATTAGAGCCACAGGGGAGTGCTGTGAGGATGAAATTCTAATTGTTATAGTGTATAAATGGCATGTGAGACCTCAGTACAGTGAACAGAGGAAAAATTGGCTACATTTTTTAAAACCTGATGTATGCTATTTCTTCTTTGATGTGAAGGAGTCTCGGTCTGGTGTCAGTGGTGGTTCTAGAAGCTGTAGTCGGAGGGATTCGGAAAGCACCCGCCACGACTCAGAGACTGAGGACATGCTGTGGGATGACCTTTTGCATGGGCCTGAGTGCCGTTCATCAGCCACTAGTGACAGCGAAGAGACAAACATGAAGGCCCTGCCCCCAGGCACCAAGAGGGATCCAAAAGAGGATGTTTTCCAACAGGTGTGTCCAGAAATCTTCATCCTTTTTGGGGGAAGGGTCAGGCAGGAGGGCATATGTTTTTCTCTTGGCATTCTTGACCCTTGATTTGTTACTCTGTAGGCCTAGGTTATTTGAAAATTTACTCTGTTTCATATTTGCATAAGCATTATCATATTTGTGAATTCATAGAGAAAACAAAGATGCTGCTATGTGAAAATTGATGTTTATGATTTTATCTTCTTGAGATTCTAGAGGGACTTTAGGAGGTCCAAGGCACCATAGATTTGTTTATTTAGGAGTGTTGGAATTTTCAAAACTGTCCAATCTGCAAGAAAAAAACAACACTGAGACAGAGCTCTGAGCCATTGGCACTTTATTAAAAGGTCCATGGTTCCCCCTAATGAAATGGACCTCAGATCTTCCTCATAATCTGAGATGCCCACTTCTCCAGGGCCTTAGCTCTACATGCTTGATGCTTAGATAGTACCAAGGGAACAAGCCAAAAATACAGAGGCTGATTAGTAGATAGACCTTGCCCATGACCCTCCAGGAGGATCTACACAAAGTACAGAATCCCATTGGTTGACAAATGGACAAGTGAACAGATCTTAATAGATCTCTTGGCCTTCCAGGAGGTCCTCCCAAAGTTGATGAACAGGCTCATAGAGGTTGGGCTGATGAGCAGATGTCAGAACATCTACATGGCTGGTAGAAAGTCTGGCAATCAGGATCACTCATTGGCCAAGTGCTCAGGGTCATCTCCCCATGTTGGTCAATAGAGAGATGATGAGGGATGGAGGGGCAACAAAAATAGCTGAAGGACTTTCCATGTAATTGAGTCACCTCTGCTATATTGGGCTTGGTCACCATAGCAAGGAAATAGAAGGGTGGAGGCCCTCTGATTAGCTTCCTTTGACTAAAGAAGTGAACTTACAAACTGCAGTTCACAGCTCTGGGGCTTAATATGCAGAGCTTATAATCACCACCCCTTTGAAATCATAATGTCAAACTGATTAACACTGGTTGGAATAATTAATCGTCTGTCACAGGAAAGAGACACATTTTTCCACTTTCAAGGAAAGAAAAACAAAAGGGAAAATGAGACAGTAAACTAACCTCAGTTCAGACCCAAATTAGATTCATTGAAGGTTTTCAGATGGTTCCTAAAGGATCCATAGGAAAAGCCCAAAAGGGATTTGGGCACATCTGGCCAGAGTGCTTTTCCATTTATCATTTTGGAAGAAGCCATGGTTATTAGTGATTTCTCCCTTTGCTTAACCATTTCTTTTACAATGGTGCCAAACAAACATTTATTAAATGACTGCTATGTGCAGAATCTTGTGTAAAATGTCCAGAGAAAAGAGATGGAGTTCATTATGTATGGTCCCTTCAAGTTAGTTGAGAGAGAAAGAAGAGGCTGGAATAAAACATCAACATAGGTAGTTATACTGTCATATTATGTGCCCTGAAAATTTATATATTTTCAAATTTTCTCTATGAGGACTGAGGGGAAAGATTTTTACAAACTGGGTGGTTCAGAGAAGTCTTTCTGACTTCTTTCCTGGCTGTTAAGGGATGTAGAGGCGTTACTCATGTTAGGAAGAGGAGGGAGGGCATTCCTGATACAGGGCACGGCTGGAGCAGAGACTTGAAGGTATAGTATATATTGGAGGGATGAAAAATGGTAATTTAACTGGAACCCAGTATGCATGGAAGTGAGCAATGTAGGAAAAGCCTGGAAAGGGTGGAGTCAGGTTATAGAAGGTCTTAAATGTTGAACAGAGGAGTCTGAACTTGGGATAATGACTTGGAAATCAGATAATGACTGATGAGTCTCAAAAGAATATATGTAACTGAGGGATAGTGGAAGAGAAATGATCTTTAAACAGTAGTTGCATAGAGTATGCATTATAAGGAGACATGAAGTGAGAAGGTAGAAATAGTGATTAAAGTGGGAAGTAGAAGTGATTTCAGAAGTTAAAGGATGACTTTGAAAGTAACGTGTTGAATTTATTATATACTTCTTTAAAAAACAAGCTGTACCATCTCAAGGAAGGGGGAGGAAAAGGAGGGAGAGAATTTGGAACCCAAAATTTAAAGATATGAATGTTAAAAATTGTTTTTACATGTAATTGGGGAAATTTTTTTTTAAAAATCAAGCTCTATGTAATTGATATTAGTAATTTAACATAGAATCTCCCTTTTTTCTAATTTGCATATGGAGATGTTCCTTTTTGATATTCATTAAGTTCAGAATAAAACAGAATTTTGAAACATTAAAAAATATGGAGGAGGTTAATAAGAATCTGATCAGAAAACCTCATTGGAAATAAACTAGGTAGGAGTTTGGAAATGGACTGGGGAGGAAGAGGAGTAATGATTAAAAGAGGAGCTAGAGTTTGGAGAAGGGAGTGTGGACATCTTGTTTGTATGTACAGTGATGTGATGAGATGCCTTGGCCTGTGGAGTTAGTGCACCGTGAAGTGTTTGTCCAAAACTGACCGAGAATTTGCAGTTAATCCAGTCCAGAATTTGAGAGAGTCACAACACCCAGAAAGAAGGTGGTGATCTGCAGTGTCAGAGGCTGCAGATAGGCCAAGGAGGATGAGGAGTGAGCAGAGGCCCTTAGATTTGACAGTTAGAAGATCACTGGTATCTTTGGAGGGAGCAGTTTCAGTGGAATGATGAGTTCAGAAGCCAGACTGTAGGGAGTTTAGAAGTAAAGGGGCATTGATGATAACTGCCACACATTGTAGGAGCTCTGAATGAATGTTAGCTCATTTCAGCAGGGCTCTCATGACAGCCCCCATGGCTTCATGATTTCCTCCTGTTCTGTTAAGGAGGATGTGGTAGAACCAAAGGAAGGATCTAGTGGGTTAGAATTTGGCAAGAAACAATTAATGATAATACAAAGGATTCGAAATAGAGGATAACCAGGCATCCCTGCAGCTGGAGAGGCTGAGGCTGGGGAATCACTTACACTAGGGAGTCTGAATTTCTGTTGGCTTAAACCAGTTAGGTGTCAGTACTAGTCTGGCATCTATATTTTGAGTATCTGGAAGCAGGGGCTAACAGATTACCTAAGGAGAGACATAGCAGACCAGTAACAGGTCAGAGCTGTCATGATGGTCAGTAGTGGGATCAGGCCTGTGAATAGTTGTGTTTCCAGCCTGAGAAAGATAGGGAGACCAAATCAAAAGAAAAAAGGATATTAGAGTGTTCAGTTGATTCACCCAGGGATCAAAATCAGGAAGAAATTTCAGTCTAGTCAGTAAGAGGACAGTGGATAACTGTGGGTCATCCTCAGGGATCAGATCAGAGGATGAAGATAAGGTAGAGGAGGAAGAATAAGGCATAGGGAGGGATGAAAAGGTGTCATCCATGAGGCTCTTAGATCTTAGAGAAGTTTGTGAGCTGGGCTGTAATTTCTAAATTCAGAAGGAAGGGAAAGTGTTTGGGGACTGGCAGATAACACCTCCCAGAATCTGGACTAAGACAGATTTAGATTTCATGGATCACAAAGGAGGAAAGGTTTCTGAGTGATGGCAATATAGAG
Source organism: Bettongia penicillata ogilbyi (assembly GCA_023548195.1). Classification (NCBI taxonomy): domain Eukaryota; kingdom Metazoa; phylum Chordata; class Mammalia; order Diprotodontia; family Potoroidae; genus Bettongia; species Bettongia penicillata. Next base: position 5,855,820 of record JAJHZJ010000683.1, read on the forward strand.
AGTTCACCTTGAACAAGGAGTATGTGGGGAATGAGTGAAAGTGCTCTAGTACTGGCAGGTAGGGCCAGGGAATCAGTGTCATCAAGAGGGCCTAGGACTCAGTGAGTGCCGGAAGATGGAAGAAATAAGAGACAAAGGGATGTAAGATGAGAGAAAGTTTGTTAATTATAGAGCAAATGTTTCAGAGGGTCCAGTAGAATGGAACAGGCAGATCAGCAATGGGGTTGAGGGGGATGGGAATAAAGGAACAGCCAGCTGAGGCTGAGGAGAGGGCTTTGTACTTGGGTAGTTGGTTCATGGGAAATACATCCAGATATTATAACAGTGAGGTCCACTAATAAAGCAAATGACTAGAAGCTCTAAGGTTGACCCATATAGGAATCAGGAGTTCCTAACATTTTTGTCTCAGTGCAAGTAAAGATGATATATCTATCTATATCTGTCTGTCTGTCTATCTATCTTTCTATCTATCTATCTGCCATCCAAGTTCTTGGGCCCTCTGAAATCTGTCCATGGACTCCAAGTTAAGGTTTAGGTTTAGGTGCAATTCTCTACTCCCTAACCTCTTGTGTAACTGTGTTCTAGGAGGCCACAGATGTAATCCAAGTTACTGTCTTCTTTCATTTCTGGCCTCAACTCTTTGTTCATCTAGTATACATATCCAATATGTGCATGTGAATGTCACCCACTTAATAGGCTTCCCCATTCATCTGTATATCATATTCTGTCCAATAAGCATTCTTAAACCACTTAGTTTTTCCTGTACGTACTATTAAAACTAAAACTTTTAAGCAGCCATGGGTATCATTAAAAAAGTGCTGTGATTTTTCCAGGGATTGGTTCAGTCAGCAAAGTATCTGTCATCTATAAACAGAAACATTTGCAGTACTGCTCCTTTTATAGGGAATCTCTCTTCCATTTAAGCTTTGCTTTTCACATGTGGTAAGTACCTTTGCCAAACATTTTCTGGTTTGATGATTTACTTGATAGTGGTAACAGTTATCTCTTATTACATCTTATCAAGGAATCATGCTTGAAATTAATATGTGCATGGGAAAGATACTTTTTGGGGGATGAAAAGCTTTAAGGTTTCATTTTGCTCTACCAAATCAAATGTCTTTTGAAAAATAAATACCTGGGGGCGGAGCCAAGATGGCGGAGTAGAAGGACGCATGTTTATGAGCTCCGAAACCAAAGCCCATAGAATTAATGTAAAAAGAGACCCCCATAACTTCTGGGTCAATACAAGGTGTGCAGAAACGGAGTGGAAGAGATTTCCGTGCCACAGAGCCCTGAAGAGCCGTCCCCGGGGTCTGTTGCGCCCCGGAAAGCGGACCCCACTCCAGCGCGGCCTTGGCCGCGGCCCCAGAGAAGCTGACCCAAGCAGGCTTCAGACACGGAAGCTCCGGCAGCCGGGAAAGTCCCTCCGCCCACAGAAGCTACAGGTCAGTGAGAAAGAAGGCTGGGCTAGAGGAGGGGAGCGGAGCGTCTCCATGACTCGGGCCCCCTCGGGAGGAAGCGGCGGAGGCAGAGGGGTGGGCGGCGGCTGAGGTGGCAGCGGCCCGGGACTCAGGAATCCCCCAGCAGCAGGCAGGATCTTCATTAGGGAAGGTATCTGCATGAACGGCCTGAGGGGGCTGAGCCTGGGAGACGGCCCTGCCCCCACCCCGCTCTATTACTGAAGGCCTCTGCATAAAGCCCCTGAGGGAACTGAGCCTGGGAGGCGGGCCCCCCACCCTGACCCCACCCGCTTCATTCCTGAAAGTCTCTGCATAAAGCCCCTGAGGGAACTGAGCCTGGGAGGCGGCCCTGCCTCCACGCCAGCGCCAGAACTAAAGTGTGCTGCGGAAAGCCCATTTGAATCTCAGAGGCCAAGCACTAGCTGGGCGGATCCAGGCGGGGGTGGAAAGGAATCTCAGAAGTCAAGTAACTGGCTGGGAAAATGCCTAGAATAGGGAAGAAAAATAAGACTATAGAGAGTTTTTTCCAACAAATGCAAATGATCCCGACCTTCGGATCTGATGACGAGGACGTATTCCTGCCATCAGGGAAAGACATGGAGGGTGGGGCCTCAGTACCCCAGACACCCCAGGGGGTGTCGGGTGGGTTCAGGCCTTGAAAGAGTTCAAAAAGGATTTTGAAAAGCAAGTTAGACAGGTGGAGGAAAAACTGGGAAGAGAAATGACAGAGATGCAAGAAAAGTATGAAAAATGGGTCAATACCTTGGTAAAGGAGACCCAAAAAAATGCTGAGGAAATTAACACCTTGAAAAATAGGCTCACTCAATTGGCAAAAGAGGTTCAAAAAGCCAATGAGGAGAGAAGAATACTTTCAAAAGCAGAATTAGCCAAATGGAAAAAGAGGCTCAAAAGCTCACTGAATTTAATAGTTCTCTCAAAATTAGAATGGAACAGATGGAGTCTAATGACTTTACGAGAAACCAAGAAATCACCAAACAAAACCAAAAGACCGAAAAAATGGAAGAGAATATGAAATATCTCATGGGAAAAACAACTGACCTGGAAAATAGATCCAGGAGAGACAATTTAAAAATTATGGGACTACCTGAAACTCATGATCAAAAAAAGAGCCTAGACATCATCTTCCATGAAATTATCAAGGAAAACTGCCCTGACATTCTAGAACCAGAGGGCAAAATAAGTATTGAAAGAATCCATCGATCACCACCTGAAAGAGATCCAAAAAGAGAAACTCCTAGGAACATTGTGGCCAAATTCCAGAACTCCCAGCTCAAGGAAAAAATCTTGCAGCTAGAAAGAAACAATTCCAGTACTGTGGAAATACAATCAGGATAACTCAAGATCTAGCAGCTTCTACATTAAAGGATCGAAGGGCGTGGAATAGGATATTCCAGAAGGCAAAGGAACTAGGACTCAAACCAAGAATCACCTACCCAGCTAAACTGAGTATGATACTTCAAGGGAAAATATGGTCTTTCAATGAAACAGAGGACTTTCAATCATTCTTAATGAAAAGACCAGAGCTGAAAAGAAAATTTGACTTTCAAACACAAAAATGAGAAGAAGCATGAAAAAGGAAACAGCAAAGAGAAGTCTTAAGGGACTTACCAGAATTGAACTGTTTACATTCATACAGGGAAAGACAATATTTCTAACTCTTAAAACTTTTCAGTATCTGGGTAGATGGTGGGACCACACATACACATGTACACGCATGCATACACATACACACATGCACACACATACAGAGATAGAGAGCACAGATTGAACTGAATAGGATGGGACCATATCTTAAAAGAAATTAAGGTAAATGGTGAGAGAGAAATGTAGTGGGAGGAAAGAGAGGGAAATGGAAGGGGGTAACTATATGTCATTTAAGAGGCAGGTAGGAGTTTTTTTTAGTGGAGGGAAAAAGAGGAGAGCTGAGAAAAGAAAAAAACAAAAAAAACAAAAAAAAAAACCAAGAAGCTTTACCCTCATCACATTTGACTAAACGAAGGAGTGAAATGCACACTCATTTTGGTATGAAAACCTATCTTACAGTATAAGAAAGCGGGGGAGAAGGAGATATTGCAAGTGGGAGGGATGATGGAAGGGAGGGCAAAGGGAGGAGGGAGCAATTTGAAGTCAACTTGGGGAGGGACAGGATCAAAAGACAGAAGAGAAACAATGAGGGGCAGGTTAGGAGGGATGGTAATCCAGTTAGTCTTACACAACAGGACTATCAGGGAGGTCATTTGCAAAACTACACAGATATGGCCTATATTGAATTGCCTGCCTTCCCAAAGGGAATGGGTGGGGAGGGAGGGATGGGGAGAATTTGGAACTCAAAGTTTTAGGAACAACTGTTTAGTATTGTTGTTGCTACTAGGAAAGAAGACATATAGTTAATGAGGAATAGAAAGTCATCTGGCCCTACAGGAGAAAAGAGAAAATGGAGACAAGAGAAGGGAGGGATGACAGAAGAGAGGGCAGATTGGAGATAGGAAAAATTAGATTGCTTGGGGTATTGGGGTGGGGGGAGGGGATAAAAGGGGAGAAAATTTGGAACCCAAAAATTTGTGAAAATGAATGTAAAAAGTTAAATAAATAAATAAATTTAAAAAAAGAAAAAAAGAAAAATAAATACCTTTGGGAGGTGTGACTCTGAAGATGTGTTTTGCTGAAGAAAATTGCAAAAACTTAACAATTTTATTTTTATCTAGGATACTTTCATTGGGTGTGCAGATTATGCTCATAAAAATTTTGTAGAGGTGAGGAAGTAGATATGTTGGTTACTAGTTACTGGTATTCTTTTGATCCCACTTTTTTATAATAATACCATCTATTTTTTTTTCTTCCCAATTTTAGTATCTTCCTTCCTTTTTCAGATATCTTGAGAATGAATACCTCTGGGCCCTCTTTTGTTACTTCTTGTACATGTTTCCTTTGTGAATGTTTTATTTTACTTATATTATTTTATTGATTGTGAAAATGATTTGGTCCAGTGCTGTTCACACTTTTGTTCTCTTTACTGCTATTTAAAATTCCTCATATAGCATTTCAGAGACTGAGATGTGCCCAGATCTGAAGCTCTCTTTTCAGCAGTAAAGAAAATGGTATGGCATTTCATATCAAAGCTAAAAGATCTGTTTCATTTTCTTTTGTCCTCTCTCTGTTTTCATGTTTATATGCTCTTGGAATCTGGCTTTATTGGGTCTTATGCCAAACTTTCTAAGAACTTGAATTTTTCCTTTTACTGCCAGCAGCCTATATATAGTAGATTGATAGCAGGATAGATAGAGTACTTTCTAAGTGCTTTCTATTAATCACAGGTATTGTGCTTAATAGATGTTTGTTGAATAGTCAGTGGGTGTTTAATAAATGTTTGATGAATAGTTAGGTGCTTAATAGATGTTTTATTGAATCAGATTCCTTAGATATTTAGATAACTGTTAACCTCTCATTGTTGATTTCCTTTTACTGGTGCAGATTGTAAATGCAAATGTCATTTTATCCCATATAATTCTTGGACTTGTTTTTTCTTTAAATTCATCCTAGAGACTACACTTGATGCAGAAGAAGTGTTTTTTCTAGCCCTTTTTCACACTTTGTGTATTCAATAAACTGTGAGGACTATAAAAGAATTATTAATCATCAAGCATTTATTAAGTGCCCACTGTGTGCCAGGCACTCTGCTTAATATTTCAGATACAAAGACAAGGAGGAAACAATAGTTTCTTGTTCTTGAGTTTTCAAGAAACTTCCGTATCACTTGGAGAGATAAGACTAATACCGGAAGCAATTAGAAAATATTAAGATGTCACATAATCAAGTTTCACCTTTTTTTTTTTGGTTAAAACAATAAGTGACCATAGAGAAAGGAGAATTGAATGAGAACTAGAATTGTCAAGGATGACGTTAGTACACAAGATTTGAGCTGATCCTTAGTGGATGTGAATGATTAGGCTGTGGGGACCTGAATGCATTTCTGTTATAAGAGGAGGTGACATGAATGAGGTTTTGGAAATGGTAAAGAGTGGTGTGTTTTGGAGGACAGCCTTATTTGTGTTGGGAATGCAAATGAGATTAACAATTTAGGTTTCATAAGGTTGGTTACATTATAGAAGACCTAAAAATCACAGTTTTAAGAATTTAGACTTGTAGTCTAAACAGAATTGCAGAGAACATTGAAAATTCTTTAAGAAGGACAGTGATAGGATGAAAGTTGTATTGGGAGAAAATTAGTTTGACTGTAGTAAATAGGAAGTAAATTGGAAGAGATAAAGATTGAAGGTCAGGATATCCTGGATGAAGGCAGTGGCCATGATGAAGAGTTTAGTTTTATTCATTGAGTCATATACTTAAATAGGCCTTGGATCTTAAGTGAATTAACCCACAGACTTCTATATATGAGGAAACAAATAGCCAGAGTGTAGTGACTTGTCAGGATTATAAAGTAGCATATACAGGAGTTGCGTGTAAAACTCGGGCTTCCTGTCTCCTAATCTACTCCTTCATTCTGCTCTCTCCTTAACCTTTGAAGGAGAACAGGGAATCTTAAGTAGAACGATCTAAGAGTCAGCTACAATCCACAAACTTAGAACGGGAAAGATCTCAGAGATCAGCAATCACACTTTCTCGCAGGAATCATTAATTTTCATGCCTGTGGGCATCCAGCACCAATTCCCAGTTCTGGGGAAGATAGAGGAAATAGATTAGCCGAGGGGATTTGTAGAGAGGCATTTACTGAGCTCACCTGCTGTGTAAGTGTCCTCAGGAAAGAGGGAGAAGTGCTTGCAGAGGAGATTGAGAAGACTTGATAAGAAATCTTGATTTATTTTTATCTTTAGAACCATTTGTTCTGGCTTCAGAATACGAGCCCTGCTTCTGAAAGAGTGAGTGCAATAATTTGGGAAGGTAATGAATGCAAAAAAATGGATATGTCTGTTTTGGAAATCAGTGGCATCATCATGAGTAGGGTAAGTGTTTTTGTTTTTAAATCTTGAAACAATTCTCACACATTCCACGTTGTGGGCACCATTTGCTCTTTTGAAAGAGTTCTGTATTTGGTGTAGATAAATTTTCCAAATGTTCATATTTTATTGTTTTTCCCATACTGTAGAGTCTGGAGGGAAGAGGGATCTCTCAGTGCTTTGTGTCCTTTCCCTTCCCCCTAGTCCCTTGTGGGAAGTCTTGATATGTGCTGTCAACAAGGAGAAGGGCAAAAGAGGTTTCTGTTTCCAGGGCAGGTATACTGATATTAGCCTATATCTTGTCTCTTATCCGTTGTGTATGAACAAGTAGTGCTGTTATTCTTTATGTGTATTTATTGTCATATTAAAGCCTAATCTTTAATGAGAAAGGTTTAAGAATTTTAAATCAATAGATTTATTTCAGCACTTCCCAAATTGTGGTCCTTGGGGCCCTAGTGTTCTGTGTGAAGTGAATAAGAGTTATATGGTAATTTTGGCATTAATAATGTTTTTCCTTCTAAAATGTTATATATGAAATTTCTTGGGGGCAGCTAAGTAGCACAGTGAATAGAGCACTGGCCCTGCAGTCAGGAGGACATTAGTTCAAATTGGGCCTCAGTCACTTGACACTTACTAGCTGTGTGACCTTGGGCAAGTCACTTAAAACCCCAATTGTCATGCCTTCCTGCCTCCAAGTTCACCCCCCTCCCAAAAAAATATGAAATTTCTTATAAAAATTCTTTCTTTGATGCAGTCAGTTTACTTTATAGTGGCTTGGAGTATAAGATCTGGTTGGTCTTTTTAGGAGATAAAATCTTCAAATATAGACAAACATAGATTTTATATCTGTTATCCAAGGACCAATTTAGCTATGTATAAGAAGGTCTGTGGAAAGAAAATTGACCCACAAGTGATGAAATGTAATTTTGGCCATTAGAAACCCAATACTAAAACATGGAAGTATTGGGATCTGTGTCAGTGGAAGGAATACCTCTGACAGTGAAACTTGAACTCTTTTGAAGTATTAAAATTACAGTGTAGTATTTTCTTTGGTTTGGTTTTTTTGTCTAAAAAAATTGGCATAGTTTCTTCTGTTTTGTGTCACAGTTTCTCCATCTTTCCCTTTTCTTGTATCTTATGGTCCCAAATCCATTGTTGAGTGTTCATGAATTTGATCAGCACCTCATTAGATTTGAATAGATTGAGACTGGAGCTGTGATTTCATCAGTGTAGAGAACTTCTGGGTGAGAAAACTCTCTCTGCAACTCAAAGATTCCCAGATGCCTTAGGCCCTGGAACTCTTGGCGGTGTGTGTTCTGCTTAAAATGTGTCAGGGGCAGGACTTGGTCCCAGATCATCCTAGTGCCCAGACAGAGCTCATTTACCAGTCTGCCTCTCTGAATTTCAATATGAGCTAATAGAAAAACTTTTTTAAAAGAAAAAAAATACATAAAAAGTAAGCCACATTTGGGTTTAATGCAACCTAAATTTTGTGGGGGGGGAGGAACTATAAAGTATAAACTTCTGCAGGTGGACTTGTACTAATGCTTCTAGCCTTATTTCATATTCAAATCCCTTCATGAAATCTGAATTCCAGCCAAATTAGACCACTGGCCATTAGGGAGTTTGTCTCCCCCCATGTGTATTTACAAGAGTTTTCCCCAGTTCTCAGGATCCTTGACTACTTCATGGATAAGTTTGATGAAGCAGTCAGTGATTCCCTAATTATTTCTCTTTCCCTCAATTTACTTTGAATTATGCTTCTCTATTTGTCTGTCCCCTAGAATGTAAGCTCCTTGAGGACAAGAACTGTTTCCTTTTTCTCTTTATATCCCGAATACATAGTATCTAAGTGCTTAATAAATATTTAATCAAATTCCCAACATCAACCAAAAAGGACAAGTAGTATGTATGTGAAGCCTCACTCTCTTCCATGGCCAGATCCTCTTATGGAAAGTTGGCTTAATATATTTTTCAAAATTAGTTTTTTATAAACATGACCTTTGTAAATCCTTCCTTATTTAATGGTAATTTTTCATTAATCTCCAGGTTAATGCATATCAGCAGGGCGTAGGTTACCAGATGCTGGGAAATATTGTAACTGCTGGTTTAGCATTTTTCCCATTCTTACATCGACTCTTCCATGAGAAGAACCTGGACCAAATACGATCCATCTCGACTGAGGAGCTCCTGACCCTCCTTTGTGGGGCATCACCTTCGATATCAGTTGTCATTTTGGCGATGATCAATTTTCTTGAGCGCTTGTGTCTGACCTGGATGTTCTTTTTTATGATGTGTGTGGCAGAGAGAACGTACAAGCAGGTCAGTGGGAGATCATGAATCTTCCTGTCTCTTGTTTCAGTGGGACCACTCTCTTCCTCTTTCCTCTGTACAAAAGTTAATGTCTGTGAAATAACATCATTATTATGTGTAAGCCATAAATATGTAGTTATTTAAGAATGTGGAATGATAACAAAGGGATTTCTGCTGTGAATCTGAAAAATGAATTAGATTTTTAACATCAGTCATTTTATTTTCAGTACATGCAGTGATGTGTGTACCTCTTCAGCTGCATAAACCAAGTTCTTCCTGGACATGGAAAAGATAATGTTTCTCTCATAGTACTATTTGAATTCCAAGAGATTTTTTTTTAAAACTAGAAGAGTTTGTTTCATTATATTATTCAGCTTAGTTCTTAACATTTTCTTGGTGAAGTTCTGAAAAAATTTAATTGGAAATGAATTTGTCATGTATACATAAAATTAACTAGAGGAATAGGGAATAATTTTCTGTCCTTGACTTTTCTTAGAGTAAGCTTTTTGAGTATCAGAAAAGAGTTTAGAAACCTATTCAGCACCTATTCAACTGGGCTTCTGGACTTCACAAGAGTAAATATTCTCTATTTAGCTAATGTCTTTTTTTCTGAATACTTTAGCATCCTAAGGCATAGAACTAGTTCTCTATCTTTATATTAGAGAATGAAGCAGAAGGAGATTAAATCTGTGATTTAATTAAAAGTGATAGCAGGACCTTAGTGGTGGTGAATTTGTTTTTAAGTCTAGTAGAGTGAGCACTTGGGGCTGTCCTGTAAGAGCTACTCCTTGTTTGGGGCAGACAAGGAAGCTAGTCCCCTCTGATCACTCCTGTTGAGAAGTGGGTTAGGTTTTCATTTGGTCACTTTTGTCTTTCTCTCTTTTCAGTTTTGAATAATAAATTAATTTTATTGATATGTCTTTTGACTTAACAGATACTTTCCAACAAACACCAAATCAGCTCTCCCTTCACCAAAAACATTCCCCTACGACAATTAGGCAAAACGACCTAATAATTGCAGCTAGTTGTACAGATTGCTTTGAACTTGTTTTGCAAAGCTAATTTAAGGAAGTTTAGTCATCCAATAAGGATATGTTTTGCATAACTACAGATATATAACCTCCATCTAATTGCTTGCCTTCTCAATAAAGGGGGTGGGGGTCGGGAGGGAGGAAGGGAGAGAATTTGAAACTCAAAGTTTTAAAAATGAATGTTAAAAACTGTTTTTACATCTAACTAAGAAAAAATAAAATGCTAAATAAAAGCAGAAAAAAACAGAAAAAAAATTTAGTCGTCCTTCATAGTGTGCACTGAGTAAAATTTTGTTTTTTTTTCTAGTGGTAATTGGTGGTAATAGAGGTTGACAGATGTTTACATTATTTCTCTTTGTATGTTTTTTTTTTTCCCTAGCGATTTTTATTTGCAAAACTCTTTAGTCATATTACCTCTGCCAGGAAAGCTAGAAAATATGAAATTCCCCATTTCAGGCTCAAAAAGGTGGAGAACATTAAGATATGGCTGTCACTGCGTTCTTATTTAAAGGTAAATTTCTTCTTAACATTATATGGAGAGAATTAGAATTTACATAGAGATACATTACAATAGTTTACCACCAAGTTGTAATTTAGCACATTCCATGTATTTATTTTGGGGGAAGCAGTATAGTGTATTAGAATGAGAAGACCTTAGTTTTAGTCCTAGCTCTTCCACTTACTTCCTGTTTCCCCTTGAATAAGCTTCTTAATCTCTCAAAAATCAGTTTCCTAATCTGTAAAATGAGAGAGTCAGACTAGATAATCTTTAAGGTCCTCTCTAGCCATAACTCTTTGATCCCATCCTCTTTTTTGTCTCAGTTTCCTTATCTCTGAAATAGGGATAATAAATTTTGGTCTATCTGTTACACAGGGTTGTTGTGATGGAAACACTTTGTAGACTTTAAAATGTTATGTTAGTGTTTATTATCCTAAAATGTTTACATACTATTGCTGGATTCCCATTTCAGCATCGTTAGCTGACAAGAATGAAGTTTGTAGATAGGTGTTATTACTCGCCTATAGAAATTTAAGACCTTTATAGATGAATTCAGATAAGAAAAAAGAAATACAGATTTCTTAGAATTAGAGTAATGTATTATAATAGTGCTATGATTTTCCTTTGCTTCTGGGACACACTGGAATATGCATGCATCTCATTGGGCAAATAACTGCCTTATTTAAAAAGGGGACAGATTTTAGAAGTATTAAGATCTGATTTCTAAATAAAATAGTAACGTTGAATTGGGGCTTTGGAGTTTTCTTTTTAGACTTCAGCTCCTATACCATTAACTTCATATATTTATAAACCTTTGGCTTTTTAAAACAAAAATGTATAAAATTTCAATTGCTTTTTTAGGTCATGAAGTTGCTAGATTGCTGCCATTAGTTTTTTGTAACATATAGAATTAAATATTTTAAGCTTTCCAGTCTGATATATTAGTATATTATATCTCATTTTACAGAGACGGGGTCCACAGCGCTCAGTTGATGTGGTTGTGTCTTCAGTGTTCTTACTTACACTTTCAATTGCTTTTATTTGCTGTGCCCAGGTAAGAATTTCATAGAGGAAATGAAAAAGCTATTGAATGTTGTCTATTGTTTAAAATCCCAGATTTATCCTCTGTGTCTTACCTGTTTTAATTCTAAAGTATGTTATATTTGGAAAGTATCTTTTGAATCCTTTGTAATCTGAAAGTGAGCATTTTGAGGTCTAATATTTATCCATTGTGATGTCATGGATAGAAAGACTTTGTAGTTAAGACTTGACTTCTAGTCCAGCCTTTGACTTGGGCTAGCTGTGTGATCCTGGGCAAGTCACTTAACTTCTTAGCCCCACAGGCACTTCTCTTAAGACGATAAGTTATAGGACAGTCACTGAGCTGCAGAGGGAATTTCCTCACTAGCCGTTGTTCCCTGCATCAGTGAAAATACGATTCCTAATCAAGAAAATTATTAAAGGGATGGTTAGTAGAACATTTAGAAAAGACAGTGAGAATCACAGAATCATAGAAAAGCAAATATAATGCCAGGCTATCCTCTTTCCTTTCTTGACAGAATTACTGTATTGATAGATCAGGGGAATGTCATGGAATGTCAGTCAACAAGAATTTTAAGTGCCTCCTTTGTACCAGGCATTGTGCTGAGCACTGAGAATACAAAGAAAGTCAAAAGATAGTCCCTGCCCTAAAGGAGCTCACAGTTTAATGTACATACACATAGCTATTAACATTTTAGGAAAACATATGAGATAGTGATGTTATTCTTATATGATCTCTGAATTGCCAAATTTAATGGCCTTTCTCAGTCCTCCTCCTCCTTGACCTTTCTATATATCATTTGAAATTCTTGATTACCTTCTTCTCCATACTTTCTCCTCTCTAGGTTCTTCTTTTGGTTCTTCTACCTGGAACCACATTTCAGTTTCCTTTGCTGAATCTTCATCCTTGTCAGTCACTCACCAAATATTTATTAAGCATCTACTATTACAAAGCATTGTGCTAAGCACATATCACACCCACTGACCTTGGTGGTTACCACTAACCATGAGTGTCCCATGAGGCTCTGTCCTAGGCCCTCTTCTCATTTCTTATATACTATCTCCCCTGGTGATCTTATCTGTTCCATTAGATTCAGTTATCATTTCTATGCAGATGGCTTCTAGACATCATATGTGTGTGTGCATATGTGTATATATGTGTATGTGTATATATGCATATACATATATGTATGTATATATGTCTATCTCCAGTCCTAGTCACTCTCCTGAGCTACAATCCCACATCCCCCCAAATAACTATCTTTTTCCCAAAACCTGTCCCTCTTCCCAGCTTCCCTGTTACTGTCAAAGGCATCCTCCTCCCTCCATCCTAGACTTACAGTGTTGGAATCGTGCCTATCTCCTCCACCTCACTCATCCTCTATATCCAGTCCATTACAAATCTGGTCATTTCTACCTTTGCAGTGTGTCTCAAACATGTTTCCTGTCTGTTCCCACCCTGCCCCTCTAGTCCCTGCCTCCCTCCCCTCCTGGACTCTTTCAGTGGCCTTTCACTTGGTCTCCCTGCCTCAAGCCTCTCCCCACTCTAGTCCCTCTTTCACTCAGCTGTCAAAGTGATTGTCCTAAAACACGGGCCCAGCCACCTCACCCTCTGCCCAGTCACTTTCCTGAGGAGAAAGGAACCTTCCAGAAAGTGCTATGAGCATAGGAAACTTTTGTTCTTTTTGGGTATTGAATCTTAGCTTTGTATGGTTTTTACTCACTTGTCCTTTGCATGATTGTAGTAGTGCAAATGGAAGACTGAGGGGTGACTCTTTCGAACTGCTATGACTCTAAAATCTGTGTGTGTATCATTTCTGTAGGTTCTCCAAGGCCACAAGACCTTTCTGGATGATGCTTATAACTGGGAGTTCCTGATTTGGGAAACAGCCCTGCTGCTCTTCTTATTGCGCCTTGCCTCGTTGGGCTCTGAAACCAATAAGAAATATAGTAATATTTCAGTACTGCTCACAGAGCAGGTAACGCATATGTGCTTGACTTCTCTGACTTATGGTCCATCTCTATTTTAGGGATGATGCTTCTGCTTTTAATCTTATTCAATTCAGCAAACATTTGTTAAGCACCTGCTATGTGCTAGGCCCTGGGCATACAGAGACAAAAACAAAGCAAGAGGATTATGTTCCTCAAGGAGACTACATTCTGTTAGAAGGATTCAACATATACTTGAATAAGTTCCTCAGATATAGAAAAAGGGGATGTGAGAGAGACTAACATTTTTGGGAGGATGGGTGTAAGATTTTGTGGAGGAGCCAACCCCTGAGAGGCAGAGATTTTAGACATGAAATGTATGAATCTATGGAGATGGCATATAAAGTTATCAAGTTCAGAAAATAGCTTGTAGTCCAATTTGGCTGAAACACATAGTACATGAAGGCAGATAGTATTAAGTAAGACTGGACGAGTAGAGGAAAGGATTGTAGAGGGCCTTCAATGCCAAGTCAAGGAATTTGAAATTTTATCATATAGGCAGTGAGTGGCTAAGGCACTGAAGGTTTTTGAGCACGCTGTAAAAGCAAGCACCTCAACATACAGGAGGGCCTGCTGTACAGGTTCTTAGATCTGCTTTTCTAAAAGGAAAGCAACTTTCAAGGGGGTCAACAATCACTTTAATCAAGCACAGGTATCATTCACTTAGTTCAATGGAAAAAGTCAGCACCCTGAACTTCAGAGAAAATACAAAGAAATAATAATTAACAGACAGCACTTCCAACTGTCTGACCATAAGCGATATATCATCACAAATCAACAGACAGATCCAACTGTCTATCACAGACATACATAGTTTACCAGAGAGAGAAGCACCAACACTGTTTTCAAAGCCAGGGGGCTCCTTAGCAGCTGCCCAGAGTCTCATCCGGCCAAACAGACACTTTCAAAGAGTAAGCCCCAAAGTAAAACCTCACCTCAGAGTATTTATACATTCTTCGGAGCCGGAGGGCATCGAAACCTTTGAGAACCAGTGCCTCATTAGGAATTAACGTAAGGTTCGGGTCTCCCCTCATCTAGCTTTCCTTAGTGGGCAGGCCCATTAATGGGTGGGGAAGAGCTTTAACTGATTACCGTTACACACAGGAGTAGCTGTGTGGAGACTTAGATAGGAGAGGAGAGGGGACAGACTTGAAATGGGAGGACTAATTTAGAGGGTCTCACAGTGGTCTGGGTAAGAGATGAGGAGGGCCTGAATCAGGAGGCTGTGGCTGAGAATGGAGCAAAAAAAAATGGAACACAAAGAGATGTAGTGGAGGGAGGAGCAGCAGGACGGGGTATTAGAGGAGAGGGAAGAGTCTGAGCAGAGAGGATTCTGAGTTTACACAATCGGATGACCAGAAGGAATGATGGGGAATGTAAGGAGAGGCGGGTTTGCATGGCACATAATGAGTTCTGTTTTGGCCATATTGAGTTTAAGATGCCTCCTGGACATTCCAGGAAGAGATATCTAGCGAGCTCAAGAAAGCAGTGAGGGTTGACTATCAATTGGGAGTTATTTGCACAGAGGTGTTACTTGCACCCAATAAGATCTTTAAGAAAAAGTGTGCATAGAAAGAAGGGAAGAGGTCCCAGGGGACACCTGTGCTAAGGGTGCAGGAGAAAGATGATCTTCCACCACAACAAAGAAAGAGGCCAGTCAGGTAGTAGAACCTGGAGAAAGCACTACCACTGAAGCCCTGGTTGGGGAGAGGAGAGAGTGCTCAGGAGGGGCTGGGCGAGAAGCACTGAAAACCACAACAGAGTTGGAGGCTGAAGAACTGTGAGCTTTGTCCATTTGGAGATCTCCTTTAATTTTGGAGGGAGCTACAATGCAGGTGACTGTGGGGTGAGGGTGGAATTAGATGTTCCTACCAGGAGCTGAGCAGTGAGCAAGGGAGTGCTGTGAATGTGTATGAAAATGGTTCTTGAATTTCTTCTAAGTCACTTCTAACATTATATAGGAAGAAATATATAGTGACCAACACAACCTGTAACAGCCTCTAATATAGAATACTCAGTGTGAATAAACATAACATGTTAAGTGAAAACTTGAGAAAATTGTCAGATACCAACGTCCAGCACTCAGCATAATACCTGACAGACTGGCGTTGTTGTTTAGTCATTCCAGGGTTTTGGGGGGTTTTTTGGCTAAGATACTGTAGTAGCTTGCTATTTCCTTCTCCAGCTTATTTGACAAATGAAGACTGAGGCAAACAGGATTCAATGACTTGCCCAGGGTCATACAGCTACAAAGTGTCTGAAGCCAGATTTGAGTTCAGATTTTCTGGACTCTAGACCTGGCCCTCTATCCACTATGCCACCGACCTGCCACATAGTAGGTGCTTAATAAATGTTTGTTGATTGGAGAAGGTTGTTTTTTTTTTTAAAGTTAAAGTTTTCTGTTTAGAACTAAATTGAAACCTATAACATAACTAGATTGAATTTTATGAACAAGCGTTTAGTATGTTTACATAGGTTAAATAATATAACTATGACTTTGTTGAGTACCCAGAATAACAACACACAAATACGATTTTATTATTAACATAAGAGTGATTATTACTCTGTTAATAAATTTGGTTATTAATGATATAGCTTCATTGATAAATAAAAAATACTTTTCCTTTCCAAGTAGCTTCCCTTCCTAAAGGCAGAATTTGTTCCCTGAGGTGGAAATTAGTTACATAACTTAGTAGCTCCATAGAAATCGCTTATGAGCATTTCTTTTCATTACAAATGTTTTCAAAGAAGCTGCCAGTTTTTTTAATGAGCATCATTTTATTATGATATTTATTATTATTCCCTTAGATTAACTTATATCTCAAAATGGAAAAGAAGCCAAATAAAAAAGAACAGCTCACTCTGGTGAACAACGTGCTAAAGCTGTCAACCAAGTTACTAAAAGTGAGTGCTTCTGTTGCCATCGTTAAAACCAGTGAGTTTGTCCTGGGGAAGGAGCACAGTGTTAGTTTGTGAAAGTCACAGGACACCTACTGACCATGAGGTCTGAGAACTTGGGTGGGAGCCAATGTCAAGTTGCATATTGAGGAGCATGGGCTTTGTTACTGCTGTTTTTGGCAGAGGGAGAAAGGGCATCCTTCTAGGTGAGTGGGAGGAGTGTGTGACAGAGAGCCTGAGGGGGGAGGGGAAGAAGCTCACATCTCTGCAGTATCTGATAACTTTCAATCCAGTCCAATAGTGTTGATTAAACCACTACTCTCTGTAGGCCTTGGCTCTTTCCTTTCTGCCCTGGAGCTTCCCTCAACTCCTTGATCTCTTTCTTCCCCTCCTAACCTTCCTCCATGTTTCTTTCCCCCTCAGAATATAAACTCCTCGAAAGTAGGTGGTGTTCTTATTTTTTCTTATATTTGAATCCCCAGCATTTATCACAGTGCTTGGCGTATTGTAAGGTCTTAATAAATGTAAGTTGCCCGCCTTGTAGCCACCGTGGATACAAGAACAAGACAAAACCATTCCTGCTCTCAAGGAGCTTAAATTGTAGCAGGGGATACAACCTTTTAAAAGTTAATGGTTGGCAGAGTAGTAGCAGGAAGAAATAACAAGGGAAATCCTCCCCAACCAAATTCCTCCAAACTGATCTAAAAAACTGCTCTAGACAGAATCCTGATAGGGAAATAGAAGAAAAAGTCACAAGTTATTTTTCTAGCCTAGCTAAGTATAGGAAGACTTAGAAGTTTGTAGATCCTGGGAATGGCATCTGACCAAGAGCATGCCTTGCAGAGCTTTGCACTAGAGCAGGACAAGGGCCCACGCCCATATCTGGGCACACAGCCTTGTGCAGGGTGTGGGAACAGTTGCCAACTAGCTACTTTGTCATTCACTACCAAGTTTTGAGTCACAAATCCAGGTCAACAGAGGAAGACTCTTGTGCCTAGGTTTAGCATTCCATGAGAAGGCATAGTTGCAGGCCTTGGGCAGTGTACTGAGAAGGGAGCAAATTGAGAAGCAAACAGCAGGGTGGCTCAGACCTCTCAGGAGCAGAGTGGGGTCTTAGGTCAAACCTGCTGGCCTCATCTGAAGATGATAGGTGAATAATTAGGGCTGGAATCCCAGACCAAAGGAATACATATAGTTCTGTCCCCATGAACCAGCAGAGCTTCCCATATGGCTGATAGTTCTAGTTCAGAAGAAGTCTAGTGTTGCTCAGACCCAAACCCAAACCCAGGTTGGGAACTTGTAGAACTCAGACCAGGGTGAAGCAGCAATTTTGCCCTGCAAGTTTTGTCTTGTATCATACCACTTTGGGAGGACTGAAGGCTTGCTGGTCCCCAGAAACTGTGCCTGAAAACTTGAACAACGCAACACTTAATGTATTAATAAGGTGTCAGTGGAACTAGCCCAGGCCTTCCCTCTAGACATGTACAGAGCCTGGCCCTGGTATCGTCTGAAGTCAGAAGTAGGCTGGAAGAATGGGTAAACAAAAAATGCATTCCAGCATTAAAATGCAATTATGATGATGGGTGCTCAAGACAAAAACAAAATACAGAAAATGAAAATGACTCTGAAATATTCAGAGGCAAAGCCTCAAAGGAAAACATAGATTAGGCACAAATTCAAGGGAAATTCTTGGAAGAGATGAAGCAAGAGTTAAAAAAAAAAGAATTTAAAATGTTTTTATAAATTCAAAAAGAAATGAGAACTGGGAAAGAAGAAACTGGAAAGGAAATGAATAGTTTGCCATAAGAAATATAAAACCTTGTGAAGCTGTATACTCCCCGAAAATCAGACTAGATCATGTAGAAGCCAATTAACTAAATGAGACAAAACATATTAAAACAAAATCAAAAGACGGAAAATGTAAGATAATCTCATAGCAAAAATAGCTGACCTGGAAAACAGATGAAAGAGAAAAAATAAGAATCACTGGACTATCTGAAAGCCATGACCAAAAAAAGAGTCTGACATATTTCAAGGAATAGTAGAGTTTCCCAGATCTCTTAGAACCAGAGAGCAAAGTAGAAATAGAATATAATACACTAGTCACCTCTTGAAAGAAATCCCAAGCTAGAAACTCCCAGGAATAGATATAGCCAAAGTCTAGAACTTCCACATCAAAGAAAAAGTACTACAAGCAGCCAGTAGTAAGAATTCATGTACTGAGGAGCCACACTTAGAATCACACATAATTTAGCAGTCATCACTATAAAGGAGTGGAGAGCATGGTATATGATACTCCAGAAGGCAAAGGACATGAGTTTGCAACCAAGAAAATTAAGTATAATCCAGTATAATCCTACTGGGGAAAAGGGACCTTCAATAAAAAAGCATTCTGATGAAAAAAACAGAGCTGTGGAGAAACTTTGAAGTACAAACATAAGAGTGAAGAGAAATGTTACCAAGAATAATCATAAAGGACTGACCAAGGATAAACTGCTTATTTTCTAAGATGAGAAGATGATAAATGCGTTCCGTCTTAAACTCTTCATAATCGGGCCATAGAGGGAGTCAAAGTAGACTTAGGTGTGGTTCTTTTATGTCTTGATGAAGAATACATGAGTAGGGGAAAGAAAAGGAAGAAGGGGAAAGAATCTCACATAATTAGGGTGCACAAGCAGAAGTCTTTATAGACAACAAGAAAGGGAGAGGAGAGCAGCTCTTGGAATCTTAACTTTCATCTGAACTGGTCAAAGGAGGGCAGAATATACACATACAGTGGGACACAGGAATACATTTCATTGAACAGGGAAAGAGAAGGAGGAAATTAAAAGGAGGGTAGATAAAGGGAGAGTTTTGTTCTAAGCAAAACAGTATTCGAATGTACAAAAATATTTATGGATTTTTGAGATGGCAAAGAATGGAAGTTGGGGATATACCTATCAGTTGGGAAATGACTGAACAACTTATGGTATGTTAATATGATGGAATGTTATTATGCTGTAAGAAATCATGAAGGAGATGGCTTCAGAGAAACTTGGGAAGACTTGTATGACCTGGTGCAGAGTGCAGTGAACAGAATTAGGAGAACCATTTATATATTTAATAGAGTAGCATATTGATCAACCATGATTTTGGAGGACTAGTAAATGATAAAATATTGAGAGGCAAAAGGCTCAGAGTGAAAATTATACATGTGCATGTACATATACATGCATACATGTGCACATGCATGTGTACGCTATACATATGCATGTGTATATTGGATCATACTACATATATAGTGTGTGTTTATATATGCTTTGCTTGACTTGACTTTTAGTGTTTAGGAGGAGGCTAGGAAGGAGGGGAAAAAAGAGTTTTGCCTAATTGAAAAAAAAATTTAAATTCGGATTTAAAAGGTAATTGTTTGTTGGTACCTGGTATTTCACATCACTTTTCATTTCCTAGTATATCCCTCCCTATCCTCCACCCAGAGAGCAGTCCTTTACAATAAAGAATAAAAATAGAAGAGGAAGAAAGCACATCAGGACATCACACTCTCTAGTATATGTCTAATTCCACATCCATTTTTGTCCCATTCTCCCCCTGTTTTTTCCTTTGCACAGGAGGGAAGGAAGCGCGTTGCTTTCCACAGTGGTTGAATTAGTTGAGAGACTCTACTGCTAATACATTAGTACACTTGTCTATCTTTGCAGACTCCAGCATGAACAGTTCCCCTCTCTGTTAATTTTCTAAGTGTGGAGTGAAATCTCACAGTTGTTTTGATTTGCATTTCTCCTCTTAATGACTTAGGACAGTCTTTCATAAGGTTGTTAATAGTACACGGTTCTTTTTTGAGAACTGTCTGTTCCCATGGGGGAACTGGGTTTTGGTTCTCTATATTTTTGTTAATTGTCTGTATACATCTTGAATATCAGGCCCTTACTGGAGATGTTTAATGTGCATCGCTTCCTCTCCACCCCCGTTTGACCGCTTCCTTTTTTGTCTTAGGTGCACCGGTTTTGACAGTGTACAAACTTTTCAGTCTCATGTAATCGAAATAATGCTCTATCTTTGTCATTACCTCTCTTGTTTGGTTAAGAATTTTCCCTGTAACCATGGTGGTGAAAAGTACCTAATCTGGTTCTCTTGTAATTTTCTTATGGCATGACCTAATTTAATATTCAGATTGCATATCCATTTTGAAATTACTGATAATATGGTTTAAGACATTGAACTAAACTTAATTTCTTCCAAACTAGTTTTAGTTTTCTCAGCCATTCTTATCAAATAAGGAGTTCTGCAAGTAATTTATATTCTTGGGTTTAGTGAACAGTAAATTGAGTTCAGTTAACATAGATTCATCCTTATGTCTTGTGTTCTACTGTACAAACTTTATATTTTAACCAGCACTAAAGTTTTGATGATTGCTACTTTATAGTATAATTTGAAGTCTGGCAATGCTATTCCCGCTTTATTCCTACTTCTTTTCATTATTTCTTTTGAGAATTTAGAACTATTGTTCCTCCAAATGAATTTTGTTATCTAGCTGTACAAAGAGATGCAACATTTATATAAATACAACAGTATTTGAGGAGAGAGAGAATACTAACAAATAGGGGAAGGAAGCTAAGGAACCTACAAAGCAGAGGAGAGGGGGGACCATGTGGCCATCTGAGTGATGAACTGTGGAAAGGCACAAAGGTGGAAGATAGGAAGCCAGTTTGACAGGAATGTAGAATGGTCATTAACTCTAACAGGAAGACTGGAGCGAGCCTAGGAATCAGTTTTAAATGCCAAACTGAGGAATTTTTATTAATAGTGAGCCACAGAGAGTTATCATACTGGGAGCGAGATGGATAGACTTGTGCTTTGGGAAACTTTTTTTGGCAGCTGTGTGGAAGATGGTTTGGAGAGAAGATTGGAAACCAGGAGGCCAATTTGGAAGCTGCATTAATAGTCAGAATGAGAGGCGATGAAGGCCTAAACTAGGGTGGTGCCTTTGTGAGTAAAGAGGAAACAGATGTGAGAGAAGTCACGGAGGGAGAACTGAGAAGAATTGTCAACTGATTTGATATAGGGTTTGAGGAAAAGAGAAGACTTCTAGGATGACACTGAAACTGCAGCCATGGATGCCTGAGGGATATCAGTATCCTTGACAGAAATGGAAAGTTGGGAAGGGTAAGGAAATAATGTGTACTGTTTTGGATATGTTAAATTTGAGAGGACCATGGGACATACTGCTGGAAATGTCCAGAGAGTTCGGCATGAGGATGTATTTGAACAGGTAATTCAGGACTGCAGCATAGAAGGATTAGCTGTGGATGCATAGATGTAGAAGTCATTTATATAAAGATTATAATTAAAGCCATGGGAACTGAGGAAGTCACCGAGAGAGGATATTGAGGCAGAAGAGACCACGGTTCAGGACAGAACCTTGAGGGCCACCCATGCTGGTAGGCCACAGATGATGACTGAGGAGAACCAGGAGGGAGCAGTATTGCCAGAACCCAGGGAGGGGAGGCTTTTCCAGGAGGGAAAGGATAATTGCTTGCGTCACAAGCTGCAGAGAAGTCAAGAAGGAAGAAAATTGAGGGAAGGCTGTTGAATTTGGCACTTAAGGTCCTTGATAACTTTTGGAGAGAGCAGTTTCAGGTGAGTTGTGAAGTCTAAAACCAGATTACAGATGATTAAGAAATGGATAGGGGGAGTGGAAGTGTAGCAAGGAATATGGAAAACTTTCTGGAAATTTGACATGAAAAGGAAGAGAGGCAAATATGTAGACAAATAACTTCCTATTTTAAAATATTCGATCTTGATAAGTAGGGGATATTTTTAACTGCAGATGCCAGTGTGGGAAAGGGGGTAATCCACCCATCTACCTCTTCCCTTCACTACCATACTTCTGCCCTTGTCTTCATACAACTCCGTCTGCCCCTTTAAGAGCAATTGTGGGTGAGTCTGAACTTTAGGTGTTGGGAGGGAGAGGTATGGGGATATGAGGGAAAAGAGTGACAGATGGAAATGTATAGTCAGAACTCACTCCTGTCCTCATCTCAAGGAGGCCCAGTGGCATGGGAAGGGACTTGGCTTAGGTCAGGCATAACCAACCATGTTATTTTTCTGTGGGTATTTTCATCTTTCCTTCCACCCCTCCATTTCAGACCTTCTCTTTATCCCAAAGAGAAGTCCCTAACTGAACCCAGAGAATGGCAGTGTCCCCTACCCCTGCAACCCCCCTCCCCACCACCATGCTCATGTGAGACAGATTTAGACTGTTGGAAGAAAGGTGCCTGTTGAGGGAAGACATCTGGTTCTCCTGGATCAAGTCCTTAACATGCTTTGTGTCATGGAACTCTTTGGTAGTTCAGTGAAGCCTGAAGACTCAGAATCTTTCTTTCCCTTTGAAAAAAAATTCATAATTGAAGGAAATAAAAAATTTCAACGATTAGTGAAAATGATGTAATTTTTTTCATCTAAATTTGCCAACTCGGAAATCTATCCATAGACCCTTTTTGTGACCCCTCCAGGTTAAAAACTCCTGCACTAGAGTCTAGTGAAGAGTTCCTAGAAGCTACATTACTGGCAGTTCTCTTATGGTCAGGTCAGATTGAACCCTTGTTACTTTAGATTGGTTGCCCATGTGGTCTCAATATTAATTTTTACCCTATCTTTATCCTTTGCCCAGGGAAGAAAAGGCAGTTTGCCTAATCCAACTGGAAGAAGTAGGTGATGTTAGTCATTCTAGTTTTTTGGAAGGTGGCTCTTAACACTTTTAATTCTTGAATATTTTAGGGAACTGAATCACATTCTCCTCAAGTAGTCACAAGTGACTGTGACACAGGCCTTTAGAAAACTAGATAAGCAAGTTATGTTTTTACAGACCCTGTTCTGAATGCCTATCTTCTTTTTTCAATTTCCTTATGTTTGCCATAGGAACTGGATACCCCATTTAGACTCTATGGCCTTACCATGAATCCCCTAATCTACAACATAACTCGAGTGGTTATCCTTTCTGCTGTCTCAGGGGTGATAAGTGACCTACTAGGATTTAATATAAGAGTAAGTATTGACTGTCAATGTGTTTCATTTGTGTTGGCCTCTTGAGATGTTTCTTTACCTTATCAAAATACTTCCTTCTGTATTTTTCTGTGTGATGGATAATAGGGAGTGATTCTTGTGAAATAATTGCTCTTGTTGGCATATAGTGTTCAGGCTTTTGGGTTCTGATCCCTTACTGTTTGTTCACTGTACACAGCTAAATATAACAATATCCATCTATTCCATTCCTCTCTTATTTTGAAGGAAATAGATAAACTAGAAGACACAACCAAGTTTCAGGGTTTCATTTCATTTGACAGAATGGAATGATAATACCTTATTTCTGCAGCATTTTTAAAGTTTATCACTTACTTTTCCTCACAACAACCCTATAAGGGTAGGTAGTATAAGGATTATAATTCTCACTTTATAGGTGAACAGACTGAGATTTGGGGAAGTTAGATAATTTGCTTAAGGTCACATAACTTCAGTCATTCATTTTTCAGTTGTATCCCACTCTTCATGACCCCATTTGGGGTTTTCTTAGTAAAAAATACTGGTGTGGTTTGCCATTTCCTTCTCTAGCTTATTTTACAGATGAGGAAATTGAGGTAAACAGGGTTAGTGAATTGCCCAGGGTCACACAGCTAGGAAGTATCCCATAGCTATTTAATTGCCAAACCTGTCCTTGAATCCAGATTTGACTCTCAATCCAAGTCCCTCTCTTCCACAGTAGAGTTGGTTCTTCCCCCTTAGACAACAGTACAAATACAAAGTGACTGAGACAAAGAAACGGGGAAGTTGTCAATATTTGAGTAGAAAGTTGCATTAGACACTTACTCCAGGATGGGCCAAGTTTATGTAGTTCAGTAGTTTATTTCTTTGTCCCTATAGAAAAGAAAAGGCTTCCCTGGTTTACTGTCATATAGGTATGACTTCAGATCACTACCTGAATTACCTCAAAGCTTATTTTCATAGCTGAAATCATTTTGATGGTTGGTTTTTTTTTTCCCTTAGTTGTGGAAAATTAAGCCATGAGCTGAATGGTGTGTTTGGACTGTAAATCCTTGCTGGCATCAGTACTTAACAATTTGATGGACAACTGCAGGAACAAGAGAGACAGCCTACCATTTTCTTGCATGCAGAGGTACTCTCACCTATGGCAGATTTGTGAATGATGTTTTCCTGGGAATCAAGAGTTGACACACAACTGTGTGTATGCTAAAGACTTCATTTTTACAGTTTAGAAACATTGTGAAGTGTTGGAAAACTAATGCTTCTCCTGTTACCATACATAATATGCTGAATAATTTCCCAGGTTAGGAAATTTATTCTGGGCATTTCAGTGCTTTGACAGTTACATTTTTATGTGGAAGTAGACTTCTAAGTGACTGGTAAATGCCCAAAGTGTGAAACACATTTGCTTTCCTGAAAAAATGCAAATTCAATTCCCTTCCATTATAATCTATGGAATTGGAGATTTCCATTCTATAGCAAAGAGAGATCAAATTGAAACTATTTTAGGTTGAATCCAATAAAAGAACCTTATCGGAGAATTTCCGTTTCTTGGCTTTTCTTCTGAAAAATAAATAAATAAAACAAAACTCTGACACTTGTATCTGCAAGTCTCTGATAAACTATAAGAAAAATTGAGCTTCTATTATGTTTATAGAACTAATCTTAATAACCATCATAGCTATTGTTGAAACAGTGAAACACCATGTAGTATTTATTCACATCATTCATATGAAACATGGTTTTGGTCTCAAATATAGGAGCATTAAATCTGTTTCTGTAATGTCTCTGAGTCATCAGAGACAAGGTGGCTTGTCTCTGGCAGCTCACAAGTTGAGTCCTGCAGGAGCTATCCTATAGGTTTTCATCATCAGATCTGCCAAACCTGCTCTTTGTGTCTCTCGTAATTCATATACTGTGTAGCACCTCCCGTAGCAATGCGACTAAGCAAAAACTGGCCAATCTCAGGCTCTCAGTATAGCTCATTTACTTGTGTGTTTTGAGAAGCTAGATGGGGTAAATTGGAAGTCCAAACCATTTAAACAAAATTTTGTGATGGGTTGAGACTTGAAACAATTAGAGATATTGATACTGATGATAATGTAGTACAGATTAGAGATGCTATTGAAATTCATAGGGAGTTTAGTCGTAACAGAGGAGGTAAAGTCTTCATGGCAGCTTTGTGTACAAAGTGTGCTCAATAGGCAAGATGAACTATGTATTCTAATACAAAAGGCAAATTTGACCTCATAGGCATCATTGCAACTTGGAAAGATGAGACCTATGACTGGAGAAGTTATAAATTTTATTCACAAAGCAGGATAGTTAGGGCACAGGGGAGGGGAAAAAGCAAGTAGCATTTTATATTACATAGGAGCCAGATTTGAGGAACTGAGGCAAACAGGGTTAAATGGCTTTTCCAGGATTGCACAGCCAGTAAGTATCAGAGATCAGATTTGAACTCAGGAAGCTGAGTCTTCCTGACTTCAGGTTTGATACGTTGCCCACTGTGCCACCTAGCTGCCCTTTGACATAAAGGAAGATATCACATTCATTATTGTCCTGGAGATGCTACCAACAACAATAAGAGAAGAAAAAGAAATTGAAGGAATCAGAATGAGCAGTGTGATAATAAAGCTATCTCTTTTTGCAGATGATATGATAAGGAAAATCTGATTCAACTAAAAAGCTAGTTGAAACAATAATCTTAGCAAAGTAGCAGGATATAAAGTGAATCTACATAAATCAGCAGCATTTCTATATATCACCAACAAAGCCCTGCAAGGATTGTAGAAGATAGTTCATCTAAAATAACCCTAGATAATATAAAATACCTGGGAGTATACCTTCCAAGACAAACCTACTAGCTATATGAACATAATTACAAAACACTTTTTATAAAAATAAAATCAAATTTTAATAATTGGAGAAGCATTAATTGATCATGGGTGGGCTGAGCCAATATAATAAAAATGAGAATTCTACCTAAATTAATCTACTTATTGACATTCCAATTAAATTGCTAAAAAAATTACTTTATTGAGCTAGAAAAAATTACTCACTAGGAAGAATAAGAGGTCAAAAATATCAAAGGAATTTATGAAAAGAAAAAAGGAAAGAGGCCTAGCAGTGCTAGATCTTAAATTGTATTATAAAGCAGTAGTTATCAAAACTATTTGGTACGGTCTAAGAAATAAAGTGGTAGATCAGTGGAAAGGAGTAGTTATACATTACACAAAAGTACGTGACTTTATGTTTGAAAGATGTAAAGATTTAAGCTTTAGGGATAAGAATTCACTATTTGGTTAAAAAAAAAAAATTTGAGAAAATTGTAAAGCAGTCTAGCAGAAACTAGGTATAGACCAGTATCTTAAACCATTTACCAGGATAAGGTCAAAATGGATATATGACCTAGACCTTCTCTTAAATAGGAGATTTTATGAATAAACAAAAAAAGCACTGTGAGTTGTGGGGGTAATTTTATAGACAGTTTTTCAGGCAAAGGTCTCTTATTTCAAACATATAGAGAATTTTGTCAAATTTACAAGAATGTGAGTCATTCCCCACTTGATAAATGATCAAAGGATATGAACAACAAGTTTTTGGAGGAAGAAATCAAAACTATATATAGACAATATGAAAAAATGCTATCTTTAATTAGAAAAATGCAATACTATCTCACCACCTATCAGATTAGCTAAAATGATAGAAGGGAAAATGACGAATGTTGGATGTGGAAAAATTGGGACACTAATACAGAGTTGGTGGAAATGTGAACTCTCCAACCATTTTGGAGAGCAATCTGGAATTATGCCCTAGTAGCTGTAAAACTATGTCTACCCTTTGACCCAACAATACCACCATTTGGTCTGTATCCCAAGGTGATCAGAGAAACAGTAAAAGAACATATGTATTTAAAATATTTATAGTAGCTCTCTTTGTGGTGGCAAAAAACTGGAAATTGAAGGGATGTTTATGTGTTGGGGAATTGCTAAACAAGTTGTGGTATATGATTGTGATGGAATGCTACTGTGCTCTAAGGAATGATGAGCCAGTTGATTTTATGGAAACATAGAAAGATTTTCATGAAATAATGAAGGAGTGATATAAGCAGAACCAAGGGAACGTTGTACACAGTAACAGCAATATTATTCGAAGAGCAAATTTGAATGATTAAGCCATTCTGAGTTATATGAATGTTCAAATCAACTACAAAGGACCTATGAAGGAAGATGCTATCTACCTCGAGAGAAAGAATTGATATTTAGAACCATGTATTGTATAGTTTCACATATATATATCTGTGTCAAATGTCGGCCTTCTCTAGCACGGGGCTGGGAGAGAGGGAAACACCTTAGAACTCAGATATACCCCCATAATAATAATAAAGATAAACTCATGTGTGGGAATCTAGGAACTGGATCCAGGCCAAAGTCTTTGGGCAAATATTGATGGGAAGCGAAAAGATAAGTGATATTCTTGTTGAGGTAACTAAATCCACCTACAGAGAAAGGAAAAAGATGCTGTGTGGGGGAAAAAAGCACAAGCCTAGCATGGAAATAAAATACTGTAGTAATGGAGGCTTAAATGATGTAGTCAAAACTGCTAGAGCTCTCTGTATTCCAAAAACAGACTAGATAAAAATTGATTGACTTGCCTTAGTAATAATTTAATACTTCAAAAAGTGAGGGAACCAACAATGGGAAAATTGTCTTCTGGATTTGGTTCTCTCCAACAGGAGAAACTAGTCTCTGGAGTTGGAAACCGTAGGAACTTGGAGAAATGATCATTCCATCTTGAATTTCATAGGAGAGTAGGGAAAAGAGACAACCTAACATGCTCTCTAGATTGCGGCAGATTTCAGGAAGTTCTGAAAAAGGATAAGATCCCATGGCTTCAAATTATATGGAGTAAGCCTTCCCAGAAGGGATGGGAAGTTCTAAGATTCAAAGGGAAGCAATTCCAAAGTGAAGGTGGTGTCTACACAGACCAAAACGTGCCTGTACAGGGAGCTCTTCAACCAGCTTTTTAAAAGAGGGACAAAAGAGAAAGAATGGGAAAAGTAGGTCACTGTCCTGTAGGAATCGTATCAGAAATGGTGGAACCTGGAAATGAACTGACAAGGGCATGTGGGAAAGGTAAGGACAACAAAATGGGGTGTTTCTGTTATTTTTTTTTTAAAGCTGTATTGTGGAAAAGAGGATCAGTTTCTGACTCTATTTGGGGTTTTCTTGGCAAAGATACTGGAGTGGTTTGCTATTTTCTTCTCCAACTTATTTTACAGATGAGAAACTGAGGCAAACAGGGCTAAGTGACTCTTGTCCAAGGTTACACACAGCTAGTAGTAAGTGTCTGGATTGGAATTCAGGAAAATGGCCCTGCACTCTACTACTGTGCCATCTAGCTGTCCCTACATGCTTGTTGTGAACAGGATATTAAAGGAAGGGGAAGGAAACAAGCATTAGTAAGGGCCTACTAAGTGCCAAATACACCTGCAAAGGGGAAAAAACAGGTGTACTCTTATTTTGATTCTATTTTTTTCTGCCAAGCAAAATGATCTTTAAACTGGATAGTTTTATCTTTCTCCTTTTAAACTGAGGGTGGGAAGGAGGGAAAATAAATGACTTAATTGGAAAATAAAAAAAAGAGTCCAACCTCAGCCACCACTACATTGGGCATGTTCACAGTTTCCATGTCACTCATTCCCGGTGTGATACCCCCCCAAATCACAGAAGAGCATGGAGGACAAAAGAGGGGAGCCATAGGATTGGTGAAGGGCAAATGTTAGACCACTTTTCAAAAAGGGAAGAGAATGAAGTCAGAAAATAACGAAGTTGACTGATTCCTGGTAAAATTCTAGAGTGTCTTATGAAAGAGATAGTTAGGAGATGGAAATCCCAAAGAGTCAGGATACCTTTATCAAAAACAGGTCATGCCAGATCAACCTCATTTCCTTTCACTGACAGACTTATTATTGATATTATTGACGAGACTTATTAGATATCAGAGGAATGCTGTAGGGAAAGTGTACTTGGATTTTATTAAAGTATTTACAATTCAGCAACAATGTATAAAGTGTCTTTTGTGTGCCCTGTACTGTGTCAGGCCCTGAGGATACCAAAACACAGAGTTTGTGCTCTCAAAGACCTTTTAGTGTGCTGTGGGAAAATGTGCACAGACTTAGTGAATATGAAATACAGGGGTTAGGAACTAGGCCTAGGAATTCCCAGGTGAGGAAACTGCCTCTACCAGAAGGTAGGGGGCACCACAGTTCACAGAGCGCTGGCCAGGAGGCAGGAAGAGCTAAGTTCAAATCCAGCCTCAGACCCTTAATAGGTGTGACCCTGGGCAAATCACTTAATTTCTGACTGCCTTAGTTTCCTCACCTGTAAAGTGGAGATAACAATAGCACTTACATTCCAGGGTTGTTGTGAGAATCAAATGAGTAATCAAATTGTAAATGAGTGTAGTGGCTGCCACATGGTAGGTGCTATGATATGTGTATTGCCTTCCCCTTTCCCCTCTCTACTAATGCAGGTCAGCACCCACTCCACAGTCTGTGGTTTGAGAGCACTGCCTGTTCCTGGAGTAGAGGGGACAGTTAGCAAATACCTGTTCCCTTCCTCTGCTTGTGCCATGACCAGGGTTACAGAGGTAATGTGTGTCAAGCACAAGACTTGAGCCTAGGTCTGTGTGGCTCGACTTGTTATGCCACACTGCCTCTAAGGCATCTCCGAGTAGGAAGATCATAAGCGAGGTGTCCCATGAAGGGAGCTGAAGTTGGAGAGGCCTGTGCCACACACCTAGTTGGAGAAGTCCAGAAAGCAAGTGTGGGAGGTCAGGAGAGATTTGTTCTGGATTTGTAGACTGAAGGTCATTTGCCTAAACTGGATCATTGAACTCATGGGATCTGATGAGATCCCTAAGAGAAAGGGCCTAGAAGAGAGCTGTGCATGCCAGTCTTTTGGAGAGAGATGTGGGCCAAATGATAGGATTGTTAGATAAGTCTGGGCTTGAGTTGAATGTTGGACCTCAAGAGCAGTTACCAAAGGTTCATTCTCAAATTGGGAGGCAATTGATGGTGGAGTGCCCTAAGTGTAACATATTTATGAGTGACTTAGATGCTTAGTATGACTCAGATGCCATACTTAAAAAAAGATAAAAATGACAAAAACCTTGGCGGGGATAGCTAAATAGATATCACCTCAGTTGATCCTTAGGTGCTGTTATGACCCTCATTTTACAATTGGGGAAACAGGTTGTGACTTGACCAGGGTCACAAAGCTGTTAAGTATCTGAAGCTGGATTTGAATTCAGGTCTTCCTGACTCCAGGCCCAGTGCTTTTTGCACTCTCATGCCCTTAATTGCCTCTAACAAGTAGTAACAGAGCAGGGATGTAAGTTCAGATCTTCTGACTATTTAAATCCATCAGTCCTAGCATTATGCCATGCTACTTGTTGGGTAAGAAATGCTAAACCACCTGTTAGTGACTGATAAATTAGTTCAGCCTTTCATCTAGGTGTGATATAACAGGTCTTTGTCTAAGAATCTCAGCAGCAGGTAGGTAATCTATCATCTGTCTACCCATCTATCCATCTATCCATCCATCCATCCATCCATCCATCCATCCATCCATCCATCCATCCATCCAGCTATCATCTATCTATCTCGCTATCCATCTATCTATCTATCATCTATATCTATATATCCATCCATCCATCTATCTAGCATCTATCTTTCTAAATTTAAAGCCAGGATTGGAATATTTTAAATATTTGTGGTTTTGATTATAGGCATCTATTGAAGGGAATTGCCCTGAGTAACACTGGGTGGTGATCAATCCATTTTTATTATTTAACATTGTGTTTTACTCTCTAGAATTTTACATGACTATTTCTATCTATCACAATTTCATCATTTTACAGTTTTTGCCTTTAAGTAATGCAGATGATAAATAAATTCTCACTAAGAAATCTATGGAGCCCTTTTTAAAAATCTGGCAGGCCAATAAACTCTCTAGAAATTTCTTCATGTCTGTAAGGAATATTATATAAAAATTTAATTAGAATCTATTTAGACTGTGACCTTGGAATATTTCTTTTATTGTGAGGGGTTTTTGATAACACAGTGATGGTCCATTTGTATCCTAATCCCTAAAGGAATACTTGTTTAGATTGAAGTTTTCTAATAGAATGTACTAGCTTTATATGGCATAAATGTTGGTTTTGTAGGTTTGTTTCCTCCCATGGGTTGATTTGTACTTTAGTGTAAAGTGAGTCATTATCCAACCCCAAGGTCCTGAGCAAAACCTTGACCTTAGATTAATTTCCAACCAGTCATGGTAGAGACATTACCAACCACCCAGTCAGAAGAATGACTTTACTCGTCAGAAAAAAGTCACTTCCCATTGTCTATGGTATCAAATCTAGAATCCTTTACTTGACCTTGACAGCTTTCGTGGTTTGCTTCAGCCTCCCTTCCCTATAAGTAGATGGGCAGTAGGAAAATGCTGCGTTATAAACTGTGAGGACAAGATCTCTCTAATGCCTAGCAATCAAATAATAAATCATTCACCAAGTGTCGAAGATGTCAAACAAAAATGAAGACATCCCTTTCAAAAAGCTTTATGTTCTGCAGGGGAAGATAGCACGCACACATACAAATGTATACAAAATAAAGGGACAGGGTCTGGCCCTTTGATTTCATTGGGAAAGAAAGGGAACTCCAGTAAAGAGACTCCCTCGATCAATGGCTGCTAGTATCTTCTCTGCATCTTAATTTGCCTCAGGCACTAAAAGAGGCACTCACTATGTGCTCCTGGTGAGCCTTGAACCCAGGTCTTTCAAGCCATCTCTCCATGATACCACTCTGCCTTTCTGTATAAAGGAGATGCAGAATAAGTATAATGTAACTTGTTTTTCTACCTCTTGCTCTAGGCTCAGTAAACAAATGACTCTTACTACACTACCATTGTCCTTGTAGAGGACTTGTCTGACAGATCAGCTCACCATCGCTGTGATTCTCCAGTTATTTCCTTGCTTTACTGGGATCCCCATATATGTCTTGGTTCCCCCTATTAGATGGTGAACTCCTGAAAAAGTAGGTTGGAATCAAGTTATAAAGGACTTTCAATGACTGTGTTTGATCTAGAGATCATTGAGGGCCACTAGCATTTTCTACAAAATCAAGTCAATCTCCCATTTTCTCTCTCTTCCTTTCACGATTATTCCCCAGACATGGACCAAACTCCTTACTTCCTAGTCACATTGCTCCTACTGCCTGGAACTTCCCTGGAACTCTCCTCTCCCCTGGTTCCTAACTGAAAGACCCAGTTCAAATGTTACCTCCTTTATGACACTCTCCCTAATTCGCCCTCACCGTACACATATCTGAAGCCACACTGTGACAAGTGAATGCTTTCTAAAACTCTTAGCAAGTTGGACACAACATGGTATATACTCAGTGGTGTGGGGGCAAATGTTTAATAACTGGCTCTCAGGGGTGGGGGTAGAGAAGGAATATACATGTGTATATACTTAGTATAAATTCTGATATAAAGGATTCTATTACATTATTCATAAATAATAAAATATCTAATACTCTTTATTGTAAATTCCATATAACCAGTTTAATTCTCACAGGACACTTTTGCAGACTTCACTGCTAAACTCATATCCGTAGCCAACGCATAGCTGGTGTAATTCAACCCTGTTTTGACAAATGGAATTGCATCCCCATCTGTTAAACCTTTTCCTCAATAAATTTGTCATTAAATCTGATGTGATGTCCTGTTAAATTACTTCTTATTGCTATTTTAGTCATTTCTGACTCTTTCATGACCCCGTTTGAGGTTTCTTGGCAAAGATGCTGGATTTCCTTCTCCAGCTCATTTGACAGATGAGAAAACTGAGGTAAACTGGGTTAAGTTGCCCAGGGTTACACAGCTAGTAAAAGACCAGATTTGAAATCACTTTACACCAGGTTCTCTATCCAGTTCTCTGCCTAGTTGCCCCTCAGCCCTATACAAATTATATACATTAACCTGAAGTCTCCTGCAGTTTTGACACTACTTATTAGCACAATAGTGATAGAATTTAACTTTTTGTGGAGTTGCAGTGATTGGAACATTGTTTAATTCTACATTATTATCTACAAAATCACAGACAGCATTCAAATCAATATCATGTTTTAAAATTTCACTTAAATGATACATTTTTTTTTTAACCAGCTCTCCATGGTGGTTAGTTTTCCATAAATAGTTCTACTCAATCAAAATACTTTAAAATGCTTCCATTATTGTTTCTGACTGATAAAAGACATAAGGTCATGGATTGAATTATATTTTCTAGTAACTTATTTCCAGGAACAGTACTAAATTTATTATTTTTATTCAACGTGGTATTTTTAAACTTATCTGCCTTAATCAAATCTTTGGCTTGAGATTCATGCTTTCCAATACCTGTCTTTAAATTCTCCAAAGTTCTTCTGGTGTTTTTAATTTATTTTTGCGCTTTCTGAATATCAGATGATCTTGACTGCAGTGCAGTCGAAAGGAATGAAAATTCTTCAAGAATGTCAATCATTAAAGCAAGGCCCTGCAAGAATTTAATGTTAACCAATCTCTTTGCCAAACCAGAGTAAGAAAGAGAAAAATGCATACATAATGCAGGATATATGATCTATAAAACAATAGCAGCTTGTAAACTACAAGATCTACCTATTTAAATTCCAGGAATTGACCAATTTTAGTAATTTCATTTTTCAGTTTTTTAGTTACATTTTCTAGTTCAGTTGGATTTTTATTAGATTGATTATAAAATAGAATAAATTCTATCCAGAATTTTTTAAATGATTAACTTGTTTTATGGCTTATTTTGAATCATCAAGTGATCATTGTAATTGACTATTTAAACAGTGCCAAATGATAATTTTAGGAAAATTTTCTAACAGCTTGATAGCTACTCCAGACTTTCTTCCCATTACTATGTTAGCACCATCAGAACATAATGCAATTAAGTTCTCTTTCAAATATTCATCATTAGAACCACAGTCATTTAAAGTAAATTAGCATATTGAAAATATACTCTGCTGTGACACCAGTTCTTTTAAAGCAATGAAATACAGGAGCTTATTGAATTATATATCAGCTGTGTTTAACAACCAGTACCCAAAATTCCTGAAAATAAAACAATTGGCTCTCATACGCCTGTACAAGCTGGCTCCAGTACCCTGCTGGGTAGAGTGGAAAAAGCACTCAACTTTAAAATACAGAATATATGGAACTTCAGCACTGGCTAGGCTTTTAGTGGCCATCTAATACAGGCTTTAACTAATTGTGGCATATCAGAGTTTATGACAGAATCAGAAGACCTGAATTCTAGTCTCAGATACTTATTAGCTGTGTGACCCTGGACAAGTCATTTAAACTCTGTTTGCCTTGATCTGCTGGAGAAGGAAGTGATAAAACACTCCAGCATCTTTGCCAACAAAACTCCAAATGGGGTCATGAAGTCAGACAAGACCGGACAACAGCAACATCATCAGATTCACTAGACTGGCAAAGCGTCTGTGACACACTAAGTTTAAGATTTAGTCCAACCCCGTCTTTTTACAGAGAAGCCAGCTGAGGCACAGAGAAGTTAACATGCCTAAGATTGCACGGTTTATTTAGTAGAAGGGCTGGAATTTGAACCCAGGTCATTGGACTCTAAAAGACTTCTTTCTCCTATCCTACACTGCCTCTCAGGTACCTATTGAGGGAGAAAAAAATTATATAAACAGAATAAACAGAAAGCAGGAGCATCTGGGAGAGAGATGATGAAAGACTTCATAGAGAAGGTGGACTTTGGGTCTTAAAGGCAAGTAAGGGCTTCTCAGAGAAGGAGGGGAGAGTAAAGGGCACTGCAGTACCAAGGCATCAAGCCAAGATGGAAGGCCATGCGTAAAAGAAGGCAAGAAGCTAGTTTCATTCAACTCTGGAGCTGGGGCAGGGTGACAAAATACAAGGAAGCTAGAAAAAAAAGTACATTGGGGCCTGGTTGTGAGAGCTGCAGAGGACTCTGTTTTATCCTGAAAGCGATGGGAAGTCACCAGAGTTGGAAGAGGGGAATGACATGGTCAGAAGTCCCTTCACTAGCTTGGAGGATGATTTGGAGCGGGGGCAGAGACAAAGCAGGGACATTATTCTAAAGTCCAGACAAGAAGTGAAGATATTGTGGACCAAGGCCTTAACTGTGTGAGTGGAGAGAATGGGTCAGACGCAAAGAGATGTTCTGGATATAAAAAATGGCAAAATTTGGCATCTAAGTGAATATGCAGGAGGAGGGAGGGAGGGAGGAAGAGGATCCGAAGGCTGTGGCACTGGATGAAAGTCAAGAGAGATCAGAGACCTTCCCTGGAGCATAAGTCATATCTCTCAAGGTTACTAGCCATTCAGTCCACTTTGGCCTGCGTCTGATTAATGGGAAGTTTTTCTTGACTTTTTCAACTTCTAATTTTGGGCCACACGAGTGAAATCCCCTCAGATATCTCGACGGGCGTCATTGACCCCTAAGTCACCTCTTCTTCAGGCTAAGCATCTCTACCTGGAGTAATCCCCACAGAGTCCTTTTACATGCCTGGCTGACTTTTTTTTATGTTAACGTATTTTGAAATTATTATTTGTTTTCAGTTTTCTACAATCACTTCCCTAAGGTCTTAGATTTTCTCCTCCTCCCTCCCCGAGACGGCATGCAATCTTATATGGGTTCTATATATACATTCATATTAAACACATTTTCACATTATTCATGTTACAAAGAAGAATTAAAATGAATGGGAGAAAACATGAGAAAAACCCAAACAAAACAAAACATAACACATGAGAAAATATTCTGCATTCCAATTTCAGAGTTCTTTCTCTAGATACGGATGGCATTTTACCTTGAGTCCTTTGGGAATGTTTTAGACCCTTGCATTGCTGTGAAGGGCTTTATGTTAACTTATAAATGTCATTCCTTAAATGTGGTGCCCACAAGTGAACACAATTGTCCAGTTGTGTTCTACCTGGTGCAGATGATGACAGGACCATCCTTCATTCTGAGGAGATATGACACTCTTAATGTAAATTAGCATCATGGTAACTTTTTGGATGATGTATCATGCTGTTTATACATAACCCAGTAAAGTCTCGAGATCTCACCTCCCCTATCTCATACTCAAGAATTTAATTCTTTTGAACCTAAGTATAAGATTCTACATTTATTCATGTCAAGTTTCATCTTAATGCAATTAGGCCAAATGTTGTATTCTGTCAAGATCTGTTGAATCTTCAGTCATTCATTGTGTGCAAGCCCTGTACCTGATGCCTTGATTATTGCAACAACCTGCTGTTGGATCTGCCTGCCACAAGGCTCTCCCTACTGTAATCCATCCTCCCCTGAGCCACTTAAAGTGATTTTGCTAAATGCAAGTCTGATCATATCATCCTCTTACACAATAAACTCCAAGGGCGTAATCTCCAGGAGCAAATACAAAACAGCCTGTTTGGCTTTCAAAGTCTTTTATGACCTAGCCCTCTCCTACCTTTCCGGCTTTTTTCACACCTATCTCCCTGACGTGTGCTCTTTAATCCGGTGACACCGGCCTCTTGACTGTGCCAGGAACAAGACTCTTCACCTCATTCTCTGGCTGTCTCCCATTCCTGGAATGCTCCTCGTCCCTTCCTGATCCAACTACTGATCTCCCTGGATTCCTTTAACTCCCAACTAAAATTTCACCTTCTACAGGAAAATCAGGTCCTTCCCTCTGATAATTATTTCCTGTTAATCCTGTATAGAGTCTGTTTTGTATATATTTGATTGCATGTTTGTGAGCACCTTGGGGACAGGACTGTGTTTTGTCTGTTTTTGTATCCCCAGCTCTTAGCACAGTGCCTGGCACACAGTCAGTGCTTAATAAATGCTTATTGGTATTCGCAGTTCCTCCCAGCTTTGTATCACCTACATATGTAATAAGCATGTCACTGGTGACTATAGCAATCATTGAGAGAAGACATGACTTTGAATTTAGTTGTATCATCATTTGTTAACTGTAACCACAGTTAAATCGCTTGTCACCCTCAATTTCCTTATTTATAAAATGGGGGAAATATCTACCTCATGGCACTGTTTTAAGGAAAATGCCATAATGTGTACTTTTTTTGTTAATATATCTTATGGCCCATACTTAGTGGTCCACAATGGCCAAATGGGCCCAGTCCAGATTCCCAACTATTAGTTCTGACTGGAGTTAAACACATGTAGTCACGCACGCGCACACACACATATTCACCAGAAACTTACTTTGATACTTCAAACGCTCCATGACCTCATCAATGCGGCTCTACCCTCCAGTAGCACAGACCACAAATCATTCGTGTCCTTTCTTGGTTTGACTTCTGTCCACGTTCTTCCACAAACACTGGGGGCTTCGTCTCCTCTAAATCAGTTTAAATTGTGTGGTAATGAGGAGCATTCGTGTCTTCTTATGGTTCCCACTACATGATATCCCCTCTACCTTTTTCGATCCTACATCTCTTTGATGATGTCTTTTATTTTGCTTCTTATTTAGGAATACTGCAGTCTATTCACACCCACAATGTATCTCAACATCGTCCCCCTTTGAAGAGAGTATTTGGGGAAGATGGCAGAGTAGGTCGGAAAATTTCAAGCTCACCAGATTTCCCCCACAAACAAGACAAAATAGTGCGTCAGGGAACATTTAGAGTGGTAAAATTAAACAAAAGCTGGGACAGAAAGGTAGGCCTCCTAGGACATCTGGGACATCCCATCCTGGGAGATTTAGTCCCTGGTCCCTGTGAAGTGTAAACACCTCCAGGCTAGTTCAGCAGGACCAACTTTGAACAAATGATAGCCTAGAATAGCAGATAGATGTGATCTTTGAGTGGTTGTCATTGATTTCTGAAATATGTTGAAGATTGGGACAAATGTCCCAATTTTCAAAAAAGGGAAAAGGGTGAGGTCTGCAAACTACAGACTAAAGATCCTGACACAGTTTTGGAAAAAGTTTTTAGGCCACACTAAGTGTATGGGGTAGCTAATCCACTCTCATCCTGGAGCTGAGAATCCTTCCCATTCTCTAGGAATGGAGTATGTAATCTCTTGTGATACTGAGTTCCCCATCGCTGGATGTCAAGTGAAATCTTCAGTTATGCTGCAGAAGGGGTTACTGAAAGAGTATTGATGGTAAGATGACCTGTCAGGGACATTGTGGAGGGAAGTTAATCAAGTATGATGTTGCACTAGATGTTCCCGTATATATAGAGGCATGTGTACGTATATACACATATGTACAACATGCATGTGTATACACACCTGTATACATAACATATATATGCATGTACGTACATATTTGTATTCAGAAACGTAAGGAGAACACTGTCACTCCAGATTGAAGCTCTATTTGCTTCTTACTGTTCTAGCACTTAAGTTATGGCCTAAAGCTTTCAGAATTCAAATCCATTCATATGGATTGAATTTCGATACCAAATGAGCATAAATAGCTCTTCATATTTTTATGTCAGTTAAGCCTCAAAAGTTGCATAGCAACAGGAAAGCTGATCCAAACTGGTGGGCATCTTAAACTAATTCTGCTATCTAAAATAGAAATTGTAGTTTTCATAGAATTATGGCTTATTTGAAGCACACTGTAATTCTCTGAACTAAAATAAAAACCTTAAATGCATAACCAGAAAAAAGCTGTCTAAGAAAGGGAATATGCTGCCTTAAAAAGCTAATGGTGTTTCACAGACTCTGTAGTGCATGTTAAGGATGATGTCGAATTGCTTTAGACTATTCCTTTGACCTTGTTGAAATGTACTCTTTGTGAAGCCTGTTCTCATTGTTCTTAATTTTTGTACCCTCTTGACACAGTGAAGAAGGCCCACCATTTAGAGTTGGAGGCCCTTGGCTTTAATGCTAGCTCGGTCACTTGCTACTGGAATATTCCTTAATCTTTTCTCATCTAATTCTTAATCTAGGAGCAGAGGAAGCACTGGATCCTACACCACTTAGTGCTTGGAGCAGTCCTCATCTTTGCAGGATCATGCTTCTCCTTAAGTCACTGGGGAAGGCTAATCCCATGTGGGACACTACCTAGTTCCCTTTTACCTTTCCAGTGTTTTTATACCTTATCCTCCATGACTGACTCTATAATCGAGTGACACTGGTCTCCTTCCTGTTCCTTCCACAGGACATTGCATCTCCCAATTCCAGTGAGGGGAAGCAGGAGAGATGGTGCCCTGGCCATGCAATATCCTGCAAACAGGCTGGCAAATTATACTATTTGAAGCTGTCAATCCATTTTCATCTGTCTAGTAATGCCACTGACCAGCTTTCCAAAAAAGCCCTGAGTGTGAAAGGTGAGAAGATAGGCTTATTTACAAGAGTTTTATTGCATCCTAGCTTGTTGTAGGTGTGCACTGTTTCACCTGGCTAGGATGGCCGATCATTCACCCGAAAAGGAATGTTGTGTTCTTGGCTGAATCTGGCACTTTGAGATTGGTTTCTGTACCAAGCACATGTCAAAGTGGGGAGGGCCTTTTTCTCCCTTCGTCAGGTATATATCTCAAAGTGAGTTTTTGACAAGGAGTTAAATTTGTGTTGAAGTGTAACAATGAAGACCCTTTTCATGTGAAAATGAAACATGGCTTGCGGAAATTGTATTTGTCTACAAACACAGTCCACTAAGGTACAGAGTTAAATGGAAATTTGAGGAAAAAAATAATTTAAGAAACATCACTCTCCTTATACATTCTAAAGAGTTCATAGAAAGAGGACTTTGGGGTCTCTCCTGAAAAAGGTGGGGAGCTGGAGAGAATGGCTAGCAAGATTGTTTCTTTGATGCTGAAAGGCATATAAATGAGAAGACCTGACATTCATGCAGACCTTTGTATGCATTTTCTTATCTGCTCCTATGAGGTCAGTACTAAGGGTATTGTGATTCCTATGTTTTATGTAAAGAAACTGAAAGTTTTTGAGGAATTATGACTCCAGGGCGCAGTACATAGAGTAGTAGACTTGGAGTCTGGGAGACCAGAGTTCTAATCATCAGTCACACACTGGCTATGTAACCCTGGGCAAGTCACCGTTTCTCAGCCTCAGTTTCCTTTGCTAGAGATGAACTTTAATGCCCCTTACAGCTCTCTATCTACGATCTGCCCATGGTCCTACAGTCAGGAGGTCAGAAGTTTGGTTTCCTTTTCTTGTGATTTCTGATCCCCCTATACCATAATCCCCCCATAAAGGACCTCAGTGATTTAATCTTAAACCTTACATATAAAGAGTCCTACAGAAGCAAAGTTTTCATTACAAATAATTCTTTTTCCTCTGTAAGACTTGTGAATATACGTGTTATTTTGGAGACGAAATCTGCATGTGTGAGTAATTTAGACTGCCTGAATAAAGGCTCTAATGGAGAACATGAAAAGGAACAACAAATGCATTTTATAAAATAAGAACCGAAGACCATGAACTTTTTTTTTTAATATTATCTATATAAAAAATAACGAGCGATTTACAGTTCTCTCTCTGTCTAATCAGAACCTCAAGTATATATAAAGGTACTGTACAATATATAAACATTTACAACCAGCACGTCCGTTTTTGCTTAGTGTTCCAAAGCCATGTTGCTAAGTCATGATACATTAAGTACAGAGACAGGTTCTTAGAAAGGAAGAGCCACATCAGACGGACAACATATGACGTCAAAGTTATGTCACAGTTAACAACAAAAGAAACAGTCACTGCAGAGTTATGGATGACAGGGAAAAGAAACCATTTTGGTGACACTAATGCTTAGCCTATAGCATAGCTCCTAATTTTGTTCTATAATCAAAGGATTATTAGAAGTGTGTGCATATAAGGTGCATATGATGAAAAAGAGATCCAAAAAGTTTCACTGAAGGAGACATTTCATATCTACAGTGGTTAAATTCAGGAATATTAAAGAGCTTCACAGTCAAACTCTAAGAGAGAAGGCTTTGCGAATGGTGTATCTTGTAGCAACAAGATGGACTGAGGGTGATGTGGTTTTGGGACAAGTCAAATGCCCCATAAAAACTATGTATTTTGAAAGTATTTTTTCATTTATATTTACTACTGAATGTTGTTTTAGGGAACTGAAAAAAACCTATCGCTATCTTATATATTTAAAACTGCACCTAGCCCTACTGTCCAACTGAGCTAGTTGTGTTTGACTGGAACTCTAAAATTTTAAAAAAACGTACACAAGCTGAGCACACATCTCCTAATGAAGAAATTGGTTTCTATGAAAACTTAACACGAAAGTCCAAGTATATAAGTGTTCTCTGCTTTTGATACACTCTACTCTGCTATCTGCAAACTGGATGGGACCTCATTTGGTTTTCCTCTTTGAGAGGAGACCCTGAAAAGTTCATGTTAGTGTCCTTTTGCTCCTGGCGTTTCTATGAATGATGAACCTCACACAAGTGTTGTCAAATAAACTGGTACTCAATCTGTGTAGGAATGCTGACATGGGTATACTGATTGGAGCCCCAGGTAAGCCTGCAAAGTATCTTGATTCTTCAACTATAGTCCCAACTAGTCAAAAACAAAGAAGGGGTAGTATGTTGCCTTAATCAGTAACAGGAAATATTTCCCATGCTTTATGTCATTATGAAATGAATGAAAAAGAGGCAGGGTGTTCCTGAGGTACTTTAACTATATCAGGTTGAAGAAAACAAGAAGTAAGCTTTTTATTGCTTAATACTTCCTTGATGACTTTGGACCAAAAAGTTGTAGGTAACTATATTTTTGCAGTTAGAGTTTCTGGAAGCATCTTAACAGATCAGACTAAAAAAAAAAGTATTTTGCAGAAGTTAAAACCCAGTTTGAACCAATATATTCCTTCCTTTAAAAGTGATGATAGTTTGGGGCTTTATAAAAAAATCAATTGAAAAAGTTAATTGGGGGGGGTTATCAGTGGCTTTTTAAAGAGACCATTATCACCTTTCAATGAGGAATTAACAGAACCTCCTCGATGATCAGCAAGAACGCAAATATTTCTTTCTGTACACATGCAACATGCTACTGAAAACACAGGCTTCCAAACCAAATTTTGCTTTTCCACTGCTCCAGAAACATCAGAGGAGGCTAAAACAGACAAGATATACAGTTGATAACTTGGCACAAGTACAAGGAATGAGTCACGGTCACATTGGCAATACAGACATCATTTTGTTCAGACACTCACAATACAATCCAAAAGCCTTAGAAGTGCAATGGCAAATGAGCAGCAGTAGATTGCCTTCCTGAAGGTCAGGGACATTAGTGAGGGGAGAGAGAAAAAAGAGGGACAGGGAGGCAGATTCTGAGTAATCCTACAAGTCCTTCATGCAGCTTAGTTAACTTAGTGATCAAATTAAAATGTGTGGTTTATGCCTATTCTCAGACCTTTTTTTCTTTTGAAAAACAAAACAAAAAAGAAAAAACAAAAACAGAACATTTTTTTCCTTTTCAATTTTAGACAGTTAGAGACGTTTCTCAGTCACACCAGGGACTCTGCTTGCACTGGGCACTTTCCAAGGTCCGGGAGTTATTGGGGCTTTCTTAGCTGGAGAAGTACTTCCAGATTTGAAGCCCTCACTATCTTTTTTTTTCTCCACTTTCTCTTGGTCTTTTTCTTTGTGTTCTCCTGCCTTGTTCTGAATGACTGTCTCTTCAGGATCTAACTTCGGAGGTTTTTTTGACATTTTGCTACTTGGTGCTGTTTTGGATTTGCTACAACTTATTTCTCCAGAGTTTGCTTTCTTTCCTTTTTCATGATCAGGTACTACTTGGCTGCCAGGCTCACTAGCTTTTTTGGATGGAAGAGACTTTTCATCCATTTTCTGGCTTTTTTTCTCTGGGGAATAGGTTTCATTTTTGCCAGTCTGGTTTTGCTTCGGGTCTTTCCGAGAGACACCTGGCTTTTCCTTCTCGTTTTTGATCTTTTCAGGGCTCTTCACTGGCCCGTCTTGCAACCTGGCATCAGTGTTTAGTTTGTCTCTAATTACTTCCGTCTTTGGCTGCTTTTGGGGGCTGGCAGATCTTCCTCTAGGCTTTCTTGAATTATCTCTTCTGGAACTTTCATTGTTGCCAACTTGTACATTTTTATTTTCCCTTTTTCTGGGGCTCAGCGACCGATCTTTGGGTCTTCTTTTAGGGTCACCCTTTAAAGGACTAGCTATTTTCTCTCCATGTTCTCCTGAAGATCTATTAACTGACTTTTTGGGACTAACAGATCTGCCTCTTTTTGTGACAACATCATACACAACTTCCTGAAGGTTTTTCTTCTCACTGTGCCCTTGACTACTGGGTAGAACCTTTTTATTCCCATTTTTTTGGACAGAAGGTTGATGCTTTATTTCAGAAGTGTTCTCACCCAGAGGGTTTGTCTTCACTGGCAGAGCATCCTTTACTCCTTCTGCTTTTTCACGTATCTGAACTCTTGCTAAAGCTTCTTCAGATACTGGTACATGAGAAATTTCAAATATGGAAGAAGAATGTGAAGATGGGAAATATGGTGACTGTTCATCATAAATTATGCTTGAAGATGAAGGATTATAAATATCCCAATCACCTAAAAATGAATAAATAAAATGCATTAGATTACAGAGTATTTATTTTCCTTTCTGAAAAATTTCTACAACTTTGACAGCAATTTTTTATGTATCCTAAAAATTTTAAACCCTCTGTTTATAAGTAAGTACCTGAAGATGTAAAGACAAACGTGCGCCTGCACGGAACACCCAAGATTTGTGTGTGTATATTTCCACATGTATAAATGGGTATATTTGAAAAATAATGTCAAGGTAGCAGTTTTGGGAAATGAATTATTTAAATATGGTAAATATGTTTGCTTTAATGATAAGGTCTAGTGTGTAAAGAATTTAACTTTCAGTTGCTATCAGTGAATATTCAGCCTTCAGAAATTGTCAAATTGTTTGCTAAAGAGCGTAGGAGGGCTGCATAATTCATCTGCAAGCTGGTAACCAGGTAGATAGAGTCTTTGAAATTAGGTGGTAGGAACTTGTAAATAACAACCCTTGCAACAAGCTGTCAAATTTAATGCCAAAAGGAAACTGAAACATGGAGGAGAGGGGAGGAACAGGCTTATTGTTTTTAATTAAAAAGAAAAAATAAAGACAGAAATGAATCAAAAGACATGCAAATTTACCAAGTCTTTTTAAGGAAAGACCAAGAAAAGCCCTGAAAGCCTTAATGCTGCTCAGGTTTCACGTAGGAGCAGAGA
Source organism: Bettongia penicillata ogilbyi (assembly GCA_023548195.1). Taxonomy (NCBI): domain Eukaryota; kingdom Metazoa; phylum Chordata; class Mammalia; order Diprotodontia; family Potoroidae; genus Bettongia; species Bettongia penicillata. Next base: position 5,900,354 of record JAJHZJ010000683.1, read on the forward strand.
CCGGAAGGAGCCAAACCTGAAGGAGGAAGAGAAAAAGCCTAGGACTATGTACAAAACACAGAGCAGTCAGCAAAGATGTCACCAGGATTGTGATTTTTGAGTAGAACATGAAAGAGAATCACAGGATGAGAAGGGGCCTGCCAAAGCCACATCTACACTTTCTTCTCCATCCCCAAAGCGTCGGGTAGTGTGGGCACTGTCCTCAATTTGGCTTCAAGAACCATCAACTTGGAATTACTTTCAAATGATCTGGAAACAATCGGGGCATGCCGGTAGACATGGTCCTGGGTTCACCATCTCTGTCTCCAGTTACCTGATTATAGTCGATTGTGCCAGAGCCCTTGTTACTGTACTGAGGAAAGACTCAGGTGACAAACATCTCATTGGAAGGAAATCAATTATATTTGTGCATGGTCTATAATTTATCCAAAGAAGACAGGTAGTTGGGATGTTGAGGATGGAGACTGAAGCAATACTTCCCATAAAGAATCCTTTAGCGCACACTAAGAGGTAGCAGCTATTTCACTGGGCCTCTTGGAGGCCAAGCTCTTCCACCCACAAAACTGAAATCCTAATACTTGTGCTGCCCACCTTATGGTAGTGCCATGAGGAAAGCACTCTGTAGACTGCAAAGTGCTAGGAAAGTGTGAACTTTCATGGCATTTTAAGTGGTTTCCTTCATTGTCAGGATATACATGAAGTTGGTTTATTTCTCTGTGTTTGTTTCTCCACATAAGCAACTATTTTTTTCTCTAAATTCAAAATTCCTATTACAATACCACATCTCAATAAAAGTACTATCTGAAGCCATTTATGCTGCAAAAATATCAACAAGTTCCCTGTGGAATAAGCTTCAGGGTTCTGTCATCTTCAGTCCTGACCTAATCTCATGCTGGTCACTCACCTGCCTCCTTCTGATGACCAGCAACTCCCTCTCCACAGCTCCCAACCTATTCCTTTCAACCACCACTCAAGATACCTTCCACACTTACCATGGTCAGGGATCAAGCCAGTCCCTGGCCTCAGGAGAAGAAGAACTTTATTTCCTCCGGCTTGGATCAGCTCGATTGCTCGAGTATGGGTAATACCTTGTGTAGGTTCCCCATTGATTTCAACAATCTGGTCACCAACCTAGAAAGGAAACAGTCATGTAAGTGGGGTTAAATTGTGGGTCTTCTCTTTGAAGCCCATATGGCCATTACTCCTTGGTTAGTGAACTTTATTGGCACCATTTCCTGGTGACCATTCCTCCTTGGACGCTGATGAACCCTGGAAAGAGTCTCAAAATTAAAGAACATCCAGTTTTACTTACTGTTCCATAATTAACCTCAGAGTAATTTAAAGTTCTAGTTTAATCATTTTTTTAAGAATTAGAGAAGGTATATAATCATGAGGAAACTGCCTAGATATTAAGACTCCTGAATTTTATTTCTGTATTTTTCAGCAACTGACAGAAAACGTCCTCTGCCCTAGAAAACATCACCCAAGTGTAATGTAATGAAAAATCTTCTCACTTTGAACCGAGAGGATCTAGATCTGAGCCCTGATTACAAACCCCTCCCCCCATTCCTCTGATTCTCAGTTTACACTCATGCTCAAAATGAGAGGGTTGCAATATCTGATCTTTAAGATCCCTTCCAGATTTAGTCTCTAAACAATTGTTATCTAATGCTGTGGGACTTTATGAAGATCGGTCTTGGAAGGAACTGATGAGGAAGATGTCCTTTTGCATCCTCTGTGTTATGGATTCCCAGAGATTTGTTCCAACGACTCTCTGCTATGGTTATAACTGTGCAAAGATAGGAGTGATCTCTTGCTAAGCTTATAAGGAAACCACATGATATACGGATACTTCTATTTCAAGGATGCATGATCTTGTCAATTGTGGGTGTTGCCTGTGAAGATGCCAACTGTAACCCTCTACACCTCAGCAGACAGTCTTCACAAGTTGCCTCAACACCCTCCCCCCCAAGCCCTGAAACAACATTCTGGGGACTAGACCCCTTGAGAGCTGAGAGGGTGTGACATGCCCAAGGTCCCACAGCCAGGATGTCAGTGGATTACAGGGTTAGAACTGAAGGGTATCTTAGGAGCCATAAAGTACAACTCCCCTGTTTTATACATGAGGAAACTGAGGCTGACATTCAGTGACCTACCCAGGGTCACATCGCTAGTGAGTGTCTGAGGCAGAATGTGAACTCAGGTCTTCCTGACCCCAAGCCCAGAGCTCTGTCCCTTGCCTGGGTAGGGACCAGAGGCAGAACCTGATGCCAGATCTATCTAGCTTCAAGACTGACTTAATAAATGGAAGATGCAATTACCGAGCTACTTCTAGTAATACTGAAAAGTCATGGTAAATGGGAAAGGTATCACAAGATTTGAGATTTTCAAAAAAGAGAAGGGAACAGTTTGTAAACTACAGGTTCATGAGCTTGACTGGGATTTCTGGGAAGATCCCAGAACAGATTATGAAGGAGGTGTTTAAGTGAGCATTTAAAAAAGGGCCATGGTGAATGTAAAGAACATGGTTTCAAGAGAGCAAGTTATGTCAGACTAACCTCATTTCTTTTTTCAATAGAATTACTAATACAGTAAATAAAGATAATATTCATGAATATAGTTTTATCTATATTTTAGCAAAGCTTTTTATAAAGTATCTCATACTATGTTCATGGCAAAGATGGAGAGACATTAACTAGTTGATAACACAACTGGATGCTGCTTCCATGACTGAACTTAATGGTGCAATATCCACAAGGCAGGAGATTTCCAGGGCTGGGTTCATTTCTGGGCATCATGATTGAAAAAGAATACAGATACGGATACACACTAGACAGTATTCCAAAGGAAGAAACGAGGACAGTTAAGAGCTGTCAGTTTCAGTCGTCTGAAGATCCATTATGCTAGTTCTGTTTGACCCCAAAGGAGAGAAGTTCCAAGGATACTTGGTTGAGGATTGGTGTCAAGAAAAACAGCCTCAACTCTTTGCAGCTGATAGTAAAGTATATGTAGAGAGCCTTAGAGAATCAACTAAAAAGCTACTTAAAATAATGAACAGCTTTAGCAAAGTTGCAGGATATAAAATAAACCCACATAAATCCTCAGCATTTCTACATATTATTAACAAGGTCCAGCACCAAAAGATAGAAGGAGAAATTTCATGTAAAGTAATTGTAGACAACATAAAATATTTGGGAGTCTATTTGACAAGAGAAACCTAGGAATTATATGAATGCAAATACAAAACACAAATATAGTCAGATCTAGATAACTGGAAAAAAAATCAGTTGCTCATGGATAGGCCAAGCTAATATAAAAAAGTGACAATCCTACCTAAACAATCATAAAATTTATTTGGAACAACAAAAAGTCCAGAACATGAAGGGAAATGACGACAAGAAATGTGTGGGAAGCTGGCCCCGGCCCTACTAGGCCTAAAACTGCGTAACAGAGTGGGAACCATCCGGCTGCTTAGAAAAAGAGTGCTGGGCCAATGCAGTGCACTAGGTACACAGGATGCAGCAGTCAACAACCACAGTAATCTACTATTTGATAATCTCAAAGACTCCAACTTGTGGGATCACAACTCATTATTTAACAAAAACTACTGGGAAGACTGGAAAACAGTGTGTGAGAAACAGGCACAGATCAACATCTTACACCGTACACTAAGATAAGGTCAAAATAGGTACATATTTTAGACATAAAGGGTAAGACTAAGTAAATTAGGAAGTAAAGAAGAGTTTACCTGTCAGATCTATGGAGAAGGGAAGAATTTATGACCAAACAAGAGCTAGAGAACATTGTAAATGGAAAATAGATAATTTTGGTTACATTAAATTAAAAAGTTTTTCACAAAAAAAGGCAATGCAACCAAAATTAGAAGGGAAGCAGAAATCTGGGAAACAATTTTTACAGTCTCTGATAAAGGTCTCATTTCTAAAATATACAGAGAGCTGAGTCAAATTTATAAGAATACAAGTCATTCCTCAGTTGATAAATAGTCAAAGGATACAAACAGGCAATTTTTAGATGAAGATATTAAAGCTATCTATAGTCATATAAAAATACTCTAAATCACAACTGATTAGAGAAATGCAAATTAAAACAACTCTAAGGTACATGACACCTATCAGATTGGCTACCATGACAAAGCAGGAAAATGATAAATGTTGGAGAAGATGTGGGAAAATTGGAATATTAATGCACTGTTGGCAGAGTGGTGAACTGATCAAACCATCCTAGAGAGCAATTTGGAAGTATGCCCAAAGGGTTACAAAACTATGCAAACCTTTTGACCCAGTAATACCACTTCCAGGTATCCCTGGAGGTAGATCCCAAAGAGGTCAAAATTTAATTTTTTTAGTATTGTTATTTTTCCAATAGCAAGAGTTTATTTTCCCTCCATTCCCTTGCCCCTATCACTGAACAATTTTAAAGAAAAAGAAAACATTATGGACATGTCCAATGTGAAAATCTGTTTTGTTTGATCATACATATTTGTAAATCTTAGGATAAATTTAAACTTAACAAAAAACTTCTGATGCTAAATTATTTTGGCACAGCAAAGAAATCCCAACAAAACAATTGAGCCTTTCTCAAAACACAATTCGAAAACAGTTAAGCAGAAGAACATTAAAAAGTGATTCCAACTGATAGTATGATAACTTTATACCTTCAAGAGTTTGTTGCGAGGTAAAAGAAAGGAAGAGTTTGCTTCACCTTTCCTAAGACAGTACCAGAGTTGTCCAGTGTGTATGATCTGAGATTTGCAGCTACTCAAGACAACTTTACAAAGTTGTTGTCACTAAACGTATTCTTCTTTTGTTCTGTTTTCCTCACCCCTGTCACTTTATACAAGTCTCCTCACATTTCTATGAATTGTTCACAGGCTTCTCACCCATCTTTGACCTGGACTAGACAGGTACTAACAATTTAACCCTTTGGTACCAAGAGTTCCTACCCTTGGGACCTATTGTCCTCACTGCTGGCTGCTTCTGTTGCTCTCTGTATGTAGGAAGTACTTAATAATTTTTTTGTTGAAATTAAATGAATTAGTCTGAAACCTATTTTCCATATTTATAAAATGGAGTTGGTTGTTGTGAGGAAAGTGCTTTATAATATTTTATATTGCTAATGGAACTCTTACAAAAGCTTTCCAAGGTCTATTTTTCTAGTGTATGAAAACTTGTAATTAAACAAACTTACCACCAGGTGTCCTTATCTTTTAACATTATAGAAGCTAATGGACCTTTGTCCCAAAATACATTTTTCTTTTGAGAAGAGGAAGGGGGGTGGGGGAATAAAAAAAGAAAGATAGGGAAGGAGGGATGAATAATCAACCTAGGGCCAGATGCAAATTAAAAGCAACTTAGTATTTCTGAGAAAGACATAAACCTGCAGAACCTGGAAGACAGGTGGTGACTGTTTTTAACCAGTAAATGTAAGTAAAATTTAGTTCCTTTTTATGACAAGGAATGAGGGAAATGATGGGGGAGGAAGAGAGAAAAGAAGAGATATATGAAGGAATGAGACCAGTAAGACAAGTAAGGGAGATACTAAGGAATCAGGGAAAGACAGTGATTATTCTTTAGCTAATACTGCTTTTACGCTATCTTTCTGGTACATGCACAGAATGTCTCTCCTGGTGTTAGCCCAGGCAGAGATGCTGCCTCTGGGAGAGGAGTGGTAATATGTAACGCTACTGGGAGTGCCTTCAAAAGACTGTTACCACATGGTCGGGAGGAGTCTCTTTTTTACTGTCTACAAAATCAGAACTGGGGGCATGAGTTAGCTTTGGCCTAGGCTCTTAGGCCATTTTCCTTTGACTGTTTTTCTTGGTGAATCTCTGGATTCCTTCACTCACAGTATACAGAGAAAAACAACGATTTAAGGGGAAAGACCTTGGAGCCTTCTCCCCTATGAGATAATGCAGAGGCCCTATGGAATAGGCCTTGGAATGTCTGTTCTTTTCTATTCTGGGTGAAGGGACTGGAGTCTCTGACCTTGAGAATTCTGAAAGGTCAGGAGGGCACTCAAAGCTGGTGTTCCAGAGTCTGGGCTTTGTAGCTAGCACAGTATCAGGACCAAGAGGAGCAAAGAGTGACCACCTTTGGGACCCCAGCTCGGTAGTAGCTGAGACCTTGGAGGACATGCTGTATATGGGTATACACTTAGTGGGGTCAATATTGTACAAGAATTTATCTAAAACTGTATATCCTGAGTCATGGGGAGCAGGAGAATTGTTTACACTACTGTTTTTGCTCTAACTTCAAAGTAAGTGTCTCTTACTTTGATCCTCATTATAACACAAGAAAGTGATACTGTTACTGTTCTCATTTTGCACTTGAGGAAACTGAGGCAGACAGGTTAAATGACTTGCCCAGTACTCTTATACTGTACCACTTCCTCCCTCAGGTGGTCTGTGGTGTACTCAAACAATACAACTTTTGCTTTTGCCTTCAGTGGTCTTTACCCATAGGTTCTCTCTCTGGTTCTTAGAAACTGGGTTAAACAGAACTGGGGCCCATGTCCTGAAGCCTAATAGTGGGGAACCTAGGTGGTAGCACCCCACTGGCCTGGCTTGCCAGAAGTTGTGGATCTGGAAAGAATGTTGGGACAGGACAAAGCCAAAGGGAAATGTGCAATGCCTATCTGCAGTACTGCAAACGCAACCTGCTTCATGTTTAGATGTCTGAGTTTCAACCTCCAAAGAGAGGATAATAATAGTTATGACCTGTGCTACTACTTGGGGTTTTAAGCTTTTTTTTTTTTTTGTTAAATATCTATTTGTGATTCTTTGTGGCTTTTTAAAGCATTTCTTACATGTGAAATACTTCTCCTTCACCTGATCTAAGTTTTACACTGGGTACCTTCTACTTCCCTCTTTTTGTGAGATACTTGACATGAACCAAGGCCCTAAATGTTAACTAATTTTACCTTGACATCTGGGGTGGGGGTATAAAGCTCGAAAGAGCATGAGAAAAGGAGGATGTAGCAGTGGTGAAAAAACTCAGAAATAGCATCACTTTCATGTGTTGTAATGAGGCTCAAATGAAATAATATTTATAAAATGCTTAGTACAGTGCTTGGCAAACAGTAGGTACTACATAAATGCTTATTCCCTTTCCCTGTACCCATCTAGATAGAAAAAAGAAAGAGATGAGGAGTTTATACGTAGTACACAAATCATGCATGGTAATAAGATGTAGTAGAGATCGTAAATCTGAATAATAATTCAGAAAAATTGCTGGAATTTTCTGTCAAAAGCAGTAGCTAATAATTTCTTGACTTGCCTTAATGATAATTCTGCCCTTCAACAAGCAGAAGAACCAACCAAGAAAATGTGACCTTGGACATTGACTTGATTGTCCCCAACACTCTGATGGGACCTTTGGGAGATAGTGTTGCTGTTTAGTTGTTTTCAGTCACGTCTGACTCTTTGGGACTCCAGGGGGCGGTTTTCTTGGCAGAGATACTGCAGTGATTTGCCATCACCTTATGCAGATCATTTTGTAGATGTGGAAACCGTAGCAAACAGGGTTAAGTGCCTTGCCCAGGGTCACAAAGTTACAGTAAGTGTCTGAGATTGGTTGTGAACTCAGAAGGATGAGTCTTTCTGGCTCTAGGGCTGGCACGCTATCTAATTAACCATCTAGCTGCCCCAAGAGACAGTACCACCTCAGCTTAGATTGTGGAATGCACTGAAAAAAAACATACCACCCAGACTCAGTCGGACATGTGCTCCACATGATGACACAGTGCATCTACAGGGTTTTAGAAAGGGTTTCAATAGGACACATTTTTCTGATAGGGAAGAAAAAGGAGGCACTGTCTAGTTCCGTGGCTATGGGCCTTTTGCTGGCCTTTCAGTTTCAGTTTTCTCATCTGTATAACGGAGACCATTATATTCCCACATCAGGTCCCATTTCCTCATCTGTAAAAACAGCTAGTTGATGATGATATTTTCTTCAGGTTTAAGTCTATGATCCCATTACTTTCTCTTACTAACACATCTTGTGTCTTTATCTTTGACAAGACATAAAACAAACTGTGGTTCCTTAAAACTAGATCTTGCTGCTCCTTGGAGAAATGAAAAATTCTCCCTTTGGCAGTGTTCCTGAGAACCACTTGTCCTGGTTCTTCCAATTTATGGTACTATAATTCCTCAGAAAGTCCTTTTTGTTAATTCTTTTGCTCTTAAAACTCTAAATTTTAAGTAAAAAAAAAAATGTCTTTTCTCATTGGCCAAAGTCAATAATAACGTAACTCTAAAACGGTGTAACTGGCACATTTCACTAAGCAGAACAAAAGCAATCTGATCATCATAATCCAAGGAGGATTAGAAAAATCAGATGACAAGTTATTTTCCTGCTTCTTACAATCAGTGGCTTTCTTGGAAAATTTATTCTCTAGTCTCAGACGCTGGCGGTTCAAGAAGAAAACATTTTAAAAGGTGGCATAGAGAGAGTGCAGCAAATAGGAGCTAACTCACATGAATTCTCCCATCTTTAATGGCAGGACCATCCTCAGCAAGTCGAAGAATGAATAACCCCATGTTATATTCCTTTCCTCCACGAAGACTAAATCCAAAGCCTCTTGGGCCTCTTTCTAGTTCCACAGGATAACAACCAAGATTCTAAGGCCATACAGAAGGAAAAAAGTAAGATAAACTTGTTTTTATGTCCTTTTAATGTTAAATAAACAATCAAAAGTTGAAAAGTAATATTTACAAATGAGGAACCACACTCAAAATGCATGTTGAAGGAAGTCTCCTACTGAAAAGATTTCAGATAAACAAATACCTAATAGGTCATGACAACATTCAAATTAATTTGAACACGATCAGATTTCACTGTCTACAGCAGTCATCTATAGCGTGCATTGGGACAATTTAAAAAAAAATTTTTTAAATTTTATTTTCAGTTACAAATTCTCTTCTCCCCACCCATGGAGAAGGCAAGACACAGGATACACATCATACATATGAAATCAAGAAAAACACATTTCCACATTAACCATGCTGTGGGGGGAAACGAGGTGGAAAAGTAGGGACATTCTTCTAAAAGGTACCATTTTGAAAAGCCTGAAGCAGGCTATAACTAACTCTGAAGAAGAAGGTTCCTGTGCTGAAAGTGTAGTTATGCTCCTATTGTTTCATAAGCATTTTTAACCAAAAGCTTACCTTTTCTCAATCAGATGGCAAACTCAAGGAGAAGAGGGATTGGTTCTTTAACTTTTGTATCTTTTTAGAGTGCCAATTATAAAACTGTATGGGGAGCAATAAAAACTCATGAAGGAATATGTTTAGAATATTCTAATCCTCCACATTTACAATCACCTACTCTGAGTTGCTTGGAGTACGATTATCTTAAAAATAATGCCATGGACTTAGCACCCCTGACAATCAGTTAGGTGTACAGGACACAGGGGTGGGTTTTAGTTACCTGATTGTGCCGATTACCCACAACTGAAATCAAAGCTGTATCAGGCTGGGCAAGATGCTTGTGGTCAGACCATGACAGCCTGTAAGTCGTGGAAACATCTTTCCCAATTTCACTTTCTAAAACACTTCTGCAAGAGAGAGAAAGCAGGAATATAGCACAGCCCATACTCAGTAAGGGAAGAGATCTGTGTGTGTATATGGTGCACGGAGAACTAGAAAACAAACTGGGGGTGATAGCAGATTTGCTTCTATTTTATTCAGAGAGCAGAATGTCTTATCTCCATTGTCTTGGCATTTCTATATGCTATGATGTAAATTCAAGATAAAAATTTGGGCATTAACCCTAACATATCCTTAAACTTTTGTTATCAGAATACTATTTTACGAAGTACATCAGTATGATTGCTATATTAATAAAACTAAAGACCCCAAATTAATATAGATACAGCAAAAATTTGCTGTCAAGTATTTCTAAGATGTACAGATCAATCCTCATGATGTTGCTGAATTTCCATCATCCTACTTCTGGTTTCAGAGCTAGCTCTTCCAACAAATGAGGGCTGTAAATCCAACTTCTGATAGGCATGATGGCATCATTCAGTGCTGGCAGAGCTTCTCTTCCAAAGATGTCAGGTCCAATAGTGGTGAAGCCAGATGCTGCTTTATTAATTCCTGCCAGCATCTACTTGTCAGGCATGGGTTGCTGACAATATTTAGATAGCACAGAATTTGCCAATTTAGTTATATACCCGAATGGGGGTCAATGTACAAATGATTTTTGTTTCCAAACCGTTTTCTGTGCATTCCTAGAAAAATACAGTAAACAAAGAACAACTTGAGAAAAAGCTGCCTCACCGGTCTCCCAATGTGTGACCAGCTTGTGTCTGTCCCATGGGTCTGTGCTGTAGTGCTGGACTTTGCCTGGCTGAGTTTGTTCCTGATGGTGGACCATGATGTTCTGTTCAAAATGGAAAACAGAAAGAAGAATCTGTGCATGAGGGTGTGAAACTGAAGAGTGCCACTGAGAAAAGAACCAATGACTCTTGAATCTTTGACTTCAAAATAAGTGGTGCTGAGGTTAGCTGCCTACAATTTCAACATGAGCATCTTTTTTCCTGTGGTTTTTGACTAATGCATATGTTTCATGGGAACAAGAGGAACAAGTTTCCTCCTGTACAACCTTTTTCCTCTTCTTTGTCGTGACTGCCATACAGATTATAAATCAAAAGCAAAGAGTGAGTTAATTTTCATTTTTCCAAGACAGTTATTTATCTATAGGGTACGTTACAACACATATGTATATACATATACACATATATATATATGAATAGATATGCACACACATATGCATACACATATATCTGTATGAATGGGAAGTATTCATAAGCCCTCTGAAAATGCTTATTTGATCAGAAGAATTTGTGCTATAAAAATAAAAATTATGCCTACAATTTAGGGAATACTGTTGTTCATGTTTCCATAATTTTAAGACTCTGAAGATATGTTTATATTAATCTGTTACTGGGTTACTTTTATATACCTGACAACATGAAGAAATCAATTTTCAAAACCATTCTGTAACATGTAACATGTCTGTGTTTCTACTACTGCCCAGTAATTAAGCAATCATTACCAATGGCAAAATTCAGTCTCAGGAACATCATCGGAACAAAAATCTTTGATTCTTTACCGTAAATACAGGGGTAGCAAATGATACTGTTACAAAGTACCAAATGCAAACCTATTATGGAATTATATTGAGTAATCAATCAAATATTTAATAAATGTCAACTGTATGCAGGGCAAAGGGCCAAGAACTGGGAAAGGTACCAACTTTAGGTGAAATGGTCCCTTCACTTCTTAACTGCTCACTTATTTCTTAATTCTTTAATACTGAACCCCCTCTGGGGAAGCATCTCTACCTTTATCCCAGTTGTTTTCCACCCACAGTCCACGCCCAGGAGCTCTGAAAGCTCTGAACTCCCTAGACCCAATTCTCCTCATCTTTCAGGCTGGCCATTCTGCACTCTGCTGTTGTGTGTTCCCACTGCCCCTTCACTGTCCCCTTCTTCCACCTCTCCTTCAGTAAGAATTATAATTTCAATCAACATTGCAGTGGAAAGGGCGTGTCAATGGACTGCCTCATTGTTTCACTCACCATTCTTGCATCTTTCTACACCTTCTCTTACCTTTCTGAGTCATGTAATATTCCCTTCTCTTACCTTTCTGAGATATCTTTCTCTTACCTTTCTGAGTCATGTAATATTCCCAATTAGAATGTAAACTCCTTGAAGGCAGGGGCTATTTTGTTTCTCACCACACTGCCAGCACAGCAAAGGCCTGGTTCATAACATGCGCTTAATAAATGTTTGTTGACTGAACAAATACCTTTTCATTCAGTCACATCATTTGTACTACACTTATAGTCTGCCTTCTGTTCCTCTTGCCTTATCAAAACTCATTTAATTCAACAATAAACTTCCTCCTAATCAACAAATCCACTTGCCTTTTCTCAGTTCTCATTCTTTTGGACTTGCATGGAACACCTGACACAGCACCATCCTCTTCTTTAATTCAATTAAACAAATAAGTACATAGCATTTACATTCAATTCATTTCAATAAGCATGTTTTAAGAACATAGCTATTGTACAAGGCATTACGCTCAGTGCTGGGGATTCAAAGATAAAATAAAAAAGTCTCTGGCCTCAAGGAACTTACATGCTACTAGGAGAATATAAAATATCAACAAAGCATTTATCTGAATCTTACTGACTCCAAGTCCAGCATCAGATCCATGACACTATGCTATCTCTTAAGAGGAAGAGCTCAAGAAGACTGAAAGTAATGAGAGAAAAGAGAAAGAAGGTCCAGCACAAAACTTTTGGGATATCTATGGTAAGAAGGTGGGGCCTGGATGATGAGCCAGCAAAGAAGACTGAGAATCAATCAGGTAGAAGAACATAAGGGAGGGTGGCCAAATAGTATAAAATTCAAAAAAGATGAGGACAGAGAAAAGGAATTTGGGTATAAAATGTAAGATCATGGGCAACTTAAAGTAAAGACAGTTGGTTTTGCTGGAAGCCAGACTACAAGAGGTTGAGAAATGAATAGGAATTAGATGTGAGGTCATGAAGCAGATGCCTTTTTCAAGGGGTTTGGCTATTGAAAGGAAGATGCAGAGGGAGAGAATTTACAGAAATAGAGTGAAGTGAAGGATTTTTACAGATGAGGAAACACAGGAAGGAGAAAAACCTGTAGATTGGGAGACTAATGATTAGCGAGATCACATATTTGTTTTTTACTTATTTTATTATGAATTTTGACACCAAAAAAACCCAAAAGCATATTTATGTATACACAGCAGAATTCAGAGTATTGCATATAAGAAACCATAAATCTCTATTTTGTATATATTTTTAAAAAGAATATAATAAAAGTGTCAAATTAACTTTCAAGATAGTTTTGCTTGTCTATGCCTCCTTAACTTGTTTCTGTTCTCTTCTGCACATTTAAAGAAAGTTTAAAAAAGCTTAAAAAAAACCCAAACAACATTGACCTCCCCCCCCCCCACTCACAATTAAAAGACCAAGGGGGAAAGGAGAAGGGGGAAGGGTGGGAAAATCTTTGTAACAAATAGGTTTAGTCAAGCAAAATCAAGCTACACAGTGACTGTATCCAAAAATCTATGTCTTTTTCTGCACCTTGAGTCCATCACCTTTCTGTAAGGAGATGGATAATATGCCTCATCATAGATCCTTCAGTCACAGTAATTCAATTAAGTGAATTCTTAAGTCTCTAAGTTTTGTCATTATAATGTTTTATTTTATAAATTACTCTTCCGACTCTGTTCACTTTATTCTGCCTACATCAATTCCTACTACCCAGGATTCTCTGAAATTATTCCTTTTCTCATTTCTTACAGTGCAATACTATTCTAAGACATTCACATACAATTTGTTCATCACTGCCCAAGGGAGAGCCACATCTTAGGCTCTAGTTCTTTTCTTTTTTCCTTTTAATCCCCATTTCAGGGCCAGCAATTACTGCTACAAGTAATTTATGTATATGTCCCATATCTTTCAAAGATATCCCATATCTTTGAAATCACTGGGGTATATGTCCACTAGTGATATTGCTGCCAAAAGGTACAGTTCGGTAGCTTTTCTAGTATAGTTCTAAATTATTTTCCAGAAAGGAAATTCAGAGCTCTGCCAAGATTGCATTAGAGTGGCTGTCATCCCATAACCCAGTCAATGTTTACTACTATATCTTTTGTCATCTTTATCAATCTGATACACGTGAATTCAGTGAAATCTCAGATTTGCATTAATTTTATTACTAATGACTTGGCTTACTCTTTCCCATGGCTGTTAGGAACCTTTAGTTCTTCTGAAAACTATTTGTACCCTTTAATCCATTATTATTGGGGAATGGATCTTATTTTTTTATGTTTGTGCCAATGCCCTATATATCTTGAATGCCATACCTTTATTAAAGCTATTTTATGTTGACTTTAGTAGCTGACCATTTCTTCTTACTCTATATCTACACTGACTTTGTTTACATAAACACTTTTAAAATTTATGTAATCAGAACAATCTATTTTATCTTTTGTCAACTTGCTTCTTTAATGGCAACTCCTCCTCCTTTTCCTCTTCTTTTCTTCATTTGTATTATATTGCACCCAATGCTCACCATGTTATTCTCCACTGTACTTTGGGCTGTCTTCAACTTTATTATTTCGGAGACTCACATGGCTTTGGAGACTTGCAGCCATATAACATCACTGGATTAATATTGTCAAAAAGAAGGGTCTTTATTTTAGGGAGAAGTTTAGGGTCACTAAAATAACTGAACCATTTGTGAAGTTAATCAAGCCTGCCTTTCTTCAGTTCTAGGCCCAGCTCACTTCACAGTCTCTCAGCAGTGTTTTTTCTCTGATACAGCTACCAGTGCAGGAGCTCTTTAGGTTGTCTATGCAATCTAATAATCTAGACAATTTGCCTTTTCCATCCCCTTGTTCTTTTTCTGTGTAGTTAGACCAAACTCATGCTTACCTTCATATGATCTGTCCACCCCTGCTCTCATTCTGTATTTGTCTTCCTTGACCTCTGCATCCTCTGACAGTGAATCACTCTCTTCTCCTAGATATCTCTTCTCTCAAGGTTTTCATGGCTCTGCTCTCTTGTGGTCTTTCCTCTTACCTGTCAGACTATTTCATCTATATCCTCAGATGGATCTTCATTTATGCACATCCACTAACCATGGGAATTATGCAAAGTTTTGTCCTGAGCCCCTTCTTTTCTCTATACTATTGCACTTGATTTCATTTGTTCCTTGGTTTCAATCACCATCTCCATGCAAATGACTCTCAAATCTACAGGTCCAGTCCTGATTTCTCTCCCAGCCTCTGATCAAATATCTCCAACTGCCTACCATATATTTTGAACTGCATGTCCCAAAGACATCTTAAAATCACCATGTCCAAAACTGAATTTGTTAGTTCTCCCCCTGTCCCAACCCTTGTTGTCCAGGGCAGTGGTGTCACATTCAAATAGAAATGGGGGCCTCTAATTTGTACATCAATATCCTTGTGTGCTGAATGTTGACCTAGTTTTAAAATGTAACATTATTTATGTTTTATTGCATTTTTATTCATCTTATTAACTTTCTTTCAATAACATTTTAATCCAGTTTGGGCAAAACTCTGGAATTTGCAGGCTATACATGGCCCCTAAACTACATGTTAGACACCTCTGGTCTAAAGTACCCCATCATCTTCCCATGTGTCTTACTGCCACCCTCTCCCCACCATCCAATCTGTTACCAAGACCTTTCAGTTTCACTTTTGCAACATCTCTAAAACATACTGCTACTACCCTGGTGCAGGCCCTTATCCCCTCATGCTCAGACTATTGTACTAATTTACTGGCTGGTTTACTTACCAGAAATCTCTCCACCCATTCAAGTACATTTTCCATTCAGCCACCAAAGTGATTTTCCTAAAGTGCTGGTCTGACCATGTCAACCCCACTGACTTCCTATCACCTCTAGGATATAAAACAAAATCCTCTGCATGATGTTTAAAGCCTTTCATAACCTAGCCTCCTCCTACCTTCCCAGTCTTCTGGCACCTGATATTCCTATATGTACTCTTCCATTCAGCAACATTAGCCACCTTGCTGTTCCATGAACAAGATGCTCCGTCTCCTGACTCTGGACATTTTCTCTGGCTGTCTCCCATGTCTAGAAAGTTTTCTGCTTAACTCTATCTACTGGTTTCTCTCAACATATATTGATAATGTTCATAGATACTAAAACGTGTGATTTTTAGCACATTCTATCTCCTTTTCCAGGACTCTATCACCACAAATGCCTAAGTAGAAGGGACTACACAAAGGCCATTTTGAAATTTTCTTTGTTTTATATGGTGCTATGGTCAAAGAATTCACTATAAAGTTGCCAACCCTAAGAGTACCTATATTTAAGTGGGTTAATTCTAGGAATGCAGAAATAATGTTGCCAGGATCATTCTTTTTTTTTTTTTTTTTTTTTTTTTTTTTTTTTTTTTATTCAATTAATGAATATTTATTAAGTGTTGCCTTTGTACAGGGCACTGTCTAAGTACTAGGGATACAATGATAAAACTGAACCAATTCCTACCTTCAGGGAGCTTATGTTCTTATATGAGAGACAACATATAACATAAAACTGTATGTAGAATACATACAAAATGAATACAAGATAGTTTGGAGAAGGACACATGAGCATCCCTTGGAGCAATGGAGGCCAGCCCACCCTAAGTTAAGCTCACCTGACTAGCCTATTTTATCTGTAGGCATTGGCTACCTCATACTTTTCATAGGGTTTGACTATGAATCATGGGAGCTAGCATGCCAGGATCATTCTTGAAGTTTTTTCAGCAAGAAAGAATCTGTCAGAATCTGTGCCCCCTTGTCATAGCCTTTGAGAACCCATGGTCACCTTCACACACAGTAAAGCATTAGAAGAGACTTTGGTGGACATTATTAGGGCTTTGGGGGGCTTACTTTAGTCTACTAATGTATACAACCAGCTTTTCTGCATTTTTTAAAATGAGTTTCCTTTTCCCTTTGTTACTGTGTTGTCACTTTATTTGGCCTATTTCATGTTGTTCTGTGGTGACAAAGGGAAGCTGGGCTTAGCTACAGCTGGTCACTTATCCATTTCATAGGAAGTGAAGGTTAACTTTCCTCAGGCACATTTCTGACATGTCACTTCAAAAACCTTCTAGCAATGAGCAGCATGTACAAAGCACACTAACATTTAGGCAGATGCATTAATTAAAACTTTGCCAAATAGAAGAAGCTATAGGAATAGTCAGTCTTTATACAGTGCATGTTCATGTTTTTAAATCACTAACTTCTGAATACTTAATCCAAAGAGAGATGTAGAAAGCATCCGAAATTATTATTAAGTGTTAGGAACTAATATGCCAATTCATTTAAACCCTGTATTTTGAAACATGGAGCTTAAAAGCTAAAATGGTCACTTAGAAGCCAGACTTTAGCCTAAAAAACCTGTTACTATGCAAGAGAAACCTCTGACTCATGGAATAAAATGGAGCTGATAGAAACACAGTCAAGGATCGAAAGATTACAGTAGCTAAATCAAAGTAGCAATTTCTGTAGAGGAAGGTGAAGTATCAAGCTTTAATGCATATGTTGTTATGTATTTTGGCTTCATTTAAACCAAGTCAAGCTATAGCCTTTTCAGTCATCTTTTTGACCTAATAAAAGAACGCATAAAATCTGAATATTTTTAAGAGACCTGTTTTTCAATGTATGCGGTGGGATGAATATGGAGAAGGGGAGAGGTGAATGAAGGAAGAGAGAAGATTGGGGTCAGGAGCAGGTCAAGCAACAACAAACATTTATATAACATACTAGGTGAGGAAGAGGAGGGAGAGGGGGGAAAGGAGAAGGAAGAAGAGAGAGACAGAGAGAGAGGTGGGGAAGAGAAGGACAAAGGAAGGGATGAGAGAAAGGGAGAAAATAGAGAAAGACAGAGGAGAAGAAGGGGAGAGAGGGATGGAGAAAGGAAGGGAGGGAGGAAGGGAAAGAGGAAGAAGAATGAATGATAGGATGTCGAAGGATGCCAAAGTGTGGCTACAAGTATTCCCACTCTCCTTGCTCATAGGATTTAAGAATTTTACAGCAGCTGTGAGATGAATAACAAACCTTTGTTGACAAAAACAGAAGCTCACATTCATCTAAGTGCTTTGTAGTTTACAAAGCTTTTTCCTGACAAAATCTTATGAAGCAGGTAATTCAGGAATTATTATCTCTACTTAACAGAGGAGGAAACTGAGGCTCAAATGGGTTTAATAATTTGCCCATGGCCACAAAGTTTAGAAGGAACTAGGTGACAACCAGAAGTCAGGTATTCTAACTTCAAAATCCAGTATTTTTTCCACTACAAAATCCTTTTTCTGTTTTTCTAAGGATCATGTTTCTCCTATAAACAAACTGTTTAACAAGGATTTTGCACTTTTTTATGTAACCTGAAAAACTGATACTCCATTTGTACTAGAATCACCCCCGAAGCTGAACAGTATCTTCTAAACTAGCTTATCCCATTAGTAATGATGGCTAGTAGCAACAAGAAATGTTTTGGGGACTCCTAGGGACCCCCGTTGCTCAGCCTCCTCCTCATGGCCTACAACTAACTCTACTTTGTCTTTCCACTCAAGAGTATAAGTTTGTCAATTTTAAGCATCCTTTCTGTTCGTTTATGTGTTCTAACACAAATTTCAACTTGTTTGTACAAGTACAGAGAAATGCCTGCCAGGGCAAAAAGAAGTTAACAGGGCAAAGTCAACAAGCCCATCAATTTCAAGCTGGAGTGGAGGCTTTGTACAGGTTATGTCCTAGTGACTGTCTTGAGACAATCAGGAATACTTGTGGTTTTATCTGGCTTGGCTGCAGAGGTAGGCACATAATCAATAATTGCATGGAAACCGGAGGAAGAGGTAGGACAATTTCAAGCCTTCCTTTAACACCTTTGCCAACCCCTCTAAACATCTCCAATACTGTTGCTAAGCAAATGTACCCCAAACTAGTGATTATTTTAAGTGAAGTTCTCTGACTTAAATATTCCTCCTATTTTTAGTTGTTCAACCATTTCAAATAACTGCTGAAATTTATTTGATTTAAAAGATTATGCTATTTCTTTAAATGAAGTATTCATTCCATCATGTGAAAATCAGGCCCATTTTCTTTTAGGTTTATCAAAAAAATCCTTCAAATAGTAAAGAATTTGGAAGAATAGCAATTTCAAAAAGAACTTGATTTTTCATACCTGATTTTCTGTTTTTCTGTACTAAAGAAATATATTGTTGGTACAATTAAACTAAAATGAGACTAGAAAGTGATAAATGAAATCCCAAACTGTAGCTCTATTAAAGAACTATTCAGACACGGCTTAACTAACTAAAATTAAATTGGACAAAAAGTGAGAAGTCATCATGAAAAATAATGAATTTTACCAATACAAAATACTGCTCTATATTCATCAGTCACACATAACATACAACTTGAATGTTGACAGGCACCTCAGAGATGAAAACCAGAGCCCAGGTCTTTTGGCTCCTAGGCAAGTGCTCTTACCATCTCATACCATGCTTAGGCAAATTAAAAGATAGTATGTGATGAGGACAATGGTATCTGAGAATGGGATTTGGGTTTCTGGACCATGGCATAAAGTACAGAAATGATGGGCTGTGGGCTAGGGAAAGAGCAAATGTAACAAAGACTAGAATCAAAAGACCTTTAAGCTGAACAGGAGCAAACTGCCTGTGTACATCCACAGAGATCACAAAGCATTAACTGCAGAGTGCACAGCAGCAGCAGTGCAGCCACATCCAAAAGACAAGGGGCAATAAAAGTAAAGAAGGAAATCACTGAGAAAGCCTGGAGCTTCAGGCATCTAAATACAAAGAGGCAAATTATGGTAACAACAAGAATTAGAGATTTTAATCAGAAGAAGGAATCTCTTCTAATAGTTATCACTGACATTTGGTAGGAGAAGCGTCATGACTGGAATATTGCTCTGGAAGAGTGGAACTTATTCAAAAGAAACAGGATGGGTAAAAAGAGACAGAGGTAGAATAACATTATTTACTGAGAAAATATACTTCAAATGCATAGATGGCAGACAAAAAGAGTGATCTCACAGACAAATGAGAGGAGCAAGGAAGAAATTACCTCTTGAATACATGGAGAGGGAAGAATTTATGATCAAAGAAGAGAGAGAATTATAGAAGGGAAAAGATAATTTGGATTACATAAAACTTAAAATGTTTTTGAACAAATAAAACTAATATACCTAAAATTAAAAAAGATAGTAACTGGGAAAAATCTTTGCAATATTTAACTTAAAAAGGGTCTCATTTCCAAGACATACAAGGAACTAATTTATAAGAATAAGAGCCTTTCCCCAATTGGTAAAAAGGTCAAAGGATATGAACACGAAGTTTTCTAAGGAAAAAATCCACACTCTCAACAATCATATGAAAAAACACTCCACATCACTAAAAATTAAAGAAATGCAAATTAAAGTAACTCTGAAGTGCTATTTTATAGCTATCAGAATGGAAAAGCTGAAAGAAAAAAAGGAAATAAATTCTGGAGGAGATGTAGGAAGACAGACATATTATTAATACACTTAGTAGAGCTGTGAATTGATCTAGCTATCCTGGAAAGCAATTCCTCAACTATGCACACCCAGCAATACCATTATGTCTATACCCCAAAGAGACTGAATAAAAAGGACAAGGACCTATGTGCATGAAAATATTTAAAGCAACCCTTTGTGTGGTGGCAAAGAATGGAAAAATAAGGGGGTATCCAGGGACTGGGGAATGACTGAACAAATTATTATAAGTGGATCTAATATAATACTACTGTGCCATAAGAAATGATGAAAGTGGTAGTTTCATGGAAAGACTGAGAAGATATGCATAAGCCAATGCAAAATGAAGTGTGCAGGACCAAGACAGAAATTTATACAATAGCAGAAACATTGTAAAGAAAAACAACTTTGAAAGACTTAAAAACTCTGATCAATGAAGTGACCAACCATGATTTCCAGATGAATGATGATACAACATTCCACCTACTTCCTGAGAGAGAGGTGATGGATTCAGGATATAGATTGGGACATGTCTTTTAGACATAGTAAATATGGGAATCTGCTTTGTTTGACCAAGCATATTGGTTACAAATATTTTTCCTTTTCATCAATGGGGATGGGTAAGAGAAAGAAAAAATCGATTCTTGTTAACTGAAAATAAATTAAATTAAGTTTTTAGAAAAAGATATATTTATGTAAGGAAGTCCAGGATCCAGAGAGGTAGGCAGGCATGGTGGTAAATATTTTGGGTGATGAAAAAAAGATGCAGAAATAGAAGCAGCATAGTCATCACAGAAGCATACTATAGACCAGTTGTGTCTAGTAATGGGGGCTACCAATTTATATATTAGGAATCCTGTGAGGGAAATGTTAATTTAATTTAACATTAGCTATGCTTTATTGTCTTTTTCCTTATGTAGTATTTCCCAATTACATTTTAATCTGCTTGGGCCACATTCAGGAGTGTTTTGGACTCTATGTAACCTGTGGGCTGTATGTTTAACACTTCTTCTACAGCCCTTAGGGAAGAAATAAGAATACTGGAGAAGATTAAGGTCACAGAGGAAATCTCTCAACTTACAGCTTTTGTAACTCAAAACTTCACCCATTTTCCCCCCTTGCCATCACTGCAGAAAACCTATCTTATCCATTTCAAATCTAACTCCTTGCCCTCACGTCCTTGATTCCATTATCTCCTGCCTGTCACAGGAGCCTGATGGTAACCAATCCCACCTTTGTCTTTCACCCTTAATTCTCTCCTTTATCCGTTCTTTCTTTTGTGTTTACAAATATGTTTATTACTCCTGAATCCCATAAAGCATTTCCCCTCAAACTTGTAACCAGTTCTAGCTATCCCCTTTGTCCTTCACTAAAAACAGCTTTGAAAGTATTCCACACTGTCTGCCCCCATAGCTTTTCTATCCACTTCTGAAACTCAGGAAATGTGGCTTCCTCTTCTCATTGAATCTATTCTCTCAAAGGTCACCAACAATCTCCTACAGTAATAGCAAATATCCAATGGTCTTTTATTATATTCCTCTTTCATGGCCTCACAGAAACATTTGATATTATTGATCACTCCTTCCTTTTTATCTTTTACATAAGGAGTTATACCGGCATTTAAGTGATACCTCTAACTACCTTTCCAACTTTACTGTCCACTCTTCCCTTTTATGTACCCTGTGCTTCTGCCACATTAGTTTAAATGCTGTTCCCCAAACATCCTTTTGTTTCTTGGCCTGGTGCCTCTGCTCACCCTTGAATGACCTTTCAGTTCACTTCCATCTAGTCTAGTCAGAGGCTGGCAGGATCAAAGTGTTTATGAATACAAAAGGCTATATAATATGATTACTGCTCTCAAGCTGCTATCAATCCAACTGGGTAGAAATAACACCCACACAAGAATACAACAATATAAGACAACTGATGGTAAATTCCAGATGAGTGATACAGACAGGAGATTAAAGGAAGGATATCACTTAGGATGTAGGGTCAGTAAAGGTGTTCTGGAGAAGGTGGCTATTTTACGATGGGCATAAATTGCATGAGCAAAGGCATGAAAGTGTCAATATTTATAGCACATTTGGAGAAGGGGAAGGTGCTAAGAGAGGATGGTTACTAATGAAGCAATGAGAGAGAAAACTGGAAAGAAGGTTGGCGCTATATTGGAGAAGACACAGAATGGACAAGCAAAAGCTTGGAATTCAGTTTGAAGATGATGAGAAATCAATGAAAATCCTAAGTAAAACAGTGAGACCCTAAAAAAGGACAATAAAAAAGATTAAACCACCAATAGTCCGTAGGCTATCTTGGAGTTAGGCACCAACTGGAATCAGAGAGATGAATGAGAAGACTCTCAAGACAGTTTGAGTGTACAGAAACAGGGGTCTGGATAATGGTGGTGGTACCAGGAAGAAAGAGAAAGATCTATTTGGAGAATATTTTAAGAGGAAAAATTTATTGGACTTGACAAGGCTAACTATATTTCAAAGGGGGGGAAAAAAGGACTGTAGCCTCCAGAAAACAAGCCAAGAATTTTCTTTCTTAGTAGCTCAGGTCTCTTAAAGCTGAAGCCTGATCCCTCCATTCCTCTCTGCTTTTCTTTTAGGTTCTTCTATTGACTTTAGCAGCTTAGGAGACATGAAACATGAATCATGAAATCTTGCTACTTGCAAATAAAGAATGTGGTCTGAAGAGGAGTCTGCCCTAATCAGAAATTATATTAATGAAAGGTAGCCTGGAGGCAAGAAAGGAAGGATATGTCTTATGCTTTAAATGTATCCTTCCTTCTTTTTTAAAGCATCTCTGGGTCTTAGTCAATAATCAGGCATAGAACATAACCTATCTCTAAGGATCTTGGATCTTCCTGCTTTATAAAGTAATTGTTCTAGATGCAGCCTTCTGTCTTAGGAAAAGAAGCTATCTAATGTACCTAACATGAGCAGCTTAATATCAAGTGACTTCTTTTGATTATTTAGATGATTCCCTCTCACTCTAGTATACAGATTTACATTTTTTAAAAGTATTTTCAATCAACCTCCTTCTTCCCAACTTTCATCTGTGTTCCACCATAAATATACATGGCTGTTAATTACTAGTTGGGTTATTTTACTGCTGCCAATGTTATAATAAACTGCCTTTTAAATTCATTAAATAGGAAGGTGCAAAATGAGACCCCAGAGTTTTATAAGCTGCTTTGTTACCCACAGTGATTCTGGATTTACTGGCAGCAAGCCTATACCTTCTTTAAGCTGTGCTTTCACATAATTAGTCTTGCCTTCCGTTTACTCTGTATAAAGTTTCCCCAATTAGAACGTAAGCTCCTCATGGGCAGAGACTGCTTGTGCCTTTCTTTGTATCCCCAGAGCTTATTACAGTGCACAGTAAGCACATCATAAGTGTTGAATAAATGCCTGCTGACTAACTCAACCCATCTTACCGTCTTCAGCAATGACGGTCAGTGTTACAGTAACACCGGCATCTTTGATGAGCTGTACAATGTTATCATGGGACAGTTCAATGATGGACTTCCCATTCACTGCAGAGATCCGATCTCCCACTTTTAGTTTCCCACAGCGATCTGCTGGACTTCCTTCAATGACACGTCCAATTTTATGAGGAATCACTATGAAATCAAGAAAATGCATTTCAGCTTTCAGAAGTATCTGGTTAGTAGTTGAAGGTGCATCTAATACCGCAAAGAATTTTGATTGGTGGCTACTGATCAGAAGTTCTGATACAGTGAACTGATTGGCCTTATAACTCAAATACTCAGCACCAAAAGGCAGGTCACAAGGAAGTTTGCTGGCTTTATTTACCTGACAGTGATAATTCAGTAACTTAAAGTTCCAGAAGCCTAGTGGAAAGTAGGCAAATAAATATATAAAACTAAGACTTTCAGATCAATTGTGAATTCCTATAAAGAAGGTAGTTCCTTAGAGGGTCAAGGATAGAACAAGGACAGAAAGCAAAATGACTGGGAAACACATTAGTTTTGGTGTTCAATCATTTCCCACTGAACTATGCTCAGAGGGAAAAAGCATAAAGCTGAATTAAAGATGCTGTCAAAAGAAAATTCCCTGCAGTGCTACTATATCACTGGAGACAGTCATGTAAAGGGCATTTGTTAGAGATTTGTATACAGAATTCTTGGTCAGGTAAGTGTATTGGACTGAATGGCCTCTGATGTCCTTCCAAATCTGAGATTTTGAATATATGTGCTTGGAGAAGATTTGTGAATCCAGTAAAAAGAGCTTAATTTCAAGGTGGAGTGGGGGTAAGATAATAGTTCACATACATCCAGCAAGGCAGAAAGAGATAACACGAGTAGATAGGACATAAAGAGACAAGCAATAGAAAAGACCCAGTATTAAACATTTTGAGCTCCTACCAGATGAGGCTTTTTATGAAAAGGAGGTGGTTGAACCAACTAGAGAAGGAATAGATGCTTGTTCTCCAAAGAATGGTGAGGAGAACCTACAAGCTCCTTCCAGTGAGAGATCATCTAGTAAGGGTCAGAGGAAAGAGAGACCTGTTGACCTGATAACAACAACAGTGATGTCTAGTGGCTTCCTAGGACACATATTCATGATACTATGGAAAACCTCTCAAGATTCACAGACAACAAACAGCCATTCTTGATGGTTTATGTGAGCACAAATAACATGAAAAGAAGTAACCCAGAAAGTGCTATAAGTGATAATGGAGACTTGGGCAAGAGACACAGATTCACACAGATGGTGTTTCTATCATTTTTTGTTACCAATCAATGGCAAAGTCTTCAAAAGATAAAGGCAGATTTGGGATGTAAAAGACAGATGTAGAAAATGACAGACTCCTGCAGGGAAAGAATCTATCTAACAAGTGTTGGTAAGAATGGATTTGCAAGTTTTGCAAATCCAATCAATTACTTACTATCTCTCTCTCTCTCTCTCTCTCTCTCTCTCTCTCTCTCTCTCTCTCTTCCCCCACAGGCTCACAAGACATATATACATACACACACACACATACACACAATGTTGTGTGTGTGTTTATATCTATTTCTCAGTCAAGATAACATGGGGACTAAGTATGATTCAGGAGGAAGAATAGAGGTAGTTGTCTAAAAATTCATGGGGGAGAGGATGCAGGAGAATTAAGATATCTGGACACAAATCCACACAGCCTGGGTAGCGAGCAGGGTGAACTAGATCAGCTTTTGCAAGGACAGAAAGTAGGTACCAAAAGAACTGGCAGGCTGAGACCCATGACAGGTATATGCCTCTGGAAGAGTATAATTTAGTCAAAGGAAACAGGATAAGTAAAAACAGGACAAGTAAGTAGGGGGAGGGGGAGAGAAAGTCAGAAGAGCTCTATATATTAAGATACACTCAGGTAACCTGAATATAAAAGTCACACTGTTAAAAAAAAAATCAAAAGAGAACCAAATCAGGTACTTTTCATAACTATGGCTAGGGGAAGAATTCTTAACCAAACAAGAGACAGAAATGATTACAGAGATAAAACAGATAATTCCTATCACATGAACTTAAAAAAATCTTTAACACTAATAAAACCAATTAAACTATGATGCATCAAATATCTCAGATAAGGTTCTAATATCTAATATAAAAAGGGAACTAACACAAATCTATCACCCTAAAACTCATTTCCTAATGGATAAGAAGTCAAACAATGTGAACAAATACGTTTCAAAAAAGAATGCCAAACTATTAACAATGGTTCAAATCATTAACAATTAACAATAACGCAACTAACGTTGATAAACGTTACTCATTTTTTTACGCATTCCTGAGAGTGCAGTCAATGTTAAAATTTATGATAGAGAGGAAGCAGAAAGCTAGATATAATCTGATACAAATCCTCAGATTCAGGAAGGAAAATTTCAAAGGTTTCTGAGAAAGGATAAGTAGATCTCATAGCCTAAAGTTCTACGAGGGGAATATCTCAAGAGTAATGGAAGGGAGACTCCCCTGCAGAAGGTGCAATGTGAGCTGAGTCTTAAGGTAAACAGGGAGCCAGTGCAGTTTATTGAAGAGGGGAATGATAGGATCTGACCTGGAAGCTGACTAGAAGATGGACCAGATTGGGGAGAAATTTGAGGCAGGGACACCAATTAGGAGGCTACTTTAATAGTGAAAAGGGTCTGCATGAGGGCAGTAGTTGAGTGAGGGAGGAAAAATGAGATGTACACAAAAGATATGAAAGTAGAAAAGACAAGATTTAGCAACAAAAAAGATCTGTGATGTGTGAGTGAATAGCTGAGAATGACAATAAGGCTGCAAGCCTAGATCACTAGAAGTGTAGTGGTACCCTCAACAGTAGTAGTTTGAAAGAGAGTTAGAAGGGACTGAGGGGAAAGAGAATGTGATCTGTCTTAGACATGTTGCATCTGAGTATCCAGTTCAGTATGTCCAGTAGGCAACTCATGAGACAAGACTGGAGATCGGAACAGAGGTTAGGGATGGACAGATAAAGCTGACAACCACCTGCATAGAGATGATAATTGAACTCAATGGGAACTGCCAGACAGTAGAGGGAAAAGAGAGGATCACGGGCAGGCCCTTGTAAGGAACCCATAGTTAGCAGGTTTGAAGTGGAGGCAGAGCCTGCAAAGGAGACTCCGTCAGATGGAGGTGTTAGAAAGGTATGAAAAGCCCCAGGTGAGAGCAGTGTCACAATAACAAAGAGGGAAGAGTGTATCCAGAAGAGGACAGGTGACAGTGTCAAAGGCTGCAGAGGTCAAGAAGGATGAGGTCTGAGAAGAGGCCACTGGATTTGGCAATTAAGAAATCATTAGTGACAGCCCATATATTTCCTGCAAGAAGAACTCCCCACAAGTTCTGAAGCGCTGCAAGGCGCACAGAAACACAGTGGAAAAGATTTCCATTCTAGAGAGCCCTGGAGAGCCGTCCCCAGGGGTCCATCACACTCCAGATAGCGGAGTCCACCCCTGTGCTGCCTTGGCCGTGCGGCCCCAGAGGAGCAGATCCAAGCAAGCTTCAGGGACGGAATCTCCAGCGGCCACGAAGGTCCCTCTGCCCACAGACACTACAGGTCAGTGAGAGAGACGTCTGGGCTGGCCGAGAGGGGAACGGGGTGTCTCCGTGACTTGGGCCCCTCGGGAGGAAGGGGCGGAGGGAACGGCAGAGGCAGCAGCGGCGGCCCGGGACTCCCGGACTAGCAGGCAGAAGTTCAGGGCCATTACCAAAAGTCTCTGCATAAACCCCCTGAGGGAACTGAGCTTGGGAGGCGGCCCTGCCCCCACCCGAGCACCAGAACTTAAGCTCACACTGAATAGCAGCCGCTCCTGCCGCGGAAAGCCCATTTGAATCTCAGACCCCAAGCACTAGCTGGGTGGATATAGGCAGGGGATGCAGAGGAATCTCAGAACTCAAGTAACTGGCTGGGAAAATGCCCAGAAAAGGGAAGAAAAATAAGACTATAGAGAGCTACTTTGAGGGGGTACAGATGTTCCCACCTTTCAATTCTGATGACGAGGAAGGATTCTTACCATCAGGGAAAGATGTGGAGGTCGGGGCCTCTGTATCCCAGACATCCCAGGGGGATGTCCGGTGGGCTCAGGCCATGTTAGAGCTCAAAAAGAATTTTGAAGGTCAGGTTAGACAGGTGGAGGAAAAACTGGGAAGAGAAATGAGAGAGATGCAAGAAAAGCATGAAAAACGGGTCAATACCTTGGTAAACGAGACCCCAAAAAATGCTCAAGAAAATAACACCTTGAAAAACAGGCTCATTCAGTTGGCAAAAGAGGTTCAAAAGCTCACTGAAGAAAATAGTTCTCTCAAGATTAGAATGGAACAGATGGAGGCTAATGACTTTCTGAGAAACCAAGAAATCACCAAACAAAACCAAAAGAATGAAAAAATGGAAGAGAATGTGAAATATCTCATGGGAAAAACAACTGACCTGGAAAATAGCTCCAGGAGAGACAATTTAAAAATTATGGGACTACCTGAAAGCCATGATCAAAAAAAGAGCCTAGACATCATCTTCCATGAAATTATCAAGGAAAACTGCCCTGATATTCTAGAACCAGAGGGCAAAATAAGTATTGAAAGAATCCATCGATCACCACCTGAAAGAGATCCAAAAAGAGAAACTCCTAGGAACATTGTGGCCAAATTCCAGAATTCCCAGCTCAAGGAGAAAATACTGCAAGCAGGTAGAAAGAAACAATTCCAGTATTGTGGAAATACAATCAGGATAACTCAAGATCTTGCAGCTTCTACATTAAGGGATCGAAGGGTGTGGAATAGGATATTCCAGAGGTCAAAGGAACTAGGACTCAAACCAAGAATCACCTACCCAGCAAAACTGAGTATAATACTTCAGGGGAAAATATGGTCTCTCAATGAAATAGAGGACTTTCAAGCATTCTTGATGAAAAGACCAGAGCTGAAAAGAAAATTTGACTTTCAAACATAAGAATGAGAAGAAGCATGAAAAAGTAAACAGCAAAGAGAAGTCATAAGGGACTTACCAAAAGTGAACTGTTTACATTCCCACATGGAAAGACAATATTTGTAACTCTTAAAATTTTTCAGTATATGGGTAGTTGGTGGGACCACACACACACACATACACACACACACGTACACGTGTGCACGCACACACACATGCACACACATACAGAGACAGAGAGCACAGAGTGAATTGAATAGGATGGGACCATATTTTAAAAGAAATTAAGGTAAATGGTGAGAGAGAAATGTAGTGGGAGGAAAGAGGGTGAAATGGAATGGGGTAAATTATATCTCATTCAAGAGACAAGCAGGAGACTTTTTAGTGGAGGGAGAAAAGAGAAGAGCTGAGAAAAAACCATGAAGTTTACCCTGATCACATTCGACTAAAGGAAGGAATAAAATGCACACTCATTTTGGTATGAAAACCTATCTTACAATACAGGAAAGTGGGGGAGAAGAAGATAAGCGGGGGGGGGGGGATGATGGAAGGGAGGGGAATGGGAGGAGGGAGCAATTTGAAGTCAACGCTTGGGGAGGGACAGGATCAAAAGACAGAATAGAAACAATGGGGGGCAGGATAGGATGGAGGGAAATACAGTCAGTCTTACACAACATGACTATTATCAAAGTCATTTGCAAAACTACACGGATATGGCCCATACTGAATTGCCTGCCTTTCCAAAGGGAATGGGTGGGGAGGGAGGGATGGAGAGAATTTGGAACTCAGAGTTTTAGGAACAACTGTTTAGTACTGTTGTTGCTACTAGGAAATAAGAAATACAGTTAATGGGGAATAGAAAGTCATCTGGCCCTACAGGACAAAAGAGAAGATGGGGACAAGGGAACGGAGGGATGATAGAAGGGCATATTGTTGATAGGGAAAATTAGAATGCTCGGTGTATTGGGATGGGGGGAGGGGATATAAGGGGAGAAAATTTGGAACCCAAAATTTTGTGAAAATGAATGTAAAAAGTTAAATTAAAAAAAAAAAAAGAAAAAAAAAGAAATCATTAGTAACTTGGAAGCCAGACTGCAGAGAGTTTAGAATTGGATGACAGGACTGGAAGTGGAGGTGCTTATTGTGCGTGGCTTTCTTAAAGACTTTAGTCATGAAAGGAAGGAGAGTTTGGAGATGGTTAGATGCAAGTGAGGGTTTTTTGAAGATAGAAGAGGAGCCAGGGGCATGTTTGTAGGCAGCAGAGAAGCAGCCTGCAGACACAGGGACAGACTGAAGATTAGTGAGAATACAGACATGGTTAAGTGGGTAACTGGCTAGAGAAGGCAAAAGGGGATGGGATCAGAGGTACGTGTATAAGGTTAGTCTTGGCGAGGAGCAAGGATGCCTCTTCATGTGAGATAGGGTGGAGAAGAGTGGGGGAACACATCAGAGTGATATGAGACGGGAAGTAGGAAAGAAGAGGAAGCTCTTGGTGAACAGCCTTCATCATTTCATTAAAGTAGATGGCAAGATTCTCAGCCAGAGCAGAGGAGGGAGAAGGTGCCACGAGGGCGAAGAAAGATGAAAAAAGGTTTGAGAAAGCTGCTGTGGTGAGGAGGACAGTGAATTGATTAGGAAGGTGTAAAAGGATGGCCTTCTTGCAGTGAGAGCCCAGTGAAGATTATGAAGCATAAACTTGTGATGGACTAAGTCAGCACGGTGTTGAGACTTTCTTTAACTCTATCTGGCAACATATGAAGAGCACCAAAGGTAGCAGGTTGTGGAAGTGATCCAAAGCTTGGGTTTGGCCAAGGACTTGAATATGAGATGTAACAGGTTCACCAAGGAGTTGGAAGAGGGAAGGGAGGAGAGTGCAGCCAGTGCAAGGATGATGGCTTGGAAATGCACTGAGAAATACAGGGACTGGAGGGAATGATAAAATATGATGATCAGATACAGGAACTTTGGTTTTCATGAACATGGAAGTGCTACATGGGGAGGTGATGGCAAGATCAATGGTAGGACCAGTTTTAACAGAATCCTCATAGCAGGGAGTATCAAGATCAACCAAGGTCTTTTTCAGGTGGAACAGGCACTGTGTTTTCAAATAAACTTGAGATTCCAAAAGGGACAGCATCCTGCACATACCAGAGAGAGCCTTGGGAGATGTTCACTCTTAGTGGGTGGAAAAATGATAACAAAGCAAAGGAGACTGAGAATGGATGGTTAGACAGGCAAGGTCAGTGCCAAAATCTGTGGAGAGATTAAGTAAAAAAGAGAAAAAGCCATTGTGCTCAGCAGTTAAGAGTTGGCTGATAACTCTAGAGAAAGCAGTTCCAGAAAAGTGGTAGGGTTGTAAGAGACTGTGAAGAGAGTAGGAGGTGAGGAAGTGGAGGCAATGAGTATTTGTTATTATTTTTTAAATATATGATTACATTGAACATTTTAGGGAGTAGACAATTTAAGCCAGAATTTGATAGAATTTGTTAAAACGTTATTAATTAGTCATAAATTCACAAAAATACATGCCAAAGTCACAAGAAACATCCATCTGTTACAACTAAGTATAACCTATCTTTAGCAAAAACATGGTCCTAACTTCCTAGGAAAATGAAATGTCTCATCAACTACTCTTTGTAAACATTCAACCACAATTAGCTTTTCCCAACTATACTTATCCAATGTAAAATGTAGTCAAGATGATGTATTACAATTCTGTTGCTTTCTAATTGTAGGTATAAAGAAAAGGGTCAATTTTTTCAACTACTTTACTTAAAATAATTTAAAATTAATATCCAAAGACCTGAGTTTGTCCCAAAAGGTACATGGATAATTTTCAGGGTAGTTGTATTGTGCTTGGCCGGTCTACTAAGTTCAAAGACAGATTTACCATGCAGTTGGATGTAAGTAAAGCAGCATGCACAGTACAATGGGGAGAAC
Source organism: Bettongia penicillata ogilbyi (assembly GCA_023548195.1). Lineage (NCBI taxonomy): Eukaryota > Metazoa > Chordata > Mammalia > Diprotodontia > Potoroidae > Bettongia > Bettongia penicillata. The sequence continues at coordinate 5,931,833 of JAJHZJ010000683.1, forward strand.
ATTAGATTTGATGAAGATAGCAAGTTCAAATCCCACTTCTATTATTATCTCTATGGTCTTGGTCAAGTTACTTAACTGACTCTCAGTGTCCTCATCTGCAGAATGAAGCATTTACATTTTTTTTTTTTTGGAGCGGGGGAGAGAAATTGAGATTTTTGAGGTAAATGACTTGTCCTGGGTCATTCAGCTAATAAGTATCTGAGGCCAGATTTGAACTCAGGTCCTCTTGACTTCAGGGCCAGTGCTCCATCCATTGCACTACCCAGCTGTCCCTAAAATAAGGCACATGGACAAGACAGCTTCTAAAGTTCCAGCGAGTTCTTAAGCAAAGTTTCACTCATCTCCGGCCTGAATCTATTTTAGAGCTAACTGCTCGGCTGCTTTCTGTATACTTCATATTTCTTTTTAGGCAAAGGATCTCTCTTTTGCAATAGATTTAAATATCTCTTTCAAAGAATTAGTTTTACAAAAGTAGATTGAAATAGTGAAAGAGCAGCACCACACCTGTGAGGTGTTAGAAAAATGTGCATGGTAAACAAGAAGGACTGAGACATTTAATTTTAAATAAAAGCCCAAGATTCCATTCACCTAGCACTGTTTATACAACATGAATTTGTGGAAACAAGAGGACACTGGCTCAACATTCTTGACCTCTAAAAACAGAAGAACTAATCATATTCATCCTCCTTCCATTTGCAATAACATTAAGGCACTGGATTCACAATTATTTTGGGGTCAAGAAAGATTTCTTCTGGCCAAGCTGCCTGGATGCTAAAGCCACCAGAAACAAATTTTTAACAGAAAAATGTTAGAGTACAAGGTTTTGAAGGCTTTGAGAGAAGCTATGACATATCCTGACGCACATTTTATAAAGGTAAAGTCTGAATGCTTTGTAGTAATGACAACTATTTTCTGAACTAAATCTTTTCTAGTTTATCTTATCAAGACAATCTGCATACACAGAGTCCCTTTTCCCAGGATAACCTCATCACTCTAATCTCCCCACCATGCTGCTACTCAAGCCTTGATTCCTCCCTCAGCCTCCTTTCCCCACAATTGGAGGGTGGTAGAACTGAGTACCAAACTCTTCCCAGTGCCTTCTTCGTTAGAAAGCAAAAACTGGCCTCATCCTACTTCACTTTGCTTCTTCTACTGTGCCTGATTTCAACTCCATGAAACAAGATGCCCCTGAGCAGGTTACACCTTGGTTTCTTGCTCTGCTGTCTCCTTCTCTATGCTGTCTTCCCCTTTCAGAGAGAGAGTAAGCTCCTAGAGAGCAGGGACCATCTTTCTTTTTAGTAATTGTGTCTCCAGAGCACAGTGCCGGCCCACTGTAGAAGCTTAATGCATGTTTAGTGGATTGGAATTAGAAACCTCTCTATGCGGAACTAATACCTAACATCAAAGTGACTACCAATTCACCACAGCAGGTATCATTTGGGAAAGAGTGCTTGCAGACTGACTGTGGATGAGATTTATCAACTAGCATTTCACTGAAGTTGTCAACTCATATTTTATATTACAACTAGAAATCTTGAGTACTTTATAAAATTCATCAACAATCTGAGACTAATTTACTATTCAGGCTGATAATTAATGAGCTGCAAACACTCATTTCCTACTGCACATTAACTGCTGCTTCAATTTTGCATTTTAATTGGGTTTTCTTTCCCACCTCGTTACTCAAGAATTTGCATTTACACACTTCTACAGTTTCTTAAAAGTATAAGTACTTCTCAAAGGGAAGGGGCAAAGAATTCATCTTTTTTGTTGGATAATATTTAAACTATGTCTACGAATTAGCCTCTTAAAAAAAATTTGTTTAAACCAGTTATAATGCAGTTTACTAAATCCCAATTTCCTTTCTTTTCCCCTTTAGTACTGCTTAATTCTATCTTAAATACCTGACTCTACCTTAATATAAGGAGATTTAGGAAATCAAGAACTTTAATAATCTCTCACTGGTTCTTAGACCAGGACTGTATAGACTACTCTATAAATATGACAATGCATTATTAATTTTCAAAAATCTTAATCTACAAGGATACATGAAATCCACTTAAAATCTTCTTTTCTATTTTTCTGGTGTAGGTCACATAATGATCTTTACAACATCAGTGATGGTACAGTTCCAAGTGTTACCATAGCAACTGCTTTTGGAACATGGAAGCCAATTTCAGTAAGCAGTGACCTGGTACTATGGTAATAATTCATCTATGCCATGACATCTTCTATCATATACTTGCATTAATTTTAGAAATGTTTTCTTAAAATAGTTTGGCTTACAACTTTTTTCTGAAAGTGTCATTTCCCTAGTAAAGTATTAGTTTAAAAATATCTTGGTATCCAGGAGAAAAATCAGGCTCACTGGCATGGAGAACATATAAGTTAGCAAAGTTTGGTTTGTTTTGGCTTGTTTTTGCTTCTCAATCATAATGTTAATTTGCATTTGTACCTACATTCCTCTTAGTTTTAACATATTTAAGATAATAAAATTTTGACATCAAAGTAAATTGTAGATTTCCTATATACGAATAGCTCTGAATTATGGCATTCCCACTTAAGATATGTATCATAGGGATGTCACTGGGAGGGAGGAGGAAGTAATCTCTTCCTTTCCTGAGAGACTCTATAGCTATCTTTAAAATTTCTCAGAAGAGGATATTCTGCTAAAATGGGCTAGTGTGGTTTATTTATATACTCATTCTAGACAAATTCACAAAGCTTTTCACTAAAAGTTACCTTTGAACAGAACCACTATTTACTTTTCAACAAAGGTATTAAATATCATAAACCTATCACTTTTTAACATTTCTTCTGTGATATTCTGGGATTAGGATTTCTGTTACATAGGTTTACTCTCCAACTACTACAAGCACTGTACTCCATTCACATCTTGAGAGATATTTCTTACTGTAAGCTTGGATTCTCTGCCCTTCCCTCCATTTTAGTATTACGCTTTTTACCAAATCCATTAAGCCAGGATTCTGAGATGTTCTGTGCCATGGTGGCATAATGTTGGTGCAGATTCAGTTATTAATAGTTATTTCCTTGAGTTAGTGAAGAAGAAGTAAAGGAACCAATCTGGGCTTTACTGTACTCTAAAACCTCACAGAAACTTCGAATCGATAAAAGTTTTATAGTTTTTAAAATGAATAAGAAAAATACCCCTCACTGTCTGAAAGATTCACAAAGGCAATAAAATAATAACATAAATAGCATAAATCATGATTCTTCCTATATGGTCTAGTAGGAGGCTTACAAAACAAGACAAGGAGAAAAACAGAGAAAAAAGTTGTATAGAACTTACCTCCAGGAGGTGGTTTGTTTTTGGAGGTAAGGATGACAAAACCAAATCCTTCATTTTCTTTTCTCTGCAAGACAACATCATAGGCCTCCTGGGGAGGCCTGGTTGTACCCTCTGCCCGGTTCATTCGGGGAGATCCGTTCTGTGTTGAAATGAAGGTCTGCGAGTCATCTTCTTCGGGTTGCTTCTCTATAACAAATAGTATTAATTCTGACACAATGAGAAACTAATACAATTAAATACAAAGTATAGTTTCCTATAACAAATATTATATAATGAGATCCCCTCTGAGAGCTTTGTTAAACTAAGTATATAAGTTTGGAGTTAAATATCAAAGGGCTCTGTGAGTACAGCGTTAAAAATATACAAGTTTATGTTTATAGATCCTCAGAAATATTACTATCTTTCAATTACTAAGGGAGAAGAAACATGAGAAGGCTCTCCAGGACAACAAAACTGGGCTCATTCGGCTGAACAGAAGTCCATGCAAACATTGTAGACTGCCACCCTCTGATACCTTTTCATGTTTTTGGGAGATGGAAGAGAAAGCTTTATCTTGTACACTATTTCAGTGTCAATGGTTCATTGTACGTAGTCATGACTAGATTCAAGTGTGTCTAAATCAATCTATTTGCAGGGACCTGTGGAGGCCAGACCCATGATGTCATTGGTGAAGAGAACTCCCATGTGAAAAAGGCAGTTAAGGTTGGGGACAAAGGAAAAAATGTGGACAAGAAGTATGAAAAAGAGGTGTAATAAAACATGCTTTATTTGGGAGGCTAGAGAATGAGGGAAGGCCACCCACAGAAAGAAGAGAAAAGCCACTCCAGTTTTGGAGAAGTGGGCTACTTCATATCTTGTGAGATCTGATAAAGTCTCCAGCAAAGAGCAAGTGAGAGACAATCCGACAGGGGTCAGAGAAAGAAAAGAACAGAAGCAGTGAATGGTGACTTCCCTGTACAGGTGGACTGAGGAATCACCACTGATGTCTGTGATCTCCCCAAGGCATGTCTCTAAGATAAAGAACACGTTCCTCCTGCAAGAGCAGAGGACACTTCTGCTGATTCATATGGACACAAATATTACTGTCAGAAGGAGCCCAAAAACATAGGCAAAGTACTGAAGAGTCTTAGGCAAGGAACTGAAGGTGTTCAATTAAAGCTAAGAGATGAAAAAGAAAAAAAGCAGATTTAGGAAGAGAGCAGCTGGTTAAGAAGATGTTGAGAATGTCATCTGGACTTCTAGAGCACTGCTTAAAACACAGAAATGGTAGTCTACTAGTCAGGGAAAGGCTACTTAAGAATGTATTTGCTTGGTGTCTTGCAAATTCATATGTAATCAGAATGGCTTTCAACTGCAAAGAAAGGGATAGGAGGGAAAAGTATTTATCATTAAATGTAGAGAGTAGCAGGTGAGACTCAGAAGTTTATGGAACGCAAAATCCAAAACATGACTGAGAAGTATAAGCAGCAAGATGAAAAAGGTGATGGTCCTCATAGAAAGAGGCAAATTTGATCTTACAGATATTACTAGGACTTGGAGGTGGTGGTTAAAACCCTTGCGGGGAATGTACCTCTAGATGGACATAATTTGTTTAAAAGAAATAGGACAGATAAAGGGGCAAGGGCATAAAGCTTTACCTGCTATTGGTGCCTTACTTTTCTCAAAAAATTATCTTGTGTTGATGTATCCATTTAGTATCTATTTTGCATATCTTATCTATGTACATAGTTTATCCTTCTATAGAATGTATGCTTTGTGAGAGAAGATACTGTTTCTCTTCATCTTTATATCTCTTGCACCTAGCACAGTGTCCCACACAGAGCAGACACTTAGTACAGGATGTACAGTTGGCAAGAGGTGAGTTCAAATCTGTCTCAGACACTTATTAACTGTGTGATGCTGCATAAGTCACTCAACCAACCTCAGCCTTTAATTCCTAATCCATAAAATTAGAATAACAATCACACCTATCTCACAGGGTGGCTGGAAAGATAAAATGAAATACTATATGTAAAATGTTTTGGAAACTACAAAATGCTATATAAATATCACACTGTAATTATCATAGTCTGATAACAGGGTTTTGAATTCACCTTTTTGTCTATTTCTTTTTCTCATAACAAGGGAGATCTCACTATTCTTTTATGTATGATTTTAAAATAATGAATTGTCTGGTTTAAATTGAGAGCTGTTATGTATTTATAAATTGAGACTTGTTAGTATTAATGTGTAGGTATAGGGATGAAAAATGGCCAAAACTTGCACAATTTATATCTACCAACACTCAGTAGCTAAAATCATAATAGAAAAGACAGTGACATCTCTTGCAAAAAGACAAGAAATAGAAAAATAAAAGTAAAATGTAGGGAAATTTTAAATTCCATGATCAAAACATGACAAGTCAAATTCAGGAATTAACATGGATCTAGACTTATCATTAAATAAATTGGAATTAAAAGATAAATGAAAAGATTAACTATACCTGTATATGTAGATATGTGTGTATGTGTGTGTGTGTGTGTACACACACACAAAATTACTACACTCATTTGCATGGGTACACACATACAAAGGCAATACAGTACAGTACAGGACCAGACTTACAACCAGGATGACCTCAGTTAATATCCCATCTCTGACATATATAGTTATGTGCTCTTAACATCCTACTGACCCAGGACATCCCTAAGACTGCAAATTTTAGATGAATTCCATATCTTTTGTGGTAGAATGCGTTTCCTCCAGTGACAAATTCACATCTTTCAACCAAGCACACATTTGGAAATATTTGGGTTTTTTTATGATTGTCTAGTTAATAATAACTAAAAAAAAATAAACCAACCACAAAAAGTAGTTGTTCTGCTACCTTTTTAATGAAAAAAATTTTAATGATTCTTTTTAGATGAAAGATAACTATTTATTCTTTTTCCTCAACAAATGTTTCATAGTAGTAAGCAGTAAGCTTGCTATGGCAGCCATCTGCATATGAGTAGAGAAAAATTTATCTTATCAACTGAATAATGCAAAACAAAGTGAAACAGTTCCTGCCCTCGAGGTGTTTATATTCTACATGTAAAGAACACACATACACAATACAACACCACATACATAAATGTATTTACAACCCCCTCTGAATGACTGACTGTGTGTGTGTGTGTGTGTGTGTGTGTGTGTGTGTGTGTGTGTGTGTGTGTGTGTATACATACACTAAAAGCAATAATATGACAAGACAATTTGGAAGAAGGAACTAGCCAATGAGGGGGATCAGAAAAGGCCTTTTGCAGGGATGGCATTTGAGTTCACTTTTGAAAGAAACCAGGGATCCTAAGAGGCAGAGATGAGAAGGAAGTGCACCCTAGGTCTCTCCTGAACAAAATTATGGAGAGAGAAGATGAACTATCACGTGTAAGAAACACCAAAAGACCAGAGTGGCCGCACTGAAGGGTATGTAAAGAACAACAAGATACCAATCAAGCTGGAAAGGTACGTTGCAGTCACATCGATGAAATCACAAATTCTTGAGAGCAGAACTGAGAGTAAGATAACCGCACACAAGTCAGAAGTATTTCTGCCATTAGAATCAGGATTATACTGGTGGATTTTAAGGTTAGCACATGCAAGAACTCCTAAATAAAAGGCCATAAATGAAATGAGGCAAGTGGCAAACCCAGATAAGCAGTATTAAACAGCTGTCTACAACACAGAAGCCTGAAAGTGTGATTCACGTAAAGACAAGACATAAATAGGAAATAATTGTAGGTACAATGTGGAACACAGTGGTTTAACACATGAGGTTTGTTACCATCAGGATGAGATTGACATACCACCGTAGAAGATCTTTCTTCTCACAGTAAGCAACACATGGCCATTTCGAGCAGCAGCTGTCATTAAGTCCAAAACTTGCTTGTGTGATTTTCCTCTAACTGGAATTCCATCAATGCACATGAGTTCATCAGCAGCACGAAGCCGACCATCTTTCTCAGCAGCTCCCAGGGGAATGATGGCTCCAATGTATATCTGGTAAAACCAAAATCTGTGGGTTAGTCTAAACAGTCTGCTTAGATTAGTTGACAGTCAAATTTTCAATAAAACTGAATATTAGGCAAACTGTAAAATGCTTTTTAAATCCAAGGAAGAAAAACTGTCCCATCTCAGGCATCGTTAACTTTGAAAATAACACATGCTAGAGTCTAAGTCACTGACAGAATGTTGTTTAAATGACAGGAGCTCTCCAAAACCTTTCTTCTTTACTTTTGGCAAATTCTTAGGGTTGAGTACAAAGAGGGTAAGCACCATAACCCAGTCTGCTTAACCAGAGGAGCTACAACATACTCCCATGTAACAGCTGCTTGGAACAAAATCTCTGCTTGCTACCATCAGAACATTCATTGTCTCTCTACAGTGATGAGGGCACTGGGATAAATTTTTCTCTACTCATATGCAGATGGCTGCCATAGCAAGCTTACTGCTTACTACTATGAAACATTTGTTGAGGAAAAAGAATAAATAGTTATCTTTCATCTAAAAAGAATCATTAAAATTTTTTTCATTAAAAAGGTAGCAGAACAACTACCTTTTGTGGTTGGTTTATTTTTTTTAAATTATTATTAACTAGACAATCATAAAAAAACCCAAATATTTCCAAATGTGTGCTTGGTTTATACAGCTGTATAAGGTCCATTATGTCTGCTACAACTAAGTTCTAATAAACAGATTTCTTTGGACAGCTTGGCTAATAGTGTGCTGTTCAGTCTTTGTATTAGAAAAAAGAATAAGGATGTCTCCCTAGCTTGTCTGAGCTGAATTTTTAAAAATGTTCTGGTAAATGATGTGACCCTCAGTACAATGAAAATATCCCAAAAGCAAGAGACAAGGACATCTTGATAAAATGCTCCTATGTCTGACCACTGTCCTATAGTCATTTCAACTTGTCTTCAAACTTTATTTGCCTGAATTGTATGGTTTGATTCACCATAGGGATATATAGTGAAAACTCTTGTCAATATAATGAATAAGAATATGTGCATGCCAACAAAATCAAATGCCTTTTTCTTAACTATTCAGACATTTTCTCATTTACTTTTTTTTCAAGTGGCATTATGGCTACCATGGCAGGTTCACTCAAACTTTGATATATAAAGGTTTTGATTTGTGATACTGTACAAAAAGGCTGTATACCTTTAAATTTCACAAAACACAACTCATTGTGCAATGCTTAGACTATTACAAGATGAGGGTTGGGTTTTTGTTTTGTTTTAAATTTATCAATTTTTTCCCTCAAAAAATAAATGTTACTAGAAGCATATATAACCAAAATCTAAATTGACCGCTTTGTCTACTTCAAATACAACCTTTGGATCTATTGCAAAAAAGTCTTAATGATTTTGTATTTCTCCAGCAACCTATTTATCGGTTTCCATTTAAAATCACACGCAGAAAAGTAATGAGTATTGTATTTACTGATGTTCTTCATGCAAATGCATTCTTAAGATTAAATGGTACAATATTCAAAAGTATATCACAACCATTTCTAGATCAGTCAGAGAATAAATATAGGAAATAGAATTTGAAATTATGGGTTTCCCAGGAAAAGAAACTGTATAAGAATTTGTTAGAAAAAGGTTAAAAGAACCCAAACAAAGTAAACGAGGAGGGTAACTAATCATATAGAATTGGTATTTTATGAAGCTGAAGTATGATTACTTAGCTTTTAGTTCAAATATTTACTAAGAGATCAAGAAAGGAGACAATAACTCCACCAAATAATTCTTGCAGGGAGCAAGGAGATATGAAAGGAAACCAAGCCCATTTATTTATTAATCAAAATGTTAAAGAGGAAAAAAAAAAGGTGATTTAAAATAATCATGTGAGGAAACAAACAATCCAGAAATACCATACATTTCCAAATTCCAAATGAACAACTTACAGACTGATCAGGTCCATCCCCTCCTAGGACCCTAAAGCCAAATCCTGATTCCTGTTTTCTAAGAAAAACATCCAAATCCTTGGTGTTTGGAGCTAGGTGAAAAAAGAAAAAAGTGGAATTTTAAACTATTTCTTAAATGACAACTAGAATAAAACAAGATGACTAATGTTCAACATTTAGTTGGCTAGTATTTTACAGTCCTGCTGTAGAATTATAAACTTGAAGCTTTTAAGTGTGTGTCAGAGTTCAAGCTTGAACACTAACATGATAAGAAAAATGTAAACTACCAAGCTCTGCTGCAGAAATTCTGGACGCAGTGTTCTGTTCCTAATTACTTACTCTATTCGTATGTCCAGCTGGTAGCAAGTTAACATGAAATTCTAATAACTCCATTTAATGTCAGTACTGGATCCATTGCATCACAATGTCAACTAATTTATATTTGTTATGTGGTAGCAAAATAAAATATCATTTGATAAATAGGCAAGGTATTTCAAAATCTAGGAAATGACATGAAATACAGTATTGACACTCTTAAATTGATGCCTTTCTCAGTGTATACAAAGATGCAGTCCTCTGTAAGCAGCTTCATTTGCAGGAATTCACAGGTTTATTTTTTTAATAATAAAAAAATACTATTACTACTAGTAAAAAAAAGCATAATTTATATTTACACTTCAAGGCTTACATTAACCAGGTCAACATGAAAATACCAGATGTTTATATTAGTTCACATGTAAAATTTATCTTCTGTGTTTGGAGTTTGGCTGGGGAAAATACTGGTCACCTTTTTCATTCATTCATCTATTCAGCAAACATTTGCTATTAAGCATCTAATATGTGGCAGAAATGCTACTAAGGACTAGGAATGAAAAGCCCAAAACAACACCCTCCCTGACCTCAAGGAGCTTACACTCTAACAAGGGAAACATTGATGAGCAAATGTACAATTTATATAAATAAAGGGATTGGGGGCAGGGGAGAAGGCAGTAGGAACCATGGGTATAAAGAAGGCCTCTTACTGGAAATAAGTGGGGCTTGACGCGATCCATAAAGGAAGGAGAGGATTCAGGTAAAATTGAGGAGTTTGTGAATTCAAGGGATGGGGAGACAGTCTGTGCAAGGGCACAGAGAAGGAAACAGTATATCGACCAGTTTGGTGGAAGTATACAGTATGTATGTGAACAAAAGTATTACACAATAAGCCCAGAAAAATAGGCTGGAACTAGACTGGGAAGTGTTTCTAATGTCAATCCAAAATTTATGTTTTATTCAGAGGCAACAGGGAGTGACTGAAGCTTCTTATGCAACGGAATGACAGGGTTAGGCCTGTATTTTAGGAATATCTGCTTTGTGGAAGATGGAATGGAGAAAGAAGAGACTGAAGTAGAGAGAAACTCCCAAACTTACTCACTCACACACACACACACACACACACACACACACACACACACACACACACTCACTCACACACACACACATTTGTATATACACCTTTATATGTACATATATGTAAGTGTGCATGTATACATATATACACCTAATATATGTAATATGTGTGTTTATACATACATATGTACACACATATATGTATACAAGATAACATTTCATTAAAGTGTTTATGGTAAGTTCCAGGGAATGTTCTTTAGAAGAGACTGAGTTTGATTTATTAAAATAACAATTACATTCCAAATCACATATATGTTTAAAGAAATTGTGAGTAATCTCACACACTCAGTAATGTCTTGAGTGCTATGGAATTAAGTCACATTTTTCTACCATAAAGAGAGAGGCTGCCTGGACAAGTTTTGTTCATGAGGCATAAGAAGCAACTGCAAAGACTGTCTTAGAAACAAGGTCTTCATTATGCACATATAATGAGTCTTTTGTTTCACCTGCAGATACTCTGTGCTTTTTGGCATTCTAGTCTTATGGGTTACTGTTAATCCTTCACTTGCTTCATGGTCAGCTCATATTAGGAGATAAAAATTGCTTTTGGACTTATCTCCTCTGGTAAGACCTCATCAAAATGTGACTCAATAGAATTCCAGAATGTTAGAGCTACAAAGATCTTAAAGACCTGGTGTGATCCAACAAACATTCAGTGTTAATACCATGAAAGTTCACAGTCTAGTATGTGAGATAAATATCTACACAAATATGACACAATTTAGACTATGAAAAATAAGAGGAATGTCGCTATTCTCTCATCAGAAGACAGAGAAATCCCTCCCTGATGGACAAATCAAGAGCGGCAGGTGCAGGGGAAGGAAAGGAAATCAAGTTTATAACCAGAATGATAGGTTGGGGAGTCAGATCATGGAAGGCTCTGAATGACAGGTGAATATCATAAATAAGATGGTGCAAACAAAGGGAGAGTTTTAAAAAAAAATGGATAAAGGAGATCCAAGTGCTTTTCTAGATAGAGGGAAGATCCTAAGTGAGAGATGACTAATGGAAAATAATCAGAGGTAAAAAAGATAGGATAGGATGAAGTCCATGGTTAGAGGATTTAGCCATGATCAGAACAGGAGTGAAGAAGGAGAAGAGAGAGATGAACACAAAGACAAGTTTTAAATGAAAAGGGGGAATTAATAAGAAGAACTGAGGGCACCCCTGGAGACTGTTGATATGCTTCTTATGGTGGAAGAAGTGAGGTCATCTACTGAGATTCTTGGAGGTGCAGGTAGTGTTGGGATGTTGAGGAGTTGGTTGAATACTGTGGGAAGTGAGAAAGGGAAAAAACAGAAACAATGAGGGCTGAGCTGAAGTTGTTCACAGTAAGCAGGAGAAATCCACATGGAAGAGATGACTAGAGAATATCCAGTCTAACCTAATTTTACAAACAAGGAAACAAAATCATAGGACATATGTAGCTTTAATCATCTTGTTTAGACCATGCACCCACTTCTCACTGTCTTATGGATGTCAGGCTAAAGGACTGTGGTTGTTTAAAAGAGAGCAAAATTAGTCACATGCAGTATGGCAAAGAAGACATTAGATCTGAAATTGGAAGAACTGGACTGAAATCCTGGCTCTGCTGTCTGATTTCTGCCTAGAGATGTTGGGCAAATCCAACTCTTACTTCTCCCTTTGTGAAAGGAGAGGGCTGGATGAGGTGACTAACAGGGTGCCTTCAGCTCCGATACTCCATATTTCTGTGCTTAATGCTTCCAAGGAGGAAACAAGTAGGCCTCAAAATTGTCTTCCTTCTTAAAAGTAACACAAGCATCCTTAAACTTGCAACTGGAAGAGAAAACTATGACTCCTAAGAATGGAAAAGCCTCTTGGCTATCCATGCTTACTTTGTTCTACACTATCCTAGAAAATCTTGGAGACTTACGTTTATCTTCATATATTGTCTTGGACTTCAGGTAGACCTCAGAAGGATCTAATTTGGGGGATCCTGATCTGATAATGCTGGGTGGAAAAGGCATCGGCTGAGGAACAGACTCATTGATGGCCTCCAAGCTTCCTGAATTCTCCTGTTTATCCGTCTTCTAAAATGGAAAAGCAGGTGCTTAGTAATAGGTTCAAATTGAATCCAGATGATTTAATCACTTCATAAAAGTTTGGCAAATAAAATACACAAAATGACTGGGTATGGCTACATATTTCTTTATATATATCCCTCAACGCTAAGAAACTAAAGTGTTGAACATTAATATATTTGAAAGATTCAGTACAGCAATATGAGTCTCTTGAAAGTATTGAGCTAAGATGTTATTTAATTGAGAGTAGAAAATAATTCTACTTGGTAAATGACAAAAAGTGAAGAGTCTTATCAAGTCTTATATTTGGACAACGTTTCTCTTCTTACCACCTTGAAACTGCTTGCTGATTTGGAAAAGAAAATAAATCAGAAAGTGAATGCTTCTTATATAAAGAAAGGGAAAAAAGAATATGCCACATAATTTTTACTTCTTTTTTTTTAACTGATTTAATTTCTAATGAAGAGGTTTTCAACATATCATTCTTTCTCAGATTACTGAGTACCAAAAGTCTTCACCCCAAATTAGGTTAAATAGATAATACCATGAAAACACATTCTAAAATCCAAAAACTCTAAAGGGAAAGGCACTAAGCCAAGGCAAAGGAGTAATTTATTTTGATTTTTTTTGTTTGTGAAGTTAATTTCCAAATATTTGACAATATTAAGAAAAAATAAAAACAATTAGCTACAAAGGAAACAAAATATTGTATTAGCCTTAAATCCCATTCCTCCCCCAAATCAACCAAGCAACCAATCCCAAATCCTCAATAGTATATTTGTCCAAATCTGCCAGCCAGGAATTAGATTCTGATTTAAGATGATAAAAAAATGATCACTGTCAACTAGCATGTAGGAGCAGTTCTTACACTGGGGATCATCACTGTCTTTCCATACCATTACTAGAGAGCTATCCCATTTCTCCCTTCTCCCTCCTCCTCTGCTACTCGGGATCCTAACTAGTCAGTAGGAAAGGGAACAGCAACTTCAATATGTTGTTAAAAGTAGCCATGAGCAGCATTTCTAGTACATCTTGATGAATTACATTACATTGAATCTATGAAGGCCTACGTGGGCTAGAGGGTAAAGCTATTGCTCTACTCACTTTGCTAAATTACTTTGATTCCTGAGAAGATAAATTTTTAACTGTGCTGGAGAGCTCCCTTGAATAACCCTAAGGTTTCGGGATATTGATGAGCATCTTTGATGGGCTGATGATGAAAGCAACAAGCTAAAACTAAAATAGGATTTCACATGTCATTAATTGCCTTTGTATTAAAATCTGTAACTACTAGTGGTACTGGTATAAGAGACTGATAAGTGACTAACAGCTCCTTCCACAACAAGTTGTGGTGAGTCTTCTTTCAGTTTTCATCCTATATATGGGTCCTTTGATAGACTATTTAACTATCTAGATGTCTGCTAAACAACACTGTCTCTGGGGTCAATAGTTAGCCAAACATAAAGATAAACAACTAAGCAAAAAAAACAAAAACAAACCCAAAAATTGCAGAACAGGTCACTGGATAGCAGAGAAGGCCATAAATGTTCTAGGTAATTCAACAAACATCTATTGTGCCTATCATGTACAAGTTACGGTTTTAATGACAAAAATGAGGAACAGACCTGGCCTGTAAGGAGCCTCCATTCTATTAAACAATAGAGAATGTAAAACAAATAAGTAAATTTGAGCTGATGTGAGGCAGAAGAGAGCACCCACAACAAGGGAGTTGAGAAAAGGCTTCACGGAAGAGCTAGTACCTGAGCTGAACCTGGAGGGAGGTGAAGGATTCTAAGAGCTCCGTGGGAGGTATGTACTCCAGGTATCAGGGGACAGCCTGGGCAAAAGCTGGAGGCAGGAGATGAAATGCAAAGTTTGGGTAATAAATTGTAAGTGGGCCAAGGTGACCTGCCATAGAGTACATGAAGGGCAGTGATACAGAATAAACATGGGAATGTGGGTTGGAATCAGATTATAAAAGGCCATAAGTACCCAATAGGGGAATTGGATTTTATCTTGGAGGCAACAAAAAAGTCACTGAAGATTTCTAAGCTGTAGTTTAGGAAAGTGTAGTTTCGGAAAATTGGTAGCTGTGTGTGGGATAAACGGGAGAGGGAAGAAACTGGAAATGGGCAGACTAACTAAAAGGCTATAGCAATACTCCAGAAGCCCTTCGGGTGCTAAGGGCCTGAACTAGGGGGGCAGACAATGAGTAGAGAAAGGTGCAGCAGATGTGATCATTGCTATGGAGGTAAACTGAAAAAAGCTTCTTGAATGAAGAAGAGAGGCGAGGAAAGATTCAAGAATCATTTCTAAGTTGTAAACCTGGGTGATTCCAAAGATGATGGTTCTTTGAACAGAAATAAGGACTCTAGAAAGAGGACTGAGTTGAGAGGAATATGGGATACAGAGCGTTTGAGATGCTGATGGGACACAAAAGTCCATACGAAGTTTGGATATACCCTGGGTGGCAGGTCATACAGCTTTAATTCATCATCTGCCCTAACATTTATTTAAAACCACTGGGACCAGATATTTCCCCCCTTGTCTCACTTCTAAAGCCAAGAGAAATAAGTAAGACTGTGCGGACAATCCTAGTTTTCTAGCCTCGGGTATGTGATGATCACTAACTCTTTCCCTCCATTGCAAACGTTTTACATACTCACCACTTTGGTAGTTTTTGCTGGTGAAGGAGGACCTAGAGAAAACAATGAGCCAAATTTTAAAACCAGATGAAGAATTCTTTGGTCTGATATTCTTTAATCATGAATACTGTCTACTAATGGAACAAAAGTAAATTAAGTAAGCTAGCTTTAATTTAGTGGAATAGGAAACTGACAAACTAAGCATGCAGAGAGAAATGTTTCACTTTACCATGGCATAATAAATAGAGTGCCTGACTAGGAGTGAGGAGACTTTTCTGAATATCATCTCTGACATTTTCTACCTGTATGATCATGGGATAGTCACTTAAAACCTCATAGCCTTAGTTTCCAGATCTGTAAAATGGGGATAATAATGTCGATACTACCTACATTATAAGGTTCACAGGATCACAGCTCTGGAGCTAAAAGGGAACTCAGAAGCCATTTCTTTGCCACCAAATAACATTATTTTGCCAAAGAGGATATGGAGGCCAAGGGAGATTAAGAGACTTGCCAAAGATCACACAGGTGGAATTTGAAGCACCGTTTCTGACTCCTGGGTCAGTGTTCTTTCTGCTGTGCTGTGCAGTGCTCTGAAAACCTGAAATCAGTATTATGTATTTGAAAAGATCACCCAAAGAAGAAATTAAGCTGTTAAAAATAAACCAAAGTCCATATTAAAGAAATGTTCCCATGCACAAGATGGAGAAACAAGGTGCTAAAAGAGCAGAAGCATGTGAAGATGTACAAGTGTTAAATTCCAATTTTTGAATGTCAGCCATTCATAGACTCAATAAATCCCATTAAAGCTCAAGTAAGTAATTGGAGTTTAAAATGGGAGGTAGGGGGATGACATCTGGTGCATTTCATGTTCCTTCATGACCACAGAAAAACAAGTCTTCTGCTTTTCTCTTATGGGTACTGAGAGACTTAATGACTATTTATAAAAGGTCACTAGAGCTTCAGAAAAAATCTTTAAAAGTAAAAGCTATTAGCACTGTGGATTCTACAGAATGGTTTCAAGAGATTCCTTAACATCATCTAACACCCACAGAAAAGCAAAGAGTTTTGTTCTTTGAAATCACCTTGGTTACATTACAGAGTCATAGATGAGTTTCAAGGCCTTTAAAGATCTTTCTACTATTACTGGCTGGGAAATCTTTTAAATGAAGAAGCATCTGTGACTGATCATGAAAACTGTAAGTAACATTTTTTAAATGGGCACTAATGGAGTTATTAATAAGTAGAAAGAGACAAGGATATGGAATGAACCTGTGATTTCTCTGAAAGAGAGAACTCTTCAGTTAGGAAACTCCCTCTACTAATGGCAGCTTGGCACCTTCCCTGCAACTTATGGTCTTAGAGCAGCCTAAACAACTAAGAACTTGGGCCAGGATCACATGACCAGCAAGTGTGAGGCTGGCTCTCTCTTCATCATACCACACTGTCTCAAATAAAGGAGAGGAAACTCACAAAAACTGTTTTCTGGCAGGGATCAAACACAGCCTTATAGAAAACACACTAGTGAATAGGTAGTATGATGGAAGAAGAAACATCCTGACCTGTTAAGAAAGACAATTAACAGACACAAATACATAAAAACTAAATGTTTTCCCACATTGCATCTTTACTCACCTCCTCTCAAGATAAGCAATGGCACATCTGCACCTACTGGAAACTGCTTTAGAACTTCTACTACCTGGAGGTGTGTTAAGTTCTGCACATTTTGGTGGTAAATCTCCTTAATAATATCTCCTTTTTGAAGGCCATGACACCACTGGCTGTCCAATATCATTTTCACCTTCTGCCCGGTTGGACTATCAGCAATTGCAAACCCAAAACCTTTAGGACCCTTAATCAGAGGGATAGTCACTAGCTCTGGTTGAGAGCTGCCTGATGATGCCATAGATGCCCTTTGCTCATCTGGGTCCAAAGAAGGGCCATTGAGGCGATCACTGGCCAGAATGTGACCTGGTTTTCCATTCTGGTCCAATACCACTGTTCCTGATTTAATATCCTGACCGCTTATGCAAGCCTCTCCTTTGGTTACACTGACGACAGGTGTAGCTGTGACAATATCAACAACAGGATCTTCATTATCATCAGGAAGAGGATAGCCACGACACAAAGTCAGGCTCACATACTGGTTGACAGGGACCAACTGAAACATCTGGACAACATCTGCATGGGTGTGACCAAGGACACAGCTGCCATTTATGTCTACGATTACATCACCTAGTAAAACAAATATATAAGAGTACATTAAAACCTAAGTTATCCCCAATTTTAATATTATTTTTGTTTAGACACCACTATTTCTAATCACCAGTTGATTAAAGTTAAATTCTGGGTCCTCAAGAAAAAAAAATTCAGACAGATCTCTTTTGCCCTTTATTAATTTCAAAATCTGTAGATTTCCAAGAAAGAGGGGTCTCTTTACTTTTTTAAGCTTTTCTGAAAAGCAGTGACTGCTTTAAAGTCATGATAAGGAAACCTGCAGTCCAAGTTGTTAATGGGTAAAAGTAGTCTAGGGTGGTAAGAATAATTATTTTATTGCTATATATAAATACTCTGATATGAATAATATCCAAGCACTTGGAAAAGAATTATATACATAGTAGTCTCTCTATATACATACACACATATATACACATGTGTGTATATATCTATATAACTATTTGATGAATAAATGAAAATGTTATCTGCTCACAGGACTCTGCATATTTAAAATTTTATTCACATCTGAAAAAATTATACAGAAATTCTGCAACCAGTATGAGTATCTGATTTTTAAAATGATTTATTAATCTACAGACTATATTTTCCTTCAGCATGTTCCACCTTTAGGGTACGGTTAAGAATTAAATCTTTAATAGATCTATCTTCACTCATTGCACATAATTTGGGCTTCAAATGAAAAAAATATACTGGCAAAAGCAAACCATATTTTTTTAAAAATGAGGAAAAGCCATCTAAATAAAGTCTGACAAATCCAGGATTATTTCTGCAGTCCTTATCTGATAGAGATAAAAGCAGTCTGACTGCTAGATTCACAAGCCCTTAACATACATTAGTTGGGATTCTTTTATGTAGACCTGATGTCTCTTACTTATTTTATGTGATCTCATCCATTTATTTTTTCCCCCTGTGAATTTGAAGGTGAATATTTAAAAGGTTATTCTCCCAATCAAGGTGCTCAAATTTGTTCAAGTTACATTTATACCTTTTAAGGTCAACATGAATTGTCCTAAAACAAATGTCATTGTATGGAAATTTAGTTGAAATGAGAGAGAGAAAACTGGACTACTTAGAAACAACAGTTGAAACATTGTTTCCCTGATAAAAGCTTGCAGAATGTTCATGGGAGCACTTTAAAACGATGCCAGGATGGCTTGTGCAGTTCAGACAAATCCAAATCAATATTGTGACATTGTAGGAAGACAGTCAGGAGCTAATGGATTTGCTTCACAATCAAAATATGTAAAGGGGCAGACAAAACTGAGACCTGAAAAAGTAATTCTGATTAGTCTCAATACTTCTCTATGGTGCTGGATAATGCAAATAGTTTGTATCCTTATTTATATTTATAAAGTTTTCTTTGAATTGTGGCTAAAATATCCATAAAAGAATCACAGCTGATGCATGTTAAGGGCTGGTGAATCTAGCAATCAAACTGCTAACCTGTATCAGGCAGGGGCTGCAGGAATAATCCTGGATTTGTCAGATTTTATTTATTTTCCTCCTGTTTAAAAAAACATGGTGTTTGCTTTTGCCAATATTTATGTTGTTTTTCCTTGCTAATCGCATCCGTTTTTTGGGAGGGCACATGATGATCTGTAAATAATACTCTAATGCAACACTAACATAATTAGGCATAGCGAAAGAAATCTACCAAACAATCCAGCTGTGCAATTATATCACACACTATATGTAAAATAGAGACACCCATAAGAAAGTTAGGAGAACACAACAAGAAACAACTTCAACATTACATTAAAACTTTCAAAGAAAAAAAATCACTTTAAAATTCCTTCATCATGAATAAGCAGTCTGAAAGACCCAAACATACTTTTAAAAAATGTAAAAAAAAAAAAAAAAGTCAAATAGTCAAAGCAACAAAGTCTAGACAAGGAATATGCAACTTATCTCATGCCTGAACAGTTATGTTAAAAATTGCAGAATTGTTGTCATTTCTAAAATAAAAGTTTCCATTTTTAAAATCTACAACGAACTAATCAATCTCAGGAGACACAAAAGTATGAAAAGTCATATTGTAACACGTCAGGAATTACCATAAAGCAATTTGTGGCATGTCAGTAACTTCACAGGATCATAATCACCTCAGCAGAGAGGCAGTGGAGAGTGGGCTAGACCTGGAGTTACAAAGGTCTTGGTTATCTTGTTCCTCTCATACACACTAGGGGAATGCCTATGGGCGAACAGCCTAACCTCTTGGAACCCTAGGCAGTTTTCTAAGATTTTTAAGTTATAAAATAGTTGAAATTCCCAATGCTGATGAAATTAATGGTCCAGACAATAAAACATGGTTCATCACACAGTTAGATTCATGCTTCCATTAACAATGAAGACTGGTGAATTTTTTACAACCCTCAAGATACGTAAAAAAATCATACAAACAAACTTTCAGACTGAGCTGTACAGTGATCTTTGTAACCACTTTCTGCTTCTAGAATTAGGGCAACTCAGTGGCACAGCAGAGAGAGTGCTAGGCTGGGAGTCAGGAAGATTTGAATTCAAATCCAATTTCAAACATTCAGTACCTGTGTGGCCCTGTTTGCCTCAGTTGCTCATCTGTAAAATGAGTTGGAGAAGAAGTTGGCAAACTGCTCCAGTATCTTTGCC
Organism: Bettongia penicillata ogilbyi; assembly: GCA_023548195.1. Taxonomy (NCBI): domain Eukaryota; kingdom Metazoa; phylum Chordata; class Mammalia; order Diprotodontia; family Potoroidae; genus Bettongia; species Bettongia penicillata. The sequence continues at coordinate 5,952,068 of JAJHZJ010000683.1, forward strand.
AAGAAAACCCAAAATAGGGTTACAAGAGAGTCAGACATAACTGAAATAACTCATCAATAACAAAAAAAATCACAAATATCATTCACAAAGTTTCCAAATTATCTTTTTCTCTAAGTGGTTCCAGACACTATTTTTTGTTTTTTTAAAAAAAATTGCAATTCCCCAATTGATAAATGGTCAAATGATATGAACAGGCAGTTTTCAGAGGAAGAAATTAAAGATATCTATAATCATATGAAAAAATGCTCTAAATCACTATTGATTAGAGAGATGCAAATCAAAACACCTCTGAGATACCACATTACACCTATCAGATTGACTAACATGACAAAACAGGAAGATGATAAATGTTGGAGAAGATGTGGGAGAGTTTGAACACTAATTCATTGTTGGGGGAGTTGTGAGCTGATCCAACCAGTGTGGAGAGCAATTTGGAACTTATGCCCAAAGGGCTACAAAAATGTGCATACCCTTTGACCCAGCAATACCACTTTTAGGACTGTATCCCCAAGAGATCATAAAAATGGGAAAGGGTCCCACATGTACAAAAATATTCATAGCAGCATTCTCTGTGGTGGTCAAAAACTGAAAATCAAGGGGATGCCCATCAAATGGGGAATGGCTGAATAAATTTATGGTATATGAATGTAATGGAATACTATTGTGCTATAAGAAATGATGAACAGGAAGACTTCAGAGAGGCCTGGCAAGACTTATATGATCTGATGCTGAGCAAAAGAAGCAGAACCAGGAGAACTTTGTACACAGTAACAACCACAGTGTGTGAGGATTTTTTTTTTCTGGTAGGTTTAGAACTTCATTACAATGCAAGGACTTAAAAAATTCCCAATGGTCTTTTAAGACAAAATGCCTTCCATATCCATAGAAAGAATTCAATAGCAGAATGTAGCAGATCATTTTCTTTGGTGTTACGTTTTGGTTTGTTATATAATTTCTCCTATTCATTGTAATTCTTCTATACATCATGACTATGGTGAAAATGTATTTAACAGGAGTGTATGTGTAGAACCTATATGAAGTTGTATGCCATCTTAGGGCGTGGCGGGAGGGGAAAAAAATCTAAGTTATATGATAGTGATTGTAGAACACTGAAAATAAATAAAAGAAAAAATAGCCAGTTTCATCTCTAGCTATAATTTATTGAATAACTCTTCTTTTAAAGCATTATACAGAAATTTGTTACCTGGTGCAATTTTCCCATCTTGAGCAGCAGGGCCATCTTTGAGTACATTCTTCACTTGAAGAAACTCATCAGGTCGATCTCCACCAATGATGGTAAAACCAAATCCCATGGTACTTTTTTTCAAAGATGCTCGTATGAGTACACCTTTGAGCTGAGAAGGGTCTCGAGTGAAGTGTGACTTTTCTACATCTATATCAAAAAGAAGAACGTATTTGCAAATCCAAGATGTGACAACAGACACTGCAGGGAACAAAGTAAGACACTGAGGCTGTCTATAAAAAGAAAAATGGAATGTACTGCATTAGAAGGAAATGGGGGGAAAAGATGAAGTCGAATATTTAACAATATAGAGAATTTAATGTTTATGAACAAAATTAGAGGTATTTAGAAATTTGTTTAAAAAAAACCAAGTTTGGTTAATATACAATTTCTCATCTGATGGATTCTTATAGTATAAGAATAATCCAGTGGATCTGTGATTTCACTGACATGGATAGTCTCTTCAATGATGCAGACAGTGCTTTCTCCCTCTGTGTAACTACTATCCATGTCTTCCCATAAATTTGCCAACTTGGTGGGGGATGGGGGATTCTAGGATTGTTTTCTAATTGCATGGATATCAATGCTAATAAAGCTTGTCGGCTCTCCACTGGCTGTCTCTGTACTCACAACATGACACCTATTTATTTCTAGTCACATATTTTACTGAAGACATGCTTTACACAACACTTAATTATGAGAAACTTCTCATTTGTAGGGTGCTATGGCCTGCTCATGCCCATCAAACATCCCCTCTTTTGCTACCTTGGTGATTCTTCATTTGAATTCTTCAGAGACTGTACCTGTCTATGATTTATAGCCATACAACATCACTGGAAGAATACTGGTGTTTTAAAAAAAAATTGTTTTAATCAGCAAGGATTGGCACTTACAAGTAGTGCTGAGAGTACAAAGACAAAAACAAGATAGTATCTATCTTCAAGTGGTTTATATTCTTTCAGGAGATACAATATATAAGTAAATACAAATGTTATATAAAATAAATAAAGGGTAATTTTGGAGGGGAGGCAGTTATAACTAGGGAGCAGTCTTCTTATAAGAAATGGCTCTTGAGATGAGTTGTGATGAAAGACAGGATTCTAAGAGGTGGTGATGAAGAGTAGGTGGATTATATACATCAAAGCACAGAAAGCAAGGATGGGACGATGCGCCTTGGTTTCAAGGAGATGGCTTGGCTACCTCAAATAGAATTGCACTAGAGGGGAGGGCCAAGATGGCAGAGCACCAAGAAGTACAAGAGCTGTTCTTTCTCTCCCTTCCCAAACCTCATCCTCTTCCGAAAGACAAAATGCACAATAACAAATTCTGATTGAGAAATCTAAGGTGGAAAAAAACCCAGAGTGAGTCATTTTTCTGACCCAGGTTGGCATGGCAGGCAGGCAGACAGGTCTGTGGACACTATGGACAAGGTCTGGAGAGGAGCATGCCATGAAGAGCATTCTAGAGCAGCCTTAAGGCTATGCACCAGCATGGGAAGTGGCCCTCGATCCAGCAAAGGGATCTACAGCAACAGGTCCCAGCATGCAGGTCTGCTTATGACCCAGCTTTGGATCCAGGGTGGCAGACTGAAGAATGGTCACCAACCCATAACTGTACCAGGGAGGGAGCAAATTCAGAAGTAAGCAGCTGCGGTCGGAAGCAGAAGACGGTTACAGTTCCAGTTTCTAGCCCAGTGTGAAACCTGCAGAGGAATAAAGAGGGCAGAAATCGCGGACCAAAGGGAAGCCTAGAGTTCTGTCACTTTGAACCAGCAGAACTTTCTGGCTGACAAGTGGTGGATCCAACAACAGCCCCCAAACAGGACAGTCTAGTAAGCCTATGGCTCCAACCCAGACCAGATCAAGAACATGCAGAGCTCAGAACAGAGTGTGGAGTAATAAGACTTTGGGAAGACTGAAAGCTTATTGGTCTGAAGCCTGGACTGCTGCAGAGATACTGGAGTTATAATACTCAATTTCCCACTAAAAAAGATGAAACATGACATTAACCTTATGATAGAGATGGGATGAATTTAAAATGAATACAAAAACACACATTTTCTGACATGGCCAACGTGGGAGTGTGTTCTACTGGACTGTGTAGATATGTAATAAGGGATTTAAAAAAGATGCTTAATGGGAAGAGAGACATGAGAGGGACAGAATAAAGAAAAATACTTGTTACTTAAAAATTTCACAAGTTTAAAAGAAGGAAAGACCCCCAAGTATTTCTGACAAAATCCTGACATACAAGATATATAGTAAACCAATCTAAATATAAAAGTCCCGAGAGAGTCAATCAATTAATATACACTTAGTAAATATGTACTCTATGCCAGGCACTGTTAAACACTGGGCATATACAGACAAAGTGAAAATGTTTCATACACTTAATATTCCCCAATAAGTCAATGAACAAAGAGAACTGTCATCTATCAATAATCATACAGAAGGCTGGCCCAAATCACTGACAATAACAAAAATGCAAATTAAAATAATAGAGGTTTAAGTCTAAATCCAGAAACTGGCAGAGATGACAAAAGATGGAGATAGTCAATGCTGGAAAAGACTGCAGGAAGACAAGAATACCTACACGCTGATGGCAGAGTTAGGAACTAGTCCAACTGCTCTGTAAAACTGTTAAGTTATGTGAAAGAATTGTGGGAAGAGTCACTAAACTTCACAGCCTTTGACCCACAGGACAAAGTCCTCATATATACTAAATATAATATTCACTGTAAAACATTTCTGGTGTCCACGAACCAGACACCAAGTTAACATTCACTGACTGGGGATTGATTGATATATATGAAATAAAAAAATAAGAAATTCAGAGAAACACTGTAAATATCTACCAAAACTAATCCAAAGTAAAGTAAGCAAACCCAGCAAAAGACATACGCAAAACAACGACAATAATGCTATGGAAAATACATTAAAATTGGGTATTCCTATAGTGACAGCAGGGAACTTGCTGTGAGACAACAGCATTATTATACAAACGAAACTTGTTAGTATTATTTTGCCATTATTTATACTTCCAACATCATGACCCCATTTGGTTATAGGCAGCAGAAGCAAGCAATTAACTTCAGGGCCCATGTGTCAATTATAGAGCGAGCCAACATTGACCTGATCATATCATAGAAATAAATTATATAAATAAAACTCCAACATGCCCCCACACTCCCCACATTAAAAAAGAATACTAATTGCATACTTATTATCAGCAGTAGCAGAAAATCTTGGTATTTTCAAAATGTTCTTTTGTGTTTCCTCATAATTTACCACCTCTTATTAGTGGATGAGGAAACTGATACACTGAACATTTGAATACGTAGATTGCAGCAAACAAACAAAAGAACATGCAATATCCCCCAGAAAAGGAAAATGATTAAACCAAGATCACTTAGGTAGTGATTCACCATAATCTACAAGATCTTTTTATGAGGGAAAAGAATGTAGGTTGTACCTTGCTTTGAGGAACCAACATCAGCCTGTCCTAACTGCTTTTTCCTCTTGGCTTCCACCACTGGATTTTCAAATTGGGTTTTCTGGTTAATGTGACTGTAACATTTAGAGAAATATGCATTTCAATTCCAGATAAATATTAACATGCTTTTGTTTAAAATAAAGTCAATAAAACCTAAGTTGGGATATTACTTTTTTTCCTTTTAAACAATGACTATGACACAAAGTAAACTGGTCCCTCAAGGTATGAAACAGATTCTGATCTTATGATAAATATACATACATATATAACACACACACATACAAACTTCTGTTTCAAAGCTATCTATATATTGTCAGCATAAGAATACTGCAGAAACAATGGAAATGATATTCTAGTATTTTAAAGATATTCTAGCATTCTAAAGCTTTATTATGATACATCAAAACCAAAGTGCCATGCTATTTCTAGTAAGCTTTATTTTAACCTGAAGAGAGAGAGCAATGAGCAATAATCACCATCAAATCACAAGGTAAAGCCCAAAACAGCTTCAGAACCTGAAGCTGACAAACCTGCATAGAAAGGTACAGACAACTTCTCTTTTGCTCTGCAGTAAACCTAGAGACACGCTGGGTGTGCGGTCATACACCATCTGCCACTTCCAATCCCAAGTCTTCCCCTTAACACCTGAGGGACTTGGGGCCCCTTTTGGTAGCCTCCGTGTCTCAGTTTCCTCAATTGATGTAAAACGAAGGATTTGGACTAGATGATTTCAATTTCTCATGTATGACACTACGAGGCTAAGAACACAAAAAAACCCAAAGTTAAAAAAGAAAGAAGTCACAGATGGGATTGGGATGTTAGCCTTCACTGCTGCAAATACATCTCAGCTCCAGAGCACATGCGGTTGCTAAGCTTCAGACCCGTGAGAATGTCAGATATTCTTTAGGATCTGATTTCACTTCAACTCAAAGATGTACTGGGTTGGGTATATTATATCTACTGAATTAAATGAAATGCCCCTGCCTCATCCCCCTTCAAATTAAACTGCTATTTTATTTATAAGAGACGGGGATTTGATGGAGAAAATTTCTTTGAATATCCTTTTATACTAGAAGCAGACATTCATCAAAGATAAAAACCTGTTGGAAAGAGCCTGAAGCCCCTCTGGAGTGAGAGTGACTCACTTCACCAAGGGAAGCTCAGAACATGAAAAGGAGTATTTGTATTGACACCTTCGGTGAGGTGCGAGCAACAGACTAGGAACACGCAGATGAGTAATCACCTTCCTGCAAATACTGAGGCAAAAGAGTTAGAAACTCTCGCTAAGAAAACAATGCAAAAGAAGGTAATTTTCCTTACATTAAAATAATTTTACCTGGAATAAACTTTTTTCCTTTTAGCAATGAATGATTCCTGGAATTTTCACATAATACTAGGCATAGCAAGAGGTACTGAAGAATATTATTGATCAAGGTTATAAATCAAACAGAAATAAAAACATGATTTTAAATGTTTGCTATTTTCAAAAAAACCTCTATATCCTATATATATTTTCCAAGTGCCATTTTCATTATGTGTTTTCTCTTTTTAAAGCATAAAATGATTTGTCACAAAGGAAGTTTAAATTTATCAAAGAAACATAATTATGATCTTATGTACAATGAGAGCTACTGAAATATCATTAAGATACAAATATTCTAAATGTGGTATCTTATCATTTGCTCAAATTCACTTGTAAAAACATAGGCACATAAAATTATGTGCCACATTTCTACTACAGAAAAAATCTTATGTCAAAGTTACATTTCTAAAAATGGCAACATTTTTATGAAGAGCCCGTTAAAGCTTTTACAGCAATCTTTTTAAAAATGAATTACTCATTTTCAGGGCCCCATGTTCTATACACCAGTAAAAAGTGTCAATGCAATTGGATTCCTTCTCCAATAACCCTGCCAATACCAATGATGGTGCCATCTGGTTTGATAACTAATAGTTCCATGGAGTAGCCATTTCAGAAAGATCTTTTTAATCTCCATCCGTAAGCTAACTACAGATTACCAAATTTGTGGCTGAAAACCTAACTAATCTGGGGATCAAGCCAACAAGCTCCACAGATCAGTGACTCCATACTAATGTGTACACTCTGAGTACAAGCTGCACTTTCTTAATTTAATAAATTATTCTCTTTAATAAAAGCTTGTCCTAGAAAGCATGTATAATCATGTTGCTATGTTCACTTTCAGTCACTTCAAGTTCTGTCAAATGAAGTAAGAGAAAGAGGTTGGTCACCTCAGGAATGCCCCTAAACTCACTTCAAAATGACAATTTTTTGTGATCTCTTGAATAAATTACATTAAAACTTTTAAATTACACTGTGTTAAATCCCCTTAATAAAAGGGTCTGTTCTGTAAAACTTGAACTCAGTCAAAAGGTCTTATAAAGGCCTCAAGGCCACAGGTTGTTCATTTGTTCTTTCCTTCCTTCCTCTGTCTTAATCTGATTCTGAGTTTTAGCAAATTACCTAACTTTTTAAGGCTTAAGAGTCCAACATCATTAAAATGATGGAGGCTGAAGAGAAGATACTTGTATCATGGGCCAACATATTTTCATATGATGATAGATTTTGAGCTGGAAGAGACCTTGGAGCCACCATTTCAAAGATAAATTAACTGAGAGAAAGTAATTTAGAGAGGTATTAGATGTAAGGCAACACTTGAACCCAGGTCCTCCTGATTCCATATTGAGGGATTATACCCTATGACATGATTCCTTTTCTTTAGATCTATCTTGTACTAATTTGGTATTTATTCCGCATATATATAGATATAGATATCTGTATAGCTATAGATCTATCTATCTATCTATATACATTATTTTTCCAGTTGTTTCATTTTTTTATCTGTATCACTAGAATCAAGTAGACCACCTGGTCCATGGTTAGATATTTAATAACTGCTTATTAATGGACTGATAGGAAATATCCCCCAAATCCATCAAAAGTCAGACATATGATCAGCTTTCACAGAAAGTGGGCAGCATATAGGCAGCAATTTCCATTTCTAATGAACAAGGGACTAGAGAAGGTCTCCAAAGTTCATCTGGAAAAGCTCAAAGAAAGAGATGAAAATTTCAGCCAAGGATGCTTTCTGGGTTGTATGCAAAACAGAAAGAAATCTACTCATCTAATCTTAACTTTTCTCTTGTTGTCCAGTCTCATATCTCCAACCATCTATTAGACATTTAAAATTAGATGTCCTGTAAACATCTTAAACTCACTAAGTACCAAGTGAATTCACTATCTTTCCCCACTGGCGCTCCCTTTTTCCAAATTTCACTATCACTGTAGAGGGAAACACCAAATTTCCTAGTTCTCTAGGTTCACATCCTATGTATCACTTTCAACACCTTGGTCTCTTTCACCAAGTCTCTTACTACGCACTGTCAAGTCTACCTTTGCAACATCTCTTGTACACAGACCCTTCTTTCCCCAACACTATCCACCACTCAGAGTAGGCCCTTATCATCTCATGGCCTCCCTACTGTAATGGCCCTTGGTATGTGTTTCTGCTGCCTCAAGTCTCTCCCCATTCCAACCCATTACCCACTCTGCTGCCATAGTGATCTTTCTACAACACAGGTCTGACCATATTTACCCCTCTATTCAATAAACCTCAGTGGCTCTCTATTATCTCTAGGATCAAAAAGAATATTCTTTGTGTGGTTTTTGAAGTCCTTTACAACCTGGTCTTTTCCTACCTTTTCAGTCTCCTTATCCTTTGGCCTCTTCCATAAATGTTCTGATCCAGGGACACAGGCTTTTTTGCTTTTCCTTGCACAGGATACTCTATCCCCTGACCCTGCCTTATACTGACTGTCCAACATTCCTGGATTGTACTCCCTCTTTATCTCCGCCTGCTGGCTTCCTCTGAGTCTCATTTAAAAATCTCATTTTCTGCAAGTCCCCCTTAATGCTAGTGCCTTCCCTCTGAAATTAGCTCTAATATCTTGTCAATATCTTATTTGTACATAGTTGTTTGGATGTTGCCTCCCTCATCAGAACATGGGAAAGGACTGTTTTGGCATTTCTTTGTATTTCTAGCACTTAGCCTAGTTCCTAACACACAGGAAGCACTAAATAAACAGGTATTAACTGCTGACCCTCTGACCATCCTGTTCATTTCCCATGACCATAATTCCCACTTTGTAGAGCCAGGAAGCAAAGCCTAAGATAAAATGTAGGCTTAAAAGTCTGAATAATTCCCAGGCAAGTCTCTACTGTTGCCTAGACTAAACAATGATGTTTGATACCTTGGGCTTCTTTCATTTTATTAAAAAAAAATGAAAATGTATATACTGGGAAGAAAGAAATATATTAATATAATTCTGGCTGTAATATAAAAAATTCAACAAACAAATGTTAAAGAATAAAGGACTAGGACTGTTTGTATTCCATGATAAAATAGTTAAACACTAGAGCAACCTTGTACTCAACAGTTTGTTAAGCCCTTATACTCAAAGGGAAAATTCTGCGATTTTTGATAAAAAATTTTTTTGATGATTTCTTAAGGATTTATTCAGAAATTTCAAGTAACTTCAGGTAATATATTTGTTCAGCACAAACATTCTCTATGTATGGAATATGAAAGTATGAGATGTAGGTCCTTCTAGTTGTATGTACAGATGCATAAACACTTGTATTCAACAAAGCTAAATATCTGCAAATTAATGAAAGGGGAAGTAATAAAAGAAGAAGATCCAATATTTTTGATTCCCTATTTTTCCAGATACTAATGACACTGTTAAATTTGCTTCTGCAACCTAGACCCCAGACTTTGCATGCTAGTTTCAAGGATGGTGCTAATGTCTGTGCTTAAGCTGAATATATGCGCCTGATATGTAGCTACTTAAGCTCTAGAGCGCAGATTTAAAAGCTAAATACAGAAGAAACATTGTCATTTTCAAATCCACCACCCATAAGAGGCATGGCAATTCTGCAATGAGTGAAGATCAAATAAAGAGTACAAGCTAAGACTATTGACATTAGCCTATTACATCTGGCTAATGTTGGTGGAAATTTAATTATAACTTATATATGTCCTTTAGAGTAATCAGGACAGAATTTTTTAAAAGGAATTTTAAAGTACTAATACCAAGCTTTCCTTGTCTAACTCCTTAAAGGAAATAATAATGATGATAATAAGAATTCAAAGTCTACAAAGGATAAGTTTATATCCTAATATTTTTATTCAATTACAAAAATTAAGTTGATTTATCTATCTTTGTAATACAAATACAAAAAAATAATAGCAGGATAGAAGGTTTTATCCCAAGACCATTTCTATCTGAAACCTACTGAAAATGAGAATGACAGTTGTTATAACTAATATTGTAATTACTACTACATTACCATCAGAAATTAGAGAAGGGTTACCTTAAGAAAAAATAGAAATTGAGCAATATATCCCTACAGGCTGCAAATATTTACTAAATGTCTAACAATATATGACCCAAAAGCTAAAATTATACATCAGAAGATAATTATTTTGATAGTCAAAGGATATAAAGAAGCAGTTTCCAGACAAATCAAAACTATCTATAATCATATGAAAAAAATGCTCCAAAGCACTACTGATCAGAGAAGTGGCAATTAAAACAACTCAGGGGAACCACCTCACACCTATCAGAGTGGCTAATATGACAAAAAAAGGAAAATGTTGGATGTTGGGGGTGATGTGGGAAAACTGAGACACTAACGCATTGTTACTGGAGGTGTGAATGGATTCAGCCATTCTGGAGAGCAATTTGGAACTGGCCAAAAGGCTGTAACATTGCACAACTTTTGATCCTGCAATACCACTGCTAGTTCTATATCCCAAAGACATCCAAAACTGTGAATAACTTAGCTGTTCTCAGCAATAAATGATCGAAGATAATCCCAAAGGACTAAGGACAAAGCATACCATCTGCCTCCAGAGAAAGGACTGAGATTGAATGCAGACTGAAGTATGCTATTTTTCATCTTTTTCTTTTATTCAGGTCTTCTTGTACAAAATGACTAATATGGAAATGTTTTACATATTTGTACATGGTATGACCTATATCCATATCTAACCCATATGTATTACCATCTCAGGGAGGAGGTAGGGGAGGAAGTCAGGGAGGGACAGAATTTGGAACTCAAAACTTAATGCAAAGATGTCAACCAATACACTACACTATGCCTAGACCATTACCACACATCAAATGATGCTCATAAACAAAACACAGATCCATGAATACTTTGGAATATTGTTTTTAGTTTACCGTGCCAACTACTCATGATGTACAAGCTCTGTGGGACAAAGAGTTTTCTATGAGGTCTAGCAGAAGAAACATGATGTATGTGGAACAGGATCAAGTCTTCATCCCCACTGCCGTCCCACCTGCTACTGGAGCTGTAGTGACACTTTCAGTAAGCCCAGGGAAGATGAACTTACATTCTAATACGTTTATTCAACTATAAAAACCAGCTATTTTATCTTAGTCTTCAGAACGATAAAAATACAGGAACCACAGAATAGTCATTTATCTCAGGACTATATCTGAATGTCCTTATACAAAGGGAGAAGAATGACTTTAGATGATGATGATGATGACAACATTTCATAACAGAGGACTTGAAAGTTGACAAAGTCCCTTCTCTACAACTTTGCTCCCCTGTGAGGCTGCAACTGGCCCAAGGTCACAAAAAGGTAGTGCTGGGGTTGAGACTTGAACTCAGAATCCTCTGACTTCTGCTTCTGATGCTTTTCAATAAAACATTCATAGTCAAAGACGATTTAGCCCCAACTTGACCGCTGCAAACTGATAAGTGATCATCGACTCTCAGTCTGAAGATGTGCAATGAGGAGGAAACTCACTTTGCACTTTTTTTGTGACTTGCATCCACTGCTCCTACAGTGGTTTTATTCTCTGTAGTGAAAAAAACCAAGTCTAATAAAATCTCTCTTCCATGTGACAATCCTTTAAATACTTGAAGACACCTACTTCAATTTCCTAACTTTATATCTTCTTGCCTACTATTGTGCCATTTAAAGTCTACAGTAATATTGACAACTCTTTTGCTAATTATCTGGGATGTTTCCCACCAACCCATCATAAATACTTTAAATATCACTTTAACAAACCTTGTATGAGAAAAAAAATACACATATAGTATGTATATTCCTATCAACTTTCTCAATTTAGGACCTTATTTAGAATGCTAGCTGTAAAAGCAGAAATTATATAATCCAATGCTTTCTAAGATTATATGCCCAACTATATAATAACTGGACAAATATATAATTTGTGTAGCAACTTACTCAACATAGTATGTTCCATACTGGGGATCTTCTATTTTCTCCCAGCCATATGGAAGTTCTGCAAACAGAAGTAAAAAATTAATGAAATGTTAGATTCAATAGAAACAGAAAACATTTCAACAATGCCACATATGAAGAAACATGATCTGAAATTATTGTAATCTATGTGTTTGTGATTTTACTAAGTAGATTTTTGGAAGGAAAAAAAGTAGAGAAATATTTCCCAGAGGAAAAAAAATGTTAGTGGATATTAAAAGAAAATCCATTACCACCTATCAGAAAAAGTGTAAATTTTTTTCTCTATAATGGCACAAGAAATTAGAAATATTTCCCCTAGTTCACATTTAGAAACAATTTTTAGCTTTGGTGACCAGTATTATTCCTCATTTTGTAGATGGTAATGTAAAGAAAAATGAAATAGCTACCTAGAAGCTAAAATGCTCATCTCTAAACTCTTCCTCTTTCATATACTCTAATCATGGAATACCTCTTTTGATAGGCACTGAAGTTTTATAAGAAAATGCCCTTTCAACCCTGCTAACATTTGCTTCCATGCATTATCAACTAATTAACTTTTATCAGCTAATAAGCCCATCAAGGACAGAGTATTTGCCAAGTCTGATGTGAAGTGCTAGCTGGCTGGAAAGACTACAGTTTCCATAAAATTTGGTCCCTGTGCCTACAAGGAGCTAACAGTATATATACATAAAAAGAAATGGTATAACATCATAAGTAAATAAGAAACTTTCACAGCAAAATATCACGATGCTAAAGGTTATGTGGAACTGTAGGGATCAAATCATAGGAGAACTTCATTACCAGTAGAAGGGCAGGGAAGGACAATTTTTACCTTGAATTTCAAAGGATGGATAGGAATCTAACAAGCAAAATGGAGGAGCAAACTGACAAAGATGAGTACTGCGTGGCCAAGTTATTAGAAGTTATTTGGAACATTTGAAGATGATTAGGGGAGGGGAGAGGAAGAGCAGGCCTCTGGTGCTAAAGTATGGAGAAAGGTATCTGACTGATGCAGAAGTCAACATAAATTAAGAAGGATGGGGAGAGGGTAACATAATTAGATCATATAAATTTAAAAAGATGAAAGGTGATCAAGGGATAATGGTAGAGAAAACAAAAAATATGGCAAATATTTTCACGGCCCTGAATATCTTGGTTTTTGGGTGACTATAGTGGGAATTTAGAGACTGAGCAAAGGATTGGCCTCCAACATGCAAAGGTTTCGGTTAAAAGGTGAGGGATGCTTATTTTAATATCAGAAGCAGAAGGAATGTTGACTTTTTATCCAAAAGTATATTGCACATACTGTTATTTGGATTTAATGAAGTACTTTTTCCCCCTCCTTTTTTAAATCTTTACTACAAGGATAACTAGCTGGGGAAGGGAAACAGAGGGATAAGTAGACAGCGCATCTATCCTCTCTGGACATTTGCTCTGGCTGTCCCTCACTCCTGGAACACTCAACCTCTTCTGCCCTGCCTCCTGACTCCCTAGCTTCCTATTAAGTCCCAACTAAAATGCTACCTTTCCACAGGAAGGCTTTTCCAATTCATCTTAATTCCAGTGCCTTCTATTAACTATTTACTACCATCTACTTCAAACAAATCATTTTCTATCTATATGTAAATGCAAAATTATTTGTTTGCATGTTGTCTTCTTCATCAAATTATGAGCTCTTTGAGAGCAGGGACTGCCTTTTGCCTCATTTTGCATCCCCAGCACTTAGCACTGCGCCTGACACAGAGTGGTTTAACTGACTGATTAGAAGTATTCAGAAACAAAAGTGTATAAAAACCTCAAGTCTCTTCCGACTCCAAACTATTCTTTATCCATCTGCTGAAGCACTTTTCCTCAAATGTAAATGACATGTTATTCTTCTGCTCACTAAGCTCCAATGGTTCCCCGCTGCCTTTAAGATCAAATAGAAACTCTCTGATTTCTAAAGTCTTTCTCAGTTTGGCCCCAACCTCCCTTTCCAACCTTGTTACCCATCGTCACTCCCTGCCTTCCTGGACTCTGCCGACTGACTAATTAAAAAACAAAATATATCAATAAAAATCAGATGTAAACGCTATACTATTTCCGGCATATCAAGACGGTCTTCTTTTTCAGTTTAACAGAATTTTTCTCCCTGAAAAAGGACTGACAATTTGCTCTCTTACTCTGAAACTCTAAAATATAATTTTATAAATTCTTTTAACATTTTCTAAAGCCAAAAACCGATGTCAAATTTCAATCTACTTTTAGCTGTATTTAAAATTTAAATTCTTTCACTAAAGAGACAATAACTGACATTCCTATAATACTTGAAGCTATGCGAAGTACATGATGCCAAGGTCACACACTTAGTTTTAGGGGTAAAATGTATCTATATATCTATATTATTAAAAAAAAAAACCAAACTATCCTGACCCTAAGCCCAGGACTCATAATCTTAAGAAAGGAACTAAAACAACTTTTTAATGAATACTTTTGTACAAATTATCTAACAGCAACACTAGTGGGTTTTATCTGAATAAAGATAAATATTTTAGTTAATTAAATTACCAGACAAATTTTCTAAGAATTACATGAGACTAGTCTTGATACAATGAAGGGTATTAGAAGACTAGATAACAAAGAACCAGATTTGGAAACAGTGCAGTCTTTCTCGAATGTTCCATAATGAATAGTAGAATGTTTAAAGATATTTCAAAAATGTTATGAAAACTTTTAGAAAAGATCAAGCAATGGAATGACTTCCACTTTGAAGAAAGACTAAAGGTCGAAAGACGGCATAATCCAAGTCTAAAAATCCATGAAGAATTTGTTGTTGAGCAGTTGTTTTAGTTGTGTCTGATTCTTCCTTACTCCATTCAGGGTTTTCTTGACAAAGATACTAGAGTGGTTTGCCATTTCCTTCTCCAGCTCATTTTACGGACCAGGAAACTGAACTAAATGATTTGTCTAGGGTTACACACCTAGTATCTGAGGTCAGATCTGACCTCAGGAAGATGAGTCTCCCTGACTTCAGGCCTGGCACTCTATCCACCTAGCTGGCTGCTTAAGTAGGGCTATCCAAAAGTAGAATAGCCAGTATATTACTATCCTGTGTGAGAAAAAAAATCTAAGAGTCAGAAGACTACAAACTCGATGAGTTAATGGTGAGAGGGCAGCTAAAAGTAACAAATATAAACTCAACCTATGAAAAGAAAGACAAAGATCCAAAACACTAATAACTACAGAAAAGTAAACTAAAGAAATTCCGAAGTTCTACCTTACATTAATCAGACTAAGATGAAGAAAACAGGAAAATGACAACTGTCAAAAGGAAAGTGGGAAAACAAGCATATTCTACTGTTGATGAAGCTGTGAATTGTTTGGGCTACTCTGGAAAGCTATTTGGAACTATACCCCAAAAGGTACTAAATTGCGAATATCCTGTGATCCAGTGATGCCAGCATTAGGTCTGTATTCCTAAGAGATGAAAGAAAGAGGAAAAGGTCCTGTATGTACAAAAATATTTATAGCAGCAGCTCTTTTTTGTA
The DNA here is from genome assembly GCA_023548195.1 of Bettongia penicillata ogilbyi. NCBI lineage: Eukaryota > Metazoa > Chordata > Mammalia > Diprotodontia > Potoroidae > Bettongia > Bettongia penicillata. The sequence goes on from JAJHZJ010000683.1 coordinate 5,967,652, forward strand.
GTGGCTAAGAACTAAAAACTAAAAGGATGCCCATTAGTTGTGAAATGGCTGAATAATTATTGTATATGAATGTAATGGAATAGTATTAAGTTCTAAGAAATGAAAAAAGGGAGAAAGGAAGGAAAAGTAGGTGCTTTTAAAGTACCTACTAAATGACAATTACTGCTCAAAGTCCTTTACAAATACTATCTCATTTGAGATTCATAATAACCCTGGGAGGTAGGTGCTGTTATAATTCTCATATGGCTGAAGAAACTGAGGCAGACAGATGTTAAGTGACTTGCCCAAGGTCACAGAGCTAGTAAACGTTAGACCAGATTTTAACGCAGGTCTTCCTGACTCCAGGCTCAGCATTCTATCTACTGAGCCACCTAGCTGCCCCTATACAGTTTCAGAGAAACCTGGGAAGACTTGTATGAATTGATCCTGATTGAAATGAGGAGAACCAGGAAAACAACAACAAAAACATTTTAAAAACTAACAATTTTGAAAAATTTCAGAACTTTGATCAATGATGGCTGATGATGAAAAATGCTACCCATTTCCTGATAGAGGTGAGGGACAAATATACGCAGAATGAGACACAGATCATTGGAAAGGGACAATATGGGAATTTATTTTGTTTGCATGCTTACGAATGTTTGTTACAGTGGTTTTGTTTAGTCAATGAGGGAATAAGTGGGAGGAACTAAAAATAAATGCTTGATAACCGAAAAGCATAATTTATTTTTTAAAAACTACCACAAAAAAAGGAGGAAGAAAAGAATGGTCACGATCAAGATCATTTAGAGTTTGCATCAACTAGTGTGTAGGGAGTGAACTTCAGAAGTCAGGACTACCTGGATGTAAAGCTATGCTCATAATCAAGCCGTTAGGTGGTACAGTGGGTAGAGCACCAGGCCTGTCCTGCTGTGAGTTCCAGTATAATGTCAGACATTCACTAGCTGTGTGATCCTGGGCAAGTCATTTAGCCCTGTTTGCATCAGTCCCTCATCTGTAAAATAAGCTGGAAAAAGAAATGGCAAACCACTTCAGTGTCTTTACTAAGAAAACCCCAAATGGGGTTCAGAAACCATCAGAACAAACTGAACAATGAAAGGCTCAAAATCTCATTAGATAACGAGCACCTAGAAGCTAGAGGTTGTTCTCACCATTCTTTGAATCTCTAAGGTCTAGGACAGTCCTAGGTAGTAAATAGGTACTTTAAAAATTGCTAACTGACTTGACCTTAGGCAAGACACTTAACCTCTAAGTGTTCCAGGCAATTAATTCCTAAGAATATAATTTGATGAGCAGTAGCCAATCTGAATTACTAGAAGGGGAACTTTATTTTTTTATTGGGGTACTTTATTGGGCAACTCCTTACATAAATGAAATCACAGATCTAGACCAAAAAACAAAAAAAAAAAGCATCAAGAACAGATGTACTGTGGCAGGAATGTGGTTATCACATTTTAGGGAAGCTACTGACAAATTGGGCCATATCCAAAAGGGGGTGAGAGGGACTTGGAAACAAATAGTATGAGCATAGGCTAAAGGAACAGGGGATGACTGATCTGGAGAAGAGAAGACATATCTTCAAATAGCTAAAGGGGGAGGCCATGTGGAAAAGAGGCTAGAGGTGTTCTGCTTGATCACAAAGGGAGTAATGGGTACAACTGTCAGAGGAGCAGTTTTAGGCTTGATGTAAAGAAAAATGAAAAGGAATAGGCTGCCCTCATTGGAATTCAACCCCCAAGTAGGAATTAGACATAAATAATATTGAAATATTGGTAAGCAGGTAAAGAACAACAGAAGTCTTTTCTTCTCTAGGGTAAACATTCTCTTTCCCTTCAACCCATTCTCCAGTGGTCTGATGTCAAGTCTTTTCACCATGAAAGTCATGTCTTTCCTGGTTGCTTTTCAGTTTATCAATGTCACAGAATCACAGAATTTGGAGTTGGAAAGGCACTCAGTGGTGGACAGACACAACTGACACCTGAAAGGAAATTCCTACTTTAACATGCTGAAGATATGGTCCTTTAGCTCCTGCTTGAAGTCTTCCAATGAAGGTAAGGCACTATTTCCAAGGTGGGCCATTCTACTTTTGGATATCTCCAATTATTAAGTGGCCAGCTAGGTAGCACCATAGTGCATAGAGCTCTGCGTCTGGAGTCAGGAAGACTCATCTTGCTGAGTTCAAATCTGGCCTCAGTCACTTAGTAGCTTTGTGAACCTGGGCAAGTCACTCAACTCCATCTGCCTCCGCTCCTCATTCATAAAATGAGCTGGAGAAGGAAATGGTAAACCACTTAGGTATCTCTGCCAAGAAAACTCTAAGAGGGGTCACAAAGAGTTAGACACAACTGAAAAGATAAAATTATTAACCAAGATTTTCTTGACATTAAACCTAAATTTGCTTCTTCAACTTCGGATCTCTGGGACAAAGCAGAATCCTCTTTAACATGACAGTTAAAACTAAAACTTAAAAGTAGCTATCATGCTACCTCTGTGCTCTTCTCCAGGTTAAATATCCCTAATTCTTTCAAATGCTTATTGCATGACAAGAATTCAAGGTCTTTCATTATTCTGAATGCCCTCCTCTGAATACAGTCATGGTTTTTAACGTCTTTCTCAAAAAGTGGTACCCAGAACTAAACACAATTTTCCACATGTGGTCTGACTAAGGGAGAGTACAAAAGGACTATCACCTCCTTATCCTTGGAAGCCAGGAGTCTCCAAGATAATATTAACTTTTTTGGATGCCACTTCATACCGCTAACACATACTGAGTTTGTAGACCACTAAAACCTCCAGATATTTTTTGGAAAAACTTTTGGCCAATCAAGTCTCTCCTATCTTCTGTTTTTGACATTTTTTTAACCCAAGTGTAAGACTTTACACATTTATATCTGATGAATTTCATCTTACAAGTTCCAATATAATATCCTACCTTTTCAAGATCTTTTTAGATTCTGTCACCTTAAATTTTAGATGTCAATCCTAGCTGGAAGTCATCTGAAAATTTGATAATAAGAATACCATGTATGATTCTGGTAGCCTATGAAGTCACTGACGAAAATGTTAAACAGCACATGGCCTGCTAAGTACAAGGTGATAGGGATGAAAAGAAGAAAACTGGAATGGTCCCTGTCCTCAAGGGACTTATAATCTAATAGGTAAATAATTAAAATACACAAATTACTGAACACAAATAAAAATCATATAAGGTAAAATGTTATAAAGAGTCAAGAAAAATATGATGAAAAATTTGAATATGTAAGAGAGAAATTAGTATAGTTGGGCTGGAGCAAGAATTATGTAAAGGGGAATTGTATGAGATAAGTTAGATAGGTTAAAACCATAATGCTGAGGGTCTAGAATCTCAAAGTTAGTAGTTTAAACTTCACTGATAACTTTATTAGCAATGGGAACTACTGAAGGTTTTTAAGTAGGATAAATTATATGACCTTAGTGGTAGGATAATTATGGGGAAAATGGTATGCAAAATGAATGGGAAAATGAATTAATAAAAAACAATTCAATCAGTACTTACCTGGCTCCAAGCATTATGCTAGACTAGAGACTGGAAGACCAGTTAGGAGGCTATTACAATAGTTTAGGCAAGATAAAAAAGGGGGTCTGAAATAGAATGCTTGTAGTAGGAGTGGAGAAAAACAGGTGGATATGTTAACAGAGATGATAAGACTTGCAGATAATTGGTGCTTTGGGGTAAGAATGAGGGAAAAGTCAAATATGATACCAAAGTTCTGAGATTTGACAAGGAATTAGTTATGATCAGAAATAGAGTAACTAGGGAAAGTGATTAAGTTTAGATGGATAAAGCATTTATTGAGTGATTACTCTGTGCCATGGAGATACGGAATCGGCAATAGAAAAAGAAAAGGAACAGTTAGATTAGAAGGAGAATAATGAAGGTAGAATATGCATGGGAAGCAAGGAAGGTGAGAGTATCAAAAAGAAGGGGTGACCAACAGGGTCATTATCAGCTGGGAGAGCAAAGAGAGTAAGGACAAAATCAAGACGAATGAACTTGACATTAAGAAGTTACTAGTCCTCAGGCTCCCAAACAAAGAGTCCAGGGCACATTTATGATGTCTCTGGAACACACTCCCTTCTTTCCTCGACACTGCCCCAACCCTAGTGCAGGCCCATATCCCCTCGCTGCCTCACGTCTCTTCCCAATCCAAGCCATCTTCCATGTAGTCACTAGTGATCTGACTGAAGCGCAGATCTGCCCATGTCACCGTCATACTCCTCAGTCTAGTAACACTGGCTTTCTGGCTGTTTTGAGACCAAGACACTCCATCTCTTGGCTCCTAGCATTCCCTCTGGCTACCCCCTTGACAGGAATCTTCTCTCATTTTTGCCCATTGGTTTTCCTGGCTTTCTTCAAGTACTCACAACCCCTCCTAATTTTAGTGCTTTCTCTCTGTTAGCTATTTTTTATGTATCCTGCATGTGACCCGTTGGTATGTATTTGTTTGTTGTCTCCCTCCACCCCTCCCTCACTACGCTGTGAGCTCTTTGAGGGTAGGGGACTGTCTTCTGCCTCTTTTTGGTCCCTAGAGTTTAGCGCAGTGCCTGGAACGCAGCAGATATTGAATAAATCTTTAGTGACTGATTGATGACCTCTGAGAGAGCTGTAGAATGATGGGTCTAAGTCATACTGTAAGAAGCTGAGGAACAAGAAGATGGACAGGACAGGGAGGTGGTGGATTTCTGTAGGTCTGGCTATCGTGACTCTTTTGAGATATAGGTAAACCTTTGCAAAACTTAGAAAGCTACATAAATGCCAGCTATTAGCAACACTGACAGGCACTTAATTTATGAAGTAAATTTAATCTATATGTGAATAATAATGTTTGTAAATATAAGGTCTGTAAGGTTTATATATGAACAACTTAGAGGTTTGCATAATTTTATTTTCATCCCAACCTTAAGAGGTAGGTGCTATTATCATTCTCTTTTTACAGATGAGGAAACTGATGGATACAGAAGTTAAGCGAGTTGCTCAGGGTCTCATGGTTAGTAAGAGTGTATCAGGGTTTGAATACAGATTTTCCTGACTCCTGGTCCAGTGCTCTATTCACTGCACCATCGAGCTAACTTGAATAACATGGTGGGAAAAGCTTAGGACTCAGGATCAGGAAAGATCTGCTTCTAATACTAATTAGCTATCTTTATGGAAAAACAATTTAACCATACCAAAATGTCCTGCATCACAGGGTTCTTATGAGGCTCAAATCTGACCCTATTTGTAAAATACTCTGTAACCTGAAAGCTAAATAAATCTTACTTATTATTATACATCAGCAGAAGGCTGGCGGATGAATTTTTTTTTTGGCCACAATAGCCAACAAAAAGGACAAAAACACAAAATGGCCTTCAGTTTTATCTGGCTGTTTCTCTTCGGTTGTGACAGAGGCAGAGAAAGAACATAAATATGCTTAGGATCACAAAATTCTCAAGTCCACAAACATTAATTGTTGATATTTCTTCCTGTGTAGTTCTGTGTGTAATAATTAATAAGCCTCTTCTCTCCTGGAGTATCTGAATTTACTACAAGAAGACCCCTAATACAATGGGTAGATCCTTTATGGAAGATTTAAAGATATAGATGGAAGAGAAGTATCCAGAAAAAGACAAGGTAGAGGGTAATGAGACCTGAACCACTAAGAGAGGTATCCACCCTGATAATTTTATCATGTTTATATATCTTTACAATAGACAGACAGATAGATGTGTTTGTGTGTGTGTGTGTTTGTGTGTGTAATTTTTAAAAATTTTGGTGCTATTTTAAGCTTTAAGAGCTTAAAATAGAATTAAGCCTTTCTGAGATATCCTGCATACATATATGTGAGTGTATTTATACACACACATACACATGCAGACAGACACAGAGAGAGAGAGTTAAAAAATACATACATTGGTACATCCATTAAGTTTGCATTTAGAGATTTCTAAGACTAGGCAGACACATTTTTACTCATGTAATGAAATAATACAGTTGTACGAATACCAAGAGAAAAGTAGAAAAGTTCTTTTACAAAATCTTCCAAAGATATACATCCTGTGGCTGATGGTTGGTATTTCCCTCCCCTGTGTTTTGGTGGGTCTAATTAGGCATCTAACCCCAAATGGAAGAAAATGAGTGCAACAAGCTCAGCATTGTCTCACCTCCATCTTCACAGTCTTCTGGAGCCTTTGCTTTCTTACAGAGACGGGGATCTAGCCAGGTCGTTGTCTTAGTGTTGTGGCTGTAGAACAAAGATCCCAATGAGAAGCAGCAAAGAGAGAAACACGGTTTCAAAACCAAAATTATAGTGCAACTAATGGCCCCTAGAATCTAAATACCTGTCTCCTTCCTGCGGAATCCCTCTATTTGAAGGAAGGAATCCCTCTATTTGAAGCCTCTGATCCAATAATCCCACTGTCTCTACTTCCTTAGCTTCAAAAATGTAGAAGTTAATCATTTCGGTTCTACTGGGAACATGAAGCCTCTTCTGGAAAATGTGGTGTCAAAAGCAAATTATGTAAACATGTCAGCAGTCAAAATGATTCTATAGGTGGATGTTCATCACCACACACTGTGCCTTGTCCCACTGAACAAACAGCATTGGGAGCCCAGGTAACAGAAAACAAAGAAAGGGTGGGGAAGGGAGAAGGAGGGATTTGATTAAAAGAAGAAAGACTGAGCTTGGAGGGGCAGACTGAAGCATGCTCATTTTATTTTCCTTGTTTTGTGTATGTTTTCTTTTACAACACAGCTAATTTGGAACTATATTGTGACTTCAAATGTATAACTGACATCATATTGCTTGCAAGGGGTAAGGGAGGGGAGGGAAGGAAGGAGAGAACTTGGAACTCAAAATTTAAGAATTTTTAAAAATGTAAGTAAGAAATGTTTAACAAAATAAATAAAAATATATTTTTAAAAAGAACGGCTGGTTCCTCAACATGCATTAAAATTAGAAAATTGAAAGGATTCCACAAAACGGAGCATGGGTTTAGCTGTGTTATAACTTTAAAAGAGAACAGAAGAAGAGAACGAAACCATCAAGTGTGGGTGTCTGTGCACATCCCTTCCTGTTTTCATCAGAAGATGCTCGTAGAGACTGGTGTTATTTAAGGTAATTACAGGGCAGAGTGAACAAGCTTCAGACTCGGTCATTTAGATACAACCTCTAAAACAAAAATGGTCTTACTGCCAACCAGTGACACAGTCATAGTGGTGAGCACCCAAAATAATAAGGAACTAAAAAAGAAAATGGAAGAAAATATTTAGCAAGTCAACAAAATATTAACTAAAGCTTATATCATCAGGGGACAAAAACATTTTATGAATAAATCCTAGTTCAACTTTTTACATACAGTAAGCTCACTAATGTCTACCTGATATTCACAAATTTATTTATCATAGGTTTTGGAGAATACAACTGGCACTCTTGTCAGTTACTGCGCAAACAGAGCTGTATTCCCAGCTCTAAATTCCCAGTTCCATCCAATGTTACTTTCTACATGAGGCCTTAGGTGATTCTCTGAGCTGCTTGTACTTTCTCCACAAATGAACTTACCTTTATTGTGTGTCTGAATCTCTGTGTGCCTAGACATATACATATGTATGTACTTTACATTTTTTATATATTTGAAACATATTTTATTCCATGTGTAGAAGTTGTTCCTTCCTAGCAAATGTAAACTCCCCAAGGGCATACATTGTTTCATTTGTGTCTGTAACCACAGCACTTTTGTACAGAGCCTAGGGCAGATCAGTGAGGCATTCAACAACACTTAGTAAGGGCTTATTCAGTGCTGGGTACAATGACAAGCCCTGGGACTACAAAGAGAAAGGCTATTCTACTGGGCACTTAATGTTTTATTTATTGGTAGAATTAGATGTACTTTTTTGTGTTAAAAACTGGTAAAGGGGAAGCATAATTTTTTAAAAAATGTTCTGCACCTCCTTGCAGGGTTACTATTGAGAGAAAGATCTCAGAAACTGAAGAACAATAATTAGTCAAATGTATCTAGAATGAACCTTCTTAGAAGCTTAGAAATTAGCAGACTACTAGAAGGAGAAAATGACACAAAATTATCTGTTAAACCAAACTGTAAACTTCAAATACCCCCAATAGCACAGACTTCTTTTTCTATTTGAAACATGTTTACAATGGCCAGGGACAATCAAATATGGCACCAGAGAGGGAAAAGCTTTTAGAATGTTGACCTAGTACATAGCAGCTTATAACCTGAGTCTTGCATAAGTATATTATACTTTTCCATAAAAAAATTTCCCACATCTGAACAGCAGGGCATATAGCAACATATTACCCTGGAGATAAAAAATTCTTTTTTTTCTAGGACTTATTAACTTATCCCTGTAAATATAAGAAAAGCTTACTAATCTCCAGTGTACAGCACAGTATTTCTAAAAATACGAACATTTTACTCACACATGAAGGTTTGAATTGTAAAAGTTTCTTCAAGAAAAACAACTTGTGTGGTTGTATCTCACTGAAAAATTGATTTTAAATAAGCCTGTGCTCTGTGAATGGATTATCATTTTCAAAAGCTTTAGACTATTTAACACAGAATAAAAAGAAGAATGATATTTCCTATAAACACATGAAAAGTCCACATTCTCAAACATTCTTCAAATTGAGGTTCTACTATTTTCATATCTGGGGTAGCAGAAAGAAAACTGTCCTCTGAGTCTGTAAGAGTTGCTTTCAAGCCCTGCTTCAGACATAGACTGGCTGTGGGATCCTGGATAGGTCACTCAAAGAAAAAAGTTTTAGGATAATCTCCCATTTGCACCAGTCAAAGGAATACCCTGAGCCATCTAGTTACCCGCCTACTTATGTATAACTATAATTCAGCAAAGAAACAAAAACATGATATAAATCACTATAAGGCCAAAGTCATAAAAATCTGCCATTCACAAAGATCCTAGGATAGGCAATCATTTCAAACTTTCATTCAATAAAAATTATATATACATATGTATATAATTACTGAAAATTCAAAACTTATAAGGGACTAAGTTCTACAAAAATTTTTAAATGCTCAATTTATTAACTAAAGGAATTGTCATGAAGTTAACATTTATATTTAATGTTTAATATTAATATCATACAGTGACAGAGCACAGCTGAATAAAGATACAAAATTTCTGTTCCAAAATGAAACTTCCAAAAGAACATTTATATAACATTCTTACTTGGTGTGAATAGCAAAACCATTTTAGTTTGTTATAATACATATGGTACCCAATTAACATCTCATAAACAGGTTAACTGACAGCACCATTTGTCATCAAACTAGTGGGGTATTCTTTGTGAACTTATATTATTAATCAGTTCACTCTTTTGCTTTTATATCATTTATCTTACATTATGGTTACAATTTTATGGCATCATAAGATATGATCACAAGACCTTCATTTAAGCCCTTGGTCTGCATACAGTGACTATTAAAGGTCATAGATTAGAAGGGACCTCAGAGGCTATCTAATGTAGTCTCCCCTACTTTATAGATGAAGAAACTGAGGACAGGGGCAGTTAAGTGTGTAGGCCAAAGTCTCACACACACAGGCTAAGTGTCAGAGATGGACACACACACACGCACACACAGGCTAAGTGTCAGAGATGGGGTTGCCTCAATTTGATTTTGGCCAGCTTACAATATCTCTGAGCTTCATTTTCTCATCAGGAAAATGGGGACAGGAAAATTTGTTTTACCTACTTAAAGAGAACAATGTAAGAAAAGGTCTTCATGTACCTTACACTGTGATATGATTGTGTGAAGGACTATTAACAGATTCATACACAAGCATGGAAGGGTCCTGTAAGAATACTGTTTAAAGCTAAACCCCGCAATGAATTGAAAATGGAAGGGAAAAACAAAAAGAAACAACACGAACTTCTTATTTCTATCTTTCTTGGTGGAAAACAGGACTCCTTCTGGGATGAACTAGTTGATGACAGAGGACCACAGAGAGAAGGCAAAATTATTCAATTCAGCTTAGTTATCTCCTCATGAAATTCAGATCTCTCCCCAACCCCCAATCTCTGTCTCTGGCGTTCTTTGCCCTCCTTAAATTGTTTTTTATTCTATCGCTCTGTGTATCCTTTATATATTTCCAACAGAATGAGGGGTCCCTATGAAGATGGACTGTTTCAGTCTGTGTTCATACTCTCAGTGCTGGCATAATGCCACATAATAGACACTTATTTTTTATGGAATTTAATTGCTGAATCAAACTGAAAACCCAATACTCTGTGGCTGTTACATATTACAGAGATATATGCATACTGCTGAAAGTTGGGGAAAGATCAGTTCAGAACTGAGAATACTGTTATCCTTGGCAAAGAAGGATTTACAGAGAACCTTAGTAAGTATTATTTTTGTGAAGGAATAATAATAGCTAACACTAGTACAATGCATTGAGATTTGCAAATATATACAAAAATCTCACTTAACCCTCACAATAATATTATGCTCATTTTACAGAAAGAGGAACTGATGTAGCTGTAAACTCAAAAGAGGTTGGAGAGATCCTAGATTTATATACTGTTAGCATAAGCAAGAGTCTTGGAGATTATCTCTTAAAATAAAGGGGATGGGGGAAGGGTAGTGGAGAAGAGAGGATTTAGCAATTAGAACTAGCTCAAGGTCGACGAGGGTGTCTTGGAAGAGGAGGCAGGTGAGTCTGGAGGTTTTCTAGCTCTGTGTGTGTGTGTGTGTGTGTGTGTGTGCGGTAGGCATATGCATGTGTACACAGGCAGCAAAAGAAGATTTTTAATCAAATACTGATTCAATTAGATGCCTTCTGGACTAGATCCCTTCCAACTGTCAGATTGTATGACTTTGCTTATTGTTTCTTGCAAGAAGAATGATTGTTGGATTGGAAAGGAGATGAAACTCAAATAAGTAAGGATGTAATAAAGGAGTACCTAGCTGCTCCTAATGAGCTTAAGTCACCAAGCCCAAGTACAAAAAAAATTTGGTAGCAGTACCTTCTGAACTACTGTCAGAGATGTGATTCAAACCCAGTCCAATAAGCATTTATGATGCATTTACAAAATGAGTTGCTGTGGGTACCTGAACACAAGGGCAAAGAGAAAAGGGTCTGTCTCTCAAGGAGATAACATTCTACAGAGTGAATACAATAGGTAAGCAGATAGTTACCTACATAATTTCAGTCTGAGGAAGACAACATCAGAAAAGGCTCCCCAAGGGCTGAATCTCAAAAGAAGTTTGGGATTCTAACATGTGGTGGTGAGGAAGGAATATATTCCTGGCTTAGGGGTCTGGCCCTACAAAAGCACAAGGCTGGGAGATGGGATGGTGGGCTCAGGATTCATAAACTGATTCAGCTGAGTGGAATGTAAACTGCATAAAGAGAATAACATACAACAATCTGCAAAAGTTAGGCTAGAGCTAGATGAATAAGGGTTTTTAAAGTCAAGCAAAGTTTCTGTTTTATCCTAGCGGCAAGAGGTTTCAGATTTGGAGAATAACACAGTCTGATTGGTGCTTTAGGAAAATCATTCTATAAATAGTGTGGAAGATGGACTAAAAAGGAAAGATACTAGGAACCATGAGTTCATTTAGTAGGCTATTGCAAAAGCCCAGGTGAAACATAAGACAAGAAACTGAACAAAGGCACTAGCAAGGGGGCTAAAGAGCAGATAAATAGGGAGAATGATTTGAAACAGGTGCTACAGGATAAGAGAAAAAAATTTCCCAATTTTCAAAAGGAGAGAGGGAATACTGCAAACTGATAGGTTAGTGAGTGTGACTCTGATAAAAGTTACAGAATGTATTATTAAAGGGATGGTTAGTGACCATCTAGAATATGAAGCTATGTTCATAAAGAAATGGTAAAGTTTCATCAAAAACAGGACATAACAGACCAAGCTCACTTACTTCTTTGAAAGGGTTACTAGACTGGTAAGATGCAGAATGCGTAAACAGCTGGAGATCAGGAAGAACTGGTCTCAAGACTTACCTTCACCTGTGTGAGCAAAGGTAAGTCATCTCACCTTTGGGAACCTCAAGCAACCAAAGCTTTGCGTGGGGGAGGAAGGGCCCATGCTAGATGTGTCCTAGTAATTCACCTGGGCAAAATTACTCATGATATCCTCGTGGACAGAAAATGTGAACCAGATGGTGGAAGAAGAAGAAGGATCTGAAGGTAGTCGAATGACTGCACCCAAGAATGGTCAGTAATGGGTTGAGGGCAAAAAGCCTTGAGAGAGTGTCATTTCTATGGAAACTGCTTGTGACGACAGCATAGATGGTATGTTAATCAATTTTCAGTTGAGACCAAGCTGAGGGATCTAACAAAGGAGATGAGAGTCAAGATGCAAAGAGATTTTGATAGTACCCTGAATATAATAGGTACTTAATAAATTTCAATTAAACTGAATTGAACTGATAGGCCAGGCAAGTATTTCTTAAGCTAGGTCTATGAACTAGGATGGGAAAAAAAATTACACCTTTATTTCAATATAATTGGTTTCCTTTGTAATCCAATGTGCTTTACTTTTATGCATTTAAAAACATTATTATGAATAGGGGTCCACAGGCTTCAACAGATTGCCAGAGAGGTCCATGGCACAAAAAGACAAACATAAGATGATAGGAATACACTAAAACTTTATAATATAATTATAAGCTTAAAACAGAGCGTAGGAGTCCTGGCTGGACAATGGTTCATATAAGAAAAATGTACTTTGGTCAACTGCAAGCTCAAGAGGACTAACTACAGGGTGTGATGTGGCAGTCACAGTAGCTCAGTGGGTCTTTGGCTACACAGAAAGAGACCTAGTGCTCACAACAAAGGAGGTAGGAATTCTGTTGTATTCTCTCCTGTGTCAGACCATGCCTGGACCACTGTGTTTAGTTTGGGACATCACATTTTAGAAAAAGGCACCGATGAAATGGACGGTGTCCAGAAAATGTCAACCAGGATGATGAAGGGTCTCAATTTAATGCCTTACGAGGACGGGGGGGAAGGGACAAGGTATGTTAAGCTTGTGGAGAGAAAATGTATTGGGAATATAATGGCTATTTTCAAGGACTATCAGGCAGAAAGCAAGAGCAGATTTATTCTCTCTGTCTCCAGCAGTAGGAGTAGGAGAATAATGTAGGGAGAAATCTCCTAAAAAGGAGAGTAATACAAAAATGGAATGCACTGCTGTGGGAGGTAAGAGAAAGTCTTCTGATGAGAGGTCTTCAAAGAAAGGGTGGAAGGCCCATAGTTGGATATTCAGGTTGGACTAACTGGCCTCTGTAGTCTCTTCTAACTCTTTGATTTTGTGAGATTCATCACATTTAACATCTAAGGGAGAGAAGAAGCCAAATCCTAAGATAATGAAAACAAGGGTCATGATGATTACAGGAATACCTGAAACACTCACTCAAGTTCACAGACCTATTGGTGGATGAAAATTGTATAAATGACATTACTTGACATTTATTTTATCAACTATGTCGGAATCTACTTCTTATCATAGAGGAAAACAAGTAATTAGATTTGGGTTCAAACTCTAGATTTTATTTAAAATATTTATGAAAGGAAAAATAAACAGGGACTTGATAATATTTTTTGATATTTAAAGTATGTTTTAAAAGGGTTTTGGACAATCACCATTGTGAGAAGTCAGAAATGGCACAAATATTTGCTTACTCAATGAAGTAGATCATCCCTGTGTCAGTGTAGGCCATTTCCCAGTTCTTAGGCAAAGGTTCCAGGTTCTCATCTCTTGCCATGTAATTTCTAAAGTCCATGGAGCTGTTTGTTTGGTTGTAACTGGGAACTGTCTTCATCCAGTCAGAAGACTCTGAATGTCTCTCTTTGTTTTCTACAAGTGTTCAAAGGAGAACAGCATGAAATTTGGATAAATGTATGTTTTGCCTTAAACAAACAGTCTCTTTTCACTTCATTGCAATGAAATGTCACACACAAACTACAAACTTCCTTATATATTTCTATCATGTTCACATAGTTCAATACTCTTCAAAGCTGAAGTGAATTTACTGATGTCTCATATTTATTTTACAAGTCTAATCAACTTTTCCCATCTGAGTATTTTTTTAAAAAAATTAACATCCAAATTGATTTAGTAAGAACAATATGGGCTTAAACAAACTTAAAGTTTTATTTTCATTTGCCAAGCTCAACACAGAATTAAGGTATTTCAATACCTGAAGACCCCAATATATGCAATATACTCTCATTTATGAATAATCAATCAATAAGTATTGCTTAAGCATGTAATATGTGCCAGGCACAATTCTAGGTGCTGGGGATATCAAAAGGCAAAATTGTAATAACCCTTGCCCTCAAGGCCATTACATTCTATTGGGGGAGACAACATGAGCATAAACATACAAAATAAATACAAAAATAAAAGGTAATTAAATATAAGATAGCTAGGAGAGGAGGACACAAACGCTTAGGGGCTCAAAAAAGCCTTTTTGTGGAAGACGGTACATGAAATGCATCTTGAAGCTGAATGAGAGATGAAGTAAGGAGAGAATGAATCCCAGGGGGATGGATAGTGCAAAGGCATGGAGAAGAGGGATGGAACGTTGGGTAGGAAGAACAGAGAAGGCCCATTAATGAGATCACAGAGTGTATAAATAACGTACAATGAGGCTGGAAAGGGAGGTTGAAGCCAAGTTGTGGAGGCTTTAGAAGTCAAACGTTTTGCCCTACAGGCAACGGTGAGCCAATGAAGTTCACTGGTTAAAGGAGTGACCTGGTCAGACCTTCATTTAAGGAAAATCTCTTTGGAAGCTGTGTGAAGAACAGATTGGGGGTGGGAGGTAGGTTTAGGGACTTGTCCTTAAGAAATAAAAGCGAGCTATAAAGAATTTATTAAGTACTCATATGGGGGGCATTATACTGAGCATTCAGGACATAAAGACAAAAGCAGCAATAGTCCCTACCGTCAAGGTCATCTTCTCTCAAGAGAGACAATATACACAGATATAAATCTATAAAAGGTGGACATTTCTGGCAGGCACTAGCAGCTGCAGTAGAGGACCAGAATAGGTTTCACGTAGAATATGACACTTGGTAGGAGTCTGTAGGAAAACTGGGGATTCTAAGAGAGGTGAGGAGGAATACATTTCAGGCATGAGAGCTCAGCTGAAGGCCAGAGATAGAGTTATGTATAAAGAACAGTAAAAGGGTCATTTTGAATAAAATATACAAGAAGTGAATGAAAGGAAGTCATGTGTAAAGGCTGGAAAAGTAGCCAGAGGTTTTAAATGTCAGAGGATTTATATTTGATCCCAGAGATTTTAAGGAACCAATGGAGTTTATTGAATAGAAGAATGACACTTTAGGAAGAACACTTTGGCAGCCGGGTGGAGGATGGATTGAGATGAGAGAAAACTTAAGGCAGAGAACAATTAGGAGGCTACAGGATGTGAATGTAGAGAAAGGAATGGACATAAGATTAAAATGTGAAGATGTGGCAACTGAGGAAGAATGTGAAGTCAAGTATGATTCTTAAGGCTGTGAAGGTAGGTAAGGAAAAAAATGGAGATGCCCTCAACAGAAATAGGGAAGTTCCTAAGAGGAGTGTCTTTGGCAGGAAACAAAATTAGTTCTGATTTGGTTTTGTGAAGCTGAGATGCCCATGCAACATCCAATTGAAAATGTCTAAGATATTTGTTGATGTAGGACTGAAGCTCAAAAGAGAGATGAGGGCTCTAAAGCCTGCAGAGGAATGACCAGGGCAGGCATCTCAGATCCAAAAGGAGCCCACAACTCTGTCCTCTGGAACCAGGAGAGCTTCCCTCATGGCTGACAGCATGTAAGTTCAGCAGCAATCTACTGCTCAGACCTAAATCCAGGTCGATAATTCATAGAGTTCAGATCAAGGGGACAGTGATCAGATTCTGCCCTAGATCAGTACTTTGGTAGTACTGAAAGTTTGCAAGTCTCTAGCCTAAGCTGTTCATGATATCCTGGAACAATACTCAATAATCTAAGGAAGTAACAATAGGACCAACCAAGATTTTCCCTAAAGAAGTACCTAGAGCCCTGCCCTAACTTCAAGTCCAAAAACAAGAAGTAGCCTGGAAGAATGAGTACAGAACAACAAAAATCTCACCATAAAAAAATATTATGGTAAGAGGAATGAAATGATCGAGACACAAACCTAGAAGAGTATGACCTCATACCACAGTAAAGTTTAAAAAACAAACAACAGCAAAAAGCAGGTTGGGCATAAATCTGACTAGAATTCCTAGAAGAGTAAATGAAGCAAGAGGTTATTTTTTTAAAAGAGCTAACAAACTTTTTATAAACGAAATGAGAGTGCCAGAGGAAACCTGGAAAAGAAACGAAAACTATAAAGAAGAATCGGAACAGAATTAACAGTTTGGCATAGGAGGTACAAAATACTGCTCGAGCAACAAACTCCTTAAAAATGAATGGCTTAAAGAGAAACTAATGATTCCATGAAAACGAGAATATCAGCACAAAAGTCAAAATACTAAAAAAGTGGAAGAAAATGTAAAGTACTTCACAGCAAAAACAAAAACTAGAACAGATAGAGGGGAAAAAAAAATTTAAGGATTATTGGACTATCTGAAAAATATGACCAAAAAAAAAAAGGTCAGATCTCGTCTTTCAAGAAATCTTACAAGAAAACTGCCCAGATCTCTGAAAATGAGAGCGCACAGTGTAAAAAAGAACCTACATATCACCTCCCGAAAGAAACGCCAACACGAAAACTCCTACAAACAATATAGCCACAATGCAAAGCTTCTAAGTTTATCAGCCAATTCCATAAAGAGAGCTTGAATTACAATATCCCAGAAAGGAAAGGATATAGGCTTACCCCCCCACGCCCCAAAAAACCAACTTACCCAGTAAATAGAATATCATCATATAGTGGAAAAAAAAATAGACTTTGAAGTAATTTGGGAATACAGGACTTCCATGCACTCCTGATGAAAAGACCAAAGATGCAAAGAAATTTTTAAGGACAAAGGAACCAAGAGAAACAAATAGAAAATAAAAATGAGGGAGCAATCATCAAGTATGAAACAAGGATCAACTGCTTACTTCCTTATATGGGGAGATGACCTGTGCCCTCTGAACTCTATCACGTGCACATTCTGTCAGGGGAGTGAACCTGGCTAAGTGAACTCCCAGAGATTTACGTTTCTAGGCTTCATACTTGGTGCAGTCAGGATAAAAGGGTCTCCCTGAATTTGCTCAATTATGAACAGGTCTGCTGATCCCAGGCTAGGGTCTTGTTGTTTGGAACAAAAAGAGAAGGCATAGATTCGAGATTCCCTATAAACTCATTAGTGTCCTTGAATATTAGGAGATAGTGAAAAGATCCTGCCTACCAAGAGATAAATTGAAGAATGAAAAATAGAGATTTTCCTGCAAAAATCACTAGAAGTGTTTAAAGCCCAACTTGGTAGACATTCCAACTTGTGAAAAAGTGACTCTATGTTTTGGAACTGCTTTGCAAATGTAAAATCTATTACAAAGTCCCATCTCAGGAAACTAAGACTCTGTTAGAGCTCTTTCTATTCATAGCAAGGACTGTAGGAGACAGGGAATTTATGGAAGATTTTATATAGAAAGATAAGGTGAACAAAGATCTCTCTCAGCCAGCTATGATAGTGACAGTAGTCTGACACCAGCCAGTGAAATTATATGCAAAATCTGTATAGCCAGGTAGTGGCATAAAACTGGGCAGGTGACCTCCCTTTTCTGTAAGTGCTTAGAGGTCTATGTTATTCTCTAGGTTGCATACCGAGGAGGGGTCTAAATGAAAGGGGTTTCCTAAATTAGCTCAAAGCATCCATACAGATCAAGTAAGTAATGTCAGAAGGTTCCTATGTGGACAGCCATGACAAGAGATTTGCCAGGGTTTCTCCATCCTGTTAGAAATGTTAGCTGCCTCTCCCCATCGTCAATTCCTTTAATATCTATTGCCTACAATAGATGTCCTTTTTGCTGTCATCCCAGTGCAAGATTCATTATACTCTGTCCTCACAATTTGAACCTAGACCCCACCCACCCACCCAGTGGGCTACAGCATCCATGACAGAAATTTGGGATGCTACCAGTCAGTGATCCCAATAAGGCCAAAGATGCAGCAAAGGAGACTGAGAAGTAGGTGGAAAGGAAGGAGGAAAACCCAGAGAGCAGTGTCACAACAAATCAGAGGAGACCACATCCAAGAGGAGAGGGTTGTTAGAAGTGTCATATGCAAAGGTCAAGAATGATGAGGAATGAGAAAAGGCCATCAGATCTGGAAATAAAGTATCCCTGGTAACTCTGGAGGCACCAAGTGAAGGCTTTACCAGGGAATTTAGTTGAGAGGACAGACACAAGGTGGCAAGTGGCATAAATGATAGAATTCAGTGAGCGGGTTTTAAGACTGGAAGAGACTAGACCCTAGCCTCTAGTCACTAGGGCATATTTCTAGGCTGTAGGGAAGGAAGCAGTAGTTAGAGAGAATATGGGAAAGAATAGGGTCAAGGACACATGTGGTAGGGTTGGCCTTGATGGGAAGAAGAGCCATTTCTTGTACAGAGACCAGAGTAAAGGGAGGCAAATAGCCTCAGTTTTCTTGGTGAAGTATAAATTGAAGGTGCTCAGCTGAGAGGGGGTACAAGGGAAGGGTTTGTTGTGGTAATTGAGAAGAAAAAAGGTTTGGAAACCATGGCTGTGGTGAATGATACAGGGAATCAAATAGTGAAGAGATCTCCTTCCTCAGGAAGGGCTCAGTCAGTGGTCCCTTTTTGCATGGTTGCTGATGACCACCTCTGTTTAGTACCCCAGGAACAGCAGTTAAAAAGGCAGATGACAGAGTGAGCCAGGTTTAGGCTGTGGCAACAGGAAAAAGGAACAAAGGATTCAAGTAGAAGCCAGAATAGAGCTGAGCTGATTCACTAAAAGGTTGGACTGAGAAAAGAGTAGAGTATAGCCAGAGCAGAGATGATGCTTGGGAAGGCACTAACAAGTAGGGGAATGAACTGACTGAGGAGTGATATAGCATAGGAAGAAATGGAATGATACAAAATTAAGACTGTGTTTGTATTGTATTTTGGAGTTCCCGAATCAAATGAGACAATATGTTAAATACCTTACAAATCTTTAAAGTGTTACAAAAATGTTAGTTACTATTAATTATTATTTTTATGGTAGTGGTGGTGGCAATGGTGAGATAAGTAGAACATTTGTGGTGAGATAAAAAGAATGATCATCTTTGTGTTGTTTGTTAAGAGTAGAGGAACAGTTCATGGGAGTTGAGTGGACTGAAGAACTGAGAGGGAGATGCACCTTAATATGAGAATAAAAGTTGAGTTAGTGAAGAAGACTGTGAGACAGGCACTAGGATCATCAAGAAGGGAGATACTTAAAGAGAATTCAATCTATGGAAGCTGATGAGGCAACAAAACATGACGCATGAGAGGCAAAGCTTAAATCCAGACCTTCCTGGCTCCAAGGTGGTCTTCTACCCACTTTGGCCTGCCATGAAGAATGGATCCTGCCAGATGAAAAAACAATGTCATCATCTCTGAATGGTGCCAAAGGGAGAAGGAGAGCAAAATAATTGATGAGACATTATTTGTGGTTGGTTTTGGGTAATTTTATATTCATATTTGAATAGGTACATATCTAATGTTTTGGGAATTCACAATAACTCCCCCTAAAGAGCAGCAATGACATGAAATATGGTAAGACTAAAAATGCAGCTTCCCTTTCTACCTGCCTCATCATGAGGAATCTGTATACAGCATGACTTCTCAAGCATAATCTTAAACATAGCAGGCCTCCTTCTATAATGCTGCTATTTCTTTGGGTAATTACAAAAATTGGTGCTCCAATGTAAATGTCCCTTCTTCCAAATGGACTAAAATAAATACAGGTGCTATTCTATTTATGCCAAACTAGAACAGGCGATAAAATCAATAAGAACTTAAAAGTTACAAGGTAGATACACTGTATCCAGTAATTTCTTTTCAGATAATTAGAAATTGCCTATACATTCACATTTGAGACAAAAAACACCCTTTTTAATGTGTAATATTTGTCAAATTCAAATGTATCAACTGAGCAAACCTTGAAATTTCTTTTTAAAAAAAGATATGGCTACATAAATCAAAATGGTTATTGGATATCTTTCAAGAAAGAGCCCACGTATATTTACAAAAAGAAGTTTTATGTAATGAATAAACAAGGCAATCTATTTATTGCTACCCAAATGATTCTTTCACATTCCCCCAAGAGGCTGCTCCTCACTTCCTCAATCATCAGTCAATAAATCAATTTAACCTTTTTTGTTTGACACTTAAAGTTCTTTCCAACCTAAAACTAAGCTACCTTTCCAACCTCATTATGCACTGTGTACCCCTCTCCCCTATTTTGTGTGTCTTTTCCTTTGAACGGGTCCTTCATACCTGGAACACTTTCCTTGCTAATCTCCACTCCTCAGAATCCCTAGTTTCTTTCAGCTAAAACACCACCTTCTAAACGAAGTCCTTATTTATCTCCCAGCCCTTGGTGTCCTCCCAAATTATCTTTTATTTCTTCTGTACGTAAGTCTCCATCCTGCATTCCTCAACTCCTGCTTGTCCTGGGGAGCTAGATCCCCAGAGGGGGTCTGACTATTCCCTCAGACCCTAAGACCTGGGATTTCTTATTATTCACACGTTTCCAGTCATAGTTAATTAGCTTTCAGAAAGGACCTTTCATTACACAAGTATAGCAAAGTAGTAGTTACAGAAAGATTCCCACCCAGTGAGGGCATAGTCTCCCTTTATACACAAAAGGTTCCTGGGGAGACCTAAAATTTAAATAGAGCATGTGGCCAAAAAGGCAAATTCACAGTTCTTGGTTAGTAGCAACCATTTATTCCCTTAATGGGTTCCTCATGGAGTTTTCCTCAGGTATGGCTCTTTCTGTGCTGCCCAGAAGCTATCTTTCCTCAATGTGTCTAGCATATCTCTTGGCTCTGAAGGAGAGAGCTGTCATTCTCTGTCACTGTCATTCTATTCTCTTCTCTCTTTACCTTCTTTCTGGGTAATTTCATGGTCAATAATAATTTCCATTCATATGACTCTCAGATCTCTACATAATGAGGCCAAGTCTCTCTTTCCCCTGAGCTCTAATCCTCATCAGCAACTGCCTATTAGACATTATGAAATGAATATCCTATATTTATCTGAAACTCAGCATGGATAAAACAAAACTCATTATCTCTTCCCCTAAACTCACCCACCTTTCTTCTGAATATCCTTATTTTCTTCAAGGGCTCTGGATTCTTCCATTCATGCAACCTCAGAGTTCTCCTCATTTCCTTTTTCCTCCCTGCTCATATTCCTTCCATTTCAGCATCTTGTGAATTTTGCCTCCACAACATGCCTCATAAACACCTCTTTCATCAGGTACAAATCCCTTTATTTCAGGTCCCAGTCCTCATAGAAAGGGAATTCCTTGAGACCTCGTCTTTGTACTCCTAGTGCCAAATCACTGCCTGGCAATAGCAGTTGCTTAATAATGTTTGTTCACTAAATGATTAATTACTTATGATCCAGATGACTAGAATAGCCACCTAACATGTTCTGCTGCCTCCAGTCTCCTGCAGAGCTAACAGAGATATTCTTAAAGTGTAGATCTGACCACATCACTACCCTACTTGATCAACCTCAGTGGCTCCTTGGTCCCTTTAGGATAAAATATAAAACCCTGTTCAACTGGGTTCCAACCTGTCTTTCTAGCCCTATTATACATTATTCCACTTTATTCCAGTCAAACCTATTTTTTTGCTGTTCCTGATACACATGTTAATAGCTCATTTACTGTCTGTCTGGAGGGATTTTTCCTCCAAGAGCTGAGGGAGCAGCCGTGACCATAGCTGAGGCCCTGGTAAATACAATTCAAGGTACCAACACAATGGTAACAAGACCTCGTCTAAACTGAGAGAGATTACGAAAGCCTGCAAAAAAGCATAAATGAGGGAAGTGTTGAAGGCATGAGCAGTAGTGGCTGGCCCATGGAAGACTGGGATTCCCTCACCTGCAGCAGCTAGGGGCAATCAACAGGAATGGACTGCTGAGGATAGAGTGAGTGGTAACTTGCCTGTTCACTACCCTCTGTGAGAAAACTGAAGAGATTTCTTTCTCTAATCATCCTTCCCCATCCACTTGCTTATTTAATAGGCATCTCTTGCAGTCTGCTCTATTGTTATGTTGTTTTACTATTCTGATTATATGTTCCCTTTACAAAAACACCTGTGGTCAGCCCACACCTCTTTTTTTCCTTATATACATTCTGCCTGTGCTCAGAGGATGCAATTGAGGGGAAAACTGGTTATTTTAACTACAAAGAAGGAAACCGACTAGGAAGTGTCCTTCTAAGTTAAAAGGGCAAATATTTGTTAAAGAGCATTCTATGAGGTTCTCCCATGCCTTTATTTTTGTTCCTACCTATATTTCTGATCTGAGGTATCACTACCTCCAAGATGACTCCTATAATACAATAAGGGTCAACCAAAGTAGAGGGTTGGTCTCCATTAAGATTTGAGGTTTTTCACTGAATGAAAAATAAAGGGGTCAATCTGAAATTTTTGCTGAGAAAGAGGTCAATTTTTCTATTGCAATTTTAGATTCCTGTTAATAACTATATTTTTATAATTTTTTCCTAAACCACCTAAATTTTCCTCACAAGTCATAGGGAGGGAAAATAAGTATCAAGATTCTTATCTTCTTCTTATCAGATATTAACCTCAGAAAACTCTTAAGCAAAGATGCAAATAGCTTATAATTTCTATAACTTAATTACAGTTTAAATGTCTATTTCTTGAAATAGCTTTCAGAATTTAGTATACTATCTATAGTGATGTTCTTTGCCTTATCATGTCATATTAGTAGATAGCCATAAATCCACAAAGTGGGAGTATTGCTACCTTTTGCCATATAAAAAAGTGAACTACTTACAATTTAGTGCCATGTTAAAGTCAATCCATAAGTACACTAATAAGGAATTGTTCATCAGTTACAAACCTGTATTTCCACTTCCATTGACTGCCTCCTTGTCTTCCTCCTCTTCCTCCTCAGGAAGAGAGCTGTCCATTCTTTGCATTTTGCTGACTGATGTGGTTCTTTTTCGTTGAGATTCTGTGTCAAAGTCATTATCGAATAGGACTTGATCAACTGGATCTGGCTGGAAAGGACTAGGTTCTGCTGGAGGCTTGGGAGTTCCATAGAAGTTTCCTGATGTGTAAAATAAATAGCAATAGCACTGTCAATGAGAATATTAGCAATCACGAGTAGCTCACTCAGTTCTGCACTGTGCGATGTTATTACAGAGGGACTGGCTTCTGGTTACTAACTGAAAACAGATGCACCATTTAAAATCGAATCAGACAACTCTGCTGCATACTAAAATGTATACAATCTGTAATTACTGAATTATAAAATGCTGTTACTTATAATTGTACTTTAAGGTGCAGAGGTTGATTTTGTTTTTGAGAATAACACATTTATTCCCAAAGTGATTGCATTACAAATAGTTCTGGATAAAGAACTTAATTTATTTCTCCTTTGTTAATTTTAAGTACATTAATACATTCATGTAAGATACACAGCAGGATTAGGTATGAATAAAAGGTAAAGGTAACTAACCCTAATCAATTTTGTTCTGATGCACAATATAATTAATAATTTTGTTGAAACCTGAAATCTGTAGGGAAGCTAAAAAAACCACAGAATCTTTTTCCAGAAAAGTAAATAAAAATAAAAATTTTACACGTCCTAATTACATAATTTCATTTAATGCTTTATCAAACAAGTAATGGCACTGATTGTACAATTCAATATTGACTCACACCTGAAAGGCAAAAAACATTAATTTTACTATGTTATCATAAGAATTAGCATTTTTTGTAGAAATAAATGATCCAGAAAAATTCACACAACTTAATTTCTCAATTTTATACATATTCTTAATCAAAGAGCTAAGCACAGAAGGAAGGAGCTCATCAGAACTATCTGTACTAACAGTTGGTGGCTATCATGAGTTTTGAACTTGTATTAATCATAATCATACTAATATTATAGTGGGATAAAATAAGCAAATTATGCTTTGAGAAATAAAATACTCTCTCCCTATTTAAGATGAATCACATCTTCCAAGCAAAGGCTTTTGCTCCCTAGAAGAATTAAGGCACTCATCCATGTGAGGTAAATTAGTTCTCCCAGAGGGATGGCTAACAGATTTTCTGGAAGAAAACTCTATCTCAAATTTTACTTCCAACATGGACCATAAACTGATCATCACATTCCATAGACAAGTCTATAACAATGTTTTCAACAACTTTCAAGCACCCATTCTATAGGAGAAGCAGTGGAAATACACACCACTTTCAGAAATCTGGCTTTAGGAGATAGTTTTGTATTTATATTAGAATAGTATTTCTTATAATTTTTAATATTTTATATAAAACAATAAAAGGGAGAATAGAGGGGGAGAGGGGGAGAGAGAGAGAGAGAGAGAGAGAGAGAGAGTGTTTGCTAATAAATAGGACCATTATTCTCTCTCAGGCTTGAAACCTCTAGTTACTTTGAACTTCCAATCCAGACAGCTCCCATCTCCATGAACTGCTACGCCATACTGTTTTTTTCCTATACACTCTCTTTTGTAAATGGTCCAATTCTTTCTTCACACAATGCTACCACCCTGGTTCAGACCATTGCCTTTTCTCTGTACTACGGCAACAGCCTTCAAACTAATCTTCAGGTCACCAGTATTTCCGCCTGACAATCCATCCTAATCTGGCTAGATCATACCTAGCTCAAAAAAGTCTACGACTCCCCATTGGCTACAAAACAAGATTAGTCTTATATTTGAAGTCCTTCAAAAAGGATCTCTAAATTACCTTTATCTTTTACTATTCCCCTATACAAAAACTTTGCCTCAGCAAAATTCGTAATTCCTAACAAATATGCCATGCTTCATCACCTCTGAGCTTTTCCTTCTGCCTAGAGGGCCCTCCATTTCAAGCTATCCAAATTCTATACATCCTCCAAGGTCTGGCTCAAACATCATCATGGCCTTCATGAAGATGATCACATAAGCCCTTCCCTCACATAAAATCCTAGAGCACTTGGTACTCTTTTCATGGTTCTTAACACACACACAATGTAGAGGAAAGAGCACTGGAATCAAAGCCAGAATTGTAGACTCAAATCCTTGCTCTCACACTTCATAAAGCTTGGGTAAATCACATGACCTCTCTGATCCCCATTTTTCCCTTCTCAATAAGAGGGGATGGTAGTACTTGAAACTTCAGAGGGTTGTGATGAAAAAAGTGCTTTGTGACCTTATACCATTTAACATAGATTTTTAAATCCTTTTTTGTGCATTAGTTTAGTCATTTCTAAAAAAGGAACAATAATGTTTGTAACACAGTAATTTATGCAGGGTGATTCCTGTAGTGCCATAAAATACTGGATGGAGAGAGGGCTGGCCCTTGAGTCAGGAAGACCTAGTTTAAGTCCTGCTTTTTAGATATTGACCGTGTGACCCAAAGGTCACAAGAGAAGTGACTTTTCAGTGCCTTGGTCAAGTTTCTAAAACTGTTTGTTGCAAAGCAGATGCACAGTAGAGGGAGTTACCTGTTTGTGACCTTCCTATAATCAGGAAATCATAGGTCTGGCACAAAAACAAAACAAATAGCAACCACAAAAAACTGTGGGGATCAGATGAGATCACACAATCAGAATTAAAGAATTTAGAGGGAAGAGACCCTGGCAGTCATCCATTCCAAGCTACATCTGAAGAAAGACTCTCCATGAACAAGTGATCATCCACAGCCTCTGTCTGACAACTTCCAGGGAGAGGACCAGACTGCTCCTTCCAAGGCAGGCTATCCAAAATCAGAATAACTGTAATTGTTGGTTTTTTTTTTCCTGATATTAAGCCTAAATTTCCATCTTTACAAATTTACCCCTTTCTCCTGCTTCTTCTCACTGGGATTTGAAAGCACTTTGTACACTGTGAAGTCCGTACTACAGAAGTAGCATGGCATTGTGGGTAGACACCCTGCATCCAGGGCAGAAAAAAGTAGGCTCAAGTCCTATGTGTGATACATATTGGCTGCGTGACCTTGGGCAAGTCACCAAAGCTATTAGTGCTCTAGACCAGAGAGATCGAACCTATAGGCCTGTAACACTCCTCAGTATGGTCAGGACCAGATTAAACTTTAATTGAGAAATATTTAACAAAATAAATAAAAACACAATAAAACATTTTACATTTTAAAACTAAGTTAATCTGCGGTCCACAGAGATAAGTGGTCCCCATTTATATTTGAGTGACAAGTCTCTACAATGTTAGTTGCAGAGAAGATGTTGACTTTCATACGTGGAGGCAATTTCCTGAGGTGGGAATTCTCAATGCCAATGAAATCATAAATTCAATCCCTATCCTTCACATTAGTTACAATCGAGGATCTAATTTTGTCTGTGTGGGTAATTCACCAAAATATCTCCTGAGCTTCTGTGCCTGAAAAATTCAAAAATCAAGGGAATTAATGAAAAAAAATGCTAAGGAAGGTGGCCTAGCCATACCAGATCATAACTTCTATTATAAAGCAGCAATCATCAACACTACGTGGTCGTGGCTAAGAAATAGAGGGGTACATTAGTGGAATAGCTAAGTTAGATACACAAGACTACATACTATGTAGTATCATAGGAATCTCCTGTTTGATAAATCCAAAGATCTCAGTTTCTGGGGTAAGAACTCACTATTTGACAAAAACTGCTGGGACAACTGGAAAATAGTATGGCAGAAACTGGGCACAGACCAAAGTGTGACACTGTATACCAAAGTAAAGTCTGAATGGATACATGATTTAGATATAATGGTTGATACTATAAAAAAATTAGGGGAGCAAGGAATAATTTATCTGTCAAATTTATGGAGAATAGAGGAATTTAGGACCAAACAAGAGATAGAGAATATTATAAATTGCAAAACAGATAATTTTGATTACACTAAACTGAAAAGTTTTTGCACAGACAAAATCAATGCAACCAAGATTAGGAGGGAAGCAGAAAACCGGGAAATCATTTTTACTAGTGTCTCTGATAAAGCCCTCATTTCTAAAATATATAGAGAACTGAGTCAAATTTACAAGAATACAAGTCATTCCCTAACTGATAAATGGTCAAAGAACATGAATAGGCAGTTTTCAGAGGAAGAAATTAAAGATATCTTATAGTCACATGAAAAAATGCTCTAAATCACTGTTGATTAGAGAGGTACTCTGAGATACCACATCATATCTATCAGATTGGCTACCATGACAAAACAGGAAAATGATAAATGTTGGAGAAAATGTGGGAAAGTTGGAACACTAATTCACTGTTGGTGGAGCTGTGAACTGATCCAACTATTCTAGAGAGCAATTTGGAACTATTTCCAAAGGGCTTGCATACCCTTTGACCCAGCAATACCACTTCTAGGGCTGTATCCCAAAGAAATCATAAAAATGGGAAAAGGACCTACACATACAAAAATATTTATAGCAGCTTTTTTTTTGTGATAGCCAAGAACTAGAAATAGAGGGAATGCCCATCAATTGGGTTACAGTTGAACAAGCTGTGGTATGTGAATGTAATATAATAGAATACTATTGTGCTACAAGAAACAATGAACAGGCAGACTTCAAAAAAACATGCAAAGACTTACATGAACTGATGCTGAGAGAAGTGAGGAGAACCAGGAGAAGGCAAGGACCTAAAACATTTCCAAAGGACTCTTGATGCAAAATGCCATCCATATCCAGAGAAAGAACTATGGAGTCATAATGCAGAATAAAGCAGACTGTTTGCTATTTTATTATGTTTCATTTTGTTTTGGTTTTTCTCATGATTTCTTTCATTTGTTTTGTCTATGCAACATGACTAATGTGAAAGTGTGTTTATTAAGAAGGTATGTGTAGAACCCATATAAGATTGCATGCCATTGTTGGGAGGGAAGGGGAGAGGATAGGAGGGCAAGAAAAATTTAAAACTTATGAAGTGATTGTTGAAAACTGAAAGCAAATTAATTATAAAAATAAAAAAACTTAAAAAGAAATTGAGTAAGTAGGCTTCAGAAAAACCTGAAAAGTTTATATGAATTGATGCTGAGTGAAGTGAGCAGGGAATATTGTACACAGTAACAGTCAGAGTATGCAATGACTGATTTTGATAGACTTAGCCCTTCTTAGCAATGCAAGAACCTAAAACAATTCCAAAGGACTCATGATGGAAAATGTCATCCACATCCAGAGAAAGAGCTATGGAGTTGGAATGCAAAGTGAAACAGACTATTTTCTTTCTTGTTTTGTTTTTTTTTTCTTTCTCATGGCTTCTCCCATTAGTTATAATTCTTCTATGCATCATGACTAATGTGAAAATGTGTTTAATAGGAATGTATTTATAGAGCCCATATCAGATTGCATGCCATCTTGGGGAGGAAGGGGAGAGGGAAGGGGATAAAATTTAAAACTTATGGAAGTGAATGTTGAAAACTAAAAATAAATAAACTAATAAAAAGAAAAAGAAAAGAAAAATTCACCAGCCTGTGGTCAAGTTGGTAAATGAGCCTTCTGCTTTCCACAAGGATGATCCTTAGACAGATGACATGCAGTCTGCGGTTAAGCCTGTACTCACAGTCTCTCCAGATTGGCAGGGACGGTAAAAGCTCTAATCTTTTTTTTTGGCTCAAACCAAATTAAAATGTAATTGGGAAATATTTAACAAAATAAATAAAAATGATGTAAGCTCCAGGCTTTAAGATCCCAGAATCACATAAATGCTATGAGGCATTCTAGCAGGGCTTCATGATAAATTATTGGGGGATATGCATTATTTCCCCTCTTAAACAATAAGCCCATTAGCATGCTTCCTATTTTTGTACTGCATTCCATGCTTCAGACATACTAGGTGCTCAAAAAATGAATGACTTCCATATTAGCACAGAACATTTTTTTGTACCTGTATGGATATGAAAGCACTGCAATGACCCTTTAAGTACCTCTCAAAGAATCAGACTGAATAAATACAAGTGTATCCGAAGAAAGTTAACAAGCATTTATTAAATGCCAACTATGTGCCAGGCACTGGGCTAAGAGCTGGAGATACAAAAGAAGGCCAACTATGTACAGACAACATATGCACAGGATAAAACGGAGCTAACCAACGGACGGAAACACATTAGTATTAAAGGAGAAAGGGAAAGTTTCTTGAAGAAGGTAGATTTTAGCTGAAACTTGAAAAAAGCCAAGGAGATAAAGAGGGACAGAATTATAGTCAACCAGAGAAATGACATTTATCAAGTGCCTACTATGCACCAGGCAGCATGCTAAAGGATGGGGATACAAAGAAAGCCAAAAAAAAAAAAATCCTCCTCTCAAGGAATCTAATGCTAGATTCTAATGAGGGAGACAACAAGAAAAACAACTCTGCACAACAACATACAAACAAGATAAACTGGAGGCAGAGTCGGAAAGAAGTGCCTACGACTAAAGAGATGAGGGAGGTGCATCAGTGAAAAGGCTCTGAGTTAGAAATGGCGTGCGGTGCGTGAAGAGCAGAAGGCCGGCGGCACTGTGCATCCCTGTGCAGCGTCAATAGAATAGGAAGATCTTCCCCGTCCATTAACAGGCCTGACACATGGAGCCTGTGAGCACACGGAGCCTGTGACCACATGGAGCCTGTGACCACATGGAGCCTGGGTCACATGGAGCTCGGACTGGAAATCTGTCGAGGGGAACTTGTTCGTAGGGAGGCCTGACAGAAAGGAGGGTTACGATGTTGGTGGATTAGTGATAGGTACCCTGTTAAATTTTACCTCCTGGTATTCTAAAATAAATATGTTGGTTTTGCCTTTGAGAAAGAGAAGTTATTGTATTTTGCAGATTTACCCTGGAAATACGTATGCATATTCATAGCAGCTTGTATCGGTATTACATTGGCGTTACACCTTGGCTATGGGGATGAGTAAAGTGTAAGAAACCTGTAAAGGTTGGGGGGGAGGGGCAGTTATTAAAAGCGTTGAATGCCAAACTGAAGACTTTATACTTGATCCTGAGGGGACAGAGAGCCACTAGAATTTATTGGGTAGAGGAGTGACATGGTCACTCCACGTGTTTTGAGAAGATCAATAAGACAGCTGAGTGGAGGATGGATTAGAGTGGGGAGAAACCTGAGGCAGGGAGACCCATCGGCAGCTGAGGTGATGAAGCCTGTTCAGAGTGCCAGCAGTGTCAAAGGAGAGAAGTGGGGCAGATACAAGAGATGTTAAGGAAACAGAGCAAAGAAAGTGGAAATATTCACTGCACATGGCCTCCTCAAGGAGTGCAGCCACAAAAGGAGGGATAGTTAGGATGTACAGATTAAGTAAGGCATTTTTTGAGGTTAAAGGAGAAACACGGTCCTATCTGTAGGTAGGGAAGCAGCCAATAAGACAGAGTGATGATTAGCGAGACTGAGGATGATAGAGGGGGCAGTCCGCTGGAGAAGATGGGAATGAATGGGATAACTTGTGCAAGTAGAGGCATTTGTCTTGGCAAGGAGAAGGGTTACCTCTTCATGTGAGACAGAAGAAAAGGAGGAAATAGAGGCAGAAGTCTTCCAGATGATATGAAATGAGGAGAAGCAGTGCAGAAGTAATCTTCTGAGAATGGTTTCAGTCTTTCAGTGAAGCCAGGTTCTTAGTTTAAAAGGTGGGAGGAAGAATCCTGGAAGTTCTGAGGAGGTATGAAGGAGCCCCTACGGTGGAATCAATTAGGGAGGTATAAAAGGACTGTCTTGCTGCAGTGAGGGCCTAGTTGAGATTATACAATATAAATTTTTATGGAACCAGTCAGTAGGATTTCTGTGTTTTCTCTATCTTCATTTAGTAGAAACAAAGTTGAGCTTATGATGGGAGTTACCCAAAGTTGGAACCTGGAAAGGCTAGATCATTGAAAAGATAAAATAGCAAGAGACTTAAGAAAAGAGGACAGTGTATAGCTGAACTGGTTCACCAAGGGCTCAAGATGGGGAAGGTAGGAGAGTGCAGTCAGTGCGAGGTTGAAGGTTTAGGAAAGACATGAAGGGTCAAAGGATAAGAGGTCACAGTGAAGATGAACAGGATTTGGGTTTGCAAGTTAAACAGAGAGCTGGAATGATGACGCATTGTGATGAGATAAGAGAAGTTATGATATGTGAACTTTTTGATATGTGAGATAATAAGAACAGTCAGTTAAAGGAAATTAAGAATGTACAAATTATCTGATTAAAAAAAAGGAAACGCAAGAATAAAACAGCACTGAGGACTGTGGGTGCTTTCACTGAAGGAATTTAAAGTCACAAAAGAAAGAACTATCCAAAAAGTAGCTTCCACATGAAATTTAAGGACCCTATAAAACTGTCAAATGCTCAAATGGAGCTCTGCTATTATCAATCTGGAAGTCCCCTTCAATAATATAGACTGAAATCCATCCATCATTGCCCATCTTAATGCAACCTTCATTCACATCTTCCCATAGATTCACCACAAGGGGCTGACTAAAAGGGGTAAGGACCTTTACTTGTTTTCACCTGGCACTGACTGGGTACTAGAAACACAATTTGTCTGCCCCTTGTCATCCTTTGCCCACATCACATGATGAACCCATTATTCTCTTCCTCTCATATTATTCCTTGTTAATCTTTCATTCCTGTTCTTCAGAACTCTTCATTAGCTACATTGCTATCTACTCACACTCCTGTTGTTGTTCCTCATTGCCCTCTCTAATATGAATTTTGATTCTTCAAAGACTGTCCTATTTCATTTATTATTGCTGTACAGTGACACTCATACAATACCAGTATTCAAAAGATAGACCTCTACTTCTACTTTTCATTGGTAGTTTGGGGTTATTGAAGAAGCACTGCAATTTCCCAGAGGAAATTCAACCTCATCCTCCTATTCAATTGTGGGTCTAATTAATTTTCCATCTGTACTATTTTGTGTGTGTGTGCGTGTGTTTACAAATACACACAGTGATGAACAAGAACTTCATGCTGTAATCTGGTGAATAGATATTCTTCATCTACTTGGTGTATTTTCTGTGTGAATGAAGAGCCAAACTCTTTTGAGTGATTAGAGATGTTTTCCAGGAGGCTTGCAATATTCAGGAGCTTGATGCAGTTAATAAAATGTCATTCGCATCTGGAGAAAGAATCTTGCTATCAATATCATTCTTAAACTTGGCCTCTATAGTGGATCTTTTGCATCATAGCAAAGACATTTGTCAAGTATACATTTCCCTGTTTATGCTTCATCAGAGAACTGTTAAACAGTTATTTCTTTTGTTACATCTTTCAAAGTATCTTGAATGCTTCTGATGTTTGGACGTGACATTTCTTGTTATAAGACATCATAAGGCTGTTTGGAATCAAATGTTTTCCATAATCAACAATAATGCACATTGAGATCTTATATTCTCTATTTTGTTAATTGTGAAAGTAAAGAATAAGTTATAAGAATATCACTTACAAAATCCTGTTCTTATCCCTCCAATACCTTCATTGAAGATGCCCTTGATTTTTGTATGGGTGATTCTTAAAGATTTTGTCTAGATGTATAGGCTGGAAGTTTGGTATTCTCTTAGTTGCTTTTTTGAGGTGAGGGGGACAGGCAACAAGACACAATGGCTCAAAGTGTTCTGATAAACTGAAGTCAGCCAGTTTGGTGAAGAAGAATTGATCAGGGAGTACAGCAAAGAGTTAATAAATAAACATGAGAATGCTCAAAAATGCTGATAGTGGGATATTTCTCTAGAAAATGATGACTTTGTAGCGAAGAATCAAGAAGGATAAAAAGACTGAATGGTTTAGTGGAAAGAATACTGAACTTAAAATGGGACATAGGTTTTAACTTACCATGGGCAAATGACTTAATCTCTTAAAATTTTAGTTAATTTATCAATAAAAAGAGGATAAAGTTTGCAGTACTCACCCACACAGGGTTATTATGAAGGTAAATAAATAAAAACTTATACAAAGCTCTTTGCCAACCTAAAACTGCCAGTTATGATTAAGGCCATCTTCTTATCTTTTTTGATGGCATTGAGCTAGAAAGGATCCCAGAAAAAGTCACTATCTTCTCATTATTTCTTTATATTTAATGTTCTATAGAAGATTACACCGATTTAAAAATCAGCTTTTTGGTTGCCAGAAGTATTAGGTAAGATGTAGGTTCCACTGAACCTCCAGGAGAAAACAGGATAACAGAAATGACCTGCATTATTTTTATCTTCTTTGCTATACTAGCTCTCTACCTGGAGAACTTTTTACTTCATGGAATCTGGAGGTTACAAATGCTTAGAATGGCAACATTTAATAAAGCAATGTTCTTAAGTTTCATGGATCAGTGTTATGTCCAGGCAATTGCGGACAAGACTTGCTTCCAAAGTAAACTTTTACTCTGTAACAGCACAACTGTTTCATCCTGCAGTGATATGTTACGCAGGTTCTACCATTTTCTTTTGGTCTACTTTGATCATAAAGTCCAGGCCTTTAAGGAGAGTTGATCTTTCAGCAATTCTGGTGACGCTGATCTAGTCTTGAATTATCATCATAAACCGCTCCATGACTTAGTCATTCGTTTGAGGCTTCTTTCCTGGAACACTGTTGGCTAAGTTCTCACACGTGGATGTGGCACATAGAGGAGGGCCTTCTGAATGCACTGGTGGATCTTAACTCCATCCAGAGAGAAGTCATTTTTGATTACAATCAACACATCCAATAGCACAAACTCATCTTTGGCCTTTCTGATTGCTCCAGGAAGTTGTGTTTGCTAATTCCAAAAGTTCAGCGTGAGTTTGTGGCCTTGCTAGAATACGCTTTGAAAATATGTGCAGTCCACTTCCTCCTTGATGAGGATGTCCTCACCTTAGTCAAGATGCATTAGGGGAATGCAGCCTTGTGCTTCTTCCCTATTTCCTGTTATAAGAAGTACAACCACCTCTCAGTTCGAGAATGATCACATCCTTACTACACAATGAGGAACAGGCAACTCCATTAACTTCTTGTTTGGCAGAACACTCATGACATGTTTTGGGAAGTTAACACTCTACAATCAAGGTAAGGTTGTGATTTTTAGACAACCAACCTACATTTATGATAGTTTACAATATACAAAATACACTTGCCTTCACCTAATTAACAAAACCAAAACCCAAAATTCAAAGCCAAAACAGCGATCTGTCTAAAGTTGAGAAATAAACTGCTAGTATTTCTTACAAATGGAAAAATGCTAATTGTTCTGGGTATGCAGACCCATATGCAATGCCATATATCTTGTCTCTGACACTTATAAGTTGTGTGACTTTAGGTAAGTCACTTCCCTTCTGAATATGAGTTCCTTCACCTGTAAATGGACATAATACCTACACTACCGAGAGACTACTTTGGAGAAAGTACTTTGGAAACCTGGAAACTATACGTAAATATGAATTATATAGTCATTCAAAAATAAATACCTCTGGATTCATTATGAATCAGTGAAGTATATACTGTATTAGGCAGTATGAATTATTAAAGAACAGCTTATTTTCAGGTTTCTTTATATTACTTGGTACTTAAGTTTAGTAAATTTTTTTTGGTTTTTTAAAAGTTTATTTTCTTATTGATCTATTTTAACGTTACACTCATTTTCCAAATATCTCTCTCTGTATTCTCCTACATGTGAGCCATTCCTGGTAACAAAGATTAAAAAAAAAAAGTTCAGCAAAACCAACATCAATTTTGCTCCAACAGTCTAAGCAACATTCTCCTGCCTCTGTAAAGGATGGAGAGGGGGCATTTTCTCTACAAGGCCAAGCGTGGTCACTATAATTAAATAGAACTTAATTTCATTTTATCCCCCATTTAAATCACTACTAATTATGTTTTCCTGCTTACTCTAACCTGCATTACAGATAAGTTCCCTCTGTTTTTCAGTGTTTTTGGCAATTTGTCAAATTCATTTCAATGAAGAAAGAAGGCCCTCTAAAGGAAGTAAAAATTTAGAAATACTTGGTATTTCACTGATCAAATTTTGTCTAAGGTGTTTTACGTTATTCAGATATACTCCTAGATATGAAATGTTTTTGGGTCACATACCATCATATGTTCCACTTTCTAACAATGCTCCACTCTCTTCTAGAGCTTTGAACTGCTCAACAGAAATGAAATTATAGTCTACCCCTGGAACTTCTCCATCCCTGGGGGCTCTTGTAGTGCCTAAAAGGGGGGAAAAGAGAGAAGTCAGGTTATAAAACATGTCTTAATTTACAAAATATCCTGAGATGATGCTCACAAAAATACTGTTAATACTGCTCACAAAAAAGTCTTCAACTGAAATTTCCAAGTGAAACTAGGACAATAAATAATATATAGATGAGAAAAGAGAATTTTAAAAATAAAGATAAACATATGAATTTACGAAATTTGAAACTACAGAGATTGGAAAGCTGAGTCTGAGTATCATGGGAAATTTAATTGCCTAAGAACCAACACGTTTATTAAACTTCAACAAATAACTCAATTATCTTTGCTAACTGGGAAAAGGAGATGATATAATGGATAAAACCCAGCAATAAAAGAAAAAAAAAAAACAAAACCTCATCAGTTATGTCCCCATGCCATATTACTGATACTAGAGAAGCTAGATAGATCATTGGGCCTAAAGATTTGAAATGGAGTTCAAAACTGGCCTCAGACTCTTACTAGCTGTGGGACCCTGAGCAAGTCACTTACACTCTGCCCTAGTTTCCTCATCTATAGTGAGAATAATAATAGCATCCACCTCCCAGAGTTGTTCTGAGGATCAAAGGAGATAACAATTATAAAGTGCTAGTTATAAATACTAGCCATTACGCACCTCCCAAGCAGTCACTTAAACTCATGTGTACATGTGAAGGCATAAAAAAAAAAGAAAATTCTGGCGGACTTGTTATATTCCAATGATAAACGAAGGAAAGAATTCTAGATTATTGTTTTTTTAAACTAATTCGTAAAATGTTCAAATTGATCGATCTGGACAGTCTTCATAAAAAGAGTGTTAGGCTTAGAGTCTGGAGGACAGGTTCAAATCGCATCTCTGATATTACTTTTGAGACTCGGAGTATGTCAGTATGTGTTTTGAACTAAGCTATATAAAGAGTGTACCCTCCACTGAAGAAGGAACGGTTTCTTTTTGCATTTTCTTTCTTACTTTTTCATTCATTCAGTTATTACTACTTAGACATTAGTCTCTGAAATTATTTCTAAAATTTATGGAGTACTAAGATTTTAACATAAAACTAACTTCATAAAATGCACACATCAAAATGATTGTTTTTGCTCCATCAGATAGGCGATAGTAAACTCCTTGAGGTTACTGAGTATGAGACTGATAGATTCAGACCTGTAAGTTAGGAAAATCACTGGCAAATTGTGGAAGATGGAATTAAAACTTTAATTTAAAACAGAGAGAAACTAGAGTTAGGAAGTCCGACTAATAGACTATTCTAATAGTCCTGCTGAGAAGAGATGAGGGACTAAGCTGCAGTGATGGCTGCATATGTAGAATAAGCATATTCTACATGAAAACCTAACTTGAGTTATTAGGTTTACTGCTCTCAGCAAAGGAGAACCTAGGAAGTACTTAAGATAAAAAGGCAACAATGTTACCTCGACACTATTCCTTCTTTTAAGTGATTAATGCCCTCCTTTTACCTCCATACCACAACATCCCCACTGCCACTTCTTGACTCTTTCTTTGCTGCAGTAACTTCTTATTCACTGAGATTCAATCAATAAAAATTGAGGATTCCCCAGATGTTCTCCCTCGTTTCTCAATGAATTCAGTGCCTAGTTCACCCCAATTCTTGCCCTCATTCCAGGTAACTTTAATACACATATTGTTGCTTCCTCAAATATCCAAACTTCTCGGTTCCTGAGTCTACTCAGTTCCCAAGAGCCTCAGCTGCACACAGATATAGTCAGTCAGTCAACTAACATTTACTAAGTACTTACCACATGCTACGTACTGTGCTAAGCGCTGAGGAAAAAAGGGAAAAAAGTGTTCCAATACATGTTCATAAAGTCTAAAATTCCTTTATCTGATCATAATTATTTAAGATTTTCAAATGTTTATGTACGCTCATGAAATGAGTATGTTTCCAGGCAGCACAGTACATAAAGGACTGAACCAATTTAGGTCAGGAAGACCTGAAGTTCAAATCTGGACTCAGATACTGTGTCTAGGCAAGTCACTTAACCTCTGCTACCTTAGTTTCCTCAAATGTGAAGTGGAGATAATAATAGCATCTACCTCAGATGAGATAATATTCCTAAAAAGCATTTAGCACAGTGCCTAGCAAATAGTAGGTGCTATAAAAAGCTTTTCTTTCCTTCCCCCATCAATTAACATCTCTGGAAGATGAGAACATGCTCACCAACTTCTAGAATAAAGGAAAAATTTTTAAAGTCCACAGAAAAAGAAGGCCCTGAATTCTTCCCCTTTTTGTGAAAAAAAGAGTTCTTCCAGGGGCAAAAAAGTATCCTGTCTGCCTCTGCATTTGAATTGTACTATATATACCGCTTGTCTTCAGTTATTGCAATAATAACTGACTTTTACATAGCGTACTGACTGCGACATAATAATGCCTGTCGACTGACTTCCTGAATACTGTTTTAAGATTTGCGAAGTACTATATAGATATTTTCATTCAATCCTCACAACAAACTAAGGTACAGTAATTATTAACATCCTCATTTTATATATTAGATGAAACTGAGCCCAGCAAATAAATAACTGAGCATCACAGAGATTAAGTGACTTGCCCAGGGTCATAAAGCTTTTAAGTGGTATGATTATATACGAAATATGATTCAAAATAAGGTCTAGCTCAAAATTTAACGTTTTAAACCTGTAGATAGTTTTCAAGAAATTTTTAAACTTAGCCAACTGTGGACCATGATTCTATACCACCCCTCACCCAGACACCCCAGGCTTTTGGTCCTGCTGCTTGTTTCCCTGACTGAGAATCCCTGTATACTTTTTTCTTTCTCTAGGAACAAATATCAAATCAATACTACTATTGTTTATGTAAAGGGCATGTTAATCAACTCCTCAAAAGTTCCACTCACTAGGTAAGATTTCCCCAGCAAACACCCTTTTCTGTTTTCAACTCTGATTTTATGTGTTATCTCTTTCTACTAGAATGTGAGATCCTTGAGGGCAGGGACTATCTTGTTTTTGTAACTGTATCTGCAGAGCTGAGCACAGTGCTCATAGCAAATACATAATAAATGTTTTCATTTATTCAAATCAATGAGGAGAAGTAAAGACTGGAAAGCAATATGATGACTTTATCTTAAATACTGTATTAATAATGCTAATTTTTCTTCACAATCAAAAATTTTCCAATTTTCTAAAAAATTAAATTCTTCAAAAGTTTCTTGCACCCAATGGTCAATCTCAGGGGTTAGGGAGTAGGGTGGAGGATGTCCAATCTCTAACAGAACCGCAGCCTTTATTCACTTTTATCAATATGTCTTTAGTTTAACTAGAATGCTTACATCTTAATCACAGCACTCACATACTTACATGGGATGGTTCTCAAGTAGAGATTGTCTCTGATCACCTGCTGGAGTTTATGATCAATTGAGCCTTTCTGAAATTGAAGACTCAGATAATGGCGCAAATCTTTATTGATGACTTTTCCTACCGGAAAAAAAACAAACCACATATCATTTTGTGAACATCAGCAACTACTTTCATTAAAGTTCCACTCCAATGAATCTGGTCCTGGGTTCTAAAAGGCTATTCCAGAAGAATGCAAGTTCTGGGCAAGTCCTGACAAATTAGAAAGGCTATGAGTACAGCTGTGGTGACACACTGTCCTCCAAGGATCAGTCTAAGATACATAGAGGTTAATTTTATGGGACACAGCAACTCATAAAACCTGTAAGAATAGTGTAGCAATAGATAAACCTTTGTGGACCAAATTGTGCTAGAATATTTTTACTTCTTTAATCAAATGATATGTCTGCTAATAAGAGATTTTAGTACACTATTTGCAAAGCAACCCATATGCACATATCATATAAGCATGTAGAACATAATGTAAAAACATAAGAACAGAAACCTCCCTTACTAGCCAGTTTTATGAAATGTAAACATTGCTCTCAGCCAAGATGATATGGGTATCTCAGTCTGACCTCTAGTAAAGAGAATGGGTAGGGAATTTCTGCCCATGTAGATGACAGAAAGGTATTCTATTCACGAGGAAATAAGAAGTTTTATTCCTCTAATCAGAGTAGTAATGGTGATGTAAACAGGGAAGTGAGAAATTCAAGATTTAGAAGGAAGCAGGTATGGGGGATAATCCAGAGGGCAGTAGAATGATTAGTAAGGGTTTGTGTTAGAAACATATTTGACACAAAAAAGGTATCAAGAGAAATTTATCACAGCAGACATCACAGGAATTGAAGGCCTTGGCCACAGTGGACTCCAACCCTCTTTGCAGGAGGAGGGAGTACTGGATACAGAATTATACTGTTAGTTCGGAACAAATGCTCCCATGAGGAGATGGATTGGTTTGCTCTCCATTGGGTCTCTACATGCTCATTACATAACCATCTGTGGTGTGATCCCCCCTTCCAAATATACTTCAACATAGGACCCATGATCAGAAAATAGAGGGATAATTTTATGCAGGGTGTGTCTACTTATATGCATGAGGTTCATTAAGCAAGTGCAGTAAAGAAAAGCTTTCTCCTGCTTATTCTAGGTCATTTTCCCTGAGTTAAGATTTGGTTCCCTTTATCAAGAACTTTGAAATTGGGGTGGAGCCAAGATGGCGGAGTAGAAAGACTCACGTATGCTAGCTCTGAACTTACAGCCCATATATTTCCTGCAAGAAGAACTCCCCACGAATTCTGGATCACTGCAAGGTGCGCAGAAACACAGTGGAAAAGATTTCCGTTCCAGAGTGGCACATCTGAGCAGGCTTCAGGGACGGAACCTCGGCAGCCGAGAAGGTCCCTCCGCCCACAGACGCTACAGGTCAGTGAGAGAGACGTCTGGGCTGGCCAAGAGGGGAGCGGGTGTCTCTGTGATGCGGCGGAGGGAGCGGCAGAGGCAGTGGTGGCAGCCCCCAGGACACCCAGACCAGCAGGCAGGAGCTCCATTACCGAAGGTCTCTGCATATACCCCCTGAGGGAACTGAGCCTGGGAGGTGGCCCTGCCCCCACCCAAGCACCAGAAATTAAGCTCACATTGAACAGCAGCCACACCTGCCCCAGAAAAACCATTTGAATCTCAGACCCCAAGCACTAGCTGGGTGGATATAGGCGGGGGTGGACAGGAATCTCAAAAGTCAAGTAACTGGCTGGGAAAATGCCCAGAAAAGGGAAGAAAAATAAGACTATAGAGAGCTTCTTTGAGGGGGTACAGATGTTCCGGCCTTTCAATTCTGATGACGAGGAAGGATTCTTACCATCAGGGAAAGATGTGGAGGTCGGGGCCTCTGTATCCCAGACATCCCAGGGGGATGTCCGGTGGGCTCAGGCCATGGAAGAGCTCAAAAAGGATTTTGAAGGTCAGGTTAGACAGGTGGAGGAAAAACTGGGAAGAGAAATGAGAGAGATGCAAGAAAAGCATGAAAAACGGGTCAATACCTTGGTAAAGGAGACCCAAAAAAATGCTCAAGAAAATAACACCTTGAAAAATAGGCTCATTCAGTTGGCAAAAGAGGTTCAAAAAGCCAATGAGGAGAAGAATGCTTTCAAAAGCAAAATTAGCCAAATGGAAAAAGAGGTTCAAAAGCTCACTGAAGAAAATAATTCTCTCAAAATTAGAATGGAACAGATGGAGTCTAATGACTTTCTGAGAAACCAAGAAATCACCAAACAAAACCAAAAGAATGAAAAAATGGAAGAGAATGTGAAATATCTCATGGGAAAAACAACTGACCTGGAAAATAGATCCAGGAGAGACAATTTAAAAATTATGGGTCTACCTGAAAGCCATGATCAAAAAAAGAGCCTAGACATCATCTTCCACGAAATTATCAAGGAAAGCTGCCCTGATAGTCTACAACCAGAAGGCAAAATAAGTATTGAAAGAATCCATCGATCACCGCCTGAAAGAGATCCAAAAAGAGAAACTCCTAGGAACATTGTGGCCAAATTCCAGAGTTCCCAGGTCAAGGAGAAAATATTTCAAGCAGCTAGAAAGAAACAATTCCAGTATTGTGGAAATACAATCAGGATAACTTAAGATCTAGCAGCTTCTACATTAAGGGATTGAAGGGCGTGGAATAGGATATTCCAGAAGTCAAAGGAACTAGGACTCAAACCAAGAATCACCTACCCAGCAAAACTGAGTATAATACTTCAGGGGAAAATATGGTCTTTCAATGAAACAGAGGACTTTCAAGCATTCTTGATGAAAAGACCAGAGCTGAAAAGAAAATCTGACTTTCAAACACAAGAATGAGAAGAAGCATGAAAAAGTAAACAGCAAAGAGAAGTCAGAAGGGACTTACCAAAGGTGAACCGTTTCCATTCCTACATGGAAAGACAATATTTCTAACTCTTAAAATTTTTCAGTATCTGGGTAGTTGGTGGGACCACACACACATACACACAGACACACACACACATGTGCACGTGTGCATGCACACACACATATACACATGCACGCACATACAGAGACAGAGAGCACAGAGTGAATTGAATAGGATGGGACCATATCTTAAAAGAAATTAAGGTAAATTGTGAGAGAGAAATATAGTGGGAGGAAAGAGGGTGAAATGGAATGGGGCAAATTATATCTCA
Source organism: Bettongia penicillata ogilbyi (assembly GCA_023548195.1). Taxonomy (NCBI): domain Eukaryota; kingdom Metazoa; phylum Chordata; class Mammalia; order Diprotodontia; family Potoroidae; genus Bettongia; species Bettongia penicillata. Next base: position 6,009,547 of record JAJHZJ010000683.1, read on the forward strand.
TTCAAGAGGCAAGCAGGAAACTTTTTAGTGAAGGGAAAAAGAGGAGAGCTGAGGAAAAAAAAACAAGACGTTTACCCTCATCACATTTGACTAAGGGACGGAACAAAATGCACACTCATTTTGGTATGAAAACCTATCTTACGATACAAGAAAGTGGGGGAGAAGGAGATAAGCAAGGGGAGGGGGGATGATGGTAGGGAGGGCAATGGGAGGAGGGAGCAATTTGAAGTCAACACTCTTGGGGAGGGACAGGATCAAAAGAGAGAATAGAAACAATGGGGGGCAGGATAGGATGAAGGGAAATACAGTTAGTCTTACACAACACGACTATTATGGAAGTCATTTGCAAAACTACACAGATAGGGCCTATACTGAATTGTCTGCCTTCCCAAAGGGAATGGGTGGGTAGGGAGGGATGGGGAGAATTTGGAACTCAAAGTTTTAGGAACAACTGGTTATTATTGTTCTTGCTACTAGGAAATAAGAAATACAGTTAATGGGGAATAGAAAGTCATCTGGCCTTACAGGACAAAAGAGAAGATGGGGACAAGAGAAGGGAGGGATGATAGAAGAGAGGGCAGATTGTTGATAGGGAAAATTAGATTGCTTGGGGTATTCGGGTGGGGGGAGGGGATAAAAGGGGAGAAAATTTGGAACCCAAAATTTTGTGAAAATGAATGTAAAAAGTTAAATAAATAAATTTTTATTAAAAAAAAAGAACTCTGAAATTTTCTGAAGGCCACTGTCTGTCTCCTGATTGGTTGAGTTCACTTGCTGTCTGCTAGCTTTCTTATTATCTGACTTATTCTCAGCAATTTTATCATCTAGTAACTCTATGGAAACTTAACTTTTTGCTATCTCTCACAGTTTTCATATGGCAAAAATAGGACCAGTAGAGGTTAAAAAAACAACAATCCATCCCCCATTTGCCTCTGTTAAGTGTTAATTATCAGGTGAGACTCTAATTAGCTGGAACTCTTTATTAGAAATGGAATGAGATATAATGAGACACAACAGATTTAATCAATAACTGCATCTACTATTTGACTTTAACTTACTATCAAAACTGTGCTGTCAAAGCTAAATGAAAGTATATTTTAACTCAGTAATTGCTCCTTATTCATTTAGATAGCTGTTGTGGTCAAACATCACATGAGCTGTAACTGTTTCTGTACTATTTTCCACACATATAGCCCATATGAAAGAGTACATAAGGGTTTGCAGGTAGGAAACAATATTCTAGAAGATTGGAAGATACCAGTGGGATCCTAACTTCACTGCTCTTTGTTGAAGATGTAAAAACAAAGTTTGGGGTTAGAATAACCCTGATATGTATTTGTGAGCTTAAAAATGTAATTACTTGGAGCAACACTTTTTTTAAATTTAAGATTTCCTCAATTTTAATTACATTAAGTTTTAACCAGAGAGGATGTGAGATGTGTTGGACCCAGATCAAATTTTAATGTGAAAACAACAAAAACTAGAGTAAGGCAAAATTAAATAAGAAAAGATGCAATAGAAATAATGACTCAAAGAACACTTCTATCTGTAAAGATTCCTGAAGGAAAGAAGAATTAAACAACTGCTGTGTTTAGAACCTGGGAGCTCTCCAAGGTGAGAAGATAAAGAAAAAGGAGCTGAATATATTCATATCCTAGGAGCAGGAACAGCTTCTAATTTCTACTGTCTGCTTTATACAAGCAGTGAAGCTCCTAGGTGAAGCTCTAATATTTAGGGTTGAAAGGAAAGCACCAGAATTCTTTCATAAAATAAATATTTTTGATAAAACTGGCAACAATAAAACCCTTCTTTCTATTAACATTAGTATGAGCTTAGAAAGAGCCTTACAGTAGGTACTCTAGCCCACCACTCTTATTTTATACAGGAAAATACCAGGACACAGGTGTGTGTGCTCATCCTTCGTTGCCGAAGAAGACTATGCCATCAGAGAAATGATGACATGACTTGCACTTGACTTTGTTTTGAGTGAGGGAGGGCTACCAGGATACAGATCAGCTCACTGACTCACCCAAGATTACTAAGTGTCAGCTAGGATTTGAACCCAGATCTTAAACAAAATCCAATCTTTCCTCCTTCCTGTCTCCACAGTAAGAAATGTTACAAATTGCAAAGAAGTATAAATTAAGTAAGCTAGATTAACAAATGAGTTATAATTAGTCAAGATAATTTAATAGTAATGATTATGGCACAGCAGAGACAGGAGCTGGACCTATGATTGCAATAGCAGGTAGAATTCCCATATCTGGACAACTCCTCCTTACCCATGCAGGGCAGGGAGCATTTTCTCTCTACCTTAGTCTTAGAGACTGAGACTAGACAAGGGTACTAAAAAGTTAAGTGCCTTTTCCGGGTCATACAACCAGTGTGTGTCAGGGAGGTACTTTCAAGTTAGTGATAAGCTCTTAGCAAAGTCAAAAATATGAGTTTTCCTTTACTGAGACAATTCAGAAGCAAAACTGTGGGACAAAAAGAGGATCCTAAATAACTTAAAGTGACCTATTTATTAAATATATGGCCTTGGGCAAGTACTAACCTCTTTGCTGACCTTCAATCTCACATCTATCTCCAATTGTCTTTCAGACATGTAAAAATGGATGTTCAGTAGACTAAACTCAACATGTCCAAAACAACTCACTGTCTTTTACCTTAAATCCTCATTCCTTCCCAACTTGCCTACCCTGGAGTCATCCTGGACTCCTTTCTATCTCCTGCCCTCCATATCCAAGCTGTTGTCAACGCTGGCCAATTTCACCTTTGAAACATCTTTCAAATATCCATGCTCCCTCCCTCCCCCAACTCCAGCCCCAGTTCTCTGACAAGATCATCACTCTAGGTCCCAACCACCTCAGGCCTCAATTACTGCAACAGCCTACAGCCTGATGGGTCTGCCTGTCTCTATCATCTATCCAGGTACTAAGGTGACTTTCTTACAAGCACAGGTTCAGTACCATTACCTCTCTACTCAGTGAATTCCAGTGACCCTCCATCCAGGGATCAAATGAAAAAATCCTCTGTTGGGCATTCAAGGACTTTCATAAACTATCCCCTCCCTCCCCACAAGCCTTTCCAGTTTTCTTACAACTTATACCTTCCCCATGCATTCTTCAATCCAATGACACTTGCTTCCTTGCTGTTCCACAAACAAGAAACTCCATATCTCCTTGATCACGACATTTTCTCTGACTGTCCCCCCCCAAGCTTGAATCTCTCTTGATTTTAATGTATTCCTTCCCTCTCCTGATTATTTCCTATTTATGCTGTTTAAAGCTGGTTTGAACATATTTGTTTACATGTTGTCTCCCCCACCAGACTGAACTGTTTGAGTAGTCTGGTTTTTTTTTTTTAACATTTTTTTTAAATCATCAATGCTTAGCATAGTGCTAGCACATAGTAGGCACTTAAAAATGTTTTTTGACTGACTTAAGTTCCCTGATCCTCAGTTTCCTTACCACTTCAAGATAGTATCATTGACAGTAATAAGGAGAAGGTTTGAGTGGGGAGGCCGGGGGGGAAAAGATAATGAATAAAAGAGAGAATAATACTTATAGTACCTATCACAGAGGGTTGGTATGAATATCAAATGAAATAATGTTTGTGCAGAATTTTGCAAACTATGTAAAACTCATTTATTTAATGTTTCAGTTATTTTTCCTTGTTTGCTTGAGATAGAAGCCTTGAATTATATTTGTGACCTTGGTCAAGGTCATTTAACCTCTGTGGGCCTCAGGGTGATTTTTTTTATTTCCTTTTTGGTTAATAGTAACCTCACCTGACCAAAACCAGTCCACGTTAAAATTTCCATAGACAAGAAGCCAAAGGAATAATCTTAACTGTCCTTGACTCCTTGAAAACATGTCAATCTCCCTCCTCAATCAGCCTGTGAATCTTTTTTGTTGTTCTTCAGTTGAATCCAAAACTCTGTGACCATGTCTGGTTTTCTGGGGTTTTTTGGCAAAGATACTGGAGAGATTTGCCATTTCCTTCTCAAGCTCATTTTACAGAGCATGAAATTAAGGCAAACCCAGTTAAGTGACTTGCCTAGGGTCATCCAACTAGTAAAGATCTGAACTAAGGAAAATGAGTCTCTCTGACTTCAGGCCCAGTGCTCTATCCACTGCGCCACCTACTGTAAATGTAGTTTAATCTGTAATCTGACTTAGTTTATCTATAGTTTGTTTGACCAAGGGATGTATGAGATTATGACTCTGTTTAACTTTGTTCAAATTTTATGACATTGAAGGAAGCATGGGATTATGAATTCATCTTCTCTTTAATTTTTATGGCCTAAGAGGAATGTACAAGATTGCAATACATAAATCAATTATTTCTCCATCAGTCTGATGTAATTTTTCCTACAAGAAGCCATATCGGAATCCTCATAATTGTTCAGGTTTTCTCTGAGACCTGCACTAATGCTTAAGTATAATAATAAAACCTAGGTTTTTACCTTCATAATTTCTGAGTTGTGGTAAATATATATTTGGAAGTAATTACCTACCACATGGTCTCAGAGAAGAGATATTTCTCCTGTAACAGTTTCTTTAGTTGTAAAAAAATAGGGTAGGCTTGGTTTGATAGTAAAGATTCCCTCCATCTTAAACTCTATGAACCAATGACAATGAATTTCACCTTTATTATATACTTATTATTCATATATTGCTATAAAATTACAAAAAATTATTTTATTTAAAAAATATAAGCTAACAAAATTATGTGTGATGATTACGTTATGAAAAGCAGGGGGAAGGGTTACATTTTATTTGTTTGCTCTTTTTTTAAAAAAAAAAAGTTGGCATCATGACATAAACCTGCAGAACCACTGCTCTAGGCTTTAATTCCATACCCTGATTCTCCATGGGAAACAGGTGAAAAATGATAACTTACAAACATAATAATTAGTATGGATTTGTAGTCATATGCTCTTCACAATAATTCATATATTTAAACTTTAGAGAATGGATTTATTAGTATGATTCATAGTTCACTTGTTAGATCTATAAAACAGCAACATTTACAAACTTTTAGCAGAATTTATGACTTGTAGCTCTATTTTAAAGTTTCTGAAAGTTACTTGATTTTTAAAAAAATCACAAAATTAAGTCAAGAAAAATTCTTAATTGGTCTATCAAGAAGAATCTAATAAGTTTACCATGCTAAGCACTAGGGATACAAGGAATCTATCAAAAAAATGGTCTCTGACCTCAAGAAACTCACATTCTTATGTTGGAGATTTAAAAGTATGTAAACAGTCACATACAGGATACATATAGAGAAAATGGTAGTAAAAGCTAGTCTTAGAGAACTCTGTGAGTAGGCATCTATTAAGAACTAACCAACAGAAAATGTGCTAAGCACGAAGAATACAAAGAAAGGTAAAATAACATTCCCTGCTTTAGAAGAGCTCATGCCTGCAAACATGTATGTACAAAAAGTCTATACACAGGATAAACTAGAAATAATCAACTGAGGGAAGGCATCAGAATTAAGGGATACTGGGGTCAGGAATAGGAAAAGTGGCATTTTAACTGGGACTTGAAGGAAGTCAGTGGGCAAAGAGCAGAAGCGAGAGCATGCTAGGCATGTAGGACAGTCAGTGAAAATGCCTGGAGTACAGAGATGGAGTGTCATGGTTGAAGAACAGCAAGGAAGTCAGTACCAGGTAAGGAAGGAGACCGTAAACTAGGACAATGGATGTGATAAATGTTGTATAGGAGGAATCCACTAGACTTAGAAACTGATTGAACATGGGAATGAGAAAAGAGAACGATCAAGGATGGCTCCAAGGGGGCCTGGAAAGAAGGTACTATCAAGAAAAACAGAAAGTTTGGAGGAGGGATAGGTATGTGTGTGTGGGGGAAAGGAAAATGAGAGGTGGGAGTTGGGAGGAATGCAATGTGTCTATAAGACATTCAAGTGACGTCCAGCAATCAGTTTGTGGGCTGTCCAAACACGAGCTGGGGTAAGGATTTCCAGTAGTGCCAAGCCAAACTTCCTTCTTCACCTTTAGACAAGAATTACCATAAAGCAGAGCTCAGCAAACTACACAGAAAGCTAAAAACAGGATTAACATTTTAAAATAAAATAAAACTTTATTTCAAAATGAAGAAAATATTTAGCTGGCCTACAAAAGCAGGCAAGAGATTTGACCTAGGCCACATTCAACCTCTTGCCACAAAAGAAAACAGAAAGGGAGAAAGGAAGGATATCTTTATAAGCACCTCCACACATTTCTTCTGGTTCCTGCTTTCAGTTTGGTCCCACAAGGCATGGTCAGGAGCAATGGGTGAAGTTGCAAAGAGGCAAATTTAGCGCTGATGTCAGGAAAAAGCTTCCTAACAAACAGTTCAGTCTCTGCTAAAAGGAGTGGGTTGCTTCTAGAAGTGGTGAATCTCTTCCTTAGGAGAGCAAACAGAAGCTGAATCACCTTTCAGATTATGTTAGATTGAGGATTATCAGAAATTCAGTGAATAAGACAATCAGATAATAGTTCCTAGAAAGTAGTGGAGTACAAAAACACCCAACATTCAAACCATTAGGATGTCTGTATCTCACTAAAAACCAGTTAGAAAAAAGAGCAAGAGAAATCCCATTTAAGAGAACAAAATGCATGTATGTGAGGGTTAACTTACCAAGACATACGTAAATAATAATTATAAAACAATCTCCATTAAAAAATAAAGAACTAAGTTAACTGCACAAATATTCAGTGTCCATGGCTGGATCACAAAAATATGGAAAAATTATTTTACCCAAAGTACTTTGCAGATTTACTGCTACACTTATCAAATTACCAAAGGGTTACTTTATAGATTAAAATAAAAAGAAGTTCATATCAAAGAAAAAAAAGGAATAGCAAAAAGAGAAATAATGAACAAAATTAGAAAGGAAGGGGGCATTGTCAGACCTCAAACTATATCATAAGTAATAATTACCAAAACTATCTGTTACTGGATAGACTCACAAACAAGTAGAATGAATTAGATAAAGAAGACTTAAAAGCAAATACGCATGATTCTAGTAGATGATTAAACTCAACAATACAAATACTCTAAAAAGGAATCCAACTAGAAATACTGGGAAAACTGGAAAATTTGGCAGAAAATAGATTTATATCATCATTTTATACCTATAATCCACAAATGGCTGGCCACTGTTTTTGGGTTTTTTTTTTTGTTTTTTTTTTTTGTGATAGAGGGGAAGGAATGGGAAGAATAAAGCAATCAATCCATAAAGACTGTCCTTTAAGGTGTGAAAAGGAGGAAGTAGTAAACCTGCAGTAGTGGACCTACGATGGTGATATTACACATTCCTGAAGCACTGAAAGTCCATCATAAAAGGATGCATTAAGTCCTCCTAATTTCTTCTAACATTATACAGATGCTGAATGCAAAGGAATAAGCAAGAACTCTTTACAAATACTCTGACCATCTCAGTGGCGACTGCGAGTTACTCGTTCCACTACTGTGGTTCTCAACCAGCCGATACCTTTTAATTTCATTAGATTCTTGTTTCTGTCTTCTCATATGCTCCAGAGAAGCCACACCCAATGCATGAGAGTCTATTAACAGAACCAAGTTAAAACAACAAATCAGTAACCAATGGGGAAAAAAGTCTTCTCTTAGTAATTATGCAATTCTTACACTATAATGCTTATACAATTCTAATTCTCCTAAAAAAACAGTACACATCTGTTCATTTATTTTTTACAAAGACTTGAGTTAGAGTGAGATCATTTACAAAGACTACTTGTTTGTGCTTCTCATGTCAGGTATTATTAACAAACCTGCCTTTCTGCCCTGTAAACACTGCCCTGCTTCAGCAGAGCACTGAGAAACTTTATTCTAGTTTCTTTCTCATGAGAGAAGATAGAAATTGCTCCAATGTATCATTCAATTTCCCAGAACAGACATTAACTGAGAATCAGTAATCTTTGCAAATTGCAGTTATGTATTTAGAATTCCCAAGTCTTAAGTACAAGCATTGTTATTGATGATCTGTCCAAGAGAGGACAGTTACAAGGGAAGATGAGTATGTGCCTGGTAAGAAATGTGAGGGGCAAATTATTGTAATTTTCAAGTTCAGACTTTATTCTAAAAGCTTACTTTCATATATCAACATCACCAAACTTTAACAATGGACCAGATACAGAAAACCTGTAGAATTCATTCTTTTAAAAGAGAGATTTAACAGTTCCTCAGCTCCCCAATCCAATCCATTCTCTACTCTGCCAAACCGATCTTCCTAAAATGTAAGTTTGACCATATCACTCCATTCCATTCCAATCACATCACACCCAACTCCCACTCAAGAAGCTTCATTTTCTATTATTTTCTCTTACTTTCAGAATGAAATATGAAATTTCCTGTTTGAATTTGAAGCCTTTCATATCCTGGCTACTTCTCTTCTAGTCTTCTTACACTTGGTCCTTGTATAGGACACTCCCATTTCCTGACTCCTGAACCATTTCACTGGCTATTATCTGATATGGACATCCCTTCCTACACATTCTACCTCCCCCACCTTTCCCCCTTCAGGTCTCAGCTAAAACACCATCTTCTTCTGGAAGTCTTTCCAGATCCTCACTAAGATTATTTAAATGTCTTCCCTCTGAGAACAGACCCAATTTATCTTGTTTACAGCTTGTTTGTATACAGTTGTTTTCCTGTTGTCATCTCCATTAAGACTCAGTCATTTGAGATCAAGCACTGTTTTGTTTTGTCTTTTAAACCATTCTTTGCATCCTTAGTGCTAGGAACAGCATCTGACATGTAGCAGACACTTAATAAATGCTACATGAATGACTGATAATTTTTTTAATTGAAAATTTCAACCCATCCTTGGAAAATTTCTAATGTACAATGTGAAAAGTCCTAAGAACCTACCACAGGGCAGAAATGCCTTCAATCAAGTGAGAAGATAAGGATAACTTAGGATTGTTCATCTTAAATATTTTTAACTCTTAAATGATAAAAGTTAAAAGGACATTTCTATACCTACAAGACACCAAGAGAGAAAATTCTACTATAAATCAATCAAAAAATTAAAATTTCCAAAGAATGAATTCCCAGGAAACAAATATTCATTTCTATTTCTCAGTTCAAAGTCATTAAAAACCTACACAGATTTGCTACACAGAGGGAAATGACATGGTTGGATCTAAACTTTAGGAAAATCACTTAGCAATGGAATGGAGAATGGATTGAATGGAAAATGACTTAATTCAGAGAGACCAATTAGAAGGTTAGTTACAAAGCTATTAATGAGGGCCTAGACTGGTGTGTATTCCCGTCTTCCTTTGCTTCTCTTTCTTTAAGAGGCAGCTCAAGCACAGCTTTCTACATGAAACCTTCAATAATTCCCCCAACTGTTAGTGCCCTCACTCCCCACTCCCTTCTATTTCACTACTATAGAGGCAGCTAAATGGTATAGTGGACAAAGTGCTGGGTTGAGAGTCAGGAAGATCAGAATTAAAACCTGGCTTAACAGGCAGATGTGTAACCTTGGGCAAGTCACTTAATCTCTGTTTGCCTTTGTTTCTTTGACCGTAAAACTGGGATAATTATAACACCTACCTCCCAGGGTTGTTGTCACGATCAAATGACAAGACTGTAAAGCACCAAGCATAGTGTCTGGCACAGAATAGGTGCTACATAAATGCCATTATCATATATAATAAATATATATACTAATATACATATGCATACATACATATTTTTAATTTATTAATTTCATATGCTGCAAATATTGGTTTGTATTTATTGTGTCTCCTCCTAGAATGCAAGTTTTTTGCAAGTAGGAATTGTTTCATTTTTTTCTATTTGGATACTCTGCATTTAGCACAGGGGTGATTGATTAAATTAAGTTGGTGACTGGGTTACTTGAAAGAAAGGGGCATATAAAAAGATGTTGTGAAGAAAAAAATGATTAGAGTTTTGTAACTAAATATATATGTAGGGTGAATGAGGAATCAAAAATGACATGGACATTATAAAGCCGGTGTTCAAAAGGGACAGTGGTGCCCTTAACAATAAGAGGGAAGTCTGGAAGATCAATGGATAAGCAGAAGGAAAGACAATCAATTCTGTTTTGGACATGCTGAGTTTGAGATGATTAAGGTACTTCCAGATAGAAATGCCCAATATGCAGTTGGTAATAGAGGACTAGAACTCAGGAGAGAGAGAAAGTAAGGTTGACATATAGATCTGGGATCTATAGCTCTCATTTGCATGAAAATGACAACTTCTGAGAGCTGATGAATCAAATGAGAGAAAAGAGGAGAGGAAAGTCTTTAAGAAAAACTCATAATTAGTGGGCAAGAGAGAGGAGGAGATCCAGGAAAGGAGCCTGAGGAGTAGCCCCGACATGCAAAAGAGTAAGATAAGTTTCACCAAAACTCAAAGGGGAGGAGGAGAAGGTACTAGTGTTAAACGCTTCAGAGCAGTCAAGAAGGATAAGCACTGAGGAGAGTCTACTAGAATTGCAATTAAGCAATCACTAGTAATTTTAAGAGAGCTGCTTCAATGGAACAATGAGATCAAAAGCTAGATTTTAAAAGTTTAGAAGACAGTGAGACGAAGGAACTGAAGTCACTGAATGTACATAGTTTTTTCAAGTGTTTCAGCTAAAAAGTCCAGGAGATTTAAGCAACAATGATAAAATCAAGTGAGGAAGACTGTGGGCATGTCTGTAGGCAGCAAGGAAGGAACCAGTAGAGAGGGGGAGACTAACTGCTAGAGAGAGAGAGAACTGATTGTAGGGGCAGCCTCCTGAACAAGAGAGATGGAGATGCAGTATGAGAGCAGAGAAGAGGAGGTTGGTGGGAGGAATCCAGGGTTAGACTTTCTTGAGGCACAAGCAGTGACAGAACTGGTGTACCAAGGAGTTGATGTTGGAAAGGAAGAGGGAAGTAGACAGGGCATGGGTTGTGGAATGGAAAAGTACTAAGTGGTAAAGGGACTAGAGGCCACAGTAAGAATGAAGAATAGGAAAGGAACAGGTACAGCTGAGGTCAGGTATTTGAAGAGACATTAACATATATGCTAATCCTCTAGTATGGTGTAGAGAGGGTTTGGTGACCCAGGAGGGCACTGCAATGGAAAAGAAAAGAAGAAAGAATGTGCTAGGAACTGGTACACAGAGGTCACCAGAGAATAACAGAAGAGAATAATAAATTTGTGTAGCTAGAACCTTAGAAAAGTTGCTGACTGATGCTAGTGGAAGAGTCTGTAAGTGACAGTGAGTAGCAACATGTGTTTTGACTCCCACACTGGGATTAGTGAATTAGTAAGAGCAGTGACCATGCAGTCATGATGCAGGGTGAGCCAGATCTCAGTTAATGCGAGAGAATGGAAAAACAGGAAGATCAATAAAGTTTTAATTATTGAGCATGAACTTCCAGAGGACACAGTGGAAGGGGGTGAGCAAATCTAGAGTGGGAAACTAGGGGAGTAAGGGTTAATTAAGGTGGATAGGAAGGAGGGACTGTAATGCAGGGATTGAGGAAGGTGGTCTGTGGGCAACTGAGGGTTTAGTTTCCCATGGACAGAAAAGGTAGGAATACTCTGACCCCTGGAAAATTAGTCCAGGCAGAGAAGCAGAGGATAAGAGGAACTGAGGATGAAGGAAGGTAATTACACGGTTCAAAATCTCTGTACAGTCCTGACCCTTAAGGGCAGTCAGTACTTGGTATGACTGTGTCTCAGAATCCTCTATAAGCCTGACTTCTTAATAGAGTTCCTGTGTTCCCCAGCATTTGGAAGCCAAGTCACCTGGCAAGTACAAGCAGAGACTGCCAATATTACATATCCTGGATATCTCTGGAAGCTCAGCCACAGGGTGAGAGGTGTTGTACTCATACATTATATGACTCTGCAATCACAGCTATAATTATTATTTACCAAAAGAGCCAACCTAAGTATCATATATCCTGGAAAGTCTAACACTGTCTAAGATTAAAATTAGAAATCTTAAAAATTGTAGGTTACATGCAAAGAGTCATTATTTGAATATCAATGATCTATGATTAGCACTCATAGGAAATATAAGACAGAACATATTTTCACAAGGTATACTACAGAAATAAGCTTGTGTTATACATATATATGTATGTATGTATGTATGTATATGTATTACTATTTTTTAACACCTGATAATATAACCTTATTTCTTCCATTCATTGTTCAGTTTACATTATGTTTCCGTAACTGCCTTTCTGTTTTCTAAGAATTCAACAATGTACAGCCTTATATAAGAGTGTACTGTACTGTGCAAGAACACAATGTAAGTTACTAGGAATAAAATCTAAATAAGTCTCCTCTGTTCTAGTTTTAACCATTCTTTGTTGCCATGGCAAGTAACTTGGTATGAAAGAACAGACCCTGAATCCAATTTTCTTTGAAGTGTCACAATATTCTACATAAAATTTTGGATTTGCTCCTTGGAGAATATAATGAGAAAAACGTATCAAAGAAATGAAAATAAATGGTATAATCTCAGGTAAAAAAAGTATTTTGTTTGTTACTATAAATCTTTCTATTACAAAATGCTTTCAAAAAGGATTTGTTATACTTGCTTTCTTTCATTTTGGGGGGAAAATTGTAATTATATTCAGTGAATGATCCATCTTTCTTGTCATGGTTTGATGATTTTTCTGTATTTCATTTTATGAATATAAACAATTTCTGTGACACAAATTAATCTCATTAATAGTTAATTCAGGTTATTCCACATATTTAGAGTCAGAAAAATCGTAGAAAAATATAAATTGTACATTTAAAAATTGCCATTTTTAATATGAAAGCTGTCAAATCTAAATGAAATCTTACATGCATGTTATGTATATGTGTGTACAAACACACACAAGCAACACCACTAAAGCTACAGCTGCCAGTAAGAGGAAACAATACTTTACAAATAAAATCAGTAAAATCATTTTTAGGTAGCAGAAGGGGGAAGGGGAGGAGAAATGAACATAATGATTTAATTAGGATAAAAGAAAAAAACAACCCAAAAAACTCTTTAATAATGTCTAAAGATAATGGTTAAGCTTGGCTAAAAAAAAATTCTTCTCTTTTATGTAAAGCTGCGGGACAATAGGTATGGAATTTTAAATGCATGCACTGCATATATTGATTGATGGGTTGCTTAGCTTTGCTAAACTATTTTTTTTTATCACTCTTCCTTTTTTATTTGTAACAAGGGATGGCTCCCTGGGTAAAGGGTAAAGAAAGAACAAAATTGGAGATGAAGACAATGTAAAATCAAAATAAATAAATAAATTAAAATGATTTTATCCAAAAAAATAGAACGAAAGAATTATTTTAAAAAATGAAAATTGAAACCTTAAAATGCAAAGATTTGATCGCGCTCCGAAGAAAATTTGGGACAAGACAATGATGTAGTTTCACAGAAGAAAAACGTTAAAAAACAAAACAAAACAATCCAAACCCACAGTTACTATACAGAACATAATGCTAACTTTAGAGTGGGAAAATGAAAATAAAAGTAAAAAGGAAAATAGAACCATTGAAAGATGATGCTTTAGGGCATACACATTTTCCCCCCTTACATAAGTGTTGGTTTTTCTTCTGTTCTGTCAATGCTGTTCTTTTTCATTCCCTCATAGATTCTCCCAAAAGCTTTGCCTTGAACTACTTAAACAATATAACTATGTATTTAACATTTTCTTTCACTGTACAGTAGAAATCTTGCACAAAAAACTGATAAAAATTCATCAATACCAAGATAAAATGAACACATTTATAACTTAGGATTACTTAAAGATATGGTTTCTTACTTTCAATTCTAATTAAATTGAAAAAATAAATTTAATGTATAAATTTATTTCTTTTAACTAATAAACAAAATCAAGATAGTATATTTCAATTAGCAATTAAGGTAAGCACTAAATGTAACATTACAACCAAATTTTCACATTGGAACAGAGCTTCTCAAATAAACTGCTTAACAAAAATAACATTTTATAACCTTATTTCTTTTCAGATGACTAGGAATACTAACAGAAGTAATAACAATAATGTTGAATATAAGCAAATCAAAAATCACTATTAGTTAACAATATGACAGTGATATTGCTTGTCATACCTTAATAACAATCATTATTAGCTATGACAGTAGTTAAGGGGGGGAAGTAGATGAGAGAGAGGGGGAGGGGGAGATGGAAAGGAAGAGAGGGAGGGGAGGGGGAGGGAGATACAGATTAGTAATTGTAATTTATTCCACCGTCATTCCCCTAATATGTGGCAGTGGGTCTTCTTGTCTCTGCTAGGCCATGCTGTTTCTCAATGAACCATAGCTCTATTTAAAAATAATTTTATCTACCTACTAAATGCAATACATTGATGGAAAAACGTTTTCCTAATTTAAGTCATCTTGCTTAGGCAATTCCATTTAGTTGTCTCAGGTCAGGATAGACAGACACACACACACAGTGAACATTATCAGAGCACATATTTCATTGTATGAGAATGGTCTGAAATAGAACTTGGTTTGGATGCATCAAAATTTCACTGATTTTCACCAGTAGTTTGGAAAAAGACAGTCTTTGGTCTTATGCCATGAACTCATCTTTCTGCCTGTGTTTCTATTTCTTTTTCTACACATAACAGGTTCATAGAAACATATTATTAGATCTGGAAGGGACCCTAGAAGTCATCTAGTCCAACCTGCTCATTTTTCCATATGAAGAAAATGAAGCTAAGAGAAATTAAATGGCTTAAGAGTCTGGTAAGGGGAAAAGCTGGGATTTGATGCCAGATATTCTAACTTTAAATCCAGCAGATGATGTGAAGACATACTTATTGAAATAATAATTTCAGCAAAGTTGCAAGATACAAGATATAAATCAAAAGCATTTCTACATATAAACAACAAAATCCAACATGAGGAATAAGAAAAAGTCTATTCAAAATAAGTACAGAAGCAATAAAATATTATAGTATACTACTATGCTTTTTTGTGTTTTCATACCTAATCTGTTCTGCTGATTGATCTTATTTTTTATAGCAATATGATATCATTTTAATGAATACAGATGTGCAATATAGTTGAAATCTGGTATTGACAGACCACCCTACTCCCTCACTCTCTGTTTAATGCTCTTTTTTTTACTAGTACCTTTGAGATTCTTGACTTTGCATTCTTCCATATGATTTTTTTTTTGTGCTATAAAATATTCTTTTTGGAATTTGGTACAGTTAATTTAGACAGTGGAGCCATTTTAATGAAAATTCTACCTAAATTAATTTACTTATTCAATGCCACACCACTCAGACTACTAGAAAAATTATTTTATAGAGCTAGAAAAAATAATAATTTATCTGAAAGAACAAAAGGTCAAGAATATCAAAGGAATCAATGGGGGGAAAATATGACATAAGGTAGCCCTAGCAGTACCAGATTTCAGACTATATTACAAAGCAGTAATCATGAAAACAATCTGGTACAGGCTAACAAATTGAGCAGTGAATCAGCAGAACAGATTAAGTACACAATAAAAAAGCAATAAATGACCACAGAAATCTAAAGTTTGATAAAGCCAGTGATCCAAGATTTAGGAGCAAGAGTTTGACAAAAATTGATAGAAAAAGGGGACAACAATTTGGTAGAAATTAGGCATAGCTCAATATCTCACACCACAAACCAAGAAAATGTAAAAATAAGGTGCATAATTTAGACATAAAGAGTGATGCCACAAGCAAATTAGAGGAGCATGGGAAATTTTACCTCTCAGATCCATGGATAAGAGAAGAGTTTATGACCAACCAAGAGACAGATAGGATCACAGGAAGTAAAATGGATACTTTTGATTACATTAAATTTAAAAGGGTTTGCCCAAACAAAACTAAGGCAGCCAAAATTAGAAGGAAAGCAGGAAACACAATAGTATACTATTCATTAAAACCAAAGACCTGGGCTATAGGGGGAAAGACTTATTATTTAACAAAAACTGTGAAAAAAGTTCAACAGCATGATGACAGAAATTAGACTTTAGGCCAATATTTCACATCCTATATCAAGATAAGCTAAAAGTGGATAAATGACTTAAATATAAAAAGCCTCATCATAAACTAGAGGGGCAAGGAAGACGAACAGGGAAAGAGTTCATAACTGAACAAGCGACAGAGAAGATCTCATGAGTTAAAATAGACACATTTTGATTATATAAAATTGAAGCTTTGCACAAACAAATCAAATATGGTAAAAATTAGAATGGAAACAGGTAACTAGGAAAAAGATCTGCAAATGTCCGAGAAAGGGATCATTTCCAAAAAACTGACGCAAATACGTAAGACCAACAGATAAATGATCGAAGGATATGAACAGTAATTTTCAACGGAAAAAAGTCAAACTATGAACAGTTCTATGAAAATGCTCCAAATCACTAATAATTAGAGAAATGCGAATTAAGACATCTTTGAGGTTCTACCTTATATCTATCATACTGGTAAAGATGACAAAAGAGAAAAGGGACAAATACTGGAGGATCTGTAGGGGGAAACAGATACCCTGGCACACTGCTGGTGGAGTTGTGAATTGATACAATCATTCTGGAAAGCAGTTTAGAAATATGCTCAGAAAATTACATTATGCATACCCTTTGAACCAGCTAGATCACTACTCAATTTATACCACAAGGAAATCAAAGAAAGATGGAAAGGATCTAACTACATGTACAAAAATATTTATACCAGCTCTCTTCATGTTACCCCCAAAGTGAAAACTCAGAGGTTGTACTTCTATTGGGAAATGGCTAGACAAGATGTGGCATATCAATAGAATGGAATAGTTATGCCATAAGAGCTATGCAATCTACAACCTGAGAGGAAATTGTGAAGACCTTTATGAACTGATGCAGAGTGAAATGAACACAAGAGGACAATTTATCTAATGATAACATCACAAAAAACTCAACTCTGAAAGATCTTAGAACTTTGATCAATTAAACAATAAACCCAAAAGAATGAGATGAAACATGCCACTTACCTCACGACAGAGAGATGATTAACTTAAGGTGCAGAGACACATTTTTGGACATGGCTAATATGCCAGACAATATAACTATGCATTGAGTGATCTATTTTTCAGGGTTGGTTTTTAAAATTTGCTTAACAGAAAGGGAGTGGGGTTAGTAGGAATAAACTAATAAAAGAATTAAGAGAGCCCTTCAGTATCAGTTATAAATATGATATGTTTGCAGTTTTTCACTGTCATTGTTAAACCAAGATTGAACAAGTCAACCTACTCCATTTGTCACTCTGTAAATGAACAAAACATTCAGAAAACCAAGAACAACAGTCATCTCAAGAGCTATACTGTATCTATAGCAAAACTGCTTTGGTGCAAAATATATTCTTGAAAATGTCAGGAAAAGGTAGGCATTTGAGATACTGACAGAATATTACTTAAACTATCAGGATTTATTAAGATGTAAAAAATTCTCCGTGTACTACTAAACAATCTCCACCATACATTTTAGTGTTACTTTTTGACAACTGCTGAAACTATCATCCGTGTCCCCAAGATAATTTGCCACCAGGGCAGATCATCAACATGCTAATAAGCCAACAAAGGCTTTTATTTATTTATTTTTTTGGCTTAAGGAGAATGGTCCAATTATAACTGCAATTCTCATACAAATGGAGAAGCTGTATTATCATTAGACTTATTAGAAGAAATGTTTTCTTCTTTCCTATGTGGTTCAGATTGGTGCTTCAGCACTAAAACATACTCCACAAAGGTTAAAAACTTTTTTCAATGTCACTAGAATGTTTGTAGAATGGGTGTATCTCACTCAAAATGGAAATGTGATTAAGACTTGGCCTGAAAGGGCCAGGGGTCTCACATTGCATCCTGGGCCTTCTCCAGTCATCCTGATGAACATCAGGCCGCTGCACCCAGATGGCTCAGGAGAAGACAGTGAGGTTGGTGACCTTGCACAGCCCTCCCACACTCAAATCAAAGTCAACTGCAAGTCATGTCATCATCTTGAGGTCATGGTTCTCTTAGAGAAGGACAAACACAGTAACAACAACTAAAGGGCCACTATAGTTTTAAAAAATCTTCAATCAAAACATTTTAGTCTTACATGGTTAAAGAACTCTAATGTTCAAAAATTAAGAATCTATATAGTAATAATAGAATCCCTATAGTAGTAATAGAATATTACTATATTATATAATATATAGTTATATATAATTCTATAGCATAATATATTATAGCTATATATAATATGATTATGTATATAATCATATTATAGAATATGCTTTATTTTTAGCAAAATTTTTCTCATAAGCTTTATCACCATTTTACAAATTAAGAAATTTAGGCTCTAAGAGGATAAGTTATTTAATCATGGTCAAAGATCCAATAAATGTCTGAGGCACAATTCAAAACAAGGTCACTTGACTTTGAAGTACAATATTCTAGGTCTCTGAAGTTAGGAGGCAGTGGCTAGGACTAGAAGGAGATACAAATAACAGTAAGAACCATTATCAGAAAGAAGAGCAGGTTCTGGAGGAAAGTTAACAAGTTCTATTTGAGACACAAGGAGCATAATGTACCAGTGAAAAATATATTCAGTTTGTTTTCCTTCGGTGTCTTTAGGTTAAGTAATCTGAGTTTCTGTTTAACCTGGGGGAAGGGGGCGGGAGGGTGAGGTGGGGTTGGGAGGTGGAACCTGAGTCCTACTGGCCATGTATGGCCCTCTAGGTCCTTAAGTGTGGCCTTTTGACTGAATCCAAACTTCACAGAACACATCCCCTTAATAAAAGGATTTGTTCTGTAAAACTTGGATTCAGTCAAACAGCCATACCCAAGGACACTAGGCTGCAGGTTCCCCACCCCTGGTAACCTAACGACTTTTTACACAATAAATTACAGTAACGAATAGGACCAAGCTTACAAGAAATAGTTTTATCCATAATAAATAATTCCTTGGTAAAGTCTCAATATCAGAAACTGATAGGATTTTACTAAAGGAAATGACATTAAAGAAGATGCATTACCATTTGCTTTGCAACTGCACGCTAAGGACAAGTCCATCAGACTTCCAGCAGAAACTAGGAGCTCCTTCTTTATCCCCTCTTTCCCCTCTTCCTTTTCCCTCCTGTTTTCCCACTCATTTGAATATATTTCTATATTAATGTGTATAACCGTTTCACAACTTCTTTTCCTTTATTCTTTTGAGATAATTAAAACATAAGGAAACACTGATTCACCTATCTGCTCTGCTTTAGTAATTTCTCCCCTAAAAATCAACTTAAAAATAAAGGAGCAGCTAGGTGGTGCAGTAGATAGAGTACCGGCTCAAAAGTAAAAAGGATCTGAGTTCAAATTCAGCTTCAGATACTTAGTAACTACATGACCTTGGGCAAGACACTTAACTCCAACTGTCTCAAAAAAAAAAAAAACTTTTACTTATATAAATTCCCTACATTCTTTGAAAATACCAATCAAAATTAACAAACAGAACTCCTGAGGATTTTAAAAACATCAATCATTTGCATGGTTGACAGCACAATAATACATGTAAGGGTACATAATACCCTATGTTGTCATAACTTCACTTTTCCATTTAGGAAGCACTCATCAGATAATGATTTACCAGTGAATTATGATGAAATAGAGTGAAGTTCCTCAGTTATTATCCACAACAATTATTAAGTTGGTAATTTAAGAATCAGTCTAATGATTTCTGGGTCACTTGATCAAATAGATGAGAACTAAGCATTTTCTCTGATTCTCAAAAAATAGGAATTATGTAGAGGAGATAGAGCAATTTCAGCTGTCTCTACCATATACTATCTCTACCAAGAACCATTCAGGAAGGACCAGTACCTTTGGTGTGATGGCTGCTGACCCCTTTTTGGGGCTCTTTCCACCTTTGGTGTTTACCTGTTCTACCCAACTGTCACCTGTGGCTCCAAGAAGCTGCAGCACGTACAGCAGCCATACCCTGGTAATCTGTTTTGGCAGATGGGCCAAACAAGATTGAGGGTAACCAAGGGGTCTCAAATCCACTGGTGAGTTAGAGAGATATCTATCCAAGCATGCGAAGACTTCCTCTGGTGGAATGGCAAATGAGAACAATTTGTTCCAACAGTCATGAAAACAGCTGAAGCAGACAATGTGGAGCACTTAGAGTTTGGTTAGACACGGAAGACACCAAGGTCATCCACTGCATCCTGAGCCATCGCCAGCCGTTTTGACTCTGCCCAGTCACTAGACTGTGATGACTCTGGAGGAGAGAGTGAGGCTAACGACTCCATGAAACTGTCTCACTTAAATTCAATTTACGCACAAATCAAAAACAGGTAAAAATTCAATGAACTAAGGGCTGAGAAGGCTACTCCCTGACTTATAAGATGCACTTTCCCAACAAGACCCCAACAGGAATGCTCCACAATTTGCAAAACAATTCAATTGTTAACCTCCACTCTCCTGGTGACCAAACAAAACAAAACAAAAAATCAAAGCAGAAGCTTGCTTAGGTTAGGTTAGGCAGCAAGACAGAGCTCCATGCTAAAACAAAGCTCTGCGAGAAAATGAGAAACAGAGGAAAATGTACAGGACACATATGCAACTGTGTGGCACATTCCATTAAGACCAAAAGAAAAAGCCCACCACCCGGTTATGGTCATTTCCATTTCCAAAGAAGTCATTTGAAGCCGGTGAACCATGAATTGGTGAGAGTGGAAGAAAGCTGACACACTCTGAAATCCAGCCCCAGGAAAACAGGCATCAATAAGGAGGAAGTCATAAAGTGAGTAATAGGCAAAAAGAAGGAAAAAAGATTGAAATTACCAAAGACTGCAAGGGGATTAAATGGTAAATTAAAGACTTTGATTATAACTAGATAAATCAGCAGGGAAAAGTATTAATAATAGGTAATAGGACCTCTAGATTAGGCAAAAGAGTTCAGGCACTGATGATTAAAAACTGCAAGACAAGAAAATAAATCAACACCTGATGCGGCAAGGGACCCTATGGATTCCTAAGAGAGCATGAAACCATGGCAAAATGTTCCTGAATGGTTAAAAAATGGAGAAAAGAAAAACTGTGAAAGCAGAATAGTAAAAATTGACAGAATAGAAAAATTTGAATCTACAGTGACAAAACTATGAAGAACAAACGTGGCTTGAAAAAAGCTAGTAGAAGACATTCCTTTGGAGAGGTAGAATTTATACAAATATTGGACAATGCACATATTTTCAGACTTTTTCAATGTACTCATCAGTTGTGCTGATTTTTCCACTACCCTCCCCCTTTCTGCTTTGCAGTAGGGAAAGGAGAAGAATACTGAGGGAAATTACAGTAATGTAAAAAGACAATTTCATCAACAAACTTATTTTTACAAAGACTTTAAAAAGTCATTTAAATGATAATTTTTTTGTTAGTCATTTTTCAATCGTGTCCAACCCCTTTTGTGGTTTTCTTGGCAAAGATACTGGAGTGGTTTGCCATTTCCTTCTCCAGCTCATTTTAGATAAGGAAATTTAGGCAAATGGGATTAAGTGATGTGGCCATTGTCAAACAATTAGTAAGTGTTTGAGGCTACCTTTGAACTCAAGTTTTCCAGACTCTAGGTCCAGAGCTCTATGCACTATGGTGCCACCTAGCTGCCCCACTGAAATTTATGTAGTGCTTTTAACTTGCAAATTGCTCTACATTTGAGTCTCAAGGCAATTCAGTGAAATAGGAACTAGAAATAAACCTCCATTTTTACACACAAGGAAACTAAAGAGGTTTTAAAGGGTTCGGAGATGGTCATATAAATGCTAAGGGTCAAAACCCATCAAAAGGCTATTCATCTGTTTCTTGTCTTCCTCTAACACTTCTCTCCCTTCCTACCATACACAGTTGTCAGAATCAGGTACTATTTTCAATGACTGTGAAATCTATCTGTAAACTAATTTGTCTAAAGTACTGTACAAAGTGACTTGGGATTCTAAAATATATTTAACGTTCTGTGCATCTCTAGCCCTGTGGGGATGATAATGGAATATCTGGCCAGAGTTACATCATCAGTTTCCTCTCCTGCACCAACTATGAAAGTATAGAGTCTCCATTTAAAATTTCCATCTTTCAATCACTTGGTAATCCTGTTTTATCCTATCTCTCAAATACAACGGCACACACTGACAGGATCATGTACCCCTTTTTTGTTATTTCAATAGCACTTTAGGAATTGCTGCAAGTAGAATATTTGAAAACTTAGATCTCAGTTAAATTTGCTAATAATGACTACCAAGGTACTCAGGGTAGGATCTGCAGTGTAGTGAAGGTTGCCAAGATAACCTGACCAGAGTATCTCAAACTCTCACGTCTCTATTCCAATGAAGTTTTAAGTGAAAAGATTGTGGGAATGTGAAATCAATATGGTTGATTATTTTCTTTTTTATAATGTTAATTTCCCCCAATTACATGCTAAAACAATTTTGTAACATTTTTTGAAAAAGTTTTGAGTTTCAAATGCTATTCCAACCTTCCTTCCCCCCTCCCCAACATAGTAAGCAATCCAATATATTTTACATATATGTAATCATTGAAACATTTCCAGATTAGTCATTCTGTACAAGAAGACAAATAAAAGGAATGAAAGGTGAAAAATAGCTAATGAATTTTATCTTATGGTTGATTTTTAAAAAAATTTTAATTACTTATAGGAAACCCAGGGCAATGTTTACAAATGATGAAGTTTTGTCTTTTTTTTAAGTTTCAGTTTCATGCCAGATCTTCACTTGAGTCATCATCTGGGTAATACAAATAGGTCTTTAGTGAATTTGGGCCTCAGAGACTATATAATCTAGAATATTTAGAGTGAAATAGCACATGTATGTTTATCCTTCATGTTCTATAATATATTCATTTGATTATGGTTATATTTTTGAATTTACATTCATTCATTAAGAAAAAAGGTAAAATTTTGGGATTAGATAAAAGAGTTTCAGTACACACCGAAATTAAGGGAAGGGAAAAAATTCTTTACTGTAAATTAATAGACTGAATGAAATTAGGACAATGTTTCAAATACAATTTCAAAATATCAAATGCTGCCATGCATAAAGAACTGTGCTCAAGGTATTGAGGAGTCAAAGTCAAAGTAAAAAATAATTCTTGCACTTTATGAGTTTACTTTGTTTTGAGGACAAACAAATATATGCAGAAATAGTAACCTGATTTCTTGAGGAGGGAGAGAGTGCTAATGAAGAAGATCAGGACAGGCTTCCTTTAAGAGATGCCACAAGAGTTGAACTTTGAAGGAAGCTGGGGATTTTTAAAAGGCTAGTAAGATAAGGAGGAAGGATATTCCAGGTACAGGCACAGGGATAGAAGATGAATTGCTTGGCATACTGAAAAGAAGGTAGGGCAGCTTTGCTTGAATGTAAGTTGGAAAGGAAATCATGTGAACCAAACTTAGAAAGACTGTGAGGGATTTAAAATGATACATTTCTATTTTATCCTAGAGGCAAAAAGAACCACTAAAGAGACATGAACTAATGGATCAAATGAGACAATATGCGTAAAGCGCTTTGCACAGTGCCTGGCACAGAGCAGGTGCTTAATAAATGTTCACTCTCTTCCTCTTGTCACGGAAGCTGATGAGATCACCAAGAAAGACAGCAGGGTGCAGGGCAGAGATCTGCGATTTTCAAATAGTGAACGGAATACAGAACATGAACGACGATTTAGCAAAGGAGGCAGAGAGGAGTCAGGCAGGTATAAAGAGAATCTGATAATAGCAATGTTATAAAAAAAACCCAGGAAATATCAGAGAATCATAGTTTCAGAGCTCTGGAACCTAAAGCTAAAGAAACCTAGGGTGTCTTCTAATCCAATTCACTAATTTCAGATGAGGAAATGGAAGTCCATAAGAGAAGCAACTTGTCCAAAGGGGCTTGGGTAGGTAAGTATCAGAGCAGGGATTTGAACTTAGATTCTCAGAGAATATGTAGGAGGAAGAGGTGGTGAATAATGTCAAATACTACAGTCAGGAAAGATGGAAACTGGGAAAAGGTCACTGTATTTTTTTTTTCACTTTCAGTTTTACTGATGCATTTCGTTTTTACATTGCAAATTACTCCTGCTTTGTGAGAGGTCTCATAAGAAAGTAAAACAAGCACAACTAGTAAAAAAAATTATCTCATAAGAGAGTTCATACAACATTTCATACCTGTAGCTCCACCCTCCCATTAAAACAATAATAGATTTCTATTTCCCTCTTCCCTTCCTATCCTTCATTGGGGAGACAAAAAAAGCAAATTTCTTATAACAAATATAAACAATCAAGTCAAACAAATTCTTTCAAAGTCTATATGCAAATGTGCGGGTGTATAGAATATAATGATCCTTCGTAATTCCACGGGTACATTGAAGTTGCACTGATGGGAGCAGAATAAGACCTGAGAGAGAGTGAGTGTGTGAGTGTGTATGAGTGTGTGTGTGTATAACATATGTGATCTATAATACTTTCTCAAATCAGAGAAAACAAGAAGTAATACTGAAGGTTTTAGAGTTATGGGATAGGAGAAAAGAAGTTCATAATAGATTCCTTTATTTTCTGATTAAAGTAGGAGGCCAGGTTCTCTGCTGAAAGGGAGGAGAGGAGGTAAGGAGATCACATAAGAGATTTGGAACTGCCATGGGAAATGAAGAAGAGAGCACAGTTGGGGTTAAATAATGTACATTTTTAGTATATCCAGATGGTATGATGTGACTTCCACAAGCAACATTCCACAACACATGTGGAAGAACATATGGGAGTAACCCCATAATTGGGGTTTGGCAAGTTATGAATGGGGAAGGACAAGGGAGCAAAGGATTCAAGAACAGATTGATAGCACATACAACTGGTTCACTATTAAGTTCAAGAAGTTAAAGACCACAGAAGAGGTAAGGGACTGGGAGAGAAGGAAAAGGTAAAATGACTTAAGCTCTCAGTCTCAGTCAAGATTAAAAATAGGTTTTGGTTGAGACGGGAACAAAGAGAAATGGAAGGATAGTAAGTTGTAGTAAGAGAGAGGAACACTTCTGCTGGTAAGATCAAAATTAGAGCCAATCTGATGTTTTCATAGTGACAAACCACGACTCTATCAAATATGTTAAAATAAAGGTATAATTTAAGGGAGATAAGGAAATTGATAAGCTGGGAGACCAACCCCAGCATAAGAGAAAAGCTAGGATGAAGAGGAAGACTGTGAGGTAGGTGCAGACCTCCTTGAGAAAAAGAAAGAAAATGAGATGGCAAAAATGGGTTAAAATTTCCACTGATGGAGGGAATAGATACCTCAGTGGGAACACTTTTTAGTAAAAGTATATTTTCAATACCAGAATACCTAAAAAGACTAGACAAAGAGAAGCTACGGTGGGGTTCTTATAAAAGCAGTAGCTGCCAGTATCCAGAAAAGCACTCTGGATTCAAAGTTGGAGGACCTAGGTTTGATTGCTAGCTTGGTCACTGACTTCACTTGAGTCATTTACCTCAATTGTGCCCTTAGCTTCAGCTTATGTCAAATGAAGGCACTGGACTAGCTAACCTCTAAAATACTTCTAACTCTAAACTATAAATCCTATAATCCAATAAGATATGATAGAATTGCAGAGCTGGAAGAGACCTCAAAAGTCATGTATCCCAAACTGCACATGAACAAGTATCTCCTTTAAAATACAGACATCTGGAATTTTGAGGAGGAGCCAAGATGGCAGAGTTGAAAGAGTCACATATGCTAGCTCCTAACACACAGCCCATAAAATACCTGTAAAAAACAACTCCCAACAAATTCTGGAGCAGCAGAAGCCACAGAATAATGGAGTGGAGGAGATTTCTGTTCCAGAGAGCCCTGAAAAACCGACACCAAAGGTCTGTTGCATACTGGACCCGGAGCAGAGCCCAGCCCTGCCTTGGCCGCACAGCACTGAGAGGAGCAGATCCGGGCAGGCTTCAGCGCAAGTCCCTCCACCCACAGGCGCAAAGGTCAGTGAGAGAGCCTGTTTGGCTGGCCGAGGGGAGCGGGGTATCTCCATAACTCAGACCCCCTCCAGAGGCAGCAGCAGAGCCAGCAGCGGTCCGGAGCTCCCAAAGCAGACAGGAGCTCTGATCCATTATTGAAGATCTCTCCATAAACCCCCTGAGGGAACTGAGCCCTGAGAGGTGGCCCTGCCCCTACCCGAGTAGCTGAACTTAATCTTACACTGAATAGCAGCCCTGCCCACACTGAAAGCCCTGCGGCTGGGAAGCAGCATTTGAATCACAGACCCCAAGCACTAGCTGGATGGATCTGGAGGTGAGGTGGGTGTGGAAAGGAATCTCAGAAGTCAAGTAACTGGCTGGGAAAATGCCCAGAAAAAGGAAGCAAAATAAGACCATAGAGAGCTACTTTCTTGGGGAAGAGATGTTCCTTCCTCCTTTCATTTCTGATGAAGAGGTACAATGCTTGCCATCAGGGAAAGATGTGGAGGTCGGGGCCTCTCTATCCCAGACATCCCAGGCGGATGTTCGGTGGGCTCAGGCCATGGAAGAGCTCAAAAAGGATTTTGAAAACCAAGTTAGAGAGGTGGAAGACAAACTGGGAAGAGAAATGAGAGAGATGCAAGAAAAGCATGAAAAGCAGGTCAACACCTTGCTAAAGGAGACCCAAAAAAATGCTGAAGAAAAGAACACCTTGAAAAACAGGCTCACTCAATTGGCAAAAGAGGTTCAAAAAGACAATGAGGAGAAGAATGCTTTCAAAAGCAGAATTAGCCAAATGGAAAAGGAGGTTCAAAAGCTCACTGAACAAAATAGTTCTTTCAAAATTAGAATGCAACAGATAGAGTCTAATGACTTTCTGAGAAACCAAGAAATCACCAAACAAAACCAAAAGAATGAAAAAATGGAAGAGAATGTGAAATATCTCATGGGAAAAACAACTGACCTGGAAAATAGATCCAGGAGAGACAATTTAAAAATTATGGGCTACCTGAAAGCCATGACCAAAAAAAGAGCCTAGACATCATCTTTCACGAAATTATCAAGGAAAACTGCCCTGAGATTCTAAAACCAGAGGGCAAAATAAGTATTCAAAGAATGCACCGATTACCGCCTGAAAGAGATCCAAAAAAAGAAACTCCTAGGAACACTGTGGCCAAATTCCAGAGTTCCCAGGTCAAGGAGAAAATATTTCAAGCAGCTAGAAAGAAACAATTCCAGTATTGTGGAAATACAATCAGGATAACACAAGATCTAGCAGCTTCTACATTAAGGGATCGAAGGGAGTGGAATAGGATATTCCAAAAGTCAAAGGAACTAGGACTCAAACCAAAAATCACCTACCCAGCAAAACTGAGTATAATACTTCAGGGGAAAATATGGTCTTTCAATGAAATAGAGGACTTTCAAGCATTCTTGATGAAAAGACCAGAGCTGAAAAGAAAATCTGGCTTTCAAACCCAAGAATGAAAAGAAGCATGAAAAGGTAAACAGCAAAGAGGTCATAAGAGACTTACTAAAGTTAAACTGTTTTACATTCCTACATGGAAAGACAATATTTGTAACTCTTGAAACTTTTCAGTATCTGGGTAGTTGGTGGGATTACACACACACACACACACACACACACACACACACACACACACAGCACAGAGTGAATTGAATAGGATGGGATCATATCTTGAAAAAATGAAGCGGGGAGAGAGGGAGAAATGGAATGGGGCAAATTATCTCTCATAGAGGAGGCAGGTGGGAGACTTTTTAGTGGAGGAAAAAAGAGGAGAGCTGAGAGAAAAACATGAAGTTTACTCTCATCACATTTGACTAAAGGAAGGAATAAAATGCACACTCATTTTGTTATGAAAACCTATCTTACAATACAGGAAAGTGGCGGAAAAGGGGATAAGCAGGATGGGGGGGGATGATGGAAGGGAGGGCAATGGGAGGAGGGAGCAATTTGAAATCAACACTCTTGGGGAGGGACAGGATCAAAAGAGAGAACAGAAGCAATGGGGGGGCAGGATAGGATGGAGGGAAATATAGTTAGTCTTACACAACACGACTATTATTGAAGTCATTTGCAAAACTACACAGATATGGCCTATATTGAATTGCCTGCCTTCCCAAAGGAAATGGGTGGGGAGGGAGAGATGGGGAGAAGTTGGAACTCAAAGTTTTAGGAACAACTGTTGAGTATTGTTGTTGCTACTAGGAAAGAAGAAATACAGGTAATGGGGAATACAAAGTTATCTGGCCCTACAGGACATAAGAGAAGAAGGGGACAAGGGAAGAGAGGGATGATAGAAGAGAGGGCAGATTGGTGATAGGGAAAATTAGAATGCTCAGTGTATTGGGGTGGGGAGGGGACAAATGGGGAGAAAATTTGGAACCCAAAATTTTGTGAAAATGAATGTAAAAAGTTAAATAAATAAATTTATTTAAAAAAATTTAAAAAATAAAATTAAATACAGACATCTAATGCATCCTCTTTTGGACAGCTGTAATTACTGAGCAATTACATGGGGCAGTGGATAGAGCTCTTGACCTGCAGTCAGGAAGACCTAAGTTCAAATCTGCCCTCAGACACTTAGTAGCTTGTGACCCTGGACAAGTCACTTAACCTTGTTTGCCTCTATTTCCTCATCTGTAACATGAACTGGAGAAGAAATGGCAACCCATTCCAGTGTCTTTGCCAAGAAAACCCCAAATGGGATCAAAGAGTTAGACACAACTGAAATGACTAAACAATAATTATTGTAAAGTTTTCCCTTACATCAACATCAAGCCTAAATTTGCTTTTTCTTGAACTTCTAGAGTGCACCTAGTTCTACCTTCCATAACCAAGTAGTGCCCATTTAATTTCTCTTTCTCATGAAAACCTTTGATGAACTTGAAAGAAACTATTATATCCCCCTCCCAATTCTTCTCTTCTCTACACTAAATATCTCTAGGTCTTTCAACTGATCTTCATAAAGTATAGACTCAAGCTCTTTTATCACTACAAATGCCTTACTTAAGACGCACTAGCTTAGTCATGTGTTTTCTAAAATGTAGAGAGCAGAACTGAACACAATATTCCAGATGTGACCTGACCATGGCAGAGTAGCACAGTGGAACAAGCTGCTCCTTATTCCTGGAAGCTCTGTATTCCTTCAGCTCTTCTGGCCTCTGTATCACCCTGCTGACTCATATTGAGCTGGCAGTTTACTCAAATCTTTTTAAAGCTGCTGTCTGACTATTCCTTCTCCATTTTTGTATTGCGAAGGCAATTGTTTAACCAAAACAGAGAGGATTACCCCACATTTTTAATAAATTTTATCTTATAAGAACTGATCTAATGGATCTAAGTAACTGATCAAACAACTGATTAGTCTATCAAGATCTTCCTGGATAGCATCTCCAATTATCCCTCCAGTTTTTTGGTAATCTACAAATTTGATAAGTATGCCACCTAGTTCTTTATCCAAGTCATTCATAAAAATATTGAACAGCACAAAAATGATCACACTCCTTAGGCTATCTTTCTAGAGACCTTTTCCCAAGATATGAACAAATCACTAATAACTAAGTTTTAGGTCCATCCATTCAACTTGGTCCAAAACCACCTGATAATACTATGATCTAGCCCACAACCCTGTCTCACATGAAAATCTCTGTCCTGGGCCCTCTTCCCTTTTCATACACTGTGATTTCATTAGCTCCCATGAGTTTAATATCAATCAGTCAGTAACAGGCAACAAGCATTTATGAAGCACTTACTATGTGTCAGACACTGTGAGAATACAAAGAAAGGCTAACTGGACGCCTATATAGATGATTTTCATATCTATGCATTCAGTCTTGAATTTTCCCCTGAGCTCCAGTCCTCCATCACTAACTACCTGCTGGACATATCCAACTGGATGTCTAAGTGGCACTTCAAATCAACACATCCAAAATGAAACCCTTTCTTTCACCATAAACTCAAATTCTCTTTCTGGCTCCCATTTTTTCTATTGAGGACACCAGTTGACCTCAGGTTCACTCAGGTTTACAACCTCTTGGAGGTTTGACTCTCCTCTCTATCCATAAGCAATAAGTCATCCAGTTTTGCCAATTCTGCCTCCAGAACATCTCTCACATCCATACCCATGTCTCCATTCACATAACAACAATGCCAGTTCAAGGCTCTATCACTTCATATGTGCATCACTGTATCAGGCTCTTAGCCTCTTTTCCTCAATCCCACCCCAAGTATATAATGTACTGCAATTATAGCTACCAAAGTGATATTTCTAAAACAAGTCTGATCGTGTAACTCCCCTGTTAAAGAAGTTTCAGGTAAATCCTATTACCTGTAGGATAGAACACAAACTCCTATAGATGTCATTAAGCACCCTGGCCCTAAAATATATGTCCAACTTAATTATGCTGGAGTCAAAGTGACCTCACTTCCATACTTTTGTACAGGCTTTCTTTTACTGCTTTCCCACTTCATCTATGTGTATTGGAATCCTCTCAGGTTTAATTCTACCACTGACAGGAAGTTGTTCCTGATTCCCCCAGGTTTTGATGTTTCACTCCCTCCCTCCCCATTACTTTGTAGTTATTGATCTATAAAAATGTATTCGCACCCCAAGAGGACATGAGTTCCTTGAGAGCAGACTGTCATTTTTTTGTCTTTGTACATCTAGGGCCTCACATAGAACCTAGAAACGTGTATGCACTTAGCAAATGTTTGCTGAATTTACTCTTGGTAAAGTCTGCAGTTTCTTAAAACTCCCAGATTATTTTTTTCTAGCCCTGTCTCCGTTAACGTACTCAAATGGATATTATGATCTCATTAGCTTGGATAAATCACAACCCACTCATGCCTAGCCATCTTATGTGACTCTAGTCCATAATCTTTCCCTAAGTTTGTCACAAGGGGTCCACCCAATACTCTAGAGACCTTTCTTGGTTTCAACCAGACAATCCCAGTGATGCACTAAGACAAGTGCCCTTACCACATGGCCAGTCTGTCTTCTTTTTCTATCATTAATTTCCCAAATGACATCCTTTTACTTCTGTTCTCCTCTGAAGATCCTTTTTTTATACCTTATAATTTGCTCATCTACAATATCTCTCTGTTGCCTTCTGTATGACATTCAATTTTAATTCTTCAGAGATTCTGTGTTATACCCATATAACAAGGCTGGCATCAAATGATGGGTCTTTATACCTGGGAGTAGTTCGTTATCATTAAAGGACCCAACATTTTAACCAGTAACAAGAACCGTTAAGCTGTGTTCTGCCAGATCTTGGTACTTCATGTTATTTGAACAAGGTTTCTATTAGAAAATTTTGGTGCATGGTTGCTATGTGAGTGGAGACACAGGGAAAGATGTGAGAGATGTTCTGGAGGTAGAATAAATAAAGATTTTCCTTTTATCTCTATCACAGGTTGTGTGGCATAGTAGATAGAGAACCACCTTTGGAGTCAAGAAGACCTGGGGTTCAAGTCCCACCCTGGGACCCATACTGGCTGTGTGACCCTGTGCAAGACACGTGACCACTCAGTATCCTAGACAGTTACCTCTCAGAATTCTAAGTTGCAGAGATGGTGCAGAACTGCACTGGTAGAAGGAGCTTTCTATACCAGTGAAATCCCAGGTCCAGTCTCTATCCCTATCTGAACCTTTTATATAAAGGGTATTCTACATTCCATATTCTCTCAGATAAATATTTATTGTATTTCAAGTCCAAAAGTGTCTCACAGGACAATATTTAGGAAATACTGACCTAGAAGATGCCATTACGTTGTTTAGTAATTATCATCATCATCATCTTTATTGCAGGCTATATTTATATAGTGTTTTAAGGTTTGTAAATGCTTTGCATATATGTATACATCTCATTTGATCAAAGATATTTGGTTTCCTTTTTAAACAACAGACCTGGAAGATGATACAGTGATAACAAAAATACCTTTGGAGATGAGAGGTAAGATATTTGAATAGTCAAAATATTTCTACCTTATCTCTAACACACCAAATTTTCAAGAATGCAAATAAATCAAAGGAATGACAGTAGACAGAGCAGAAGACAAAACAGCACTGAATCAAGACAAGTAGGGAAATAAATAGGAGAAAAGGACAAGAGAAACAATGTAAACATTTTTGAGACTATGTATTAAGCTATATGACTTTGCCTTTTTTTAAAAAAAAAAAATTAAGGCAATTTGAACTTGAATTGCTTTGTTACACTTTAGGGAGGAAAAAGAGATAAATAAAACCTGCCTTGTGACAAATCATGATTTGAGCAAGATGATTTCAATTAAAACTAGTCTAATCTAAAAATCAATACTGTTTTCAAATTCAGTTTAAGAAATGATGGACTCCTTCAATAAGCCTAAAGCTTCTGAATATAGCAATTAATTATTGTGCATTAAAGGATTTTTATCACTTATACCTGTCATATTAAAAATACAGATCTAATAAATGGAAATGTTTCATTAACTTACTTCTTTCATTTAAAA
This sequence comes from Bettongia penicillata ogilbyi, assembly GCA_023548195.1. Classification (NCBI taxonomy): domain Eukaryota; kingdom Metazoa; phylum Chordata; class Mammalia; order Diprotodontia; family Potoroidae; genus Bettongia; species Bettongia penicillata. Next base: position 6,042,051 of record JAJHZJ010000683.1, read on the forward strand.
ATAGTCTCAATCTTACTTTTTAATCCGTATAACAATTAAAGGTAATAAAATATAAATCTACAGTTTTAAAGTAGGTCTATAATTCAGATTCTTTTTCTCTAAATCTGATTAGCATTCCACTTAATTATTCTACACTATAACCTAAAAATATTTTCAAGGACATAAATGTTGCTACTCTATGAATACATTCAGCAAGGTGTTAAAATTTGTAATTGGGGGTGAGGTAGAAGGAAGACAGCATGATTGGATAGAGGACATTTAAGCCTTCTGATAATCTTAAAACACATTATAAACAGACATTAATAAATAAATCCAATAATCACTTATTAAGCAACTACTATGTTTCAGATACTATTGTAGATAGTAGGGACATAAATCCAGAGAATTAAATAATCTTTAAAAGAAATTACATTAGGATGGTGGAGACCAAAAGTACCTACATATATTTAAGTATCAATAGCATAAATATAAAGATAATAAATACAAATAAATATAAAGTAGTTAAATCCAAGATTGGAAGGGTGCTACCCTTTGGGGAGACAAGGAGATGAGGAAAGACTTCATCTACAAATCTTTTATTCTCAGAATAAACCAATAATGCTGCAGGTTAAGGTGAGCCAAACACTGACAAAATATTTTGCAATAAGTACAATTAAGAAAGATATTTTAATGGTCTACATTAACTTTGGATCATTGCCTGCAGGATGAAGAAGACAAAAAAAAAAGAACCTATTAAACTAAAGCAACTATGTTGGGTGGTGAACTATTAGAACAACCAACAAAAACTAGTGGTGAAACAGAAGAAACAAAATATGATATATAGAAATACTTGGATCAAGAAGAAAAGATTATCTAAAACATCAATTTATCTATGTAGAGGAGAGGAAATGCTAGGTTTTTATCTGTAACAAAATTTCACTATTATAATTAATTTTTGAAATCCCACTTAGTCATCAAAATCAAAAGTAGTGCAATTTTTCACTAGTAATGTGTTTGTTACAGTGTATTTGTACCCACCATGTGCCTTCCCCTGCCCTTTTGAAGACTTAGCTTTAATTCTTAGAAGTCTCTGGTACTTTGTTTACTCAAAGCCACACAGCATCACTGCAAGAATTTTATGAGGTCTCAGAGTCATCCCTTTTTTTCCCCCTTCATACCCCAAGTCCTGTAAACTCTCACACCCATTACGTACCCTTTGTGTACCCATTGTCACTACCCTAGTTCAGCTGCTCACCACCTCCCTTGGTCTACTACAATAGCCTCTTTAAAGGCTTCCTGTCTCAAGTCTCCCCCTATGCCAATCCAGCCTCTACACAACTGTCAATGATAATTTTTAAAGAACAGGACCATGTGATTTCCATTCTCAATAAGGTCCAATGGCTGCCTATGACCTCTATTATTAAAAGCACTCAGTAGCTACCTACTACATGCTAAGCACTCTGCTAGACACTGGAGATAAAAAATAGGGAATGTTTTAATTTTGTCTTAAGGACTTACATTTAATAAGCTACAACAACATGTACATATGTAAACAATTTCAAAATAAATACATTAAAAAACATCACAAGGTGATTTTAAGGTGAGGCACTAATAGATTGGGAGCATCCAGAAAAGACACATGAACTATGCCTTGAAGGAGATTAGGGATTCTGACAATGAGAGGTAAGGAAGAAAGGTATTATAGACCTGCAGAGCTTCCAGTAAATGTATATGGAGACAGTCAATAAACATTTATTAAGCACCTACTATGTGCCAGGCATTATGCTAAGCATTAGAATTACAAGTACAAAGAAAGGAAGTCCTTCCCCTAAAGCAGCTTACAATCTGAAGGTAGAAGTCAACAAAAAGAAACTGTGTGTGTGTGTGTGTGTGTGTGTGTGTGTGTGTAAGTGTAAGTTCCAGAGGTGTCACACTACTTCAGTGTTGTGAGCAGAGCTTGCTCCTTAAATGGAGGCTTGATGCTCCTTTGTCCAACTACAGGGGCAGAAGGCAGTGATGAAGCACAGTCTCAAGACAGATGGGATATGGCAGGATGATGAGGCTTTTCTCAAAATGAGGACATGGTAGAGAAGTTAGAGATATTCCATAGGAGTGTAGAAATGCAAAATAGCATCTAAGATCTCACCAGCAAGTATATTTTCTCCAAGTAGGCAGAAAACTCATTGATACCTGACCATCTTACGTAACTCTTATCTACGTGCTCCTATTAAACTGCCAAGATACTGGGAAACATCCTCATAGTCTCTTGACATCGTGTAGTTACTTGTGGAGAATGCTGGTTACCCATGAGTCCACTATTCCTCTCATTAGGTAACTTACCCATTACTAACTATTATCTCAGTCACGTATCTTTGAAAACATATTTATCTCAGTTTCCTGAATAACTCTTCATCTGTAAATCTACTACACAGAAGATGTTTTTAATAAATCTTTGCTGAATTGGAAAGAACGGTGAATTGGAAGGTAAAGCTATCCAAAAGTGTAATGAAGAGTATGTCTCTAAAGGAGGTGTTTTCCTCTAAGTAGAAGTTTTTTCAATTAAAGTTGTTTATGTTTGTTTTTGATGAATAGAAACCTCTATTGTCTTCTTTGTAGTCCCTTAGTCATTGGGGAAAAGTTTAAAAACTCCTAGTAACAAATATAAAAGTAAGCAAAACAAATTTTCTCATGGGTGCATGCATGTGTGTGTGTCTCAATTCCCCCACCTCTCTGGATAGCATACTTTATCCTTGGTCCTTTGGAATCCTAGATGATCAATACTTTGTTCATAAGCAAATAACTTTCAAAGTTATTTGTCTTTACAGTGTTGTTATTGTATAAATTGTTCTCATGGTTTTGTTCACTTTGTCATCAGTTTACAAAAGCTTTAAAATTGTTCGTTTTATAATACTGACATCATATCATGGTATAAACTGTTCTGCTTCTATTTCACTGCATCAGTTTATACAACTATATTCATGTCTCTTTGAATAATTTATTTCCTCATTTCTTACAGCATAATAACATTTCATCACATTCATATACCACAATTTATTCAGTTATTCCTCAATTAACGGACATTCCTTTAGTTTTCAGCATTTTGTCACCACAAAATGAGTTGCTATAAAAATATTTTGCAAAGAACCTTACTCTATTTTTTTTTAATCTCTTTTGGGTATGGGCCTAGCAGTGGTAGAGCTGACTTAAAAGGCATACGCTTTTAATAACTTTTTCTGTATAATTTCAAATTGTTTTCCAGAATATTTGTATCTATAAACAAGTCCATCAACAGTGTATCAATGTGGTTGTTTTCCTACAACCTCTCCAATAACTGCAATTTTCTTTTTTTTTTTCAATCTGTGAATCTGATGGGTATCAAGTAGAAAAATAAAACCTTAAATTTGCATTTCTCTAATTATAAGTAGTTTTGGTAGCATTTCCATTTTCATTTTACTGAATCACCCTACCCTAAAATAATGAATATTTTTCTGTCTTTATTTTTGTAAACAGCAAGCTGTAGTTGTATTTATATAGTTCTTATGTATATCTTGGTAGGTAGACTCCCAAGTGTTTTATACATTCTGAAGTAATTTTGAACAGAATTTCTATTTTTGTCTCTTCTTGCTGAGTTTTATTGCTATAATACAGAAATAGGATGCTTTCTATGGATTTAGATTAAATCCTGCAATTTTGCTAAAGGTACTGTTTCAATTAATTTTAGTTGACTCTAAGGTACTTTAACTACACCATTATCATTTGCAAAAAAAAGTCTTCGCTGAATAGCTGCATGACAAGTGTACAACGTAAGAAAGTAGCTCTGGTTCTTGCTATTTGCTGCTTTTGGAATAAAGACGAAAACAACTCTAAGGCTGATCTTCATACGTTGAGTAAATAAATGTGTCCACTATCACCGAAACAAAGGAACAACTACTCTTGCTTTCATTTCTTCCTGCACCTCTGATGCCAAGTAAGGGAGAAGAACCAGGAGAACATGGGACACAGATAGCAAAGTGTTATGATAATCAATAGTGAATGACGCAGCTATTCTAATCAACACAATGATCCACAACAGCTTCAAAGGATTTATGATGAAATATGCTGTCCATCCTTCAAGAGAAAGAATTGATGGAGTTTGAATGCAGATTGAAGCATAATTTTTTCCCACTTTTTCTTGCCTTTTTTTTTTTTTTTTTTTTGCAATATGGCTAATAGGGAAATCTGAATTCAGAAATGGAATTCAGAAATCTGAGTATCTCATTTCTTGACTTCTCAATAGGTGTGAAAGGAGTAGGATGGAGTGAGAGAATTCAGAACTCAAAAATTTATTTTAAATGAATGCTAAAAATAAATAAATAATAAATTGGAATTTAAAAATGCATGGAAACACTGAAAAAATAAAGTAATATTAATCAAAATTAAACTTCCTCACCCAAAAAAAGGCCCCCTAAACTTCTAAAAACAACAAGAATAACTGCTGCTTATTATATGCTGAATTAACATTTATTTTAGTCAACTTGTTAGCTTAGGGCAAGAATTATTCTAATGTAACAAAAATTTCACCCATATGTTATAACGAAGACTTTACAATACATTAGGGCACTTTGTATAATCAGTATATGCATTTATTTCTACCAAAATCAAGCATGAATTTATGCTTTAAATCAATATGGTTTATAATAATCTTATCTTCAGTATTACAGAATATTCTACATTATCCCTATAATGTAATACTAAGCATTGGTCAGAAATATAACCTCTAGTTATAATATTGTTCTTATGGAAACAGAAAAATTCTTTGATAACTGCTTTACAATTAAATTTCCTGAGAGTTATTATTTTAAAAAGTAAAGACTGTATAAATAAAGAACATATATAGTCATCATCATTATTATTCTAAGCTAACACACCATACCGTCAATAAGGCATGACGTTTTCTCATGCCTAGTAGTGAACAGAAGAAACACAAAATACACTCTGGCATAACCATTTTATGTACCTAGGCAACTCTCATTTCCTCATACTAGAAAGCTGATAATGAACCTGGCTGAGGCATTTCATTACGTGCAAGCCCTCTCAACTATATTAGTCCTAAGCACCGGATTTTCCATGGCAATTTTAATAGAATAGGAATACTTAGCCTGAGAGTCATGCCATCTTTTCAACTTATGTCAAGGGGTCTATTCTAAAATTAAAACTCTATTCCTTTGCCCTAATATGGCACTTTGGAAACTATTCAAGTTCACTAATCAAATTCCCTGTCTATAATTATAGAGAAAGTTGATTAAAAAAAAAAAGTCACCACTAAAACTTATCAAGATAATCTTAGAGGTCAGAGTTTTATCTAGAAACTCTGAAGGCCTCCTGTATCTGCTAGAGATTTACAAAAGGCTTCTTGGCTCCAGCTAATTTCACTTAAAATAATCATTTTCTTGAAATATCTGTCCATGTAAAGAAAGTAAATAGTATTAATATTCAGATTTCATTTCTAACAATTAGACTTGCATTATTAACATATGCAGTCCTATTACAAATGCAGCACTAGTGTATTTAAGAGGCTGGATTAAAATTGTGCTTCAGTTCTAGTCCTAACAAAAATCAATGTGATATGCTGAATCAAGGACAATTTATCATAATTAATGGAAATAATAAAGTGAAAGCAATATGTTGTAAATATAAGCACTTATTATATCTTAAATTATGTTCATTACCTTGACATTGATAACACAAATGTCTTAATATTATAAATATTAGGAATATATTATTTCATGGACTAAAATGTCACAATTGTGAATGTTTTCACAAATTTTATAGGTTTTACAAAATTGAAAATGGAGAGTTTTAAAATGTATCCAAAGTAAGCGCGCACGTTCCAAGTAATTACTGCCCACACCTTGTTGTAGCTGCAAAAGCGAAGAAAGTATCCTAGATTTCCAAAGGGCTCTAAAATTTGCTTGGTGTATTGTTGGACAACACCAAGAAAGTAATTTAAGTTTCTCTATAATGTGATGAGGTAATTTGAAGTTTTTAAAATGGTCTTATCAACTGTTCTTTCCATTCTAAGAAAGGAAGAATAGAGTGGACTTTCAACTCAAATTTCAAAACTAATTCAAAGCTAGAGAGGAAGCACTGGTGTAGTAGACACAGAAGCAGCCAGGAAGACCTGAATTCAAGTTCTACCTTTGACACACATACTGGCTATGTGACACTGGATAAGTCCCTTGACCTCTTGGTGGTCAATAGTTCTTAATTGTTTTGGTTCAAGGGCCCTTTAGAGTCTTGCATTTATTCAAGTTATGTTTATTAACATATGCCATATGAGAAATGAAAACATTTGTTTTTTTACCAAAGTAGTTTTAACTTCACGAACCTCCTGCGGGTCACAGTGAATAGGATAAACTATGGACTAGACAAAGTTAAACATACAAGCCTTTCTCTTCACTGTAGACACTGGACAGCTATACTTTAGTTCAGGCTATTTACTCCTGTCTAATTTATTAAAACACTAGCTTCCTAACTCTCATATTTACCACCCCAATCCATCCTACTCACTGCTGCCAAAATAATTTTTCTTAAGTTAAGATCTGACCATGTGACTCCCCTACTCAACCAATGTCAGTAGCTTCTACACATCCTAGCTTCAACCTATCTTTCCAGTCTCAGTGAACACTAATTACATCCTTTCCTGCAATCTGTGATCTGTGGGATCCTTCTTGATCCCCCAGATGCTAGTGTCTCCTGCTCCTTTTATATGCTTATTTATCTATATATTGTTTCCATGAAGAAAATGAATCTCCTTTGAGGAAAAGACTGTTTCATTTTTTTCTTTCTATCCCCAGGGCTTAGCACAGCACATAGCACACAGTAGGTATCAAGTGCTTGCTTGTTCACAGATGTTATATTAGACAGTTTTACTTTACACTGGGACTTAATGCAATCAACACAATTATCACTGCAAAAAGAAACAACTGGAGGCCTCTTCAATTTGGACTATGTGCTAGAGCCAGGGGTGGGGAACCTGTGGCTTTGAGGCCATAGTATGTCCAAGTTTTACAGAACAAATCCTTTTATTAAGGGGATTTGTTCTGTAAAGTTTCGATTCAGTCAAAAGGCCACCTTTGAGGACCTAGAGGGCCACAGGTGGCCTTGAGGTTGCAGATTCCTCAACCCTGTAGACCTCTTTTCCATAACAATAGCAAAAATTGGAATGTCTTTCCAAGGGTAACTTTCTCCAGATGTTCCTATTTGCAGATGACATTATCTTGGTTGCATCAAGCCCCAGAAAGCTACAATGTTCTGCAACACCTCCTATAGTGCAAAATTCTATAAAGAACTTACCCAGCTACAAATTCATAATATTTATAATTATAATAAAAGTAATCTTTATTAGGAAGTTAAGAACAATATGCACTTCAATAAAGTATATAACAATGAAAACTTTAACAGCTTTAATGAGAAACTTTATATAATAAGGTTGCCTCTTCCATTGGCTGATACAACTAACTTAAAGTAATAAATTGCAATGACACTATAAGGGTATTCTTTTTCAACTAGTGAAATTCACTTTTCAAAATGTTCTTTTCCAATATTTGATTCAAGTTCCTTTATTTATTTGGGAAATCTAAATTATAAACTATAGGTAAAATAACAACTGTGGAAAACTCCCTAGCTTCATCTGTAAAGCCCTGTTTCATAAACCATTTTATCTCCCTCATTCTATATTCCCTCCACAGAAGCTGAAGAAGCCTTTTCTCCTTCCATTTTACATTTCCTTCTTAAGCTTCACTTCAAGATAGATAGCCAGGCAGGAGTGTAACCAAAATGGCCCTTTCTCAAGGGTCTCAATAGAGCTGAAATTTTTCTACTCTATGTAGATACAAAACTTGGCTGAGAATGACTGAGGTCCACAGATAAAGCTTTATAGGTCAAAGTCAGATCAGTAAATGAAGACTCAAAAGACACATAATATCTAAAAAAACCTGAAACATAAGGTAAAAATATTATTTTTCTCCTCTATAGTACAGTACTTCAACTGTTGTGGAGTGTTTTTTGCTTTTTAAATTTGTTTCTTATAATGAAATCTTTCAGAAATTCTTGCAAATGTTAACAAAAATTAATTCTGAAGATAATACTACTTCTTATGCAGCCCAATTGGACAGCTCTCCCAATTTACTAAATATATTTTGGTTTTCAAACTTCAAACCAAATGTTAATAGTTTGTCATTTCTAAAGAACTTAGGGCATTTCATTTAAAAATGTAACAGGTATAATGAATCAATCCTATGTTATAGTTGACAAATGCTGGCATCAGTTAAGTTTCTTTAAAATACTGATGACATCTATAGGATTAGAAGGAAGTAATATTAAAAAAACTCTAACATTTCAACTTCTCAATATTTAAATTCATAGAATGAATCCAGATGTCACAAAACTTATAACGCTGAAAAGTGAGTAATTTCTTGGAAGAGGCAAGGTTTTGTAAACTGACATAAATATTTTACAACATAGTATCTCAACAAGAAGTAATTTACTTCAGCACTAAAAACAAACAGGTAGAGGGGGTGCTATTTATTACAAATAAAACAGACAGAGAAAACAAAATACAAGCATATACAATATATACATGCAGTATCAATGGCTTTTCATTTTTCCCCTACATTTCCCCCCTCATTTTTCCCAATCATGGTAAAATGATTACTGAAATGGTGCTTACTTAAAAATTTATGAATACTTTAGGTTTGTTCATGCAGGTCTCACAAATGTTCAACAGTACCTTTTTGAATTCTATGAAGTGGAAGGAGTAATTTTAGGGATTAAATAAATTCTCGGTCTAACAGATATATTCATAAAAAAAACCATCACCACTCACCCTAAATCCCTACATACATTCAACCCAATGAAAAGGTTTTACTGGGGGCAAAATAACAAGAATGTTCTAAAAGAGTCTCTTTTATACATATGCATATATCATACATCTGTATGTATTTATATATTTATACGTGTTAGGTGGTCACAGATCAAGTTACAACAATGAAAATTTCACTGAGAATATTAAAATTAGTAATTAAGGGACCCTTACACATTCCATTATAAGCAAGGTAACCTTATACCTTATAATTGTAAAATGCCAGAATTAATTCTGAAAGTTCTGTTAGTTTGTATATACAGCAGGTCAGTTTTCCAGCTATTTCATTAGACAATCATTTTCACATAAATCAAATTGTACGTCTTACCTACATGCCAACAAGTGTAAATGATAGGAAATGGAGCCTAGGAAGGGGTTAAGAAATTTTTTGAACTCTGTTAGTGACCTTGCTATGACTTACATACAACATAATCAACTTTTCAGGAACACAGATGTTAAGAGACTTTATGTTGCCAATGTTTTAAGCTAAAAAATGCTTTTAATTTTTTTCTATTTCCCCATGCTGTGTTTACTGCTTTACATATGCCTTTGACTGCCAAGGAATTGTTAACTAATCGGCATGAGATTCATTTTGCTAGTACACAGCTGGGCACTTTAGTCATGCAACATCTGCTTCTCAACATATCTTTTGGTTTTCTGTACAGGAGTTGTCCTAATAAAAGACACACTCTCATTTCTTATAAGAAGAACTTGATATATAAACATCATCATCTATAAACTACTAGAATAAAATCTTCAGTAGCCTCTGCATTTGTTCGATGGGCACCCTGTACTCATTTGGAGGATCTAAAAAGTAGAGAATGAACTTTAATCTGTATAATACTACAACTAATTCAAAGGATCGAGTCAAGAAGTCATCCTATAATCAGATGTTATTTCTAATACTGGTATTTCTTAAACCAATCCCTTTAAGGCATAGTACAAAAATTTAAGATTCAGAAATATTTTTCACAAAGACACCCAAAGGAAATGTAGTAGAGAAAGAATATAATGCTTTTTAATAATATAGCACTCTAGATAATAGGTTTAACTTTTAAATATTCCAAGACTGCTACTCAATATGTGAATTGCCTTTCTTTTTCTTCTCTTTTCTCATTCCCTGACTTCTGAGCAACCACTTGTTCATCAGCATGGTACTAAAGCCAGAGGATGGAGGTAAAATCCAAATATAGGCAAGCTTCAAACTTCAAATGGCAATATTCTAAAAGAATATTTAAACTTTGTAGAATCACAGAATTTGAAAGGTAGAAAAGACTTCAGGGGGTCTTCTAGCACAAACCATACCAACCAGACCATAACATACCCAACAAGAGGTCATCTAACGTCTGTGAAGGTGAGGGAACCCACCACCTCTCAAAACAGCCCATTCTAGTTTTAGGTAGCTTTAATGGTTATAAAGTTTTCATTGATATCAAATTTAGATTTTCCTCACTGCTACTTCTCAATCTACCTTCTGAGACTAAACAGAACAGGTCTGATTCCCTTCATATGACATCCCTTTAAATACTCAAACATACTATCATGAATTATGAATACTTAATGGACTGGAACTTTAAACATTTTTTCCCATTGTTATTGAGGGTGGGTACACTCCTTGGGTACTCCAAAAAAGCCTATTTAACCCAGATCTAGGTAGAAACAAGCACTCAGGAAGCTGACACTAGAATATGGGGAGAAAAGATAGCCACTGATTTCTCACTGCAAAGGCAGCCCTAAAGGGAGAGTTCACAACCTAAATGTCATTTCAAGTTACAACTGGGGACTCTGGAAACAGGCTGCTCCTGCCAAAATTCCCACATCACCAATCCCTTAACCCAGGGCAGTGATTCAGGGCCAGAGTAAGAACCCATATCTCCCAAAAGCTCTTCAGATACTCACAGTGTTTAAGTAAGCTTATGGGAGAATTAGTTCCCTTGGGAAGAGTACCATTAAACACAACAACAAAAACAATTCTGACTCCTCTTCTAGCTAAGGAATCAGGGAACAAGTGTGTATTCTCAGCACCATGCTAAGCACCGAGCCTATAAAGACAAAAAATGAAACTGTCCCTAGGAGATCACATTAGGAAGAGACTACATTAAGTATATACAAATAAATGCAAGGTGATATGGAGGGGGATGATACCTTGGCAATGGGGGGGCACAAGCAGGAGGTGGCATGCATGGGAACTGAGCTTTGAAGGAAATAAGGGATTCTAAGGGGAAAAAGTGAGAAAGAAAGGCATTCCAAGAGAAGGGAAAGCCGGCATAAAAGAACAGACCCAAGAAGTGAGGTTATGTGTCCCACTCAGCCGTCCGGACTTCTCCGGACTTCAGGGCAAACCTGACCACTCTGTAAGACACTTTCAATCCTGGAACTCACACCTCATCAGTACTCCCTACTCCTGCGGTCCCTCTGAGAGGGCAGGGTCCTCCCAGAATGTCAGCTGGAGAAAGGCCCCGGGACAGCCAGCCATCTTATCATCATTTCCCACTGGGTTGTATTCCTCTGTTCCTGAGTACCATTCTCAATTCCACTCCCTCTTTTTAGCTTCCTTTTGTTTGTTGCTTTCCCTCCATTAGATTGACAAGCTCTTTGAGGTTAGACTGTCTTTTTCTTTTTTTCATTTTTTGGGGGGTAAAGGAGGGGGAAAGTATTCCTGGCAATTAGCACAATGCCCAGCACATAACAGGCACATAATAAAGTTTTTTGATTGTGGACAGAACAAGGACAGTATCACTGAACTAGTATTCATGAAGGGAAATAATCATTAGATTAGGGTCAGGTTGTAAATAATCAATATCGTTTAATTTTCTAAAAGTGAAAACAAGGCAATGAATATATTTTAGAAGATGTTATCTAGTAAGAGGCTGAGCTATAAAACTCACACTATTTCCTCCAACTCGAATTTTGTGATTCTGTTTTTTAAGCAACAAATTTCATAAATGTGCTCATTTGACTTGTACTAAAAAAGAAGTGTGATCAAAGTAAAAAAAAGAATATGGAACTTATTTTTGTTCTTTTAATATACACTGAGTACAGAAAATTAAATGACTGAGTTTAAGTAAAAATTTTAATTTATTTCATTTCCTTGGGTCACTTCTAAGTAGGCAAGTTGTACAGGTTGACAAATTTGGGGGTTTTCCCCCTTTTTGCTATAAGATTCACTAATAAGTGGACAAATTGTTTATTTTTTACAACTCTTTTCAAGTTAATCTTAGTAGGTTCTGGCAGCTTGTACCAATAGAAAGTAGAACTAGTAGACATGACACAAATTTAATGACACTGACTTTAGCGCTGCTCTAACCTAAATAAGGACAGTAACACCACTGAACATCCCCACCATGCTTATGGGTTCTTACCCTCAGGAATGATCTATCTTATATTTAGGCAGCAAACACAGAATTCTGAACTAATGTTACTTTATGAGTAAAGGACCGAATAAATGCCCAACTATCACTGTACTGTAAACAAATTCCTATTCATAAAAACCTGAAGAATGTTTTATATTAATGAAGTCTAATCACATATCCTTTCCACTTCCATACTCGAATTCTTCAAGGATCCATGGTTTTATCAGCACAGGTACTATTTCTGTGAATGCAGAATATAACCCTTCCAGGACCTGGCAGGCTGTCAGAGCTCCTGTAGACAAAAGGTTCATCATACTGGAGACAAGCAGACCTACAATAACAAAGTCTCTCACTGGGCCAATACTCAAAAGTCTTTCCAGTTTGGTAGGACCTATCAGAGCTAGTGTTCTGTTAGCATAGATTGCCAGAATCTAGGGCCACCTTTAGGTATCAGATGATGCCTAAAAGGATTTTAACAGATAGATTATATGAAGAAGTTGGCCTTAATCAGGGTAAGGATCCTGGGTCCTCGAGGCCACATGTGGCCTTCTAGGTCCTCAAGTGCAGCCTTTGACTGAATCCAAACTTCACAGAACAAATCCCCTTATTAAATATTTGTTCTTTAAATAAAAAATTTGTTCTATAAAACTTGGACTCAGTCAAAAAGCCATACCCAAGGACCTAGAAGGCCACATGTGGCCTTAAGGGCACAGTTCTCCAACCTGGGCTTAGAATAATCTACAGTTCAACCAACAGTGGAACTATGAATTGATTTTTATCAATTTTATTTCCATTCTGGAAGCAATTTAGAAATAGGTTTTTAAAAAATGACTAAAATGTCCATACTCTTTGACCCCAAGATTCAAGTATTAAATATATACTTCAAGGAGTTGAAAGACAAAAAGAAAAGTCCCGAATAAAACAAATATTCATAATAGTATTTTTAACAGAAGGAAAAAAATTAAAACTAGATGCATGACTGAAGAAACTCTGATACATAAATTTAATGGAGTATCACTATACTGTAAGATGCAATGAATTCAGATACATAGGAAAATTACTTGAATTTATGTAGCGAAAAAATCAAAATGTGAAAAAATGTACAAAACAACTTCATCAACATAAAAAGACTGATAAAGCAATATTGGATGTTATGGAATTATAATGTAAAATTATAATAGCCAAGCTTGGCCAGAGAAGAGTTGAGTAACTACATCTCCTTCCCTTCCTGGTAAGGGAGAGGTTTATAGGTATGGAATTTTAATACAAGATCAGACACATGGAATGTGTGGGTAGATTAAGCTGTATTCTTCCCTCTACTCCCTTCTTTTTTTTTAAATATCTGTTGAAGGGGAGGTATTTAGAAAGTGAAGTAAAAAAAAAATTCAATAAAAATAAGGGTGGTTTTTTTTTAACTGAAAAGAAGACTGGCAAGACAGTAGGCAAATACATTCTTACCAGTTTTTGTTATGCATGTAGCTAATGTGTGTTGAACTGAGAGAAGAAGAAAAAGAAAAAGAACAAAAACTAGAACAAGAACTAGAAGAAGAAGAAGGTGGCTAAATAATATCTCTTCGTGGTGGATATGGAACCAGTCTGAAGAAAAAAACCCACTTGAAAAGCTAGTACAAGCAAGTAAGTACAAGACACAGTTTAAGTAGCAGAAATAAAACACAAATTAAAAAACTGAAACCCAGAAACCATAAGCCACCACATTGATCAATGGGATTCATAAGCACTACTAGTACTAGTACTATCACTTCACATTTATAGTGTTTTAAGGTTTTGCAAAATGCTTCACAACAGCCCTGTGAGGTAGGTGCTATTATTATCATTTTATAGATATGGAAACTGAGGCAGAGAGAGGTTAAGAAACTTGTCATGGAAACACAGCTAGTAAACTTCTGACACAATATTTGAACTCAGGTCTTCCTGACTCCAAGTCCAGGGCTCTATCCACTGTGCCACCTTGCTGCATCTATTGGCTACAATTAACACAAAATACAACAAACAGAAATATCTTAAAGATATAAATAGAAAACATTAAAAGACAACAAGTTTTCCAGAAAAAGTCAAATCACTTTAATAAGTAGAAGCAAATTTTTTCAAAAGCTATGTCTATGGCATCAAAAGGATTACTTGCAACATATAAGGTTGCTTATATAAGTGCTATCTATAAAAAAAAAAGTCTTATTCAGTAAGAGAAGAGTTACTGTTATCTAAACCTACTGATATTTTTGAAACAATTTTTAATCAGTTGACAAGAATTTATTAAGCATTTGCTATGTGCTAGGCAGGATGCTAAGCACTGAGAATACAAAAGCAAAATATTCACTGCCCTGAAGGCATTTAGCAAATCCTATGTGAAACAACTTATATTACAGACTATATAGCAAGATGAATTGCTCATATGTCTGAAGACTTTCTCCATCAATTAAGTTACAATCCAAAATCTTCACGTTTCCACTGCAATGTATGAAGCAACAAATGCAAGTATGATATTCCAGTCAAAATTTACCTTAGGGGAAAATGGGATACTTTTCAAATCTATTAATGCCAATGCCAGTGTTAAAAAATAACTGATATAACTGGTGGATTTTTAGTGAAAATTATATGAAGGAGAATTCTCTAAGATCCTGCACTCACAAATCTCAGATGACACCAGAGTGATTCAAGTATCATAACTACCAGTTTAAAATAGTCTCCTATAACATATGGACACACTGCATACTTCACAATCACCTTCATCAAGAAATATGAATGAGGACCAATATAAAGTTTTTCAAGTTGTTACAGAAAAAATTGAGTATTATAAAAATCAATCCATTAAAAGGAAGTTCAGGTGTGAAATTATGTGAAAAGTAGGGTCAGAGTACAGGGTACTTCTCCATTATTGTGAAAGATAGTGGCTTTCTCATGCCACAGAGTCTCAAAGGGTATTAAAGCTAAAGAATAAAATGCCATTTTCTTTAGTGATAATAAAAATGAAGGCTACAATGCTGATCTCCACAAGACTTTTCTCTACTATATCCTTATATTGGGTACCTTCCAACCCCTTTCATGCATTGCCTTCTACCATTAAAATGTAAGCTTCCCAAGGACAGAGACTGCTTCCACTTGTATTCTTAGCCCATAGCACAGTGACTGGCATTTGGTAAGGACTTAATAAATGCTTACTGACTATAACAAAAATTTTCTTCTGAAATGGAGGAAATATTTGGTTGATATTTTGGAAAAACTAATATCTAAATCACATCAATGCAAGATCCTCAAATTCATGCTCTGATACCAAAAGATATAATGACTATTTTTAAGAGTCAAGGATGAGTATAAAAAAATGGACAAAATATTATTTTTTATATTTAATATTAAAAATATCTCTTTTATATGAAATAGACACAAAAACCTGCTTACTAATCACCTGGCTGGTCCTCTAAAAGAAGCAAATCTCATTTTTTAATAGATAAGGAACCCATTTGCAACAGACAAATATGATAAAGTCAGTAACTCAACAAGCATTTGTTTTGCATGTGCTTATGTCCCAAGCACTATGTTAAGCACTGAGCAAACAAAGAAAGGCAAACATCTGAATTCTACCCTCAGGGAACTCACATTTAACAGGGAGAGACAACATGCAAAGAACTGTACATACAAGAAGGTAATCTCAGAGGGAAAACACTAGCAGTGAAGGAGGAAAGGCAAAGACATCCTCTAGAGTTAAAGACATATGAGTGGAGTCTTGAAGGAAATCAAAGCAACCAGGATGTGAAGGTGAGGAGGATGATGAGCGGTCCAGGTAGAGAGAAAGGCAAGTGAGAAAGCCATCCTTTCCCAGGAACAACACCTAGGAAAGGGAGTGTTTTGTGTAGGGCAGTGGAGTTAAATCACAGAGTGCATAAAGCAAAGTGTAAGATTGGAAAGGCAGGAAGGGATGAAATGGTGAAGAGCTTCACATGCCAAAGGAAACAGGGGGTTTACTGAGCAGGATGGTCACATGGTCAAGGTTGTATCTTTAGGAAAATCACATTGGCAGCTGAGTAAAGAATGAACTAGAGGGGAGAGATTTGAGACAGGAAAACCAATCGAAGGCTATTCCAACATTCCAGATATAAGGTAAGGAGAGACTGAAGCAGGATGGTGGCTGTGTGAGTGAAGAGAAAGGGATACATAGTCACCCCTTCCACATCGAGGTTAGGGGCAGAGTACCCTGCAATCTGGAAGATTCATATAAAATTGTTTGACCCCCCCCACATCATACCACAGAAGAAGTCTGAATTATTAAGATAAAATGTGATATTATAAAATACTACACATATATTTTATGCATTTTTGATTTTCTAAACTTTTTCTGTGTTGTCTGCTGGCCTTTGTATGTTATCTATGGCTTTCTGTGAAACTCCCCCAAAATTTCCATTTAATTTCTTATGCAGACCCATGATAGGTGATGGGAAAGGGTTAAGGAGAGATGTTGACATCTGATCTTGTTCTATGTGAACAAGAATGGTCAACAAGAATGCCTTCTCTATGGGATTATCTCCAATTCATCCTTCATTTTTGTTTGTACGTAAGTTATTTGCAGGCTGGCTTCTCCATTAGACCCTGAGCTACCTGAAGGTAGGAAATACCTTTTTCCCTTCTTTGTATGCCCAGTACTTAGACCAGTGTGCTGGCATATAGTAGGTCCATAATAAATGTTTGTTGACTTATACTCCATTCAAATGCATCTGAACCTGAAAAATTTCATTATATTTTGGCTATAGGTAAAGATTTCTCTAATTTACAAAACAAAGCAATATACTTTACTACTATTCATTAAATCTTTCTGTGAAGCCTGATTTTTCTGCTATCGCTTTTCTATAAACAATCTATCCAAATTAGAAGAATAACAATATCAGACACACATTTTCAAAATGATATCCATCTAAAAATAAGGCTAAGCAACATGTAGGTATTATTATTATTATAAGTTATTGATGTGAAAATTATGAAGTCTTTTATAAATAATTATCTGTTGTTATTTTATTATACATTATGAAATAGTAATAAGTCCTTAAGCATGCATAAATAAAATATGATCTAACAAAATTATTTGGTACAATGCTTTTTGAAAAAGTCAGAGAGTGGAATAATTTTTAAAGGGTTTGTTTCTACAAAAAATTTGGAAACCACTGTTTGTCCTCTCTCAACCTCTTAGGTGTGGTATGATCTAATTAATGTCTACCTTTGGCTCTCTTCTTACTATTCTCTCTCAAAGTAATCCATGAAATGAAGGGCTTGGACTAAATAGCCTCGAAGGTTTCTTTTGGCTCAAAAACCGTGATCCTATCATCTCATTTACTCCCAAAGTTTCACCTCTGTGTAGATGAATACCAAACCCCTATCTTCAGCATTAACACTCTTTTGAGGTCAAGACTCCCATCTCCAACTGCCTACAAAGCATCCCCATCTAAATGTCTAACCAATAAAACACATCCAGTCCCAAGCTTATCTTTCTCCTAAACCTGCTCTTTCTTCTGACTTCACTACTTTGATCACAAAAAAGACTGTCGTTGGTGTATTCCTGACCAAAGTAGGAATTTAGAAATTTGTGTTAAAATTATATAGTCAGTATTTATCAAAAGTGAAACTTGAACCCAGGTCTTCCTGGTTCAATCTCTACTTCCTACTCACTCCATGCTGCTTCTGAGAGAGAGAAAGAATTTATATTCCATATTCTTTTTTAATGACTTCCCTCTTTTCTTTATGTCTAACCCCAAAGAGTAATATAAATAGTAAACTTAAGAAAGCAGTGAAAAAGATTACTATTAATTCAGTCTGTGGTCTAATTTTTCTAAATAAAAATGGCTAGTAACAGTGCCAGATTACATAGTGGGTACTTAATAAGTATTTGTTCATGAAAATAGCTCCTTTGATTTTTCTATTTCAATGAATGTCACGTAAGATGATTATTTTAATCTTTGATTATGATAGGTGAAGGAGCAAAAAGAGTCTCTTATCAAGTCCTCTTTATTTCAGCCTCTTTCTTTTTTTCTACTAAAAGGTTACTGAAAGAAGAATACAAGATTTAGGGTCAGGAGACCCAGATTCAAATTCCTACTGTTAAATTTGCTAGCTTTGAAAACTTAGTAAACAACAACAATAGCAATACATTTCCTAAATTTACATACATATTACTACAAAAGTATTTCAATTAGCTTGCATGTCACAATTTAACCTAGGGGATAGAACACCAGGTCTGGAGTCAGGAAGACGTGTGTTCAAATCTGGCCTCTGACACTTACTAGGTGTATGACCCTAGGCACGTAACCTATTTGCCTCAGCATCTCATCTGAAAAATGAGCCAGAGAAGGAAAAGGCAAACCACTACCTATCTTTGCCAAAAAATCCCCAAATAGGGTCATGAAGAGTCAGGCATGACTGAAAGAGCTGAATGACAACACAATTTAACCTAAAATGTGATGCACTTTTTATTTAACTTTAAAATAGTTATTTTTTATCTCATGAAGGATAAAAACAAATTATTTGTTACAAAACATTACTTTAAAATCATTAGAATACATTTTGTGTTTACTTGATTCCAGTGTTGTTAATTTTATTCTTCTAAAGTATGTCATGTGACATAATAGTAAGAGCGCTAGATTTGGAATCAGGGCATCTAGGTGCAAAATTCTGCTTCTACACTTATCTATCCCACTGTGTGACCTTGGGGAAATTATGTAACCTCTTTGGGTCTCAGTTTCCTCAAGTGTAAAATGAAAGGGCTGGACTAGATAAATGCTCACATCCCTGGCTTTCTAGCTCTAAATTTGTAATCCTATTACTAACTTTTATTCCGAATTATTGTGTGGTTGTGTTATTGTTCTATTTACCAGCAAATAAGTTTTTCCCCCCATTTCTCGATCATTTGCCCTTCATGAAGAACATAAGCAGGAAAACTGAACATAAGCAGACCAGGCTATTCATATGCCAAAAGTATATAATGAATGGCTTCTGTTTGCTTACATTTATATTCTAATTTTTAATTGATCCATAAAAAATTGACAGATGGGTTTTCACTTTGTAAGAATAAAATTCTTGGGGGCGGAGTCAAGATGGCGGAGTAGAAAGACGCACGTTTGCGAGCTCCGAACCCACAGCCCATAGAATTAATGTAAGAAGAGATCCCCATAAGTTCTGGATCACTGCAGGGTGTGCATAAACATAGTGGAAGAGATTTCCATTCCAAAGAGCCCTGGAGAGCCGTCCCCAGGGTCCGTCGCGCCCCGGAAAGCGGATCCCACCCCAGCGCTGCCCTGGCCACGGCCCCAGAGAAGCTGTTCTGAGCAGGCTTCAGGGACAGAAGCTCTGGCGGCCGGAAAGGTCCCTCCGCCCACAGAAGCTACAGGTCAGTGAGAGAGATGGCTGGGCTGGCCAAGAGGGGGAGCGGAGTGTCTCCGTGACTCGGGCCCCCTCGGAAAGAAGCAGTGGCGGCAGAGGCGGCCCGGGACTCCCCCAGCAGCAGGCAGGATCTTCATTACTGAAAGTCTCTGCATAAACAACCTGAGGGAGCTGAGCTTGGGAGACGGCCCTGCCCCACCCCGCTCCATTACTGAAGGTCTCTGCATAAAGCCCCTGAGGGAACTGAGCCTGGGACACGGCCCTGCCCCCACCCCAGCACCAGAACTAAAGCTCACATTGATTAGCGGCGACGTGGCGCGGAAAGCCCATTTGAATCTCAGACCCCAAGCACTACCTGGGCGGATCTAGGCAGGGCTGGACAGGAATCTCAGAAGTCAAGTAACTGGCTGGGAAAATGCCTAGAAAAGGGAAGAAAAATAAGACTATTGAGAGTTTTTTTGAACAGATGCAAATGATCCCAACATTTGGATCTGATGACGAGGACATATTCTTGCCATCAGGGAAAGATGTGGAGGGCGGGGCCTCAGTACCCCAGACATCCCAGGGGGATGTCGGGTGGGCTCAGGCCTTGGAAGAGCTCAAAAAGGATTCTGAAAAGCAAGTTAGACAGGTGGAGGAAAAACTGGGAAGAGAAATGAGAGAGATGCAAGAAAAGTATAAAAAACGGGTCAATACCTTGGTAAAGGAGACCCAAAAAAATGCTCAAGAAAATATCACCTTGAAAAATAGGCTCACTCAATTGGCAAAAGAGGTTCAAAAAGCCAATGAGGAGAAGAATGCTTTCAAAAGCAAAATTAGCCAAATGGAAAAAGAGGTTCAAAAGCTCACTGAAGAGAATAGTTCTCTCAAAATTAGAATGGAACAGATGGAGTCTAATGACTTTACGAGAAACCAAGAAATCACCAAACAAAACCAAAAGAATGAAAAAATGGAAGAGAACGTGAAATATCTCATGGGAAAAACAACTGACCTGGAAAATAGATCCAGGAGAGACAATTTAAAAATTATGGGACTACCTGAAACTCATGATCAAAAAAAGAGCCTAGATATCATCTTCCATGAAATTATCAAGGAAAACTGCCCTGACATTCTAGAACCAGAGGGCAAAATAAGTATTGAAAGAATCCATCGATCATCACCTGAAAGAGATCCAAAAAGAGAAACTCCTAGGAACATTGTGGCCAAATTCCAGAATTCCCAGCTCAAGGAGAAAATATTGCAAGCAGCTAGAAAGAAACAATTCCAATACTGTGGAAATACAATCAGGATAACTCAAGATCTAGCAGCTTCTACATTAAGGGATCGAAGGGCGTGGAATAGGATATTCCAGAAGTCAAAGGAACTAGGACTCAAACCAAGAATCACCTACCCAGCAAAACTGAGTATAATACTTCAGGGGAAAATATGGTCTTTCAATGAAACAGAGGACTTTCAAGCATTCTTGATGAAAAGACCAGAGCTGAAAAGAAAATTTGACTTTCAAACACAAGAATGAGAAGAAGCATGAAAAAGTAAATCGCAAAGAGAAGTCTTAAGGGACTTACCAGAAGTGAACTGTTTACATTCATACAGGGAAAGACAATATTTGTAACTCTTAAAACTTTTCAGTATCTGGGTAGTTGGTGGGTCCATACACACACATGTACACGCATGCACGCACACACACATACACACATACACACATGCACACACATACAGAGACAGAAAGCACAGATTGAATTGAATAGGATGGGACCATATCTTAAAAGAAATTAAGGTAAATGGTGAGAGAGAAATGTAGTGGGAGGAAAGAGGGTGAAATGAAATGGGGTAATTATATGTCATTTAAGAGGCAAGTAGGAGACTTTTTAGTGGAGGGATAAAGAGGAGAGCTGAGAAAAAAAAAACAAAAACCAAGAAGTTTACCCTCATCACATTTGACTAAAGGAAGGAATAAAATGTACACTTATTTTGGTATGAAAACCTATCTTACAGAATAGGAAAGTGGGGGAGAAGGAGATAAGCAAGGGGAGGGGGGAAGATGGAAGGGAGGGCAAAGGGAGGAGGGAGCAATTTGAAGTCCACACTCTTGGGGAGGGACAGGATCAAAAGACAGAAGAGAAACAATGAGGGGCAGGTTAGGATGGAGGGTAATTCAGTTAGTCTTACACAACACGACTATCAGGGAAGTCATTTGCAAAACTACACAGATATGGCCTATATTGAATTGCCTGCCTTCCCAAAGGGAATGGGTGGGGAGGGAGGGATGGGGAGAATTTGGAACTCAAAGTTTTAGGAACAACTGTTTAGTATTGTTGTTGCAACTAGGAAAGAAGATATACAGTTAATGAGGAATAGAAAGTCATCTGGCCCTACAGGAGAAAAGAGAAGATGGAGACAAGAGAAGGGAGGGATGACAGAAGAGAGGGTAGATTGGAGATAGGGAAAATTAGATTGCTTGGGGTATTGGGGTGGGGGGAGGGGATAAAAGGGGAGAAAATTTGGAACCCAAAATTTTGTGAAAATGAATGTAAAAAATTAAATAAATATTTTTTTAAAAAAGAAAAGAATAAAATTCTTTAGAATCTTGGGGGCAAATGTAGCCCTAGGCAAATTAGTAGTAGAAGGTGTGAAGTTGTCCAACCAGGTCTAATACAGCTCCTAACACCCTTCACAGCTAAAATAGATCAGACAGTAAGACAGTGTGTCCCACAACACAGGGAGTGTTTGAAAACAGGTTTCAATACCACTTGTAGGTAATGTTACAAAGGAAAATTCATATATTAGCAAGGCGTTGGACTGAGTGGTTTTTTACAATTCATATTCTAGGGCTAAACTTTCCCTAAGGTCTTTTTAGACCTCTATATTTTCTTCAAAATTCTGGTTCTATGACTCAGATTATCAGCAAAACTCCTGTTCACAATAACCTTTTCTTTAATGTTCTTCTAAAATACACTTTAGTTTTCTAATTTTGTGTAATATAATCAACATATTAGCTTTCATACTTTTAAGTGGATTTGCAAAAGGCAAATATTCAAAATGTGGGACATCCAGAAGCTTTATTGATTTATTTCTTTTTTGTTGTGATTGTTCTATGGCTGTGATTTCACTATTGTAGCAAATTACTCCAGGTAATGAAACTCATTCTTTTACAATTGAAAAAATTAATAAAAAGTATTTACTTTCTTTTCCTTTCACCTAAAAAAAAATCCTTGTAACAAATATGCATCGTAGAGTAAAACAAGTTTCCAAAGTGGCCATGCCCAAAGATGTCTATCCCATTCTGCATACTGAATTAAGCCAGTGTTACGAGGTTTCATTATCATCTTTCACTGGTCCTCTGGAATCATGGTTGATTACTCCCTTGATTCGTTACGTTTTTCAAAGTTGTTTGTCTTTACAATGTAGTTGCAAATATATACTGTTCTCCTAGCTCTATTTTCTTTACTTTGGATCAGTTCACATATGTCTTCAACGGCTTCTCTAAAACCATCCCTTCTATCATTTCTTAAGGCATGATAGTATTCCATTACGTTCATATACCATAATCTTTCATGTATTCCTCAACCGATACCCCCCAAACCCTCCCTCCAATATTTTGTTCCTAGTTCTTTACCACCACCAAAAGAGCTATTATGAATATTTTTGTACACACAGAACCTTTTATTCTTTCTTTCATGTCTATGAGATATGTGGTATCCCTGGATCAAAGATATAAGTTAGTAGCTTTGGGTGCATAGTTCCAAATTGCTTATCAAAACAGCAGGACCAATTTACAACTCCAATAATGAATTGACGTATCTTTTTTTTTTTTTTTTTTTTTTTTACAACCCTTCCAACAGTTGCCATTTTCCTTTTTTTGGTCAACTATAAATCTCATAAGCTCAGGGTTGTTTTTAATTTTCATTTCTCTAGTTATTAGCAATGTAGAACATTTTTTCATGTGGCTATTGAGCTTAGATTTATTCTTTTGATAGCTGCCTGTTCACATCCTTTGATCAATTATCTACCTGGAAAAAGTTTTTATTTTTATAAATTTGAGTTAGATCCTTATATATCTTGAAAATGAGATTTTTGTCAGAGAACCCTGCTTAAAACACCTTTTCTAATTTAACCCAATAATTCCCTTGTAATGCATTGGTTTTGTTTGTGCAGAAACTTTAATTTTATGTAACCAAAACTGTCCATTTTCTCTTTTGCTTGGTCATGAATTTTTCCCTCTTAGATCTGAAAGATCACTTCTTCTTTGCTCCTCTATTTCCTTTTGATGTGATTTTTTATATCTTAAGTCATATATTCATTTGGAGACTGAACTGGTATATGATGTAAGACATGGGGAATTAAATTTTGAGTTCCTTGAGGGCAGGGGTGTCTTTTGCTTTTCTTGCTATTCTCAGCACTTAGCACAGAATAGGCTCATAGTAGGTGCTTAATAAATGTTTACTGACTAGTTTCAGCTACAATGTGTTCCAATTTTTGCTGAGGGTAGGAATGGTTTGGCTATATTTATAAACTGAGTGCTTAGTGCACAACAAGTGCTTAATAAACGCTTGTTGATTTGCTTACTGCCTTGAAATAGTCCTTATTACAGCAGAAGGGGACTTTGGGTTTATAGAACATTAGGCCACCAGAATAATTTGCTCCTGTATGTTGTATTACAAATCTGTTTCACTGACCAACTTTATTTTTTAAGTAGTAACAAATGGGTTTTTAAAAAATTACTATTGTTTAGTACAATCTGAGATCTGGAACTGCAAGGTTCTTTTCTCATTTTTTTTTCAAAATTTCCCTTGAGATTCTTAACCTTTTGTTCTTTCAGATGAATTTCATTACTATTCTTAATAGTTCTATAATCCTTTGGCAGTATGATTGGTATACCACTAGATAAGTAAATTAATTTAGGTAGCATTATTATTTTTATATATGTTAGCTCAACATATATACCTTGAACAAAATTAATGTATCCAATTATTTTGGTGAGGGAACTCATCTT
Source organism: Bettongia penicillata ogilbyi (assembly GCA_023548195.1). Taxonomy (NCBI): domain Eukaryota; kingdom Metazoa; phylum Chordata; class Mammalia; order Diprotodontia; family Potoroidae; genus Bettongia; species Bettongia penicillata. The sequence continues at coordinate 6,066,655 of JAJHZJ010000683.1, forward strand.
ACCTGTTCCACAATTTTCAGTTTTAAAAGAGTGAATACTAAGAAATTAAGAAATCTGTGTTAGAATCATATAGTCAGTATTTATCAAAAGTGAAACTTGAACCCAGGTCTTCCTGGTTCAATCTCTACTTACTATTCACTCTATGCTGCCTCTAAGAGAGAAAGAGACAGACAGGATTTATATTCCATGACTTCACTCTTTTCTTTATGTCTAACCCCAATGAGTAATATAAATAGTAAATTTAAGAAAGCAGTGAAAAAGATTAGTATTAATTCAGTCTGTGGTCTAATTTTCCTAAATAAAAATGGCTAGTAACAGTGCCAGATTACATACTGGGTACTTAATAAGTATTTGTTCATGAAAATAGCTCCTTTGATTTTCTGTTTCAATGAATGTCACACAAGATGATTATACTTGACTGATTTCTAAGTGGCTAATTGAATTAATGACTCTTATTTCCTTCTGCATAATCATTACAACTGTATTGTTTTCATCATTAGGCATCAGAATGCCCTTACACATAAACATCACTTTATACAATTTTAGAAACTTAATAATGCTTATAATTTTGACATATACTTATATTACAGTTGTTTACCACATAAACCCACATACTCAAATACAGTGGTAGGGATTGGGAATAAACTGAGGCAAGAAAACTGTGTTATTTTGTATAAAGAAGAATACAAAAATAAAACTGAGATTTCATATGATTCATAGATTATACAGGTGGAAAAGATTTTAGAAGTCACCTAATTTAAAATAAACAGTGCTAAAAGCTGAGTGCCCTTCTACTTGCTCCTACCTGAAGATACCAATCCAGTCACCTGAGGCACATGTCATCTGTAAGATTTTGTACTAAATGCCTTTTACAAATATTACTCTCATCTGATCCTCACAACAACTCTGAGAAGTAGGTCCCCATTATACAATTAAGGAAACTGAGGCAGACTGCTGTCCTCGTTTTCAAAGAAGACCATGACATCTGAGAAATGATGACATGACTTGCACTGGACTTTGTTTTGAGTGAGGGAGGGCTGTGCAAGGTCACCAGTCTCATTTTCTCCTCCTGACCTATCCGGGTCCAGTGAACAGATGTTCATCAGGATGACTGGAGATGGCCCAGTATGCAATGGCAGACCTTCAGTGAGGTGCAGATATATAGGTAGAGAGATAGGTAGAGACTGAGGCAGACAGAAGTTAAGTGACATGCCCAGGGTCAAACAGCTAGTAAGTATCAGAGGCCTAATTTGAGCTCAGGTCTTTCTATGACTCCAGGCTTGGTGATACCACCTGGCTGCTTCTAAAGTCTATCAGAAAGTAAAAGGTTATTGCTTTTTATTCAAAGTTAAACAGAGCTTTAGTTCTGTCATCAAACTCTCTGTAACGCCAAATAATATAGGAGGTAGAGGGTGGGAGGTACTTTGTCTTCCTTACTAGTAAAGAGGACAGAACTAGACTTTAGTCATGGCTCCTGAGTTCAAATTCCCCCAGTGACACACACTAGCTGTGAGATCCTATACAAATCATTGGTAACCTCTTGACACTATAGAAAACTCGGTAAGACTCAACTGAAGAGGAGTTACCAATATTCATTTTTAGACTACTTGGGTGTTTCCACACAGAATGTACCTAGCACAATGAGATAATATGTCCAGGCCATAAAAAAAAAAAAAGGTAAAAAGCCCATATACGGCTGACTTATAGTTGCTTGAAATGCCAAGTTAAGATAATTAAATCATTTATATAATGTCATTACTGCATGGACTAACCCCTCTAGTTTCTAACACATTAAACAGGTACTGAATAACTAGAATAGGATACATGAACTAGACTAGAGAAAGCAGCTAAAGTAACCATGTTCTCTTCTTTTTAAAAACATTTTTTTCAATTACATGTAAAAAACAATTTTTAACATCTGCTTTTAAAAAAAAAAAAATGAGTTCCAGATTATTTCCCTCCCCCACTCACTGAGAAAGAAAGCAACATGATATAGTTTATAAACATGCTGAAACGTATTTCCATATTAGTCATGTTGTGAAAGAAAACACAGACAAAAAAATCCAAGAAAAAAATTATTTAAAAAAGTATGCTTTGATCTGCATCAGACTCCATCTTACCTTTCATCCAAAGTCCTTTAGAATTGTTTTGGATAATTATATTGATCAGAATAGCTAAATCATTCATGGTTGAACAACATACAATAATGCCATTACTCTGTTCAATGTTCTCCTGGTTCTGCTCACTTCACTTTGGGTCAGTACATAAAAGTCTCCCTAGATTTTTCTGAAATCATCCTGCTCATCATTTCTTATAGCACTATTGAATTCTATCACAATCTATAATACAACTTGTTCAGCTATTCCTCAACTGACAGGCATCCTCTCAGTTTCTAATGCCTTGCCACCACTAAAAGAGCTGCTATAAATATTTTTTGTATGTACAGGTCCTTTTCTTTTCTTTTTAATCCTTTTCTTTTCTTTTTAATCTGTTGGGATAGAGACCTAGTACTGGTATTGCTGGATCAAAAGGTATGCACCATTTTCTAACCTTTTGGCCATAGTTCCAAATTTCTCCCCAAAATGTCTGGATTGGTTCACAACTCCATCAACAATGCATTAGCGTCCCAATTTTCCCACATCCTCTCCAACATTTGCCATTTCCCCTTTCTTCATATTAGCTAATCTAATTGTATGAAGTGGTACCTTAGAGTTGTTTTAATTTGCATTTCTTTAATTATTAGTGAATTAGAGCATTTTAATGACTATAGACAGCTTTAATTTCTTCATCTGAAAACTGCCTGTTTATATCCTTTGACCACTTATCAACTGAGGAACGACTCATATTCTTATAAATTTGACTCAATTCTTTATATATTTGAAAAATGAGACTAACTTAGAGAAAACTGCTATAAAAAAATCTCCCGCAATTTTCTGCTTTTCTTCCAATATTTGTTGCAATTGCTTTTGTTAATGCAAAACTTGTTTAATTTCATGTAATTAAAATTGCCCATTTTATATCCCACAATGATCTCTATCTCTTCTTTGAGTATAAATTATTTTCTTATTCATATGTCTGACAGGTAAACTATTTCATGTTCCCTTAATTTGCTTATGGCATATGGCTTTACATTTTAATCATGTACCCATTTTAAGGTTATCTTTATATACAGTATGAAATATTGGTCTATACCCAACTCCTACCAAACTGCTTCTCAGTTTTCCAGTAGTTTTTGTCAAATAGTGAGTTATTGTCCCAAAAGTTTCGATCTTTGTGTTTATCAAATACTAGATTAGATTACTATGGTCATTTACTACCTTGTACTATGTACCCAATTTATTCCACTGATTCACCATTCTATTTCTTAGCCAGTACTATATAGTTTTAATTGTTACTGCTTTGTAATACTGCTTGAGATCTGGTACTGTGAAGTTACCTTCCTTCACATTTTCCCCCTCAACTCCCTATATATTCTTGACCTTTTGTTCTTCCAGATGAATTTTATTATTTTTTCTAGCTCTATAAAATAACTTTTTGGTAGTTTTATTGGTATGGCACTGAATAAGCAAATTAATTTAGATAGAATTATCATTTTAATTATATTACCTTGGCCTACCCAGGTGCAATTAATATTTTTCCAGTTTAGATCTGACTTTATTTGTGTGAAAAGTGTTTTGTAATTGTGGTCACATAGTTGTCTTGCCAAGCAGACTCGTAAGTATTTTATATTAACTAGTTATTTTAAGTGGAATTTCTCCATCTCTTTCTGGTGGACTTTGTTGGTAACATATAGAAATACGGATGGGTTATGTGGATTTATTTTGTATCTTGCAACTTGGATAAAGTTGTTAATTATTTCAACTAGTTTTTTAATTGTTTCTCCAAGTATGCCATCATTATCATCTGCAAAGAGTGATCATATTGTTTCTTCATTGCCTATTCTTATTCCTTGGATTTCTTCTTCTCTTATTACTATCACTAGCAGTTCTAGTACAATATTGAATAATAGTAATAATGAGCATTCTTGCTTTACTCCTGATTTTACTGGGATGACTTCTAGCTTATTCCCATTAACAGGGAATGCTTGCTGATGGTTTAGATAGATACTACTTATCATTCTAAGGAGAGATCCATTTATTCCTTGCTTTCTAGTGTTTTTAATGAGAATGGGTGTTGTATTTTGTCAAATGCTTTTTCTGCCTCTATTGAGATAATCATATGATTTCTATTGGTTTTGCTATTGATATGGTCAATTATGCTTATGGTTTTCCTACTATTGAACCAGCCCTGCATTCCTGGTATAAGTCCTACCTGGTCATAACAAATGAACTTTTGTGATATATTGCTGTAATCTCTTTGCTAGTATTTTATTTAAAATTTTTCCATCAATATTCACTGAGGAAATTGCTCCATAGTTTTCTTGAACTGTTTTTTGCAGTTTCTGGTTTAAGTATCAGCACCTTATTTGTGTCATAAAAGGAAGTGGGTAGAATGACTTCTTTGCCTATTTTTCCAAACAGTTTATATAGTATTGGAATTAATTGTCCCCCAAGTGTTTGGCAGAATTCACTTGTGAATCTATTTGTCCCTGGGGAGTTTTCTTAGGGAGTTCACTTATGGCTTGATCAATTTCTTTTTCCAAGTTAGTACTATTTAAGTATTCTATTTCCTCTTCTGTTAATCTGGCAATTTACATTTTTATAAATATTCATCCATTTCACTTAGGCCCTTAGGTTTACTGGCATGTAATTGGGTAAAACAGCGCCTAATAATTACTTTCATTTCATCTTCATTGGTGCTTTCATTTTTGATGCTAGTAATTTGCTGTTGTTTTAAATTAAATTAACCAACAGTTTATCTGTTTTGTTGTTGCTGCTGTTTTTATAAAATCAGATTATTTATTAGCTGAAATGGTTTACTTTCAGATTTATTAATCTCTCCTTTGGTTTTCAGGATTTCCAAGTTAGTAATTAATTGGGGATTTTTATTTTGTTATTTTTCTAGATTTTTTTTTTTAGTTGCATGCCTTATTCTATTCTTTCTTTTTTTTACTGATCTAAGTGTTTAGAGATATAACATTTCCCCTTAAGTACTGCTTTGCCTGCATTCCACAAATTTTGGTACGCTGTATCAAGTTGTCATGATTTCCCTTTCCTGTTTACTTTCTCTTAATTCTTATATTTGAAAATTACAGTTTCTATTCTGCTCTGGTCTTTTCATCAAGAATACCTGAAACTCTTCTATTTTGTTAAATGTCAGTTTTCCCTCCCTGAAGGATTTTATTCAGTGGTGCTGGGTGATTCTTGATTAAAATCCTAGCTCCTTTACCCTCCAGAAAAACCGTATTCTAAACCCTCTGATCCTTTAGTATAGTGGTTACTAAATTTTATGTTATCCTAACTATGGCTCCACAGTATTTTAATTTTTTTCTGAGTGCTTGGAATATTTTCTCCTTGACCCAGGAGTTGTTGGAATTTGACTATAATATTCCCAAGAGTTTTCATTTTGGGATCTCTTTCAAGAGGTGATTGGTGGCTATCCACATCCAAAGAATAAACTATGGAGTTGGAATGCAGAGCAAAGCATTTTTTTTTGTTTTATCTTTTTTTTTTATTTCTCAAGGTTTTTCTCATTCATTATAATTCTTCTATGAAATATGACTAATGTGAAAATGTGTTTAATATGGATGTATGCGTAGAGCCGATAACAGACTGCATGGCATCTCAAGGAGAGGGGGAGGGAGGAGGAGAAAATTTAAAACTTATGGAAGTGAATGTTGAAAGCTAAAAATAAATAAATTTTTTTTTTTTTTAAAAAGAAGTGATTGGCAGATTCTTTCCATTTCTATTTTACTCTCCAATTCTAGAACATCAGTGTAGTTTTCCTTGCTAATTTCTTGAAATAGGATGTTATTTCCTTTTTTGATCATGGTTTTCAGGTAGTACAATAATTTTTAAAATATCTCTCCTTCATCTATTATCCAGTTCAGTTGTTTTTCCAATGAGGTATTTCATATTTTCTTCTGTTTTTTCATTCTTTTGATTCTGTTTTATTGTTTATGTCCCATGGAGTCATTAACTTTCACTTGCTCAATTTCTAATTTTTACTGTATTATTTTCTTCAGTGAGCCTCTGTGTCTCCTTTTCCATTTGGCCAATTCTACTTTTTAAAAAGTTCTTCTCTTCAATGGGTTTCTGTGGCTCTTTTACCATGTAGCCTATTCTGTTTCAGAGGTTATTTTCTTCAGTGATGTGTTTGTGTATGTGCCTCCTTTATGAAGCTGTTGGCTCTTTTTTCATGATTTTCTTGCATTACTCTCATTTCTTTTCCCATTTTTTTCTCCACCTCTCTTATTTGAGTTCTGAAATCACTTTTGAGCTCTTTCAGGAATTCTTTTTGGGTCTGAGACCAATTCAAATTTTTTTTTGGAGGCTTAGCATGTAGCTGTTTTTAACATTGCTGTCTTTTTTTGAGTTTGTTTTGCTCTTCCCTGTGACCATAGAAGGCTTCTTTGGTCAGGTTCTTTTTTTGTTATTGCTTGCTAATTTTTCCAGTATACTACTTGACTTTTAAGTTACAGTTGGGATCTGCTTTTGGGGTGGAGGGGGCACTGTGCCAAGTCTCAGGCTTTTCATGCTGCTGTTTGCAGAGCTTGTTCTCGGGGTCTATAAGTTTTCAGTTCTTCCAAGGTGGTTTGATTCTAAGGAGAGGTGTGGTCACTGTTTCCTGGCCTTTGCTATGGTCTGAGTGACCACAAATACTCTTTTCTACCTTAAAACTGTGACCAGGGTCCCCATTCCTGCTAGGGCTCCTCCTTGCTTGGGTCTACAACCCATAACGACATACAATCAATGCAACAGAATCCTATACCCCGTACTTGCAATGGGTCTCATAAAATCTCCTGTCCATTGTCCAATCTCCTTACTGGTATGAATTTAGTCATCCCAAGGCCTACCACAGGCTTGCTGGAGTGCAACCTGCACTGGACTGTGCTCCACTCTCACCCTAGCGAGACAGACCTTTTCTGCTGACCTTCTAAGTAACCTTCAGGTGAAAATTGTTTAATCTATTCCTTTTGTTGGTTTTGCCTCTCCAGAATTCATTTTGAAGTATTATTTTAAAGTTGTTTGGAGGGGATAGTGGAGAGACCTCAGGCAAGTCTTTACCTTTACCTAACATCTTGGCTGCTAAGTAATCCCATTTACAACCAAGAAGTACTGGACAGGGCTACTTTTATCTTTAAAATACTACATACAAACTTTTTAAAATGTCAAAGCAAATACCTAGCTAATCTCTATCTGATATATGATACAAATAACAAATGGTATCCATAATACATAAATATTAAAAAAAATACTACTAAACCTACCCCATAAGGTAATCTGTAACTTGGACATCTTGTAAGCATCCTATATTCAAAAGAGAACTCATTAATTTTCTGCATAATCTCAACTTTCTTAAATTTCATTTAGGAAACATCATGCTTTTAAATGACCCAGGTTTGTCACCAAAGAGTCATCCTCAAGTTTTCACTTTCCTTCATTCCACATGTGTGTGTGTGTGTCTCTGTGTGTGTGCATGTATACATACATACATATATACACATATATACATTAGTTATACATTCTATTTCAACGTCTCCTGCACACATCTCCTCATACAATTAACCACCTTAATTCAAATCCTCATCACCTTTTACCAGGACAATATGAAGAGCCTCCTAAATGGTATCTGAGTCCAGACACTCCCCTCTCCAATTCATTCACCACCTAATTGCCAAATTGACGATCCTCAACAGCAGAGTTGGCCATATCTTCCCTGACTTTAGGATAACGCGTAAACTCCTCTACTGGGCAACTATAGCCCTTTAGAATTTACATCCAACCTCTCTTTCTAGGGTGATTACACACTCTTCTTCACACACTACAATCCAGGAGTACTGGCTTGTCCTCCAAGGCTGGCTTCCCTCTCCCGATGAAGTATCTTTTTGCCATCCCCTATGTCTGGGATGTTTTCCCTCCTCACCCCTGCCTTTTGGACCTCCGAGCTTCACTTAAGGTTCAGCTCAAATATCAACTCTTTCAACATCCCCAGATGTTAGCTCCACTTTATCCCCAATCATTGCTTGTTTGGTTACTCATCCCATGAACATGTCTCTTTCCACAACAGAATGTAAACTCGAGGACAGAAATTTTCTCACTTTTGTCAATGAATGTAGAAGAGTAAGGCCATTAATAGGAACAGCGAAGTGAGGAGGAAGAAGCAATGTGAAGGGGAAGTTGAGTTGGAGGTGCAGGGACATTCAAGAGTTGTCCTATGAGCAGCTAGAAATGCGGACCTGGGGCTGAACAGAGAGACTGGCACAAAAGAAAGTAGGGAGCTAAAAAACTTGAGGTGAACAAAGTGTCCAAAATGCAATCCAGTATACCTCATTAGGGGTTTTTGCATGATAGATAAGAGGCCTGGCCCCTTCTGGGAGGCTTATCAGAAAAGCTCTATTAGGTCTTCCTCAATTCAATAAGTGCTTATTAAGTACCTGCTGTGCACAGAATCCAAGGCTTTGAGAGAAAACCAAGGTTTATATAAGGCAAAGTCCCTCCCTTGAAGAGTTTAGAGTCTAGTAGGGGAACAAACTAAGTGAAGAAGCAGTGAGGAACCAAGGGCCTGGGATTTCCTTAGTGCTCTGCATAGCACTGCTGTGATTGTTCTTCTCCGCCTCCCATTCTCTTATCCCCCATATCCTATTTCCAAGTCCTGTCAATTCAATCTCCAGAGCATCTGAACAGGTCCCTGTCACTGCCGTAACTCTCAGTCAGGCAGCTCCCTAGCCTGGTCACTTCCAGTCTCTCTCCTCTCCTATGCATTACTACACATCACTGTCAGATTAATTATCTTAAAGAATAGATCCAATCACTCTCTGCCCAAAATACTTTCAGTGGTTACACTAAGTCCAAATGCCTTGGTCTAGAATTCAAGGTTTTTCACAGTCTGATTCTAACTTTTCTGCTTAGACCCATCTCCTACTACTCTTTCACACATTTATCAACCAAACTGAATGACAATGATGACACCATAACATGATGATGAGGATGATATCACAGCTGGCATTCATATATTACCTGTGATAGGGCTTATAGTCCTTTAAGGTTTGCAAAGTACTTGACATAGGTTATTTCATTTGATCCTTACAACAGTTCTGCTGAACAGGTGCTAGTAATATTCCTACATTACAAATGAGGAAACCGAAGCTGAGACAATTTAAGATGTTTGTCCAGGGTCACAAAGCTCTATATATAAGTCGGAACTTGAAGTCAGGTCTTCCTCACTCCAAGTCCAGTGTTCTAACTACTATAAACATTTATTAGTCTAGCAGACTTAGAGTATTCCTTATTCACCAGACACTATCCAAATTTCCCATTTCCATGCCTTTGCTCACTGTTCCATATCTATGCAATACCCTTCAATTCACATTTTTTGCCTTTTGAATTCATACCCGTGTGTCAGGATGTGGCTCAAATATCACCTAATCCATGCCATTCTCTGAATACTTGTTTCTACCCCTTCCACACCCCGTTTCTGAGAGAAGTAGAACTCACAGAAAGAAGTGACAGTCAGTCTCACATCTTATCTGAAGGCAGTGAGGCACAGTGAAAGCAGAACAGGCTGTGGAACAAGAGGACCAAGGTTCCAATTTCAACCCCGCCACTTCCTGCTTTGGGCACTTCACTCCTCCTCCATGGGCCTCAATTTCCTCACTTATGGAATGAGGAGACTGAACTAAATGACCTCTAAGACCTGTACTTATTAACAAATAGCTCCACTAATACCTTTATTTCAATGAAAATTAGCTGTCAGATTAAGTTTTTCACATTGATTAGATTGTTGAACCCTCAGCACTGGCTGGTATTAAGAGAAAGATTAAGTATCAGTCACTGGAGGTTCACAAGCTGAAGTTTTTTGAAGGATACTGTTTGGAGGTATTTCCTAATACACTAATGATTTCTGAGTCTGAGGTAATGATGGGGATGAACCCAGAAGAAGAGGGGCAGAAGTAGAAGGACAGAGAATGAAGCTCTTCAGTGCCAAAGAAACAATCCTTGCTTCAAAACACAATCTTAAAAGCCTGAAGCTAGAATGCTATCCCCAAAAGCACTGTGATAGCTTTGATTCACTACGTGAGAAGATAGGTGATCTCTGACTGATTCATTTTAAATTAACTTTAAATTAATCTGGAAAAGGGCAATAGCATGTGAAATTTTAAAAATTAAAAAGAAAATCCAGAATTATGACTTTAACAAAGAGATTTACTTGAACTGGAAGATAAAATGTGACCATCCATTAACAAAACTCACGTGAAGAAAGGAATGAATTTATACTGAAAATGTTGCATTTAACTCAAAGACAACTCACTTTTGCTAATTCTTTTAACATTGGGTATGATCATGAGTGTAGAGAGAAACATTAACTCTTACTGAAAAGCTACTCACAGACTGTTAGGTCCTGTTATTCCATTGTAATGTATATCTATTAAAAAAAATTGATAAAATAAAAAAGATTTCCTGCTTGTATAACAAAACTGCTAAAATTAATTAATTACTAACAATTATTATTTACAAGTCTGCAGTATCTTCCCCATACATAATTTGGGATATTTTTAATATAGTGAAGAATATTCAATCTTATTGCTCTCACTTCAAAAAGTTATTAATATTATCAATATTTAGTGAGAGCAAAAACATTTCTACCAATAAATAAAATATATTTTAAAGTATTATTTATTGAATGTTTATCTCATCTTTTTAACTGAATGTTTTATAATATATATAAGTACAATAGTACATGCATATTATTTATAAACATATATCTATTAGGAGTACATACTAAAAAATTTTTTACTAATAGGAATGTGAAATTTTGAAAAGGTTGAAGCACAATGTGTTAAGAGAACATCAAAGGCAAATTTAACTTCTCAATTTTGCCTAGGTCTACCTATTCTCAGAATCCAAGCTAAATTATAATTTAAGGTGAAAGAAGGGCAAGTTAGTCTATCATAAATTGTCTCTGTGGTAACAGGTACAGCAACATAGGAGATGATTCATAGAGGCAGGCCCAGGACTAGCTGTCAGGCACAAAAAGGTGTACACAAGGGTATTTTATGCTTTATGACTCCTTAAAAGCTATGCTTACTCCGTAACTTCCCTGTTCTTTCCCTGAAACACGGAATACTATGCTATTCTGCATTATAAAGTATTGTTTATTTGTGTACATATCAGCTCTGCTGAAGTATAACCTCCATAAAGGCTCAGACCATCTTAATTTTCTATTTCCTCCACACAATGCTTTACACATAGTAAACACTGTATGACAGTTGAACATAATCGTTTCAATCAGGCCTGAAATTAAAAATAAAGAAAAGGCACGATTGATAGCTTTTCCTAAGTCAACATGATTCTGGCAAACGCCTTCTTGAAAGCTAACAAAGCATTTTTAAATGGCCAACTCTTGATTGAATGGGATAATTGGCACAGGGATATCAGGAATAAGAAAAATCCACACAAAAAATTCAACCCAGCCATTAATTTCAGATTTGACTTGTACTAAAACTTTTTAGCAGTCAGTCAACAAAAAATTTATTAAGGGCTTGCTATGTGCCAGGTAAAGGGAAGAAAATAAATTTAACTAAGGTAACTCCTGCAAAGGAATAAGTAAGAAATAGGAAACCAATCACAAAAGCTAACAATTCTTGTATTTTTCCTTTACATAATGATCCCAAAGAAGTTCACCGTATGACTCAATCAACAGACAAAATCTTTTGTAGGTGCTTTACATTACAATACACTATGCTAGGCCTCGCCTATTATACAAAAGAATAGGAAACTAACATATTTCCTGTCTTCAGGAGCTAGTTTGGAAAGACAGAAGCCATGTATATGAAGCATATTTACACAGTAACATTATCAGCAAATGCAAATTAATGTAGTTAACATGAAACTTTTCTTATTTATAATCTTCCTGGTACTAGTTGACTAAAAAAAAAATCTTTATTACCTCAGAGGTAACTCTTGTTGCCCTACGTCTACACGTTATTACCTCTACTGCCTAAATGGAACCAAAATGTGCTAAGTGTATGGTGATGACTCTCCCTTCTACCCCAAACCCAACGCAGGAAGGAATCCTATTTTGGCAGGCTAAAATGCTATGTCCCTCACTAGAGGAATATAAAACAGCAAATCACACATGAAAATATGTTGAGATTATCTTCACCTTAGTACATCCTACTTTCAAAACCTGCTGGTCAAGTAAGAATGTCCAGACTAGCATTTAGCTAAATTAAAGGTTTGGACTGAAGGTATCAGAAGTGTTGTAAGATTTTTCATATTGGTCAAGAACTAGATGGCAATGAGATCTTGAGAATATAAAGCAAAGGAGGGCAGAAAGAAATAAAGTGAGAATGACTGGTTTCTTCTAATTTGGTTTCATTATAGAAGGAAATGTCTGTTAGGATAGGGTTTAGAAATGAGTGCCAACATTGCTCAAGGAAAACTCCCCAGGAAGAAATGCCTCTTCCCGAAGCTTAAAATATTCTCTAGAGTTCTGAGAAGTTAAATGATTTACTCAAGGTCATACAATCAGCAGCAGGATTAGTACCCAGATCTTGCAGGCTTGGAGGTCAGTTTCCTAATCCATTTCCCTTTTTATAATCCCAAATCATCAGAAATCAGCCAAACTTTTAGTACAAAAAAGTGAATATTAGAGAAAAGCTATGAAAATGATAGTTTAAACATATACAGTCACAGATTTTGGAGCCAATTTAAATAATCATTAACGAATTTGGTACTGATTATATCTTAGTTGCTAACCTATCTGGGCTTACTGAGAAACTGAAATAAGGAAACTTGATATTTTCATACCCCCAAAACAAATTGCCATGAGGGATAATAACTTTTAAAAGGCAAAAAAAAAAATGTACTTTAACTTTACAAATCTGAAAAATTAGGTTGCCTTCAGTCTTAGTGGCAATATTTCAGTTCCCCTCTGCATCTTTGATTAGCTGACAAAATAACTTACAAAATAAAAAAAGTAATCTGCAACAAGACAACTACAAACTAAAAGTTCAGTGTTAAAGAGCTTAGTTAATATCTCAACAGAACCTTTCTGAGCCAACTTCTCTACAGATACATCTTCAAAATGACAATTTTAGTACAGGCTTAAGTAATTTACATGAAAGTTATTAGCATTTTGTTTTTCAAACAGTAATTTGCTCACTTATATGTTTTAAAAAATGAAATAGGTAGTTGGCCACATAAAAAGGTTTAAATAAGGTTAAACAAAATCCAAAATTCACCAACATAAGAAAATTTGGATTTAAGTAAAAAGTTTGGATCTTTAATTTTTTTTTCTAAAACTGACTTAGAAAGAAGAAAGAATATACAAAAGTACTCAAGTACTGTTACTCATATGGAAAGCAAATCTATGTTAATAATTAACATTTCATCTTAAGATACCTATAAAGCTGAACTACAAAGACTTTACAGGATAGGCAAAAAATAGAAATTCAAAAAAGTGTCATGTTGCACTTTCGTTGAATTTAATATTAATTAATGAGGGAGAAACCCATTACCTTCCATTGCACCCTGTTCTATTTTTGGATAGCTTACTTTCTAGCGATGTTAACTGTCTAGGAATCATATAAATAGGCAGAAAGTTCTTCCATTTTTCTTCACCAAAACAATGAAAAAAAAGAAGAAAAATGTAGATCATCTAGTATTTTATTGTCTTTACATTTCTAAAACACTTTTAGTTTAGGAACATAAAAAATACTTTGCATAACTGCTCTTAAAGTCATCCTTGGTATAATTAAATGTATAGTTTATTTAAAAATAAAATTTTATTCTGCAATTACTGAAATGTTTTAGTGTTTTATTAAAAGTGAGATTATAAACTGCTGAGCTCACCATTTTATAATGAATCCCAACATTTTTTAAAATTAATCAACCAAAAAATATGTATTAAATGCCACCAAGCACTGTCCTAAACAGGAGATACTCACACATATGATTATAATTAGCTTACATTAGAATGGGGCAAGCAACAACATATTTATATATAAAATAAACACAAAGCAAAATAAATACAAATAATAATAGCTATTATTTATATAATAACACATTACATATGCTCTCTCATTTGATCCCTACAACAACACTGGGAGGTAGATGCCACTATTACACTCATTTAACAGATGGGAAAACTGAGGTTAAAAGAAGTTCAATGACCTGCCCAAGGGTTACACAGACCTTGTATGTGAAACAGAATTTTAATTCAGAGATCCCCGTCTTTGAGTCTAACGCTCAAGCCACTGTGCCCCCAACTGCCTCAAAACACATACAAAGTAGGTTTACACAGACTCTCTTAACAGCTATCACCCTCATCATCCTGAGGCCAAGCTGTTGTTATTAAACCAGAGCTATCATAGCTAGGATGATTATCATATGACACCATTACTGTTAAGGTAAATTCAAAACCATATTGGCTTAGAGCATCCACCATTGCTTATTCTACTGATACAGTCTTCCAGAACCTAGTATCACTCTGATAACATGATAACAAATGGAAAGAATTTTGGTGGAATAGGACTTCAGATGACAGAAACAGTGAGAAAACCATCACAAAATAAATCTATTTGTGTATAGTTATTCCCATAATATGAATGTGAGAAAAGATAATTTTGTAGCATTTATTTCCTATTTCATATCTCAGGCAAACTTACTTATCACCTACTGTTACGTGTAAGGACACCATTTTTTTTTTTATAATTTGAAAATCCTCATCTTCCAAAGATGTATCCATCCTACTGTGTATCATTTTGACATATGAAGACAGCTAAAATGCCAATATATTTTTTAAAACATACACACAAGAAAAACAATAGAATTTGAAAGCATTAGAAAGAGAAATTGAAACCTTTAGAAACTATCACTACAACAAGGGAAAATTATAATTATTTGAGTTTTCAAAAATGTTATTTGTTGGGTTTTGATATGTTTTATTGTGTCATACACATATAGGAAAATGTTCAGAAAAGGAGCACAGGAAGAAAAAAAGAAGGTCACACTCACTGAACAAACAAACAAATAAATAAATAATTTGTGCTGGCAAATGTTAGTTACCTAATAAGCTCAGTTTCTAAGCTTTCAATATTAACAGATTTTCATAATTAGAAGTGGGTTGGCTAAGTTGCTGAGTTGTTAACAGTATCAAGAGGGCCAATTTCTTCCCCCTACAGCAGAAGATTAAAATTAAAAATGGGAGGAAAAGAAAATGCATTCAAAGATCTTCCCATTATGCTGTAAGAAATCCATATTGTGTAGGACCCCTATATTTTATTCCTGTGTTTGTACACGACATCTGAAAGTATTTGTCCAATATCAAGAAGGAAGCATGCTGCTCTTCTACAATTCCAAATTTTACACAAACATAATAGCAATACTAAAAACAGTTATCATCCTAATTTGAACAATAATTGCTAACATTTCTGTAGTACTGTAAAGTTTGCAAAGTACTTTGCATATTATTTTATCCTCATAACAACCCTATAAGGTAAATGCTATTACTGTTATTATTGATATTTCTGAGATGAGGAAACTAAGGCTGATAGAAGTTAAGTGATTGCTTAGGGTGCTCCCAACTCCAAATCTAGCTCTCTATATACTTCCCTACCCCACTACCTCCAGGAGATTTTATGGCTGTTTGAGCTACTAACAAAAGTAATTCTTTCCGTTCCTTACTTTGCTTCTGTTCTGTGCTTATAAGCAGAAATACATTTAGATACTTTTGTATTTGCGTATGATTCTACTGTTCCTTTACACTATTAAAAAAAACTGTAAAGATCCAATATCAGTTTTCTTTCTAATGCAAAATTTTTAGAGGTCATTTGTATTCAATATTCT
This sequence comes from Bettongia penicillata ogilbyi, assembly GCA_023548195.1. Taxonomy (NCBI): domain Eukaryota; kingdom Metazoa; phylum Chordata; class Mammalia; order Diprotodontia; family Potoroidae; genus Bettongia; species Bettongia penicillata. The sequence continues at coordinate 6,082,605 of JAJHZJ010000683.1, forward strand.
AAAATAGAAATGAGAATTCACAATTTTTTTGCAAAAATATTTTTTCTAGTTTGCCTCACTAATGCTATTAAAAACTGATCAATTCCCAATAGTACATTTCATACTAAGAATCCAAACTTAACACATCTTGTAATAATACTAGAAATTCAATCTAGCAAACATTCATTAAGAACCTAATATGTGGCAAGCTGCTCTGTTGGAAAAGAGAGAGAAGACAGATCAGATCTCTCTGTAGCGATTCTAGACCTTATTATGTTTCCCCTACAAACCCAAACTTCTCCCACGTAGGTGGCTCAGTGATGGGCTTGTAATCAGGATGACCTGAGTTCAAATCCAGTCTCAGACACATTGTCGTGAGAATCAAATGATGAAATAATATTTGTAAAGCACTTAGCACAGTGCCAGGCACATATAGGTACTGATACCCTTCCCCTTCCCTTGTCCATATTTCCCTATTAATTCAAGGGCACCAATATAGCATCACAGATTTCAAATTGTAAGGGACCTTGGAAGCCACTGCATCCAGTCCTCTCATTTTACAGATGAGGAAACTGAGGCTGGGAATGGTTAAATGACTTGTACAGGGTCCCACAGCTAGTGTCTGGGGCGGAATTTGAAATAGGGACTTCCTTATGCAAAGTTCTATCCACTGTGTCACCTAGCTGCCTAGGAAAAATTATGCAGAACAAACACCTGAGGCATTGACAGCTCTAATTTGGATCACAGATGCTGAGCTCAAAGGAACTTTAGTCAATCAACTACATACTCCCCCCCCACCGCCTCCTTATTTACAGATGAGGCACAGAAGAACTGAGGCACAGAGGATTACAGAATTTAAGAGAATAACACAACTACTAAATTTCTGAAGCAAGACTTGAGCCCTGACTTCCTTCTAATCATCCTGGTGTGGAACCTCAGGGTCATTCTTAACTCCTCTCCACCACTCCACTTAGACTTACCAAATCTTATTATTTCTCCCTTCACAACTCCTTTTCCCCCATCACTCTCCCAGTTTGGGTCCTCAAAATTCACTTATCACCAGTCTCCTGCCTCATCACTCCCTTCTCCATCTTCCAGACACCTAAAGTGCAAATCTATGTAAATAAATATCAGTGGCTCCCTATCACCTCTAAGATCAGATATCAATCCTCTGATTGGCTTTCAAAGCTCTTCACAACCTGACCCCAATTTTCTGTCCTAGACTTATTACACATTAGTACCTTTCATTCACTCTAGAATCCAAAGAAACTGACCTTCTTGGTGCTCCTCCTACTTCTTTACTGTTTGTTCTGCAACTCCTCGTGCCTAGAAGGCCTCTCTCCTTACCTTCATCTCTCAGAATTCAGTTTTCTTTAAGACTCAGCTCATGTCACCTTCTACACAGGGCCTTTCCTAATGCCCCTAGGTGCTATCCACCCACAAAAAAATGACCTTACATCCACTTCGTATGTATCCAGGAGCTTCATAAGTGCTTAATGATTTACTAATATTAGCTTGAAAATTATATACAGTACCACGAGGTGGAAGGTGCCTCAGAAACCATCTAGTCCAACTCCCTCATTTTACAGATGATGAAACTGAGGCAAACAGAATTAAGTAACGTGCCCAGTGTCACAAAGCTAGTAAGTGTCTAAAGCCAGATTTGACTGACCCCCACATTCAGTACTCTATCCACTGAATCACCTAGCTGCCTTTAGTGGTCATAAAGCAATACAGAAAAACAATTTTTAAAAATATTCACAGGTAATATGCAAATATTTTCTTCCAACAAGGTACAGAAATTATGACTCCACAAAAATGTTAAATGGAAGGAAAAGATAAAATAATGTCAGGAAATAGTTTAGGACATTTAGAAAGTATTTGTTGGACAACTATACCTCAACAGAATTATTCCTGAAAAAGTCATAAGGACAGCTATTGAGTTTCATATCCTATTTTTCTATTAATTTTGCTCAGTCATTTCAGTTGTGTCCAGATACTGGTGGTTTGTCATTTCCTTCTTCAGATTTTACAGATGAGGAAAGTGAGGCAAACAGAATTAAGTAACTTGCCCAGGGTCACACAGGTAGTAAGTGTCTGAGGACATGTTTGAACTCAGGTCTTCATGACTCCAGGCCTATCCACTGTATCACCTAATTGCCCATTCTATTAATTGAAATTATAAAAATCTTAGTTTTTCACTAACATATTAAAATCAGAAATGTTTTCCAGTTTAAAAAAAAACCCTCCAATAATTTCAGTTGAAAACTTTGAGCAAAGAATTAATTAAAATGGGCCCTGTTCCAGTGGTAAATTGATACCAGTCTTCTAGGAACTCTAGATCCTTGCAATTCATTTTCAGTTTTCTGAATTAAAATGTGTATTGGCTTTCAAAGTAAAATAAAAGAAAACTAGCTCCCTTTAATTGATCTTACTAGTGAAATGTTTGCTGATTATCCTGTGCAAAAGACAAAACGTGGGTGGTGCTAGAGAGAGATTCTGAGAATGACTTTAGGAATATCATCGCACGAGTTGTCCTTAAGCAGTCACCTTAGGAGGGCCAGTGCTGATGAGAGAGAAAAGATAATACCGCAATGAATTTAGAAACCATAATATGCAAAGGAAAAGTTGTATGTAATTCAGTTCTTTCCCATTTCACGTATTTTATAAAAGCAAGTTTCATGCAATATATTATCTGATAACAAAGGCTAACTGGATATATTAAATACTGTATTTTCAGAATTATGCTGTTAATGATACACCCATAGGCTGAAATACCTAAACAATTTTTTATTCCTTTAATCTTAGTAAGGTAAGGCTATAATCAACAAACTGTTACAGTCAACAAACTTATACCCACTCTCAATCAACACCAAAAAGAAATCTTTCCTTTTAATGGATATTTGGTAAACTAAATGTAATCCAAACATTAACTTTTAACTTCCATGACCAGAACACTAAAAATGGAATAAGCCTGAAGGCAAAAATTCTAGAAGCTGCTCTCTCCTACCATGAAACCACTTCAGCAAAAATAGCAAGTTTAGCATCGATGAGCACCTGAACACAGTGCAAGAAAAAGTTGACAAGGCAAAGATCCTGATACTATATTCAACATGCTACATATAGCTGGCCAATGAGGTGCACAGTTATTCAAAGGTGGTACAATGATTGGAGCCAGGAAGAACTGAGTTTGGATCTGACCTTGGGCACTTTCTACATGTGTAATTCTAGGCAAGTCCCTTAATCTCTGCCTGCTACAGTTTCCTCATCTGTAAAATGAGGATAATAACAGCACCTCCCCCCATGTTACAATGATAGAATGAAATAGTATTGTAAATGCACTTTACAAACCCTTAAAGTGCTATATAAATTTTGCCAGCTATTATGATGAAGATGATGACATTATATAAAAGGCTACCCATATCCTACGGAAACTGAGAGGTGACAAGAAATAAGCAAGGAGGAAAATAGGGGACAGCAGGAATCAGAGGTCATGGTGGCAGATGAAGTGAAGGAAAAGCTAGCTCAAACAAGGAAGAAACAACAAAATTTGTTATGGAGAGAAGAGTTATGCAGAAGGGGGCCTTCCATCATGGAGGTGGTGGGGAGGGGCAGGTAATCTCAGACATGCATTCCAGTAGATTTCTTACTGTTTGTTCTTGAAGGAAAGAAAGAGAACAGGACATGGAGCTGGTCAGTCAATGTGCTGCCTACTACACATGCAACCCTTTTTTTATCTACCAAATGCCCTACAGAGTCACCTGTGCTCCAAAACACATGACAGTAAGAGCCCTTGAAGAGTTTGTCTACTTATTTATGAATAACAACAATGATAAATCAAACTATGAGAGTCAAGGACTATAGTTTGTATAACAAATATACATGAAGAAAGACAGGAGCAAATGCATTATAAAAGCATGCTCTTTCCCCTTACTGAACTCTACACTGTTCATTCATCCCATCACCCACATCTTGGCATCCATACATAGCACCTCCCCATAGTCTTGTTTTCCTTCCAGGCTTAGCTCAAATATCACGGTATCAGGGTTTCCCTGATCCCTCTCATGTGTTAATGATCTCTCTCCCCTCAGTTTTCCTTGCCTAGGTTCATCTCTGCCTGACTCCCATCACCTAACACAGAGTAGATGCTGAATACCTGTTTACTGAATCCTATATCAGGGACTGCAGTCTTCCACAATTTAAAAATGAGAGAAGGAAGTTTTAAAAAGTTGTATTAATCTTTTTTTTAATTTTTAATTTTAATTTTAATTTTTAATGTTTTACAATCATTTCCTTAAAGTTAAGATTTTATCCCCCCCACCCTTCTCCGAATACCCCCCTCCCTCCCCATGAGAGCATACAATTCTGTTTAGGTTCTACATATACTTTCCTATTGAGTACATTTTCACTATAGTCATGCTACGTAGTCGAACTAAAATAAATGGAAGAAATCATATAACAAATCAAAACATAATACACTGAAACCCACCCACACACAAACATGATCTGCTACATTCTGCAAATGACTTCCATATTTCTTTCTCTGAGTGTGGAAGGCATTTTGCCTTAGAAGACTGACATTAGGATTTTTTTTTTTTCTCAGTAAGTTCTTGTGTTATTACAAAGTTCCAAGTCTACCAGAAAAAACTCTCGCACACTGTGGTCATTGCTGTGCACAAAGTTCTCCTGGTTCTGCTCCTTTCGCTCAGCATCAGATCATATAAGTCCTTCCAGGCCTCCCTGAAGTCTTCTTGTTCATCATTTCTTATGGCACAATAGTACTCCATTACATTCATATACCATAATTTATTCAGCCATTCCCCAATTGATGGGCATCCCCTTGACTTCCAGTTTTTGGCTACCACAAAGAGTGCTGCTATAAATGTTTTTGTACACATGGGATCCTTTCCCGTTTTTATAATCTCTTGGGGATACAGTCCTAGTAGCGATATTTCTGGGTCAAAGGGTATGCACATTTTTGTAGTCCTTTGGGCATAGTTCCAAACCGTTCTCCAGAAGGGTTGGATGATCTCACAGCTCCACCAACAATGAATTAGTGTTCCAACTCTCCCACATCCTCTCCAGCATTTATCATTTTCTTGTTCTGTCATGTTTGCCAATCTTACAGGTGTGATGTGGTACCTCAGAGTTGTTTTGATTTGCATCTCTCTAATCAATAGTGATTTAGAGCACTTTTTCATATGATTATAGATATCTTTGATTTCTTCCCCTGAAAATTGCTTGTTCATATCCTTTGACCATTTATCAATTGGGGAATAATTTGTATGGTTATATATTTGAGTCAGTTCTCTACATATTCTAGAAATGAGGCCTTTATCCCCGAGCTTAGCTGTAAAAATTTTTTCCCAATTTACTACATCCCTCCGAATTTTGGTTGCGCAAAAACTTTTCAGTTTAAAGTAATCAAAATTATCCATCTTGCATTTCATAATGCTTTCTATCGTTTCTTTAGAAAAAAATTCTTCCCCTCTCCATAAATCTGATAAATACACTATACCTTGCTTCTCCAGTTTATTCATGGTATCAATCTTTATACCTAACTCATGTACCCATTTGGACTTTATTCTTGTGTACAGTGTCAGGCATGGGTCTATGCCTAATTTCTGCCACACAGTTAACCAGTTTTCCTAGCAATTTTTGTCGAACAATGAGTTCTTATCCCAGAAGCTGGGATCTTTGGGTTTGTCACACAGGAGGTTGCTATATTCCTTGCCTACTGTGTCTTGAGTGCCAAGTCTATTCCATTTGTCTACCCCTCTGTTTCTTAGCCAATACCAAGTGGTTTTGATAATTGCTGCTTTATAATACAATATGAGGTCTGGTAGCGCTAGGCCACCTTCCCAAGCATTTCTTTTCATTAGTCCCTTTGATATTCTGGACCTTTTGTTTTTCCAAATGAATTTTGATATTATTTAATCCAGCTCTAGAAAATAATTATCTGATAGTTTAATTGGTATGGCACTAAATAAGTAGATTAATTTAGGTAGAATTGTCATTTTTATTATATTAGCTCGGCCTACCCATGAACAACTGATGCTTTTCCACTTACTTAAATCTGACTTTATTTGTGCAAAAAGTGTCTTCTAATTGTGTTCATATAATCCCTGGGTTTGTTTTGGCAGGTAAACTCCTAAGTATTTTATAGTGTCTACTCTAGCTTTAAATGGGATTTCTCTTTCTATCTCTTGCTGTTGGACTTTGTTGCTAATATATAGGAATACAGAAGATTTGTGTGGGTTTATTTTGTATCCTGCAACTTTGCCAATTATTTCAAGTAGTTTTTTACTTGAATCTCTGGGATTCTCTAAATATATCATCATGTCATCTGCAAAGAGTGATAACTTAGTTTCTTCTTTGGCTATTTTTATTCCTTCAATTTCTTTATCTTGTCTAATTGCTACCGCTAACATTTCTAGTACCATATTGAATAATAATGGTGATAATGGGCATCCTTGTTTCACCCCTGACCTTATTGGAAATGCCTCTAGCTTATCTCCATTGCATATAATGCTTGCTGAAGGTTTTAGGTAGATACTGCTTATTATTTTATGGAAAGTTCCCTTTATTCCTATGTTCTCCAGTGTTTTTAATAGGAATGGGTGTTGTATTTTGTCGAAAGCTTTTTTCTGCATCAATTGAGATAATCATGTGGTTTTTGTTGGTTTTGTTGTTGATATGATTAATAATGCTAATAGTTTTCCTAATATTGAACCAGCCCTGCATTCCTGGTATGAAACCTACCTGATCATAATGTATTATTCTCTTGATAAGATGCAAGTTGTATTAATCTTAAAGAAAGAAATGGTCATTTGTAACAATTTTTAAAAGGATGAACAAAAAAAATGTTGATGAATCAGTTCACTTATTGATTCCTATACTCTAAGGTATCAGGTTTCAGAAAGAAGAGCTTCATAAACTTCTTTGCAGATGAGTCATAAATTGCTTTATCACCCACCTAACCAAGAGTCCCCAGACTATGATCTATGGAAACCGATCTATGTAAAGAGAACAGGATCACAGATTCAGAAATAAAAGCGACTTCGAAGGCCATCTGAGGCTAGAGCCAGATCTGGACCACTGCTCACTGAAAAGGCAAAAAGAGATGTTTATGCACAAACAGAGCGGATGGAGTTAAAGTGTATTCAGAAGACTAGCTCTGGTGTTTCCATTTCATTAAAAGGCATCTACAGGCTAGAAGGACAAAAATCAACAATCCTGATTACAGAAGAACGTTTTAAGTTTTTGTTTTTGTTGTTTTCCAGAGGGGGGAAAAAAACCAAGCAACAAACATTTCGAAGCAGTCTATCCCCTGAACAGTTTTATGGTGTCGATGATGCCTGTCTATTTTGACAAGGCTTGCCAACTTTTACCCTAACCAGTGACTGCAAATCAAGTACTAACAGGACAGTCACCCATAAAATAAAATCTTCAGTGTTAATAAAATTTCATTATCCCCAAATTTTCAAAGATGTGACTTACAAGTTAATATGTATGGATTTTAATTCTCTACATGATTAGGTCATCTTTTTTGTACTTTCAACAATGGATCACTTTTAGAAACACAGGCCTGCCTGATATAAGGAAGCATGGTTCAAAAGCTTTCTTTTTTTGTCAGAAGAAAATTGGGGAGTTTGAGCAAACTCCAAAAATCAGCATTGTGCTGTGGAGCCCCAAATGTCACCTTTGAACTGTATTAAGGAAGGCATGGCTTCCAAAGGGGATGCTAATCCCTCTCTGTCCTGCCCTAATCAAACAACTTCAGGAATCCTGAGTTTATTTCTGAGAACCACATTTTAAAAGGGACATCAAGAGGCTGTATCCAGAAGCCAGAATGGTGAAGTGCCCTGAATCCATGTTACTTGAGAATCAGATGAAAGGACTGGGGATATAGAGCCTGGAGAGACTTGGGACAGATCTAGTATGGTAGCCTCTTCAAGTATCTGAAAGGCTGTGTTGTGGAGGAGGGGTTAGCCTTGTTTCCTTGGCCCTCAGAGAGCAGAATCAGGAGCAATGAGGCGGGAAGAGGCAGGGAGAGCTGATGTCAAGGAAGACTCCCTAAAATTTAGAGTGAGCTACCTGGAAAGGTGGCAAGTTCCTCTATTTGGAGGTCTCCAAGCAGTGGATAACCTATGAGGTTGTCCAACATTATAGTGCAGATTTCTTTTCAGTGAAGTCCCTTCAAAAAGCCTCAAATTTTGTGAACAGCAAAATTACTGTATTGCTGAAGGACAGTCGGTTAATAAACATTGGTTAAGTGCTCTGTTTGCTGTGTTAAGCACCAGGGATAAAAAAGAAAAGGTAAAAGACAATCCTCAAAGAATTCGAAGTCTAATGTGGGAGACAATACAAAAACAACGACGAACAAGCTACAAACATGATGAACTGGAGATAAACAACAGAGGGAAGATACAGGAATTATAAGATTGGGGAAAGCTTCCCGTAGAAAGTGAGCCTAGCTGGAAATAGAAGGAAGCCAGGGAAGCCAGGAGGTTGAGATGAAAAAGGACAGCATTCCATGTATGTGGGACAGCCAGTGAAATGCCCAGAATCAGCAGATGGAGTGTCTTGCTGGGGAAACAGTAAGGAGGTATATGTGTCACTGGACCACTGGACCTCCTAACTCAAGGTTAGGAGGAGGAAGGGGGAAGGATGACATGGTTTCAGTATAACATATAACAAGACTGGAAATGTGGAAAGAGGCAGGTTATAATGGAAGTTTGAAAGCCAAACAAGATTTAATATTTGGTTCTACAAGTGATAGGAAGTCACTGGAGTTTATTGAGTCACAGGAGGGCAGGAATGAGGTGGCAGTGACAAAGTCAGATCTGTGCTTTAGGAAAATTACTTTGGCAGCTGAGTGAAGGATAGAGTGCAATGGGGAGGATTTGTGGCAGAGAGCCTGTGCCAGGGTGACAATAGTACTGGGACAGAAAGGGGCATATCTGGGAGATGTTACAAACGTAAAATCGACAGGTTTTGGCGAGGGATTGGATATGGGCAGTGAGAGAGTGTAAGTGTTCAAGGACGACACTTAAATTGTGAACTGAGGAGAATGAGAAGACAGTGACCCTCGATAATAATAGAGAAATTTGGAATAAGGGGAGATTGGGCAGGAAGATCATGAGTTTATTTTTGAACATGTTGAGTTTAAGGTATTTACAGGGGCATCCAGTTAAAGATAGACATCTAATAAATAAATGTTTCTAGAGAGGCGCTTGGAGATGGGACTAGAGGTCAGCAGAGAGTTTAGGGCTGGGTAAGTAGAACTGAGAATCATCAACATAAAAATGATGAGATCAGTTAGTGAAATAATATAGGAGAAGAAAAGCAGTCCAGGACAGAACCCTGTGGGACAGACAAGCTTAGCAAGAATAACCTGAATGAAGAGCCAGCAAAGGAGAGTGGTCGGATAGGTAGGAAAACCAAGAAAGAAGGGTCATGAAAACCTAGAAAGAAATGAGTATCAAGGAAAAGAGAGTGATCAGCAGCATCAAGGGCTGCAGAGTTCAAGAAGAATGAGGATTGAGAAAAGGCCATTAAATCTGGCAATTAAAAAGTCATACTGAGTGTAGCACATAAACTAAAAGCAGCACATATACTAAAACTGATATATAGAGAAAATTGTCAGTCACCGTGTGCAAAGATGACATAAATTCATGAAGCATTTCATATTTTTGCATGTGTGTTGGCAAAAAAAATTAGAAAACAAGATATTTATCAATTGGGGAATGGGTATACAATTTATGGCGTACGAATGAGATGAAATACTACTGTGTTGTAAGAAACAATGAAGGAGATAGTTTCAGAAAAACCTAGGAACACGTTATGAACTGAAGTAAAGTGAAGTGAACAGAACCAGAATAATTTATACAATAATAACAATGTTATAAAAATAGTCAATTTTTAAAGACTAAGGAACTCTGATAAACTAAATGACCAACTACAGTTCCAATGAACTTAGGACATAGTAACCTACCTACCTCCAGACAGAGGGCTGATAGACTTAAAAATACAAACAGAAACACATTTTCTTATCTTTCTTTTCCTTCTTTTGTTTGGCAGGGGTGGGGGGAGATGCAGATATGACTAATGTGCGAATTTGTTTTGCATGACTATATTCATTTGTAATGGATTTACCTTTGAGGAGTTTTTTGACTTCTCAGTGGATTGGGGGGGGGGGGGCACTGAACTGAACTGGAAACTGAAAATAAAATTGATTTTTTTTTTTTAAAGAGATCATCAACAACTTTGAATAGAGAAGTTTTGCTTGAATAATGAGGTTGGAAGCCAAACGGAAGAGAAGAAAGTGAAGATAGGAAATGGAGACACATAGTTTAAACCTCCTTCTCAAGTTTATCCAACCAAAGGGAGGAGTGATAATGAATAGCAGTTTGCTGAATGGAGACAATTTTTGAAAGTAAAATTAGTGTCAGAATATATATTAAGGAAGGCTTAGAGAAAACAATGGCCTAATACCATGCCTACAAATGCATTATCCAAAGGTTATGAAGAAAACCCACAAATTCATCATCAGTAACAACTTTTTTAAAGGGTACAGTAGAAAACTGTTGATGGATCAGAACACTATTATTTCATATACTAGTTAGGATTATAAGGGATCAGAAAGAAGAGATGAATAAGAAATCCTTTCCCAAAATACTTTATTGAAAATTTTTTTTAGAGAAACCCTTCCTTTTCCATGTTCCTATGAACAAATTTAGCCAAACTAAGCAAGTGGACAAAAAACTAACAAGATGTGTGTGGTTAGTTGTTTTCCATTGCATTTTTGATTTCTGATTCAGAGATCATTATTTTGAATGGCAGTATCATGCGACAAGATCCTCATAACTGTAATTATGGTTTTCTAGAGGTTAAGAAACCTACTAAAAGAAGAATATCTTAGGCTGATTCACAAATTATTTTTGCCTAAAAGCAAATATGTTATACTGTGCATAGAATTCATACTATTACATATGCTTCCATCCACCTTATGAGAAAGAAGAAAAATGACATTAGGTACTTCTCTTAAAAAAAAAAAAAGACCAAAGCCAGTTCTGGGTGGTTTAGTATTCACTCCACTCCACAATTTACACCAGCAGTGGTGGCATCTATACCCCACCTAGCATACCACAAGTACTTAAAGTCACTAGTATGAGCATCAATAATCAAGTAAGTACTTTATCTGTTGTATTTTGCTGCTTAGGGCTGAGGCTGACGGAGATAGAAACAGACTGAGATGCAAAACCAAGGAAGTAAGACAAAAGGTTATTAATGGGGGGAAAATGTGTCTTATGCAGAATTGTAGATGTATTCATGTTTTAGGGCTCTATCTCTCTGCACTGTATGCATCTGAATAACAATTTTTCTTAATGGTTACAGAGTTTAGAATAATTAAACATTTAAATTCAACAATATATAACGAAACCTCACCCCAACCCTCTTTAGCTGATGCCAGCCCAAATTTCACTCCCTCCAGTCATTTCATCAGAACATGGGCCTAGTCACTATGGGCCTCTTTCCAACTGTCCTGCCCACCCCAGGCCTCTCATCCTTAGGAACAGTGATAATGTGGACATCAAAGGCCCTGTTCTACACCCTGAAGGAATTAATCCACTCGCATCTGGAACGTGCGTAGGTACAGGACTGCCTTGGCAATAGACTAAAGGGTGAGTAGGTGAAACTTGATCACAATCTTCCATATCTAGTCTGGTTCTCCCCTCCACCCTCCAGTTACATCCCAATCTAGTCACCATACCCAAGTCAGTCAGCAGCCTGGAGTAAGAAAGACCTGAGTTCAAATTTACTCAGACACACTTACTAGCTGTGTGTCCCTGGGAAAAACACTTAGCCACTGTTTGCCTAAGTTTCCTATGGGGATAGGAAATACCTCCCTCACAAGTTGTTGTAAGGATCAAATAAGATATTTGTAAAAGTGCTTAGCACGGTGCCTGGCACATAGTAGGTGATTAGTAAATGTTTGTCCCCTCCCCTCCTGCTTTAAACTCACTTCCCTTCTTTCAAATTCTTGACCCTTTAACTAGTTTAATTTCACACTATCCTCACACCCATTATACTGTCTCTTGCCCCATAAGCACTCCTCTCTTTCCAGATCCCAATCCTGAATTATTCCCAACATTTGCCTTTTTTTATTCTTACTCACATGTTATTAGAAAGCAAATGAATAAGCCTCACAGCTATATTGATAGGGTCCACTACAAAGTTAGGTTATCCAATATTTTTACTCTTGCTCGATCTACTCTCTTTTTCATTCCCAACAATGGTTCAAAATTTGCAAACGTGATGTTTCAGAACTTCTCAAATTGTCTCCATTACCACCTCCCACCTTCCTCTCAGTAGGACTTTGTCCCATATTGCACTGAAAAAAATGACACAATCCATCTGAGTTCCTTTTCTTCCCCAATTCCATCCAGACTCACTGCACATCACCTCAACATCATTCCTACATTCTCTTCTCTTATCTTCTTCCATTCTCCTTGTCAATAGCGATCCCTTAAATTGTGATACTAATCCCATCTCTGTTTCCTATAGTAGTTTGCTCCTTCCATCATTCATTCTGTCTGGTCTTAATTTTAAATCTTTACTGGCTTCTTCCTTGCTACCTTGAAATTATACATATACCTCTCCCTATCCTTAAACAACCTTAATTTGACCCTACAGTTCCCTTAAACTATCAGCCTGTATTTCTCCTTCAACAGTGAAATGCCTAGAAGACTTTGTACACTCATTTCTTCACTTTCTAACCTATTACTCCCTTGTTAACTTACTGAAATCTGATTATTGGTAATATGATTTTAAAGGGATTCAGGTATCATAATTCAAAATGTCTCAAAGGAGATGATTACAAAAGAATGGATGAAATCATAGTTTACAACTGACTTTTAATTTTTTAAGTGACTCAGCAACAAATGCTTACCACCTATATGCTGACTTTCTCATGCCCTTAAAAATCTGAGATTAGTCTATATACACATCAAGGGTATCAGAAGTAATAATGTAGAACTTACTTTATGTCCTCAAACAATACAAAGTTTCTTCGATAGTTTTTTCTCCTTAGCAATAAGAAATAAAAGTCTAAACAATCACATTAGAAAAACAAAGTAGATGAAAGAAAAATTGATTTTGTCCAAACCATGACATGGAATTCAACTGCCAGTCCATTAAGTTGGTCGATTCATATATGTGCATGTATACATGCGTATATATTTAGTATGCATGATACATGTATAATTATTTTAGAATATGCATGTGAATACAGACATATACCCACACATAAACATATGTATATGAAATTAGGGCAAACAGCCTTTGGAAAATCTCATGGTATTTTTTATGATTCTAAATTGCTTCTTGCTGAAAAGTTCTTTTCTTTAAAACTCATACCCATAGTGATGTTCTATGGCTACAAATGAGAAAATATCACAACCTCTTAAGGATGAAGTTATAAGCAACCCAAAAGAAAAAGAAAAAAGATCCACAGTGTTATATGCTATATAACTTTGCGCAAAATGTGATGCAGAAAAGGAGGTGGGCCAGTCATGTGGGGAAAATAATAAGACAATAGAAAAACAACCCAAGGGGAACACTGACACCACCAGTTTTAAAAGAAACAGAAGCAGATCTCCAACAAGGTGGGTAGATTCTCAATGAAATATTTATGGAAAGTCACAGGCAAGACTTATAGAAGGGGAAGGGGAAAGGAATAAGCATTTACATATTGCCTACCATGTACCAAGCACTGGGCTCAGTACTTTCTACAAATATCACCTCATTTGATCCTCACAACAACCCTGTGAGGTAGATGCTATTATTGAGGAAACTGAGGCAAAGAGAGGTTCAGTGACTTGCCCAACATGGTTAATTTCTGAGGCCAAATTTGAATTCAGGTCTTCTTGAATCTAGGTCCTGTATTCTATTGCACCACCAGATGCCTTATTAGAATTGCTATCTGCACTGGTGAAAATATACATACAAATTAGCAAAGTAAGATACACTAGCAATTAAATGTTCTTGTAACTGTTTAAATGCTAACTCTAAGCACCATTAATATCATATATTTTGGGGATAAAAAGTATGTTAATTTTTACAGTATATTAATCAGAATTCAGTCTCATGAAAATTCAAACTTCTGGGTCAACATTGCTGTTAATCTAAAGCAATGTTATCAAACTCAAACAGAAATGGGTGTCACTAAACCATACCTAAGAATTCTCATGGGCTGCATGCTGACTCAGAAAACTACTTAATCAATATTACCTATGTTTCATTATATTTTTATTTATTTTGTTAAATATTTCCCAATTACAATTTAATCTGATTTGACCATGCTTGGGAGTGTTGTGGGTGAAACACTGCCTGTGGGCCACATGTTTGATACCTGTCGTCTAAATCGTTGTGTTTTTTTTTTCGAATGCATGCCAATGAATTAATTCCAAAACAATATCTATACCTCCAAAAGAAGTTATGAGATCTGAGATTCTGAAATGCAACACTGATAAAGAAATAGCCTCTTAATGTAGGCTGATTAGATCAGCCCCTTCAACAAGAGAAAGAAGTAGATAGAGAAGTAGATAGAGAGAGACAACTTCTGTGATTGATAGATAGCCACCAAGTATTGGCTGGAACTCCAAAGGACTTCTGCCATCCCTGTTTAGGCTTATCTAACCTATCTCAAAGTATACAAAGATGGGGAAGAGATTTGTTTACCCTAGATTAGAGCATCCAATTCCCTTTGTTTACCTTAGTATATATCCTAACTGCCCCCTAATATCTATGGGTCATACAGACCATATCAGTTGGTTGGACTTAGTTCACTGTCTGGGATTTGGATAGACTTCACTTTCCCAAAACCAACCAACAACAGGACCTGGGACAACAGTGAAGGGAGGGCTGACATCTTGTATGATTTTAGGATAAATAAGTGTTCTATGTGTCCTATAGGCTATCGAATAAAGCCTAAAGCTGGCTTGGCTATCTCTGAACTTTGAAAGCCTTGAAGCTGACTACCTTACAGATTTTAGATCTTTAAGTAATAATTTTTTGTATAAATATATATGCTTGAAACCTAAAAAATTAAATGTTATAGAAAACATATAGTCAATTACTTATAACATAAATGGTATTCTTGTTTTACAACTTTACAACTAGTGACTTCATCATACATGGTATCCCAAAAGTCTGAGTTCTACTAGGATAGTAAAGCTTAAAACTGTACTAAGACTTTTGGAACATCCCATGCACGTTAAATTCCACAAACATTTAAGTGCCTACTATATGCAAAATGCTAGTAATACAAAAGCCAAAAAAAAAAAATATCCCTTCTTTCAAGGATAAATACAAGCCCCTATGAAGAGAAAGTATTAGGTATTGACATAACTGAGAAAGGTTCAAGAAAGGCTTTGTATAGCAGACTATTTCCAAACTGAAGCTTGAAGAGAGTTACATATTCTAGGAGGTCAAGGTAAGAAACAAAGAGATTCCAGGCTCAAGTGAGTTTCCATAGATTCCCAAAGTGGGTAATACCACCCCCTGGGAGGCATGTGAACAATTCAGCGGGGAGCAGTAGTAGCCTCAGGTGCAATTGGGGGACACTGAAAAAAATAAGGGGATGGTGGAAACAGAAGGCAGGAAGAAAAGAAAATTTTGGAAAACCACTTGTACATGTGATCACATTATTTTCCAAATAAATACACAAAATGAAAGTTATAATTGATCAGTGGTCAAGTCTGACGACAGATCTTACCAAGCAAGTGTAGGCTGACAAGTGTGTTGTGTACTGTGGGAAAGTTCAGCATACATAGGCAGAGTAAGTACATGTAATGACTTGTTTACAATACTATACAGTTACTATTGCATCATCAAAATTTCAATGCTGAAAAAACCCCACAAATTTATAATAAATTTTCAAATTTAAGATGCATCATCAAAAAAAAATTATATATATTTGAAAAGACACAAACTTTAAAAAATGTTAAAGGGTTAAAAAGGTAGATTTTTTTCAGGAAGGCACTGAGTAATTTTTTTTTTAAGGGAGCAGTAGGTCCACTCTCTGGTTCATACAAATGCAAGGAGCTAGGATATAGAATAGTATGCTGGTATGGCTAGAACAAAGGATGGGTAAAAGACTATAACATAAAATAAATCTAGAAAAGTAAGCTGGAGGCACAGTGTGAAAGGTTTAAGTGCTAGATGGGAAGGCTGTATTGTATTCTAAGGGTCACAGAAAGCTACTGAAGTTTTGGGGACAAGGGAAAGGCAGGGGCAGATCTTTACTTTAGGAAGGTATTTTGGTAGCTATGTGGAGAATGGATTTGAAACTGGGAAGATCAAAAATAAGGAAACCAATCAGAACAATAATACAATGAGTAGCCCAAGCAAGGAGTAATAGGAGTTTAAATAGAGTAGTGATTATATGCTTATAGAGAAGGGGAAAAAGAATTAAAAGACTGTAAAGGTAGAATCTTTAAGACTTCGAAAATGAATCTATATGCAGAGGGGGAAGAAGGAAGAATCAGTCAAGAGTTCTATGGATTACTGTGAAACGATGTGTTAGAGAACTTGAAAGTATGTGACCAACTGGTTATTCTATATGTTTAGATTTTAGCTAAATTCTAAGTATATGAAGAACCCCAAATCTTGAAGGCTTTTGTCTGTCTCTCTATATGAATAAATATATAAATATAAATGTCAACATGTTTTCTAGGCCCTAAGTCTTAAGATAATATTATTTAAATTAAAAGAATATCTCACTTGTAGGTCAACAGAGCAAATGAACAGGAAGAAAAACAATCCAGAACAACTAAAAGTCTAATTTGTAATGTTTGTAAATAATAAATATTTACTCAAAAATGCCTAGCCCTCTTTCTATATGGAGAGGGGGGATTATTGCAAATGAACAGAAATAAAAGGTAATTTTCTTCTGATTTTTGATTCTTAGATGCTAAGATGCCATTTAACAGCTTAACTGAAAAGTTAAAAACTTTGTTGTATCGGTAGTCTTATTTTACGTACTTGCTTAGTGTTTTACTACATCTAACAACCCTTCAAATATTTCAGAATTGTGAATGTTTTTCCCGTATAAAAAAAACAGGAGTGACAAATGGATAAGCTCATGATATTAAAACTCGAGAAAAGATAAAGTACATGAAAGAAAGCATTTAAGACAAAGGCAAATAATATTCTATTTTTTTTACTGCAGAAGAGAGGATAGATGTAAATATATTTTAGTCTAGAAATTTTGTCCTATTCTAGTTCATGTTCCTTTCCTTGAGCTTCTGAGTTTGAGTATTTTTATTGGTATTATTTATCTTGTTTTGTTTTGTTTGGAAGTCAATACCAATAGATGATATAATCAGTTATAAGGGCTGAAAGGTTCAGTTTATTCATTTGCCACAGCACCTACAGCTGGCATTAATACATTCTCTGTGCAAGAGTAAAAAAAATGCTCATTTATTAGCATGTCCATTCCAACTCTAAGCCAAGCAATGAAATTAGTGTAACCACATAAGTATTTAAATTTAGTAACATTGTTTAAAATTATATGCTTTTAATCAAAAACTAGCAATGTAAGTTAAGATCCATATTTTTGGCATGTAATATACAGAAGCAAGTGAATAGAGAAGCATAGTGCTGGATGAACCCCAAAAGTCCAGTTACTAGGATAAGGATTCACTATAGGACAAAAACTACTGGAAAAATAAAAAATCTATGGATATATCACTTAGACATAAAGGTAATATCATAAGCAAATCAGAGGAGCAAGGATGAAATTAGTTTTCAAATCTATGGATAGGGAACAAAGTAATGACCAAATAAGTGACAGAGAACAGAAGACAAAATGGACAGTTTTGACTATATAAAATTTAAAAGCTTTGAATAAACAAACCAAGTCAGTTAAAACTGGAAGGAAAACAGGTAACTGGAAAGAAATCTTTGCAACAAGACCTTAGAACTCCGACTGATACAATGACAAGCCACAATTCCAGAGGACCAAAAGGGGAGCATGCGACTCACTTCCTGATAGATAATGGAATCCCCACAAAGTGCAACAAGGTCTCATTTTTTTTAAGGTCTCATTTCCAAGGTAAAGAAGGAACTGATTAAAATTTAAAACAGTACCACCAATTTCCTTAATAGGTCAAATGGGTAGGAACAGTAAGTTTTCAGGGTAAGAAATTCAAACTTATCAGTAACCATATGAAAAATGCTTAAATCACTAATCATTAGAAAAATGAAACTTAAAGCAAGTCTTGAGGTTCTACCTCATACCCATAATATTGGCAAGGACAATACCCCCCAAAAGAAGGGAAAAAAAGAAAATGACAAATGTTAGAGGGGCTGAGGGTGCACAGGCACACTAGCGAACTGTTGGAGGTGCTGTGTATTGGTCTAGTCACTCTGGAAGACAATTTAGAACTATGCCTCCAAATTACCAAAGTGATTAAGCATTCCCCTTATGCTCTCCCTCCTCGATCCACTTGAGGACTTCCCGGATATCATTTTAAGCTCCAACTGAAATTCCATCTTTTAAGAAAACTTTTCCCAACTCCTCGTAATTCCAGTACCTTCCCTCATTTAATTATTTTCTACTTATTCCAAATATAGCTTGCTTTGTATACAGTGTTTGCATATCATTTCCCTCATTGGATTCTAAGTTACTTAAGGGCAGGGACTGACTTTTGCCTCTTTTTGTATCCTCGGTGCTTACAAAAATATATTGCAGTTCTTTTCATGTAGGCAGTAAGGTGACAGTGGACAGAGTACCAGACCTGGAATCAGTAGTTAAAATCCAGCCTCAGACACCTATTAGCTCTGTGAAAAATCACTTAACTTCTATTTACCTCAGTTTCCTCATTTCAAAATGGAGATAATAATAGCACCTACCTCACAGGATTTTTGTGAAGATAATAACTGTAAAGCACTTAGCATAGTGCCTGGCACAAAATAATCATTATTTGCTATTATTACATAGCAAAAAGTAGAAACTAAGGGGGAATGTCCATCAAATAGAGAATGATTGAACAAATCACATTATACAAATGTAATGGGATAGTATTATAAAGAAAGAAATGACAAACTGATCAGCTTCAGAGGAAACTGGAAAGACCTCTAAAGAAGGGATAAAAGCACTGAGCAGAACAAGAACAATACATACAATGACAACATTATTTAAAAAAAAAACTGAAAGACTTTAAGAACTCTGATCAGTGTAATAACAAGCCACAATTCCAGAGGACTAAAGAACAATCATACTATTTGTTTCCTTGCTGAGGTAATAAACCCATAATGCAGAATGAGGTGAACATTTAGATGTGGTCAATGAGAGAATTTGCTTCATTTGACTATGCATGTTTATTTTAGCTTTCTTTGAATATTTTTTTTTGGGGGGGAGAGGTAGGCAGTGAATTAGAAAGAAATATTTGTTAATCAAAAGTAATACAAAATATAAATACAAATTAATAATACAAAAAATAAAATGCAACGATATAGTACATTACTGCATACATTTTCTAACAGGCCTTCAAAATATCTAAATTTTTTAATCACAACCTCTCAAAGCCTCACCATTTCTCCTCATCTGTAAAATGAGGATAAAAATACCTGTATTACCTATCTCACAGAATTCTTGTGAGGAAAACATTAAAACTTTAAGGAAACATAAATCTGAGTTATTATGCCTAGATCTGATCTCAGGTCCCTACTCTACGATCTTATGATCTCATTTGATTCAATTCAACATTTATTAAGCACAGATGTACCATCTGTGCAAGGCAATGTTTTGGTTAGGTACTGATCTTTACAACCCTGTGAGGAAATCGGAGAGGCTCCATTCCATCCTGTGCAAGTCCCCTGGGCAGGCCTCTTCCTGCCTATAGGAGAACAAGAGATGCCATTCCTTCTTGTGTCTTCCTAGTATGTCTGGACAGCCAGCAGGGATTGGAGAGAAATGCTTTTTTATCAGTTCCTCACTGATCTACTCACCTGAGCTGCCTAGCACCTTAAGAGGCCTCCAAGGGGAGGCCAAACTCCTGGTGACGTTAAGAACCCTTCTGACGTCCTTCTCCAATAATTAAATAAATTCCTCCCATAGGTTATACCCTACCCATCACTCTTGGTGTCATTACACACAGAACTCGTTTTCTGTTCTCTACTGCCCATTCCTTTATTCACATCCCCCTCAAGTCTCACTCTGAAGCTACCCACCCACGCTTTCCACTCTTTTGCATATCTACTTGTAGATAAGAAACTTGTTTTAGTCTTAAGCCTTTTCTTTTCCTGCTCCTTTCATCTTCTGGTTCTCACAAGAACTGGCTCCTTCCAGGTAACACAGCCTCCCTGGCCACCCTTGTTCACCTGGTAGAAATGTCACTCATTCCCCTCAAGCCAGTGGTCAGGATGAGGAAGTTAGAACACTCCTTTCTCCCTGCTGCCACTTCCACCTCTCCCTCTACCTCCTGAGATGCGCTCAATTTACATCTCTCAGCCAGTGAAAATTGGGTTGGTGTTGTCTACTAACCTCCTGGACACTTCTCTTTTCTCTTAATGAATTCAATGCCCTGGCCCCCAGTTCTTTTCTCCTCCCCAACTCCAGTCTTCATACTAAGGGACTCTAATATACGCACTGATGCCCCTCAAGCACTCTTACCTCCCAGTTTCTCATGACCCACTCCCCTTCCCCCACCCCACCTCATTTAAAGAAGATGGTCATACTCGTCATCTTGCCATCACTCACAGATGCTTCATTCCATGTCTATGAACAGTGAAATTATCTCATCTGTCCATAATCAGATGTCACTTCACCTCTTCCTCACACTCTGAAGTCCAAGTCCTGCATTCTTCATCCTTAGCCTAATCTTCAATGTCTCATTCCTTTAATTCTTAGGGATTAGCCCCACACAGCTACAATCTCCTTCTTCCCCCATTTTGACCCCTTATTGAACCAGTTCAACTCTACTCTGTCTTCTTTTTCTTAAAACCTATCTCTTTATCCTATCCAAAATCTTGCCACACCACAGCTCAGTCTGGATTATTACTTCTACCATGTGCTGCTTTCACATCTACTCATATGCTGTGAACAAAGTTAGAGAAAATCATAAAACCATGCTGATTAGAACCACTACATATTTATGTTACATGTTCTCAACTGGGGCCTCACTGCAGCCAGGAAATTCTTCCACACCTCCCTAATCTACGTTATCCCACTCACCGCAGTGACTTTTCCAAAACTTTTCATCCCATCTCAAACCCCCCATAGCTTCCTCATCATCTCAACTGAAAACTTTATCTCCTATTTTACAGCAAAAATTGAAGCCAACTGCCAAAAGCTTCTTCTCCTCCTCCTCCTCAATTAACATCTCCCATGTCTTTTGCCACTTTCTCTGCCTCGACCCCTATCTCACATGAAGAGGTGATCCTTCTCCTAGCCAAGGAAAAACACTATATATGCCCAAAGGACCCCATTTCATTTTATCATTTCGAGAAAACCATCTCTTCCATCTTGTATTCTCTCACTTATTTCATTCTTTTCTTGTCTACTGGCTGCTTCTCTACTGCCTACAAATAAGCCCAAGTCTCCCCTATCCCCTATAACTCAAACCATCCAGCCCCACTAGTTATCATCCCATATAGCTAGCATACCATCTATTTTCCCTTTTATGGCAAAACTCCTGAGAAAGCAAACTATACTTGGTGCTTCCACTTCCTTTCCTCTTTAAGCCTAACCCTAACTTTCTTCTTTACTCTCTACAGGCTGGTTTCCATTGTCATCATTCAACCAAAACTGCTCTCAAATCCAGTGGCGTTTTCCCAGTCCTCATCCTTCTTGACCTCTCTACAGCCTTTGACACTGTTGATCATCCATTTCTCCTTAATTCTCTTTTCTCTAGGATGTCATGACACTACCCTCTCCCAGTTCACCTCCTACCTATGTGAGCATTCTGCAATCTCCTTTGCTGGATCTTCCTTCATCCAGGTTACCCCTTAACTGTGGGGGTCTCCACAGGCCTCTTATCTCGGGCTTTCTTTTCTTTTCTCTAAACGATTTTACTTGTGTCTTTATCAGCTTACATGGATTAAAATATTATCTCCATGCTGATGATTCGCAAATCTCCTTACCAAACTCTAACCTCTCTGCTCACCTCCATTCTAACATTTCCAAGTCCTATTGGCATCTCAAACTGAATGCTCTATAAATATATTAAATTCAACATGTCCAAAATTCACCTTATCAAAATTGTACCCTATTTCCTAATTCCATCAATGATACTACGATCCTTGTCACCCATTACAACCTAGGGGTTATCCTTCACTCCTCACTCTCTCACTGTCTACATCCAATCAGCTGTCTGCTCTGGTCTATTTCACCTTCATGATTTATCTCATACATTTCTCCTGTTCTCTGTCTTTGCCACTTGGGGGCAGGCCTTCATCCCCTCATACTTGGGAGTATTACAACAGCCTGCCAGTTGGGCTCTCAACCACAAGTTGTTCCCACTGCATGGCCTCTACTTACCTGTCAAAGTGTCTTCCTAAAGCACAGATGTGACCACAACACATTCCCTGCCACACACACTCAATAATCTCCAGAGGCTATCACTTCCACGACAAAATAAAATATCTTCTGGCATTCAAAACCTTTCATAACTTTCACACCATTTCAGTCTTCTTAAACCTTAAGAATCCCTATACACTATTTAACATGGTACAATGACCTCTTGGCTGTTCTTCAAACAAGACACTGACTCTGGGCATTTTCACTGGCTGTCCCCCATGCTTGAAATTCTCTCCTTCCTTTTCTTTGCCTTTATGGCTTCCTTGAAATATCAGCTAAAATTCTACTTTCTTCAGGGAAACTTTCCTGATCCTGCCTTAATTCTAGTGCTTTCCCTCTGTTGAAGTCTCCGATTTATCTTGTATATAGATTGTAAATAGTTATTTAGATATGTTTTTTTTTTCCATTGAGCTCCTTGAACACAGGAACAATCCTTTGCCTTCCTTTGTATCCCCAGTGCTTAGTAAAGTCCCTGGCACACAGCAGATGGTTAATAAATATTTACTGACTTATAGTGACCAAACTTTATTCTTTAAAATCAATCAAGTTATAGCTCAATGATTTAATACAATAAATCATGATTATCTGAGTGTGAGAAGATTCTTTCTTCAAGTTTGGCTTATGGCCACAGGGGATCTCCTTCCAAATCTAAAATTCTGAGATTCTCTGAAATTCTAATAGTAAATAAAATTATTTCCTTACATGGAGCTTTTAGGGGAATCTTTATTAAGAATCAAATTCTGATATCCAATTTTTTGGGGGTGAAGCAAATGTGCTTAAATGACTTGCCCAGTATCACACAGCTACTAAGGGTCAAGTATCTGTAGTCATATTTGAACTCTGATCCTCCTGACTCCAGGGTCAGTACTCTATCCACTAAGCCACCTAGCTTCCCTGAGGATCCTTTTTTTTTTTAAAGAAATAATAATCAATAACTATTTTGTGTCTAGGTTTAACAAATGTTAAAGAAAATCCTTGGAAATAAATTAATTTGGAATCTCATTTTAAGAATGAAATAAAGACTTTGAGAAACTATCAATAAAGAGCCAATCTTGTAGTAGGGAAAACCTGGGGGGAAAAGTCTTGCTTCTGACTTAATGGTGGTGTAATTCTTGGCAAGTCACAATTTCTCAATGTTCCAAGCAATTCTCTTAGACTAATAAGGATAGTAGCAGAGGAAGTGCCAATCTACATTAAGTATAAGGGAGTTTTTTATACAGAAACTCATAAACAGAGACCAAAAAACTAAAGACACTGAATTTCTAAAGACAGCATTACGTTACTAGACTAGATGTTTTTAACCTGAGGTCATGATTTTTAAAAAAAATTTGACAACTGTATTTCAAAATAATTGGTTTCTTTTATAATCCTATATATTTTATTTCATGGATTTTAAAATACTACTCTGAGAAAGGGCCTATAGGATTCACCAGACTTCCAAAGAGGTCCATAACACATAAACTAGAGTAACATTTGAATAATACTTACTGTTATGTGAGAATAATATTTCAAAGTATTTCATTTTTTAAAGAATAATAAACACGGATTTGTAAGATTACATTTGGTTTGATAGCCTAAAGAGTCTCCTCAATGTGGCTGTTCCCTTTCATGTACACAGATTGCAGCTCATTTATGCTTTCACATTCCATGAAGATTCTGGTCCATATCCTCCCATAAATATGCCACTGGAGTTCCTTGCCTTCTCTTTATATTGTTTTAGATATCAATGGAGCATGTCTATGTCTAGTAGCTGTTCACTATCACTGTGTGACTGCTCACTTTACTCTTACTTTTATTTTTTTCCAGTTCTGTGATGGTATATTTTAAACCCCTATTCCTACATAATTCCCTGTCTGAAATGTGTTGCAACCTTATGCCCACAATTCACTTTTCCACTCCTCTTTGGGTCACCCACAATTATAATTCTTTGGGTGCAATAGCTCCCAGCCAAATATCATTGGATGACATATGAACCTTGGTCTCAAGAAAGATGCTTAGGATCATCAAAAAATTTCCCAAAAGCAATCTGGTCTACTCTCTTCGCACAGTTCAACTCTGGGTCCAGCTCACTGTTTATTTATACAGTGTTTATCAATCAATCAATGAAGAATTAAGGCTACAGCCAGTTCAATACTTATGATATGCTAGAACTAAGATAATGAAAAACAAATACTACAACAAAACTCTGCATGACCTCGAGGAGCTTCCATTCTATTAGAGGAAACAATAAATACCATAAAAGTCAATACACCAAACATACAGAAAATAAAAGAAACTGGGAAGGATGTGGGGACAACAGCTTCTCCCTTTGGAAGAAAGTGGTATTTAAGCTGAACATTAGAGGGAGCTAGGGATTCACAGAGGCAAGGTGAGAAGGAAGGGCGTTTGTTCCAGCCTTATGGCATAGTTTGTGCCAAGGCAGGAAGGTGGGAAATGGAATGCTGTGCAAAAGGAACAAGCAGGCCAGTTACTGGGGAAGGAGAACTAACCACAAGAGCAATACAGAAAGGCCTTCTGCAGCAGATGGCACTTGAGCTAAGCCTTAATAGGAAGAAGGGCTCAGCAAAGGTTAGGAGGGAGAACATTTCTAGAACAGGAGGCAGAGTGAGCAAAGGTAAAGATAAGAAAAATGCAGTGCTTTTTATCAGGAACAACAAAAAGATCTCCAACAGGGCAAGCTGGAGGAGGAGAGGAATTCAGTCTAGAAAGAGGCTGAAGCCAGACTCAAAGACTTTAAAAGACACAAGAGTTTGTGTTTTCTCCTACTGGCAAAAGAGCCATTAAAGCTTCCTGAACAGGAAAGTGATACGAGCAGACTTGTGCTTCAGGAATACTATCAATTCAGCATGTATGTGGAAAACATATATAGAATGCAGGAAAGAGCAGATCAGGCAGAACAATTAGGAAGCTGCACCAATAGTCAATCAACTAGGGTTTCTGTTGTTCCTTCGTTTCAGTCATGCCCAACTCTTCAGAATCCAATTTGGGGTTTTCTTGGCAAAGATATCACATCAGATATGGGGTGGTGGTGGAAGAGAATGATAAGTCAAAAATGACACCTAGGGACTGAAAAGATGGTACTACCCTTGACAGTAATAGGGAAGGTTAGGAAGAAGGGAGGGTTTGGGTAGGGGAAGACAATGTGTTTGGTTTTGGACATGTTAAACTTAAGGTGTCTATGGGACATCCAGTTCAAGATGTCCAACAAGCAGTTGGAGGGAGATGCAAGACTGGAGCTCAGGAGATGATACTAAGGCTCGACAAATAAATCAGAATCATCTGCAAAAAGAAGAATCAATGCAATTTGGATTCATAGTTGAATCCAAGGCAAGAGGTAATGAGAACCTAAATTAAGAGGGTTGTTGTGTGAATGGGGAGAGAAGGGGAGGGGATGGAGAGTGCTGACAGAATCAACAAATCTCAGTAACTGACTATTATGGGTAAATGCAAAGGAAGAACAGAAGATGACTCCTAGGTACCTGGAAGAAAGGGTGGTTTCCATTATGAATCCAAGGGAATAAAAATAAAAACTGGTTTCCCTTCATAAAAATACAGAAGTTACACTGCAGAATGAGTCTATGATGAAAGGTAATGAGTTCTACTTTGAACAAGGTGGGTTTGAGATGCTTATGGAAAATCCAGGTGATCGTCCATATAAGCTCTCCCTAAGATCTAAGAAATGATCTCATATTCTAAATTAAGTGTTTTTCATAGCTATTACCTCTCATCATTTGGCAAAGGGATAAAAGTTTCCTACCTAGGCATTTTTAAAAATTCCCCAGGATTATTCATTATCACAATTGATTTATATTGGTAAAATATCTGTGTAATTGTTATAATTGTAGCTACATCTGTTTGACATCCATTTTTTGTCACGGTTTGTTAAAATAAATCATATTGGATTTTTTTAAAAAGTATATGTCAAACCTTGTAAGTTCCTTTTTTATTGTTTTTCTGGTTTATATTAATTTTATATTTTTCACTAACAAGTACATTATAAATACACAGTATTTGGTTCTAGGAGTTTTTGTTCTATTTATATCGTTATAGTCCTTGTATATTTTGTTTCCCTAGTTCTGCTTATTTCACATTACCTTCCCACATAAGTCTTTTCATGCCTCTCTGTATTATTCATATTCATCATTCCTTACAACACAGTCATATTCCATTACATTCATATGCCATGATTTGCTTATTCCTCAACCTATGGGCATCTTTTTGTTCCTCGTTCTTAGTTGCTATAAATATTTTGGTGTACATGTAGCCTTTCTGTCTTTGACCTCAGATCACTGAATCAAAATGTATGTATATTTTAGTAACTTTTCTAGCATAATTCCACATTGCTGTCCAGAATGCTTAGACCAGGGATGAAGAACGTGAGGCCTCAAGGCCACATGTGGTCCTAAGTTCAGCCCTTTGACTGAATCCAAACTTCACAGAACAAATCCCCTTATTAAAAAGATTTGTTCATAAAATTTGAACTCAATCAAAAGGCCATACTAAAGGACCCAGAAGGCCACAAGTGACCTAGAGGCTGCAGGTTTCCCATCCCTGGCTTACACTAACCTACAGCTCAACCAACAGCTTATTAATATGCCTATCTGCCTACAACCTCTCCAACATTAATAATTCTCATCTTTTGTCATCTTGGTCAATTTTCAAGGCATAAGGTGAAACCTCAAAGTTATTTTTATTTGGATTTCTTTTATTATTGGTGATTCAGAGAAATCTCAAGACTTTGGGGAAATAAAAAAGTTCTAGCAGAAGAATTGTAGCACCTATTATAAAATAACATAGTTGTTGATGAACCATTTTAGTGTTACAGAAAAACAAGCTCAATTTGATTACTGAACTAAAAATTTCTTATCAAATACAAAGGGCAAAAAGAAAAAAAATCTAAGCCCTATACCCACACATTTAGAATAAAATTATCTTTCATTTTCTACTAATCTACTATTTATTCAGTCAATACAGATTCAACAATGAAGTGAAAATAAGTAGTACTCAATAAAAATAGTATGTCAGCAAGAAAAGGAATTTCAGATTCATTCACTCAAATATTTATTTAGTGCCTACTATATGAAAGGAACAGAGCCAATTAAGGGGGAAGAGGTGTAGAAACAAAAATATTTGAGACCACTGTCAGCTACAGAAAACTTCAAAGAAAAGACAGCATTTAAACTTGTCCTTGAAGAACAGGAGGGCATTCCAGGAAGAGAGAATGGCAAGAGGTGCAAAAAAAATGAAGGAATTATGTTTGAAAAATAATGGATTCATCTAAGTGCAGAAGTCACATAGGAGAAAATACTGGAGACATAAGCAGGGGCCAGATTGTAGAAGTAACCATAATAATTTAAAGCATAAAACCCTCTGCTCCACTTAACCTAGTCTTAATCTCTGCCTCATGAACATGTCCTTTATACACACTGTTTCCCATCTAATTAGAAGGTTTTCCACTCTCACCCACCATCCATTCAAATCCTTCAAGACTCAGATCAAATTCTGTCTCCTCCCTGGAAACTCCCTCAACTAAATCATGGAGGGAGGGTAAGAAGAATAGGAAAGGAACCAAGAAAACAGATTTTTTAAACTGAGAAACTAAACAACTCTCCCCATGTGAAATCTTCCTTCACCGTTTTTTCCACAATTGGGGAGTGGTGCTGTTGGTTTTCCCAAAGGGGTTCAATAAAACAGCCACACATGTATGTGCACATGGAAAACAACTACTCCAGCGAGCAAAAGCATGACCACTGACATACTTTTGAACCCCAAACCCTTACAAATCAAGTTGCTCAAGGGAAACAAGGTGAAATTTTATGGTCAAGAGGAAAAGAAGGATGAAAGACTGCTTCAAAAAACCCTAATAAAGAAATGTAAATCAAAACAAAGGCTCTAACCTCACAATAAACAAACTGACAAAAGTGACAAAAGACAGAAAAAAGTAACTACTGGAAACTTTAGACACAAGTAGACTGGCACTAATACACTGCTGGTGGAGCTGTGAAATGGTTCGACCATTCTGGAAAGCAATTTAAAACTATGCTAAAAAATTTATTATTAGAATGTCCTTACCCTTTAACCCAGAGATCCTTCTACTACTTACATATCAAAAGGAGGTCGAGGATAGAAAGAAAGGTTGCATATACATTAAAATATTTATGATAGCATTTTGTCCTAGAATAGAACTAGGAAAAAGTTAGCATCCATCAATTGGGAATAACTACACAAATCATGAAGAATTTAGAGCAACACGGAAAGACTAGTATGCAATAACGGAATTAAAGTAAGCAGAACTAAAAAAACAACATATACTATGACTCTAACAGCATAACTGGAAGAAATAATATGAAACTGAACACAGATAATACTGACTAAGCCTGGACTAAGAAGAGCTGAGAAAACATACCTCCCTCCTTCTTTGCACTGTAAATGTGGGGAACTATGAGTGTGGAATGCTCTGTCAAGCAGAGTCGACATATTCTTTGGTCTTGCTGAACTGCTTTCCGTCTTTCTGTGTTAAGATTTGTTACAGAAGATCTCTTGCTGGACAGGTATGGGAGATGATATATTAAGAAAAAGATATGATACAAAAAAGAGAATAAATTTTTTAAAGGAACTAAACATGAAAGTTTTTGTTTCCTGCTACCAAAAATCAGTCTTCAGATAAGAAAAAATGAAATTTGAAGGTGGCAAATCATTTTGAAATGGTTTATAATGATGTAAGCTGTAACTATAACCATCTCAAGTACTAATTTCCCACAAAGCATTTAAGCATACGTGGTACATGAAACTCTTGAGTTATAAAGATAATGCACTGATTTTATAAACCAAACCCAAGTAAAATTAAAAACTAGGAAATGACAGTAATCTAGTTCGAATAACAGAAGTTATTTTGTTTAATAAATTAAAATCCAAACCCCAGAATGGAGACAATCTGTGTTCCTGAGAAACATAAAAGTATTTGTAGAAATTAAGTATAGCAAGAAGCTAAACAACTTAGCATGGTAACTTACACAAAGTTGATATTAATAAACGTTTGTTGTACAAATCTTAACAAAAGAAAATCTTCTGTAAAGTTAAAAGAATCTACTATTGTTTGTTTTAGAACACTAAAAAAAAAACCTGATAGTGGAAAAGAGAGATATTTGTTGATTCAAATTTGCATAGTCCTCAGCACCTACCAAAACCCTAAATGCCCCTAACTCTACATAAGATGAGTATTTTTAATTATAAGAACTTTAAGAAATCATTATCTTGTCAACAATGGTTTGCTGAACAGTTATTTAACATGTAAAGGCTTGGAATACAAGGGAGGATATCAGATAAAAATTCCATGTAAACAATTATAATGAAAGAAATGCATATATAACTGAGGCAGCAAGATACCAAGGAAAAGACAGAAAACAGCATGCTCCAGGCAAGTCAAACCATCAGCACCATCTTGACCACCATATTCCCTCAGAGTCTGATGAAGACAAGTTCAAGTCCCTGACCCCAAAAGTCTTGGAAATGAATAGCATTGCTTTCCAGTTCAGTGCCCTCCACCATCATGCTGGGAAGAGTCCCTACAAAGATCCAGTCTGGGCACTCTACTACAGGTAGAACAGCTACAGCTACTAGGAAAAGAAAGTTCTTTTTACCAAAATCCTTGGCACTGTCAAATGGTTCAATATTAGAAACTGACAAATTTTATCAGTAGGAATTATATTAAAGAAGAAGTATTATATCTGTTTTGCCTCTGTACTGCAGGAACAACTGACTTTACATTTGACTTGTGGCTAAAACTTTTCATATATATATGTATATATATGGGTATGTATATTTCCCCCCCACATTAGAACATAAACCTCTTGAGGGCAAAGTACGGTTTACTTTTCTAGCAGAGCTTAACACAGTGTTTTGTACAACGAATTTAATAAATGCTTTATTCATTCATTTATCTACCCTTCTTTGGAAAAATCAAACACCAAACAACAATCAGAAGTGTCAGCACTATAAGGAAAATTCTTTTTAAAATACAGTAGTAAATAATGTTTGATTATAAAAAAATTTTTTACCACAGAACAGTAAGACCACAAATTCAAATATACACTGAAGAGACTGACTAGAGAGATAATAAAAAGAGGCTACAATTAGAAATTTTGAACTAAGCTGTCTTAGTCAAACTCAATCTTTTAGAAAAAAAATAATTCTCTTATCAGAATTTTGAAAGAAGGAATGACTCAAATATAAGTGCTATCAGATATGGATGGTGTTTTCCTTACCAGATGGGCCACCTCATCCCTCTGCTCTACAAGCAATTCTAGTACTTAATAATTCACAACTTAAAATTATTAAGCCATTAAAACAAAATGTAAGATTATTAAAAGAAATATACACATTTATCAAATATCTTTCCTTAAAGATGCTTAAAGATCTATTTCCTTAAAAATCTATATAACATTACGTTTTTCCTAACAATCAATCCATAAGTCCTAACAAAAACTGTATGCCTTTTCCATTACAAACCTCAAAGATAATTAACTTCATTACTCTTTCAAGCTTCCCAAATACCTGACAAAATCCATATAAATTCTATAAACTGTCCATCAAAATACAAGTTAAACCAAAAAAAACCTCTCAGAAAGTACTATTGGGAAAAAAACCCCTCAAATTGTTGTCTTTGTCAATTGTGTAAAAATTTAATTTCAAACAGATCTAGTACTATATGAATTAAATAAAAGTACACTCCCCCTGCCTGAGATATCCAAATTATAGTGGAATTTTGTAAAAATGAATGTTGTGTATTTATGTTCCACTGAATTATCATGCACACACTGCATTTGGCTACTAGATCTCAATTAGCTGAGTTGAGTGTAAGCATGGTAATTCAGTGGAGGACACAAAACATTACCTAAAATGAAATCTACATAATTTACCATCACTGGCTAAATGAAGACCTCACATTTGCACTGCTTGTCACAGGCTTTGCTGTTTAGAACAAATCATGAGAGGAAGAAAAATTGTTCACCAGTCTACCCTAAAGTAAAGGAACAAATCTTGGTTTAACCATGAAAGGCAGAAGTTCAGCTCCTTTCACTTGGGGGAATAAAAAGGAATCTTTTCTCTCTAAATACATAGGCTATGGTCAACTGAAGAACAAAAGATATTCCTGAAATAGTCAAAATGATACATTGGTAAAGACTGGATAAATGCTAAGCCATGATAAACTAATAAGATATATTCTAAGTCACCTGGGAAAAGTCTAACAAATAATTATAATTTAAAAACAAAAACAGTCACCTCTAGTCATTTTAAAAAACAGAAGATAATAAACAGATAAGACAAAAGTAATTTCATATTTGACTTCAGAAAGAAATAGCTGGGAAAGAAGGAGCTTGGGGCAAGAAATCTTCATAGGTCACTTTGGCTTAGCCCAAGCTCCTGTGAACATTCACCTAAAAAAAGAGAACCCTAAGTACACACAGTGTTCTCCTAGATACATCAAATTATCATTCTTTCATTAATGCTGACTAAGGTAGCTCACAGAATAATCCTTACTATAATTTCATTTTAAGCAAAAACAAAAAGGTTCAATTTAGCCACTATATTATTATTTTTTTGTTAATAAAAGAATTGCTGGCCTACATAGCACTCTGCGTTGTCTAAGTATACGTTACAATACCTTTAAAAATGACTTTTCTTTCATGTAAATCTCAGATAAAAGGAAAACCAAAATAAAAATGGCAAGTCCCTTTTAAAAAATTAAACACTCTGTTTAAGGTTTTCATAATGAATCATAGGGATAGAGGCTGACTTCATTGGCACAGGAGAATTTCAGATGAGGGAATTCATTTTAACAACGAAGATCCCCTCTCCTTCCCCTCCCCACCTCTCCACAGCTTAGACAGTTGTCCAGTGTTGTCCAGTTAGAGTGCTAAGATTTCAGTGATCTGACAGGTCACACAAAAAGGAGGTATCAGAGACAGAATTTGAACCCAAGTCTTCCTTACTGAGACTGACTCTTTATCCACTACACCATGATGTCTCATAATTGAACAGTATAACATATTTTCTTCTAAAACAAATGTATATGTTGTGTATGTTATCAATAGCTTTCAAAGTTTTGCAAATAATCACTACAAATTCTTAATTTCTCATTCTTTTGAAGTTGTCTATTTAGAACTAAAAGTCTGAAAGAATTATACAATAAGTGTAACACTTTAAGCCGAGTCATTTGAAAAACATGGGCAGGTAGGTGGCACAGTGGATAGAGCATTGGTACTAGAGTCAGGAAGACCTGAGTTCAAATGTGACTTCTGACACTTGCTAGTTATGTGACCCTAGGCAAGTTACTTAATCCTGCTTGCCTCAATTTCCTCATCTGTAAATGAGCTGGAGGAGGAAATGGCAAACCAATCCAGTATCTTTGCCAAGAAAATGGGC
The DNA here is from genome assembly GCA_023548195.1 of Bettongia penicillata ogilbyi. NCBI lineage: Eukaryota > Metazoa > Chordata > Mammalia > Diprotodontia > Potoroidae > Bettongia > Bettongia penicillata. The sequence continues at coordinate 6,115,597 of JAJHZJ010000683.1, forward strand.
TCATGAAGAGTCAGACACAACTGAACAAAATTTAAAAAATAAATGCCAAACAGTAACACATAAAAATGCCAAGAATATTAATTTTTCAAAGTCACAATTTGCCTAGGAAACAGTAACAGAATATTTTTTCAAGATTCCATAGGCACATAGTTTTAAATCAATGGAAGTATATAATTTATCTTTAAAACACATACATACACTCTCACATTGCCTGTTGGTCTCTAAGTGATTATGGGATGAACAGCAATAATAACCGTTTTTTATCCAACCTCACTTAAGGGTTTACAAAGAAAAAGAGCTCAAAAAAAAAAAAAACCAAAGCACCCCAACAACTAGAGACAGCCTCGTGGCAACATAGATAGACAGCAACCTGAGTTCAAATCCAGACTCAGACAATTACTAGCTGGGTGACCGTGGGCAAGTTACCAAATGCTTAAAAAAAAAAATGGAAGGAAATAGAGGTAAAAAGGAAATTTGATTTGCCAAAAAATGGACATTTTAGCCCTTCCGAAATAAAATGATAAACTGATGGTTAGTACACATCTCTGAAGCTATAAGTAAGGCAATGCTACTATTTGTATTTAATATCAACTAGATCATTCACTAGTCCTTCAGAATGAAAAATTACACAGTTCAATATACTGTGAAGCAAAATATGTTCATCAATGCTTATCAATGTTGTTCAGTACCGTTCAACTCCTAGTGAGTCGGTTTATGGTTTTCTTGTAAAAGATACTGGAGTGGTTTGCCATTTCCTTCTCCAGCTCATTTTACAGATGAGGAAAATGAAGCAAACAGGGTTAAGTGACTTGCCCAGGGCCACCCAGCTGGTAAGTGTCTGAGGCCAAATTTGAACTCAGGTCTTCCAGACTCCAGTACCCATGCTCCCAATCCACTGTGCCACCTTGCTACTTAATATGTGCGATAACTGGCACATGAGAACCCTGGACCTTGGAGTATTTAGCACCAAGCCCTAGCCAATTGAGAACACCATAAAAGCTTATGCCTTTTCTTAAATTCACTAAAAAAGGCTGGCAATGAATTTAGAACACAACAGGCTGTAGTGTTAATCAGGAGGCCTTTCCATTTGCTACAAAAGAAGAATCAGGAAAATATGAGAAAAATCTTGCTTCTTTACCAATCTCCCACTCTTAAAACATTTCCATTTTTAGATTTTTAAAGAACAATTTACATCTGCCAATCTCATCAACAGCTTACAACAACAACAAAGAGTTTTAGATTTGTGAAGTACTTTCCATACACTATGACTTGATTTTTCACAACAGACCTGTGGGGAAGGTACTACTGGTATCATAATCCTGGTTTTATAGATGAGAAAACAGAGGTTTAAAGAGATTAAGAGACTTGCCCATAATCACACAGCTTGAACCCAGATATCTCCTGACTATGAGGTATAACCCTCCTTCCACTACAAGCTCTGCAGAGTAACATTAATCCTGTCAAATCAGTCCCTTAATTATGAGAGATCTGGCCAAGGGAACAGCATTCAAGTATGTACACTGCATAAGTTCAGATGTACTTGACTGACTTCCTAACCATACCATCAAGAACTTTTATCTTTAAAAAAATTTATGAGTCAAGGAAGGATTCTGAATGAGGAGACCCATGCTCTTAATGCCCCAAAAGTACTGAAGTGAAAATATATTTCAAATTGTATTTAGTTACCAAAAGTTTTAAACCAAAGCAAAAAGCCTAGTCTGAAACAAAGCCAAAAATCTAGAATAAAATGAATCTGATCTATTGCCCGCTGAGAAAAGGGCTCCAGGGTCAATTATACTACAGGGCTATGGAAGAACGTATTTTTTCAAATACAAGCGTGAGTTATACCAGCAGTTATGTAGTCCAGGACCTGCTAAATAGATCAAGGGAACTTGGGAGGAGAGGGGAAGTGGGGAGGAAATATTATTATCTCTTAGGTTCTCCTAACATTTTGAATTAAAGAGATAAACTGCTGGCTAGTACAGGCCACAGTCAAAGAACCTATTACACTCTGATGCTTGACACATTCAATACCATATATGCAACAAAAAATAGTCTGACTTTGTAGCAAGTTGTAACCATAATTCAAACCCACAAACATCTCAGAATAAATATAAAAACAGGTGTACATTTGATAAAATTATCAAATGTGTTATCAAGAATGAACTATATAAGTTCATATCAATGATTTCATTATATGCAGCATGATCAATGCTTTGATACAGGCAAATATGCTAGGAAAGCAATCTGCTTTGCAGCAGATTTTATAGTGTAAAAGACATGAGGACAGCTAAACAGGGGCCTTCTTTGCTGCCCTTCAAACGGCAAAAATAGAGGAAATGACTCAATTATAAAAGGTTTCATTCGTCCAGATGTGAAAAAAGATCTTAGTCCAAAACCTAAGCACATTATTCAACAGCTCGCTCTCTCTCTCTCTCTCTCTCTCTCTCTCTCTCTCTCTCTCCATAATAAATATGATAGATTACAAACTCTGTAAGCCATACACAGATGGAACACTACTTTAGAGATTGGTACGGTTACATTGTGTCAGCTTCAAGATGCTGAGATGTTGCTAGTAGGCAAGAGACAGGGACCCAGAAAGCAGCTAGGCAAGATCATGTTAACTAGGTGGTGCTTTCAGCTTTTGCTTGGCATCATGTGTCTAAATGGGAAAGACCTGGTTTTTGTTTTCCTCCATTGGAAGATTATCACGACTATTTCAAAGAAAATGTCAAGATTTGGGGAGAAACCAGAAGCACTAACTCCCCCAGATGAAAAGCACTACCCGGCCCGAACTCCCTCTCCATTCTGAAAATTCTGACCCCTTCCTCCCCCGGCAGGGGTGGCTGCCTACGGAGCAGCCCGGGGCTAGTCACCTCTCGGCCACAGCTTTTCTGTTGGCAGCATGGGCATGAAGCCCTCTCCCAAGGACGGAAACGGTCCGCGCGGTCCGGTGATGGGGGTAGAGGGAGCGAGGCTCCCCAGAACGAAGGGCAGGGCTGGTGGTGCCTACGCCGCCCCGCCAGCCCCGGGAGTCTCGGAAAGAAGGAGGGGCAGGTGAGGTACCTGGCTTCACCGTCTTGAGGCGGATGGGCTCTCGGAAGTGGCGGATGACAGCCAGGGTGTCCCGGTTGGTGAGTCCGCTGACCGGCGTCCCGTTCACCTCCAACAGCACGTCCCCCGGGCTGGGTGCCTTGCCCGAGACCACGCAGCAGGTGCCCCCGCCGGGCTCCTCGCGGAGCCGGCCCAGGTAAGGGAACTCGCCGCGCTCGGCGCCCCCTCGGATCTCCGCGCTGAAGTCCCCCGGGGGCCCGGCCCAGGACAGGGCGCACTCCTGCACCTTGCTCAGCCAGTGCTTCTTCTTCTTCAGCGTCTTCGACATCCCGAACCCCGCTGGACCATGGGGGGGGACGGCGGCGAGCCGGGCCCCCTCAGCCCGGGAGCCCCTTCAAGCCCGGGCCGCCCGGGCCCCGACGGGGCGGACAGCGCGGCGCGGCAGCTGCGCGGCGCCCAGCGGGGGAGGGGACCCCGGCTCCCGCGAGCCCCCTCGGGGGCCCCCTCGCACGCGCGCGCACTCACACACTCACACGCCCCTCGGGGGCGCAGCGGGGCGGACCCGGCTCGGGAGCGGCCGGCCCGGACCGAGGGGGGAGAACGGAGGAGGAGGGAGCGGTCCCTGGGCGGATCCTGAGGAGATCGCGGCCGGAGGGCGTCTCCGCCGTCCGCCGCTGCCCGGGATCCGCGCCGGAGCGGCGGGAAAGGGGGGCGGGGGGAGGGGGAGGCGCAGGGCGGGGGCGGCGGAGGGAGCAGGGGGGAGGGAGACTCGGAGCGCGCGCCCGCCCCTCGCTCGCCCCCGCGGCGGAGCTCGAGCTCTCGCTCCACGTCCGCCCGCCAGCCGAGGCCGCTCGGAACCGGCCGTCTTTCCCCTCGCCGCAGCCTCTGCCCGCAACGGCAGCGGCGGAGCTCGGCGGCGGCAGCTCCAACGCCAGCGCCACCTCCCCTTCCTCCTCCTCCTCCTCCTCCCGGCCCCCCCGCCCTTTCTTGCCCCTCCACGAGAACCCCGCCCCCTCCCGGCGCGCGGCGCCCGGCGCGCTGCCGTCACAGGCCGGGCGCTTGGGAACTAGCCCGGCCAGTCGACATTTGCGCCGGGGATTGGCCCCGGGCGTTTGGGGGGGTGGAACCCCGAAGAGGCGTGGGACGGCCGATTGGCCAGTGGGGACGGAGGAGGCGGGCCCGAGAATGAGTGAAGTTTGGGGTGGGAAAGGAGAAGTTTGGAAGGGGCAGAAGCGGGGGAGAGGGCTGATGGAACCCTGGTCCGGGCCGGGCTTCTGCTGGAGAAAGGGGATGAGATGCTCGCCCGGGGGCCCGCGGGCACGGGATCAGCCTTCTGGGAGAGGGCGTAGCCTGTGCCCGCTGCACGTGCGTTTGGCAGGGGCTCCTGAGGGTGCGGAGCTGGGGGGGCATGCCGGGTTGGGGCCGAAGGGCGAGGGGATGCAGGGCCGAGCGCGCATTTGGGGGGTGGCGATGTGTGGGGAGCGTAAGAGAGCCGGCGGCTGAATTAGGCTTGGGTTCAAGTTCTGCCCCCGACAAACTAGCTGGGTGATCCTGGACGAGTCACTTAACCTGGCACCGCCCCCAAGCAGCTCTAGGTCGCGAAGCACATTCGTTTCTTATCTGCGGCGTTTCCGCGTACTTACAGGATAATAAGTCTGGACCCCCTCCCCTAAATAAATATAGTCTATTTAACCCTTGTGATTACGTGTGCTTAAGTTTATTCACACCTGAAAGGAAGAGGAATACGCGTGGCACATTGTAAAACCTTCATAATTCGGCAGATTGATTCTGCTATTTAATAGTGACCCTACCCTGACCTCACCAGACTTAAATAAAATTTGCTTCCACTCTGCCTACAAAATACCATATTCTCGCTTTATTACCATATTTGTCCAGTCTTGAGGATCAAATTCACACCTACACCTGCCTAACTTTATAAGCCTAAGTCTTCACTGGAAACATGCAGTAGCCTACTTGCATCCAACATAAGTCTGACTCTCCAAAGACTTTGGATTGCCCTCGATTTTGATTCTTGGGAAAAGGTAGTGTTCCAAGATTTGCAACCACAGGGAATTATCCAGGGAAATTAAATGTCAAAGAAACAAAATCCCTTTCCCCTGGAGAGTAGTTTGGAATCACTAGAAGCACTTAGTAACTTCCTAAATGTAATCTAGGATCTTCCTCCAATTCAGTTCTGAACTCAAGTAATTCATCTGCAGAGCCTGTCTCAGATGTATGTACTGATGTATTGAACTCAATGGACTGGCAAGGCAGCCATGGGTCCATGGAATTTTTGATCCATTTAGTTCAGGAAGATATCAAAAGAATGGGGGGAAAATCACAGAGGATATTAATGTCCCAAAGAGGCTATCAAAAGAACATCGCTAAGCTGCATGCCTATTTTTTATCTATAAAGATGAAATCTTTGTGAGAATGGTCTATGTATGTATTAAGAGGGATCCTCCATGAAAATATGAGATGGAAACACTTTGGGTTTTTCCAAAGAATTCTCAAGCAAAGCATATTTTTATAGTTACACAGAAGAGGATACAGAAGATAAGGTCCGACACAATTTATTTGCCATTTGTAACAAAAAAAAAAAAAGCCCCAGCATCAGCATTTCACTTAAGAACAGCTTTAAAGTCTCCACCAACAAGGTGTATAGACCATGCATATTGTAATATTATTCAAGATTCCTTCCAAAATACAACTATAAAGATAAATTTCCATTCAATAGCCCTCTCTGTTAACAAAGAATAAAACAAAATGAGTGCTTTACAAAGGTATTCTTCATTAAGGATGTCTTATGCAAGATCCAAGTAAACGAGAAGTTCTCCAGGAGTTCCTGTTTATGGATAATAGTGTATTGATTGCATCAAGCAGTAGAATGTTACAAGACCACCTCAATGAGATTTGTGAATATTAACAAAAAATATTCTTACAACAATCCATACAGGAATGTGGACATACTGAAATATAAAAGAGGATTTTGAACTAAATAATAGCTAAGGCCCATTCTCGGTATAAAATTTCAGCAGAATGTGAGATCTTTGATTTCAAGGACTGTCTTAGTGTACCTAGCACTTCACCTAGTACCTGGCAGTTCTTGAATCTTTTTTTTTTTTAATTCTATGATTCTATTTGATTCTTTGTTGTTCCAATTTAAATGTGTGTTTTTAACTTTATTTCAGTGTGCAGGCATGAACCACCAGTTTGCTGAACATTGAGAGAAATGCCAACATGATATATTTAGTAGCTTTTTTTCATCCTTTGCATCTAAAAATCCACCAGCAATTAAATTTTGAATAGTTTTTACATTTCACCTAGCTTAATTTTTCACTAGTTTATTTAGCGTAAAATTTTTATCTTTGTAATAAATCATCTCTCTCGATATATTTATACATATATATGAATTCTCCTAAATTCATATTTATCACTACCAGATATTTTGCCTTCTATACTATACACATGGAAAAATTTTGTTCTCTGTTATTGTACCTAAATTGACTTGATTAATAATGAAAAACTTGGATCTAGAGAAATGTTCTCAGGTCTGCAGAATTTTCTGTAAGCTTTCTCAAACTTACTGGCATTATCTTGCCTCTAATGCATTCTAACATCAGTAATCTAAAAAAAAAAATCAGTATTAATGATCTGAGTTCTATTTTCAAATTTTATTAGCATTTTTATTTGCCTGGGCCTGTGGAATAATTTGTATGCTAATGCTAAAATATGTTGAATTACAAAAGTAATAACATGGAAAGTATTTCAGTTAAAGAAATATGTACTGCTAAAAACTTGTGATGATATATGTGTTATGTCTGCTATGAAAACTTGCACATTTGTCTGCAAATAATCAAATCTTGCTCAATTTCATATAACCCCTTAGAACAGATTACCTTGTTAATACGTTATGAAAGAGGGATATATAGTGAAAAAGGGATATATATAGATATATCTATGTATGTATGTGTGTATAAAATATAAATATACATATATGTATATATATAAAAATATACATATACATTTTAGTAGAGCTGTTGATACTTCTAGTGACACAAATTTCAACATATCCATGCCCTCTCATACTGCATGACTTTCATCAATAACTTTCTGTTAACTTGAACAAAAGGTTCCCCCAACATGCTGGGAAACCTTCCTCTAGATTTCTTGACAATATCAATGAAACTATCCTTTTGCTATCCTTTGTTCTCCCCACATGCTTGACCAATTTCCTTTTCAGGGCATTCATTTCTTTGGTAATATCCTTTACACAGTTTCTCCTGAATAATTCTTCATTGGTAAAATGCTGTATCCTCTTGTCACCATGCACTTCTCCATTGCTCTTTGGTTTGATCCTAAACTCTAATTCTTCAAACCCTCTGGTATTCTAAGACTCAGCCATACAGCATCCGCAAAAGAACAGTAATGTTCAAAAGATGGGCTTTTGGTTATGGGAAAAGCTTGGAGTTATTAAAAGCACTGTGAAATTTCCCAAAGGAAATCCACCCTGCTCTCTACCTCCTCTTAAATTCTAAGTCCAGTTCACTAACCAAATGCAATGTCTCTTCAGTTTATGCTACCAATGGACCAGAGCTATGGGTAGTCTAGCCAACTATATATGACAATCTGAACCATAAGCCTTTTTTTATCCACTTGGGTTTTAGTGAGACTGAACCTCTTTAGAGTGATTAGAGATCCTTTTTATTCCAAAGCATGATGCAGTCAGCACAATGGCCATCTGCAAACAGGAGGATCTGAAAGACCTCATCATTTATAGGGTCTCTCTATATACATCTCTCTCTCATTTGGATTCTGCATTGGACTTCCTCTGAAACAGAAGCAAACATGTTTGGCAATCATACATTTCCCTGTTTTATGCGTAGGTTGATATTGATGATCAGAGACTTATCAAAAATCTCCTATATCTTTCAAGGAATCTTATGTTATTTTCATGGGTGCATGGAAGGCATCTTGATAATAGGCTATATATCCCATGTGATAACACAGATACAAAATTACCTGACTTTAGACAGAATAAAAAATTAATTAATTCATTAAAAATAATTAAAACCTATGATCATTGAAGCTGTAACTAGAAGGAATCTTAGGGACCAGGTAGTCTAACCTCCTTATTTTTACGGAAAAAGAAACAGGTCAAGGGGAGTGAAGTGGCTTGACCACTCAAACAGAGCTGAGATTCTTAATTCAGTGTGGTTTCCATTATACTCTTCTGCTTCTCTGATTTTGGAAGTTGATTTTGGGGACTGAAAGTTTGAAAAGGCAACAGAATTTGGATGAAGTTTATTTATTTGACTAAGCTCAATTGCCATAGCCTAACAGAATATCTCCTAAATATCTATCCTGTGAATTTGAGAGGAAAAGCATGAAGGCTAAGTGACATATTTGAATTATAATTATTGCCTTGTCACATTTCCATAAGAGCCTCTAGGAACTAGAGAACAAATTTTTTTATCACCAACCTTCAGAACTTTGGGGGGAGAAAAACCCAAGATAACAATAAAAACAACCAAAAAATATTAAACGGGTATTCTCAACACTCAGAGTTTACTTTTGCAATTTTTTATGTTTCAGATTATTTGTAGGATTGTAGAAATCAATGTTGGAAAATGAAGAGGCTTTTGTTTCTCCAAGTAGTTTCTTTTCTAATTTTGATTGTCCCATTCACAAAAGGTTTCTGTCTCTGGTTTTACACTAGGAATTGAATGTCGTCGTTTTGTTGATGTGGCTGTTTTGTTTTTTTTTTAAGCAGTATGACAATTTGCATTTGCTGGGGGTACCAAGCATATTATAACACACCCAAGACACTTCACAACATACCAACGGGTCATAAAACAATGAGAAAAGGTACTCTCTAGTCCCAGCCCTGCCAAAAATCACTGGCCAGGTGATTTTCTCTATGGCTCAGTTTTCTCTTCAAAGAGGTATGATAATACCCACTCTTCCTAATTCAAAAGATGCTTGTGAAGATGATATGACATTGTAGTCATGCTTTGAAAAATCCAAACCAGTGTGCCAATAAAATATTATTTATGCTTTGAATGAAAATGAAAGTAGATAGACTGTATTGGGAATTATTAACCTAAAGGATGAGAAGATTTCAGGAGGACATGATAGCTGCCTTCCAGTGTTTGAAATGCTATCATGTGGAAGAGGGCTATGACTTTTTCTTTTTGGTTCTAGAGCAGCAGTCTCTGAATATTTTTCATTGTAGTAAAAAAAAAAAGTTGAATGTATTTATTTGTAAACTATATAAATACCACATACATATATATATCATACCAATACATAATTATAAAACATTAAAAATTAGAAATTAAGAATGAGTTAAAAAGAAATACATTCTACTTTTTAAATATGTTAATTTATTAACAGTTCAAAAAGTTTTGCTCTAACTACAGTATTATTTGGGGGAGAATATTATGAAGCAATATTTCTTCTGTTTTAAACCTTGCATGTGGGGGTGGGGGGGAATAAGGTAGAATTGTAAATTATCATTATTTGTTAGTACTTAATTGTTCAACTAATTGAACAAGGTAACTAGCCGAGTAGATGAGTCTCTTTTTTCTTAAACACCTTTTATTGAAAGACACATGACACAAAAACCAAGTAAAGAGTCATATTAGTCAGTGAACATTATGGTTTTTCAGCAAAAGTCATGTTTCTTTGTGTTCATTCACCATGCAAAACAAAGAAAATGCAAAAACACCAAAAGGAATTATGTCTGACTTCAAATCAGCAGAAAGTTTTCAATATAAGTCCATTCCTCTTTCTTTAGATTGCTCAATTAATGGATGTTATCATACCTTAATTTTCTATACATGTTTGGATGCTTTAGTTAGGTTTGTTTTTTCTTTTTCTTTTTTTGTACGAGTAAAAGGAACAAGAAGAACAGTTTGGCTGGATGATAGAGTATAGGACTTCAGATCAAGGCAAATCAGCATGAAGCACCTACTAAGTGCTAGACACCGTGGTAAGCCCTGGGGATACAAAGAAAGACAGAAACAACAAATAAATTGTCCCTTCTCCCAAGGAGCTAGATTTGGCAATTAAGAGAGCATTTCTGTTTGAATGATAAAGTCAGAAGCCATAAAAAATTTAGAAGAGAGTCAGAGGAAAGGAAGTAGACACATAGATTATAGATGGCCTTCTCAAGGAATTTAGCCATGAAAGGGAGGTGAGATACAGAATTATAGTTATTGGAGATGGAGAGATCAAGTAAAAAACTATTTATTTTATTTAGTATTTTATTTTTCCCCAATTACATGTAAAAACAATTTTTAATATTCATTTTTTTTAAATTTTGAGTTCCAAATTCCCTTCCTCTCTAGCCACCTCCCTCATTGAGAAGGCAAGAAATGTGATATAGGTTATACATGTATAGTGCAAAACATTTCTATATTAGTCATGTTGTAAAAGAAAACAAAACAAAAAAAGAAAAAGTATGCTTTAATCTGTATTCAGACTCCATCAGTTCTTTCTTTAGGGTTGGATAGCATTTTTCATCATAAGTCCTTCAGAGTTGTCTTGGGTCATTATTTTGCTGAGAATAACTAAATCATTCACAGGTAATCATTACAATATAGCTATTACTGTGTACAATGTTCTTCTGGTTCAACTCATTTTACCTTGCATCAGTTCATGTAAGTCTTTCCAAGTTTGAAAGGTTTTTTGTTTTGTTTTTTTTTTTGAGGATAGAGGAAATATGCATGTGGTTATAGACAGTGGGGAAACAATGAATTGACAGAGAAATTGAAGACAAGTGAGAACGAGGATGGTAGAGGAGGCATTTTGCTGGAGAAGATAAGATGGGGTGGGATCACTTGTGAATGCAAAGGGTTTTGTCTTGGCAAAAGATACCTCCATGTGAAACAGGTGAAGGAGGGCATAGTGGTGGAAGGCATCTAAGTGATCTGAGATGAGAAGGGAATGAGACAACACTCTCATCAAATGACCTCAGTTTTGTTTTTTTTTTTTCCATTAAAGTGTGAGGGCAGCTTGCACGCTAAGAAGATAAGGGTGGGAGAGCAATAGAAGATGTAAGGAGCCATTAAAAGGCTTGGAAAAATGCCACAGTGAGTGGGATGATGAATCAATTAAGGAGATATAAAAGGATTGCTTTACCATAGTTAGAGCCCAGTTGAGATTATGTAACATAAATTTGTAGTAGACCCAATAAGCATAGTTTCATAATTTTTCTCAGCTTCATTCAACAGTGAATGCAGAGGAAGGTGGGAGTAATTTAGGACTGAGGTTTGGCAGGGCAAGATCAGTGATAGAATAAGGGAGTAAGATGCTTCAGTTCAGTGTAGAGTTGAACTGGTTCACTAAGGGGCCAAAATAGGGAAGGGAGGAGTGTGTAGCCAGTGTAAGATTAATGGACTGAGAAAGAACTGAGAGATGGAAGGATGGAAGGATGGAAGGTCACAATGAAGAAGAGAACAGGGTTTGGGCACAGGTAAAGATGGAGTAACAGATTATGACCAAATAAGAGAATTTCAGTCTTTGAGTGTATGGAAATGCAATATTTGTGGGTGATGAGAAGATTAAGGGTAGGACCACCTCTGTATAGTTGAGATGAAATAGAGAAATAAGTCATAGGAGATTATTAAGGTAAAGAACTGAGAGGAGTCTCTACAGATAGATATAGATAGATACATATCGTGTGTGTGTGTGTGTGTGTGTGTGTGTGTGTGTGTGTGTGTGTGTGAAAGTCCCCTAGTATGAGATCAAGGGTTGGGGAAGTAAGAAAGACTATGAGCTCAGCACTGTTATCATCAGTAGATAACAGCTACTAGAATCTTGGCTGGAATATAAATATGGATTCAATAAATTGGTTACTGAGTGACAGTGGTAAAGGGAGAGCCTGGAAATGGAAACAGGGAGCTAGGAGTATTCCAAGTCCCCTGCCATAGCCACTGATTTGGGTGGGGGATATAAGTAAAAGTGCAACCAGTGCTAGAAAGGTTGGAAAAGAAAGTTGTGTCATCAAGAGGGTGCCATGTTTCAGTGGGTACAAAAAGATGGAAAGAGTGAGAAAGGAAAAAGTTTAAGACAAAATTGTGCAAGCAAGATAAAAGTTAGCTATGGATCAGTTAGTTACCTATGGATTATTCCAGAAAAAGTAGTGGAATATGGGTAGCTTAGAGTAGCACATTGGGATGTGGGGTTGAGGGGCATAGGAATAGGGAAGTATAAAGTGAGGAATGGAGAAAGGAGTTTGAACTATGACCGTTCAGTATTCAGACTCACTGGCATAGGGAAGATATGATACAGTACAAGTATGTTAATCATTGAGGAATAAGTTCAGATAAGTTGCCATAGTCCCTAGGGATTCAGTTTTGGGGTAGTGTCATTCCAGGGTGTCAGTGTAGCTCGAAAGTGAGGGAGGAGTGTCTGAGTGGTAGGAACAAAGACAACTGATGTGGAGTTGTTGGAGGCCAGAGAAAGTACCAGAAGGGAGCACAATGGAAAGGCTGGTCAAGGAAAAGTAGGATGCACCCCTCCTTTCCCAGAATTAATTTCCCTCCTCCCCTGGAAGGTGCAAGTGAGGCAAATGGTATGGAGGAGGACTTGTAGGAGGCTAGAGAGGGAGCCTGGAGGGAATATGATGGTAGAGGAAAATACAAAAAGGCTGGAAAGGTAAGTTGGGACCAGATTGTGAGAAGCTTTAGATGCAAAACAGAAGTTTATATTTGATAATCCTGAAATCAGTAGGGAGTCAGTAGAGTTTAATAAGTAGGGGCATGTGCTCAGAACTGAATTTTAGAAAAAAAAATTACTTTGGCAGGTATATGGTGATGAATTGGAGTGGGGAGGGAAAGAGGCAAAGAGAACCAAGTAAGGCACTTCTCCAGGAAAGAGATGATGAGAGTTTAACCACAAGGTGGTGGCTGCGTGGGTGGAGAAAAGGGGATGGATGTATAAAATGTGGGGACAGAAACAATAAATTTGGCAACTGGTTGATTATGTAAGGGGAGTGAGTGAAAGTGAAAAGTTGAGAATGACACCAAGGCTGCAAATCTGGATGATTGTACATATTTTCTCATTAGAAATATAGACATTTTGATGAGAGGTGGACTTTGGGGAAAAGATAGTGTAATGGCATCTGTGATGCAGATTGCAACCTGTCCATGCCTTCTCTTTCTGAAGGACTCTGTCACATCCAAAATGCAAAGGGGGAGAGGGATCTGATCCATCAGTCATTGTTCTAAGGTTACCAAGTAATCTCAGAGGCCGTGGGCAGGAATAGACTTGGAGTCAGGGCTGGGAGGAAGGGGAAGAGCAATCTTTCCACTGGCCCCTGTGCAGCTGCATTTATGGGTGCCCATGTGGAAGTCCCAATTGCCTCAAAAGGCTAACACCTAGCACAGAAAGGATGAATTTGAAAGCTTTGTATAGTGGCAGAAATGCATGAAGCAGAGAAAAATTGAGGGACAATGGGTGAAGGATGGATGTGTCCCATGATGGACTATAATAAGCATAAGTTGCTACCTATCTTTCCATCTTCCAGTGAACTGATCTTATATTCCTAGAAATCATGTCATGCCCCACTCCAGGTCCTGCCCTCTACTTTCTTAATTTAATTTAATTTATTTTTTCAATTAGCATCTGTTTTCTCTCCTTTCCATCTCCATAACCCAAAACTGCGGGGGTGGCGTTAGGGAGAAAACTACAAGTATGCGTAGTCAACAAGTATACAAAACAAATGCCTACATTGGCCATGTCTAAAAATTGTGTCTCATTCTGAATTCTGAGTTCGTCACCTCTGTGCTACCATGCTTCATCCTTGGTTCTCTAGAGTCATGGTTGGTCATTGCATTGATCAGTTTTTAAATCGCTCAAAGTTATTTGTCTTTACAATGTTCCTAGATAAATTGTTCTCTTGGTTCTGCACCCAGAAAAGTACCTGGCTTGACTGAAGCATAGAAAGGATGTATGCTATAGTGGGGTTTACCCCATTCCAAATAATTTGGGATTAGTTTGTCTTCAGAAAGTTCAAACATCTTGATTCAATCAATTAACGAATAAGACGTGTAAACTAGGTTTGAGTAAGTCTTTATATCAGTGTGGAAAAATTACAGTGTTTTTGGCTGTTGGATGTAAGGTAAATGACAGGAAACATCTTGTGATTGACTGAAAGAATCAGACAAACTCTGGGCCTGTGTACAAAAATAGTATCAGCCCAGGGGTGAGTTCAGTTGAGTGAACCAATCTAGTGGTAGAAGAGCTCTTGTTCAGAAGATTCCATTTGGAGCCAAGACTGAGTGGGAATCAATCACTCTTATGGGGGAAAGAAATTCTCTCTCTCTCTCTCTCTCTCTCTCTCTCTCTCTCTCTCTCTCTCTCTCTATATATATATATATATATATATATATATATATATATATATATATATATATCTCATTCTCTCTCTGTCTCTCTCTGTCTCTGTCTCTCTCTGTCTCTCTGTCTCTCTCTCTTCCTTCTCTTCTTTCTTCCTTCTTCCCTTCTATAATCTATCATCTTACTGAGAAATTTTCCCATGTGCAGACAATGTATCCGACTGGGAAATAGCCCCAGAGGGGGTATTACATATTGGGGGAAAAATAGCAGACTTCTGACAAGATCACTGCCTGAACAGGGGTAGGCAGGTCAGCTCTTTGATACCTACTTCAGCAAAACAAAACCCTAAAAATCATATAAGAACAAATAATGACCAATAAATCCAAAGAGAAACCATTGTAAGTGATTATTGTTCACCTCAGAACTGCATAAAAAGTCAACCAGAAACTTATGGGTAAAAGGAAAGAGACCACCAGTAAAGCAGTACCAGCATAGGCAAACAAGCCAGCATCCTCCAGGTGCTCCCAAAGACATGGAGACATTCCTGAGGTACATATAAATTACAAAGTCCTCTATTCTGAGGCAGCAAGAAAAAGGCCCAGGGTGTTCAGAAGCCCGCATATGGGACACTGGAAGTCATCAAGAGTAGCAATGACTAATCCAGGTGTAGCATCATGCAGACCAGAACACCTCAGGGCTTCCACATTTCCTAAGATGCTATAAGAGTTCTGAAGACCTTGTACTCTGAACTTCAAAGATCCAAGGAGGTGCTAAACCTGTAAGATCAGCACAGGAACCCTGGTGACCTAGGTCAAGACCAAACAAGGTTGATTACTAACCCCACCAAAAAAAATTTCAGCATGGGGCAGAGCCTGGTCCTGGCACAAAGCCTCAATTCAGGAATTGAGACTAGAGAGATGAATAAACCAACAAAGATACTGATGATGAAAAATTGTAGATCCAGAGATGCCCCCAGCCTACAAGGAAAAAATAACAACATAATGACTTCAAGCAGAGACTCAAAGGAAAAAAAAATGGATTTTCCACAAAGATGATGTGAACACTGAGAAGAAATGAAGCAAGAGATAAAAAAAGTAAATAAAAGATCTAGAAGAATGAATTTTAAAAACAAATGTTAAAAATTGTTTTTGCATGTAATTGGAGAAAAAGAAAATACTAAATAAATAATTTTAAAAAGAAAATTACAAAAGTTCTAGAAGAATGAATTTAAAGGAGAATGAATAGCTTAGAACAAAAGCAGCAAACCCATCCAAGTAAAAGACTCCCTGAAAATTAGAATAGCTCAAAAAGAAACATTAAAACAAAAAAAAAGTCTCCTCCATTAGTCCGTGTGGACACAGAGGGAGTGTGGTCTGAAGGGAGAAGGCACCATTGGCATCCATCCACATCATCATCACTAGCCCCAAGGGAGGTTGTCTCCCCCTCCCACCCAGGCCACAGTCAGAGATGAGGAAACTGAGGCCTAGAAAGGGGAAAGGACTTCTTAAGATCATGCCACTATGCAGAGACAGGACTCAAACCTGAGACCATCCAGCTCCCCAAGCTGTGAGTTTTTCTCTGTCTCAGTGAGTTCTACATTCTTTAGAAAGTGGGCAAAATGCCAAAAAAAAAAAAATGGTGCAAGAAAGAAGCCTGAACGTTGAGAATGTGAAAAACAACTGAGAGTGGCAAGAGGCAATATTGACTTAAACATACACATGACACTTCAATGGAATGTGGTAAGTGTCAAAGAGAATGGAATAATAGAGCATTTTGTTACTTTT
This sequence comes from Bettongia penicillata ogilbyi, assembly GCA_023548195.1. Lineage (NCBI taxonomy): Eukaryota > Metazoa > Chordata > Mammalia > Diprotodontia > Potoroidae > Bettongia > Bettongia penicillata. The sequence goes on from JAJHZJ010000683.1 coordinate 6,131,781, forward strand.
GTAATTCTGTACTGAAGTTACCAATATGCATGCAATGTGGAAAACCAAAATATGTGATGAAGTCTTCAGATTGTCATGAACCATGCTGATATGTATGGAACTGGCCTTGCAATTGTGAGTGCGATCTCTGACTTCTGTGAAGCTTGGGCTTACCACAGTAGGAAATGTCTGAGTACACATGTGTGTTTGTTCCTGCCCTCTTACTGATGCAGAATGTGTTGCATGTGAAAGAGCTGTATGGGACCATGGAGGCAGAATATTCAACTGCTCTTTTTGCCACAACTTCCTGTGTAAAGATGATCAATATGAACATTAAGCCTGCTGCCCAATTTTGGAGAGAGAAACATTAAAATATGTTTCCTGTAATCAACTGGGACAGTATGTATGCCTCTGTTGTAAGACTTGTTTCTGTAATGATCATACAAGGAATAAGAAAGGGGAGGAAAAAACTCTTCTTGTCCTAAATGTGGACATGAAACTCAAAAGACTAAGGAGCTGAGCACATCAACACACTCCTTGAAATTTGTCCAAGTGAAGATGCAGATGGAGCTTCTGTGGATGATGCCTGTTAGAAGAATCTTGTGTCAAGAAAGTATGAAGAAACAGGATACCAGGAAGAGAAAGATGATGATTATGAAGCAAAAGAGGATGATGAGGAAGATGATGGAGAAAAGAACACATCTATTCACTATACCAATGGCCATGCTCACTATGAGGAGCCTGAAGACTAGGAATTACATTTCTTCTACATGGATGACATAGAATCTGACTGTTATTATTGTTATGTATGTGTGTGTATATGCATACATTGGGGAATTGTGTATGTAGTTTTCAAAAGTAGTAGTTAAACCTTGTACTAAAGGGTAGCCATGCTTATTAAGAGAAAAAGAGGCAGAGTTTTTATAGGAAACTAAAAATCAGACTTGTAGCACAAAGAAAATGAGTTGAGAAGATGATTATTCTTATTCACCAAGCATTGAATCATCATGGATGAGGTTATTTCTGATTATTATCTTGTAGCTTCACAACAGAACTGGAAATAGGGAAATGGTGGTATAGGAAGATAATTGTATTTGTTGGAAATTAAATTGCCATTTTTCTTAACAGTATCTAATTGCATCTTGTCATTTCACAAGCTGTATTATTGCAGAAATTCATTAATGTATTTTCCTCCTCATGAGATGCCAGAGCTCTGTTATATAATATATATTCTGAAATATTAAATATTCATGTTGTCTTTAAAAAACCAAAGGATTAAAAAATAGAAGGAAATGTAAAATATCTGATGTTTGTTTTTAAAACTGACATTGAAGGTAAGTCAAGGAGAAATAATTTAAGAATAATTGAACTCTTTGAAATCCATAATAAAAAAAATTAGACACCATTCTTAAGCAATCATCAATGAAAACTGCCCATATATGTCAGAACCAGAGAGCAAAGTGAAGATAGAAAAATTCACCAACCACCTCTTGAAAGGAATTCCAGAAAAGTCCCTGGAATGTTAAAGCCAAAATCCAGAGCCCCATATCAAATAAAAAATATTGCAATCATCCAGAGGAGGAGTTCAAGTATTGAGAAACCAATCAGGATCATATAAGACCTTTCAATGTCAACTGTAAATGAAAGCAGAGCTTGGAATACAGTATTCCAGAATGCAAAAGATTGGACTTACAAGCAAGAATACCTTACCTTGCAAAAATGAGTGTAATCCTTCTGGGAGTGGGGTGGGGAATGAATTTTTAATAGAATAGAAGACTTTCAAATATTATTGATGCAAAAAAAAAATTGAGTGAAACCTTCAAGGTACAAACACAAGGGTCAAGAGAAACCTAGAAAGATAAATTTATATAAGCAATTCAAAGGAACTATGTAATGATGCATGTGTTAATATTAATGGGGGAGAAGAAACAATCTCTTCAACATGTCTTCTGAGGTTATTGAGAGATTTAAAATAAGGAGAACAAAGAACTCAGGGGTAGATATTTTTAAGATGGCAAAAAAAGTAATAAAAAGAGGAACACACTAGTGTAGAAAGGTGGAGGGGAGTAGAATCTGATATTCTTCGTAATTGGAATACATCAGAAGAAGATTATATAAACACCAAGGAAGGGAGCAGGGGAGCAGGAATCAGGTGGACCTCACTCTTAGCTAAACCAAACAAAGGAGGGTTGAACAACAGTTTGGCGGAGAAAAGGAGAAACAAGTGAGGAGGTGACAAGAAGATCAAGGATAATAGCTGTATTGGGTTAGGTGAAATAAAAACAAACTTCCTGATACTCAAGGGAGGAAAGAAAAGAAATAGAATCTAAGAGAGTGCCCATCAAATAGCAAATGGCTGAATACATTGTAGCATATAAGTGTAATAGGATATTATTTCACCATGAGAAATGATTAAAGAGATTATTATAGAAATCCTGGGAATTAGGAAGTGATGCAGAGTAAAATGAGAAGAAGAAATTATGACAACATATTTAAAAAACAACAACTCTGAAAGATAAACTCTGATCAAAGTAACGACCAACCACATCTCTAGAGGTCCATGATGAAACATATTACATACCCCCTAAAAGAAGGATGATGGATTCAAAGCACAGAAAGTGTCATTTTTGAATGTTGCCACTGTGTGAATTTGTTTTATTTGACCGTGCTTATTTGTTTCAAGGATTTTTTCCCCTCTATTTTCAGTTGATGAAAGTATTAGGGAGAGAAAGGAAGTGAGCACTAGTGACTCAAAAGAAAAAAGGACCATTGAATCACATTTTAAATACACAGAAAAGAACAGAAGAGGTTCAGAAGGAAGTGCAGAGAAGCAAGACAATTTTGAAATTAATGAGTGAAATTTATTATGTACTTTTAAAAAAGTAAATGGCATGAAATGGAGACTTAAGATTTAATATATTCTATTTTTTTCATTATGTTGTGCAAGTGCAATGTTAATTTGTTAGTGCTTAGGTTCAGAATCATTTTTTTTTTTTTTAGGGAGCATCAGACATGGAATCAGATATTTGGGTTTGAATTCCACCTCTGATATTTTAGCTGTGTGACCACAGACAATTCCCTTTACTCTTTGAGTTTGAGTCTCCTTATAGGTATAGGGATAATAATACCTGTAGAGCCTTCCTTACAAGGCCATTGAGAAGATGCAGTAATATAATGTGTATAAAGCTCTATGCAAACTTTAAAGTGCCAAATACATGTCTGTCATCCTTATTAGCATATAACAGTAAAGGGAAATAAGATTGGAAAGTTATATTGGGTACAAGGCATGGAAGATCTTAAATACCATGCTAAGGAATTTGACTTTTATTTATGAAGCTAAGGGGAACCATGGGGGGTTTTTCAGTAGAAAAATGTCATAAAGATTGTTCTGTGTGTTATATCCCCAATGCCTAGCACAGCTCGTGGAACATAACAGGCATTTAATGAAAGCTTATTGGCTGATTGAGTTGAACTTTAAAAAGATTAAATTGGAATGTGGATAAAACATTGGAAAACTACCGTTTGCTTCATGGAGATGGAGGAGATACAAGATCTCATTTTTAATCTTAGTTACAATATTAAAAAAACTAGACTATCACTATAAATACTATCCATTTTTATTTCTACAACAAGATGACTTTTGAGTCTTCTTCAGCTGTTCAATATGTACTCCCCATATGTAGCTTAAATGTTCATAGGTGATAGAGATGGGAGCAGGTGGTGATAAAAGAAATTCTGACATGGGTAAAATTGGAGCAAAGGAAAACAGAAGGGGCATCTAGACAGTTGCCTTTTGCATACTAAGTAACTACTTTACAATAATGCACAAGATTTCCCTTCTTTAAAGAGCTCATTTCTCTGGCAGGAAAATGAAACCCATTCCCCTCTTGGAAGAAGACTGTTAAACTAGTCCTTTATTATTTCTGTGATAGCATAGTAAAGCAGAGAGTGGAGATAAGGGTTAGAAACTGGAAACATAGATGTCACATTTGTGGATCTGAAAAAGTACACATAAAGTGAGAAGAAAAGAGGGTGGTAAACTGGGTCTAGTGGGGAATGATCATAATTAGGTAATAGAAGAAGAAAATGAATGATGAAATAAATCAGTACAATCAGGTATATGTGGGAAAAAAGTTGGAATCCAGTACAAAATTGTCTGGGACCAATTTGGTACATAAAGGGGTTAAGCCTCAGTAACCAAGAATTATTGCATAAACATGTAATTTAATGAGGTATTGCTCTGCCATAATTTAGGGTGAGCATCACTTCTATGGCTTTGAGTTTGTCAAATTCAATTGGAACCTATTCTTGATTTTTTAAAAATACATACTTAAAAACCAAATTTTATTAGTGAGGAAATTACCTAGCTTTCTTCAAGTCTATTTTTCTATTATATTGTAATAATATATTTGTGTCCATATTTTTAATAAATACAAATTTCTGCAACCATTTTTCCAGTTCTTTCTTATTCTTAGTAATCATAGCTTCTTTATGGATTTTAACTATGTTCTATTGTTTTAACTGGTAGCATTCATAGTCAACCATCTTTATTATGTAATTATAATTTTCAAGGTTTTTTTTAACTGTTATATATCCTATGATTTTTTATATGTTCTAAAGTTACAACAAATCTTTTCATGTTTGAGAAAATATTATATTCTCCTACCCAATTTTTAAAGCTTGCATAACCTTCTTAAGATTATTCTGTGACTAAAAAAGAACAATGAAGGCAGGAGTAAGATTTCTTTTGAAATATTGGTTGTTTCCCTTCCTGTAAATTATTTAGCTTTTCCTTTTTTTAAAAATTACCTCATTGTAAATCACTTACACGAAGTGCATAATACTGTTTGCAAACATAAAAGGGAATTGCAGTGTGTGGCTCACATTCACCACTCACATTTCATTATAGAAAAGGAAGTAAAAACCAAAGGTATAGTAGTTATAGATTTAAATGGTTTGGTTATTGTTCTATAAAATACTTGTTTCATTTACATCTCCAGGTCTATGCATTTAGCTCAGCTTCTGTGAGGTGGAAAATATTATCAATTAGAGCAGCAGTAAGTTAGGCTTGAGTCAGAATGCTACAATAAATACCCTGTTGTGTTATGATATGTATAGTGACAACCCCCTCCTAAGTCATGGCATTCTTCACGTTTGTGGTTAAGCATGTAACAAAAATTTATAGCACATAAAACATTTGTAAGGAAGGCCAACAAAATAAGAATTATGAAAAGAAAGAAGTAGGTTGTAGTTTAATAAAAAGAATTGCTGTTAACTGTGAAAAAGGAACAAGAATTATAGAATATTCAATTCAACTAAAATTTTTTCAAGGGCTTACTTGTAAGGCATTGTAGACACAAAGGCAAAAAGAAAACAGTGCTTTCCTCGAAGAAATTTATTTTAATTGACCCTCTATTCCAAGATTGAGAAATTAAGTTGAGAACTTTTTGGGTCTTGACTGTTAGCAAATGTTAACTATAGCTCCCAGCTTCCTTGGTTTCTTTAAGTCCCAACAAAAAATTTCATCTTTTACCAGAACGTTTCCTTGAACTCCTCTTAATTCTAGTGTCTTCACTCTATTTATTATCTCCTATTTATCTTGTATGTAGTCTGCTTTGGATATATTTGTTTGTGTATTTGTTTTCTCCCCCATTAGATTGTAAGATCCATGAGGGCTGGAATTGTCTATCAGGGAAATGGCTTGTAGGGAATTCAAACACAAGATAAATGAGAAGATGATAATAAAACACCCAAGTACCATCAGTATAAAGTAAAGTTAAATCACTAACCACACCTTGACCACCTCCTGTGTTCTTGATGGAGACAGCCCAAAGCCAGGAACCTAAGAACCTTTGGAATAGCAACACTTCCAGCCCATTTCCTGCAGCTATCATCCTGAGAGGCAACTTCTGGAAATGTAGCCTGGCAGCTGCTCCTGCAGTGCTACAGTCATATCTCTACAAGACCTAAAAAAGAAAGTTCTTGTCACCAAAGTTCTTGATGCTTTCAAAGCTCCATCATCAGGAACTGATGATTTTATCAGTGGCAATTATATTAAGGAGAGATGTTGACATCTGTTTTGCCTCTGTACTCCAAGGATCACAGGACCTTTCCATGTGTCTTGCAGATGAAACTTTTTCTGTTGGTTGCTCCATTAGAATGTAAAACTTCTTGAGAGAAGAAACAGTATTATTTTTCTGTGTGTAACCCCTGTGCTTTGCACAAAGTGCTTAATGAATGTTTCATTCATTCATTCATTCATTCATTCATTCATTCATTCATGCATTCATTCAATGAATGCAAATCACTGGATCAAAGATACCGAAAGAACATGAAGATTTAATTGCTAGGCTGCTTTCGGTGATATTTGAAGTTGAGCTTGAGATTGGGATAGCTTGAGACAGTATATCTGGAGATAAGCAAATGTTGCTCCAATTCTCTTTTCCCCTCCCCTGACCTCCTCTCCTCTCCTGTCCTCTCCTGTCCTGTCCTGTCCTCTCCTCTCCTCTCACCTCCTCTCCTCTCACCTGCTCTCCTCTTCTCCTGCAGGGGAGAAAAGGGGCTACTCACAAGTCTGATTCTACAACTGATAGGCACAGGAGCTCTGACCTGTTCCATTTTTAATCTGTTATCCCTTCTTAGACAATCTGTTCCTTCCTGAACCCCAATCCTTGAGTCTCACCACATGAATGCTATACTTAATGCATATACCCAGTTCCTATAGTAGCTCAGAATTCCAGAGCTCAGCAGATCTGCCAGCCTCAGCCTCCTCCTTAGTTGAAATTACTGGGGTGCACCACCATGCCCTACTAGTCCAGTTTTCGAAAGAGAGAGAAGCTGAGCCATCTCCCCTTCTCATACTTTTGTGTCTTAGGGATCTCATCCAATCCCATGGGCTCAGCTATCATCTCTATGCAGCTGACTCCCTAATCTATATATCTAGCCCTAATCTCTCTCCTGAAATGTAGTCCCAGATTTTTAACTGCCAAAAGACAGTTCCATCTGGAGGTCACAGTGGAATTTCAAAATCAACATACCCACAATGAAATGTCATTTTATCCTCAAACCCATCCTGTTGCTGTGCTTCCCTAATTCTGCAGATTCTATCAGAAACCTAGGTTTGCATCCTAAGAACTATTCCTGTATCTTTCCCTCTTCTCACCTCTACCCCACCCACCTCAACAATGCCTAATCACCTACGAAGTCTAGTCAAGCTCACCACTCACTGACTTCTCTCCATCATCCTACTGCCACCTTAGTGTAGGTACTTATCTCTTCTCACCTGGCCTATCATACCACTGTCCTAATTGGTCTTTCTGCCTCCGTTCTTTCACATCCCCAATCTGTCCTCCAAAAAGCTGCCAAAATAATTTCTCTAAGACTGACCATGTCACTCATAGATTCAAAAACCTTCAGGGGACTTCCTATTATCTCTAGAATAAAATGCAAACTTCTTGGCCTCACATTGTAGGCCTTCCATTTTCTGATTCCTATCTATCCTTAGTTCCTTTTATTCACATTCACATTCTCTGCATTACAACCAAACTAGATCACTAACTGTGATCTCAAATTTGACATTCCAAGAAATCATCCTGAATGCTTAGAATTCACTCCCTCCTCATGTCATCAGTCAGAATCCCTGTTTTCCTTGAAGGTTCAGATCATGTGTCACTCCTTCCATAAAACCTACCTTGAACTCCAGGCACTGGTGCTCTCTCCCTCCCTAAATTAACTTGTATTGTATTTATCTTGTATACATTTTATATTATCTGGGGAGAATGTAAGACCTTTGAGGGGGTGGAGATTGTTTTGTCTTTGCACTCTCAGGGGTTAGCATAGTGCCTTACACATGGCAGGTGCTTACAAAGTGTTTGTTAAATTAAATTCTCCAAATTATGGGCCAGTAAGATTGGCTTCAATAATTTGCAAATTCCTGGAAGACATTATTGTGGAAGTGGAATTGGTCAGGGGAGTTCCACTGATCAATTTGATGAGCATCACTCTCCCCCATTTGAGTTGCTCAAGAAGTTAAAGACAATTTCTGATTGGATTGTTGATGGAGAGTGTCCCAATCTTGGGAGGATGTTTTATAACAGAAGGAGTCATCTTTTTTTTTTTTCCTGTCTTATTAAAGTGAACCAAACCTGCTCTATCTTTTTTCACCTTTTCTCTTTTCAGAGGATAAACCAGAGCAGAGCAAAGAAGAGTGTTTGGAAAGAGGGGAAGCTTGTACATGCCCACAGTCTCCTCTTGAGGCAGAAGCACATGGGATTACATGTTTTTGGACACAGTTTTCTGACTATGCTTGGCTTGAAACGAAAGTTTCTGGTAGTGACCCTGTCTAACCCAAAATATATGGCTGAATCTTTGGCAGTGGTTGAGTATAAAGAGTTCCTGCAGAAATGCATGGTGAAGACGGACATGTGATTTCATATGTGATCTAAGAAGGGAAAACATGGACAATATTCCTGAATATCAGCCTCCTATAAGAAGTTGGGATAATCTTTTTATTCTAGGCAAGATAACTAGCATCTAGCCTTCTAAGAGAGAAGGGAGATTTCTTGAGTTGTACCCATTTTCAAGATTATCATAGAGACTTTAAGGATCATGACTTCTAGGAAGAGGAGATCTCCTGAGTAGTGTGCTTTTTGGAGAAAGAAGAGAATGGTTCACATGATCCCTGAAGTTGGAGAATAATAAAGGACTATAAGGATGAGATGGAGTTGCAAAAGATCTGAACTTTGCTTTGCTCTTTTACCATGAGTGATTTAGACAATGAAAACCGGCTGAGAACTGGATTCTCTGACCCTCAGCCCCCAATTTTTTCACTTCTAGGGGGTATCTAAATCACTCCTACAAGCATGGGAAGTTATTATGTAGAACTATATGGAAAAGCTAGGAATTTATTAAAGTATCAGGGTTTACAGGATGCTCTGTTGTCAACCATGAATTCTGTTCTTTCTGAGAACTACTTTAAATGTTTTCCACATTTCTTTATCAGTTCTCCATCACCTACTTGTAGTTTTATTTTCTATGGGGTAAAATACAAAGGTTGGCCTCTACAAATTACATTTGTTACCTATAGTGTTTTATGGAAGCTGGTGACCCTATAGTCTATGTCTGTGGAAATCTAGACATGAGCATATGTAATTATTTATCAGAAGTAAACACTGGTGTCTTGCATGACTACACATGTATAACATATATCAAATTGCTTACCTTCTCAATGTGGGGAGGGAGTGCAGAGGGAGGAAGGGGGAGAATTTGGAACTCAAAGTTTTAAAAATGAATGTGAAAAATTGTTTTTACATGTAACTGGGGAAAAATAAAATCCTAAATAAATAAATTTTTTAGAAAAGCTGGGTAGAGACATATGAGCTAAAGAGATAGACTTCCTTAGGGCAGCCTCCTAAAATCAGACCCTATCCATGTGTACAGCCTAGATGACTGACCAACAGTTTGTAAGTACTTAAGAAAAAAAACCCAGCAAAACAACCATTACTACAAGCCAGTATAGATGCCTCAAGAACACTATCTTTCCGGTTACCAGTTTTCTTTTCCAAAATGTCAGCCAGCACTCCTAGCTCTATGCCATCTGCATATTGGACAAGCATTGCCATCTTTATTTTTGTCTGCCACGGTATGAATCTGCTCTTCAACAGAAGCAGCAAGTGGCCATCCAACTTCCACATGGAGCCTTCCCAAGTTGGGGGCCACATAAAAAAGCCTAATTCTTCCTCCTGTGTGGCAGTCTCTCAGATACACGGAAATAGCTACCATCACTCTTATAAATTACCTATTTTGTAGCTTAACCATTCCCAATTGAAAACTCCTTCCATTGATCCTAACTTTGCATCATCTGTACACTTCTCACCATGCTAGACAGCCTCCTCCTCTAAATGTGCACCAGTTTTTTGATATCTTCCTGAAAATGTTGATCCTCAAATTAAAAACAATACAAGGATGTGGTGACTATTCCTTCCTTTGTTTTGGACTCTCTGTTTGTTTTGGATTTTTTTTTTGGTAAAACCCAAGATCACATTTGCTTTTGTGTATGTGTGTATCTGTGTGAGCTAGATCACACTATTGACAAGCCCTTATGACTTTATAGTCTACTAAAAACTCCCAAGCCTTTTCCACAGGAATTGTTATTTAGTCATATGTACCTATCATGTAATTATGCAGCTGATGTTTTTTAAATTCAGATGCAGATATTTACATTTACATTTAATAAAGATTAAGGTTACTCTTATTGATTTTGTTCATCTTTCCACCTAGCTGACCCATCTTTGAATCCCAATTCTAACATCCAGTATGTGACCTATCCATTCTAGCTTCATGTCTTAGGATCATGAAATAGTTTTAGGTCTAGAAGGAACCTTAGAGGATATATAGTCCAAGCCCCTCATTTTACAGATGAGAGAACTGAGGTCCAGAGATGTTAAGTGATTTTCCCAAAGGTAAGTATTATATGGTAGAACCAGGACTTAAACCCAGATCTTCTGATTTCAGATCTTGCATTCTTTCCACAGCACTGCCTACAAATTTGATAAAGTTGACAAGCTTTCTTTCATTCAAGACTTTGATCAAAATATTGAACAGTAGGAGCTCAAGGACACATTCTAGGGACATTCCCCTAGAGACTTCTATTCAAGTTGATACCTATTAATCTCTACTATTAATGTCTACTTCTTGGATCTAGTCATTCAACTAACCAGTTGAAAATCTGATAATAACTATAATATCATAAAATAAATATATCATATATTGCTATATAATTCATTATTATATATTACACATTATTATCAGCATGCATCTCTCAACATTGCCCAAGAAATTTTATAAAGTTTTATACTTGATTTCAAAACCTCAACTGCACAAGAACAACTTTGGAGAAATGAAGCTACACTATATACTTAATTTAAAAAAATAGGGGTTTTAGTGGACCACAAGAATTTAATGAGTCAACTCATTGGGTTTGGTATGATGGCCATGATGACGATGATGAAAATACAGTACACTGTACTCTGCTCTAATCACACTATGGTTTCAGGTTTGGTAGTCATGTCTTAAGAAGCACACTGACAAGCTAGAACATGTTTAAATCAGAGTATCCAGAATGGGAAATTAAAATCATGTATCAGTTGAAGAAACTGGTAATGTTTAGCCTTGAAAAAGAAAGACTAGTTTAGTAACAGAGTAGAACATGATAATTGTCTTCAAGTAGAATGATAGATTTTAGATGGGATCTTAGAGGTCATCCAGACCAGTCTTTTCATTTTATAGATGAGGGAGCTCAGGAGCACAGAGATTAAGTGACTTGTCCAAGTTCACATAGCTATTAATAGCAGAGCTGACACTTGAAGCTAAATCTTCTGATTCTGAATCTAACATGCCTTCTACTATTCATGTCAAAGCAGGATTACTTTTGTGTTTGGTCTTGGGGACAGTCGTAGGGGTGGTAGACAGAGGTTTCAGTGAGGCAAATTTGAAGAAAAATATTCCGCAAAAATTAAACCCATTCAAAAGTAAATTTAGGAGGTAGCTAGGTGACTCAGTGAATAGAGGGTTGGGCCTAGGTCAGGAAGACCTCGGTTCAAATCTGACCTTAGATACTCACTAGTTGTGTGATCCTGGGTAAGTCACCTAATCTCTGTTTGCCTTGGTGCACTGGAGAAGGAAATGTCAAACCCCTCCAGTATCTTGTTCAAGAAAACCCCATGGATAGTTTTGACATGCTATAGACCATGGGGTCATATAGAGTCAAGGGGTCAAGGGTCACAACTGAACAACAACAAAAAATGCACAGTGGATTTCTTCACTGGAGTTAATCAAAGACTATTCTGAACACAATTCTTGGTGCTGGTAGAACTTGACAACTGCTGAGGTTCCTTCTTATTTTGAGGTTGCGTGATTCTATGATATAGATTTAGATATAGATATATAAATCAATGCATTGATTTATAGGTAATCAATATATAGATATTTCTATAGTATTATCTTTATTAATACAAACATAATTCATATTAAACATTTGTTGTTGTTACCACTGTAAGTACAAGTAGTCTTTGGGCCCTAGGAAGCTTGAATTGTTCAATTCAATGTGATGGTGTATGTTTAAATTTAATTGGAAGAGTTATTTTGTGCTTTCAATTTTTTACCACTACACTGAAAATTCCTATCTTATAAACTTAGCAACTTATGCCTAAGAACCAGAAATCAAAACTAGTATGTGTGCGTGTGTGTGTGTGTGTGTGTGTTGGTGTGTATACACTTGATTTCACTGTCCAAAACGAGTGAAGGGCCCAAAGCAAGCAAATAACATAGAGGATGAAAACCTGGTGATTTGGTCCCCATTCACTTGATAAATTCTTGAAATATATTAGGTTAATCTTTTCATTGTAGGTGATATACGGAGAGATTTTCCATAAAGACATTTGGCGAATGAATTCCTGACAAAATGCACTTCCAGACTTTGATGTCTTCAGAAATAATTCAGTTCTTTCATATTTTTGAATTAAGTAAAAGATTGATGTTACTTATAGGCATCCATAAGGATAGCTGTCAGCATTTATTTCAGAAAAACCTTTGTCAAGATCAATGCCCTCAACAAACCGCAAGCCTTTAGACTTTTCTCTGTTTCACTCTTTATGAGAGGACTCACATTTTTCCTGACTTCAGTTTCATTGCTTTTTTGAAAACTTAAAAACCTGATTTATTATGCTAATTCTATCCTGTGCCTTATTGACATAAAAATCTATTCCAACTTCATTTATTTTTTATTTTAAAATTTACTAGTTTCAACTCCCCAACAAATAAAGCATCTGTGCTTCTCCACAGATAGCCACAGGAAATGAGCAATTCAGAGCCACAAAATCAAATGTTGTGATGTGTGAAGGACTGCAGACTGTTAATATCTAAGAACCTTAATAGGCACAAGACAGTTTTATTTCTGTTTGTTGTGGTTATATTTGTATTTCCTATTATACATCAAACCTCAGGAAAAGTTTCAAGATGTCTGAACATAATCAAAGGTTGGTATAGATCATTTTAAAATAGAAATGAGAGATAATATAGACCTGTCTACCAATGATAATTGTTTTAACAAAATGCATTAATGCAAGCCTCAGGAAAGTAGAAACAAAAAATAATTTATAAGACAGTAAACTAAAAGCAGGAAAAGCTCTTCCTGAGGAAAATGATTACTTTTAATAGTTACTTGAAAAATTGTTCACTTTCTAGAATAATCAGAGAAAAGAAAATTAAAATGACTGAGGTGCTAGCTTATACATATCAAGTTGGAAAAAAATAGCTGAATTGGTGAAATGCAGTTTTGATGAGAAATACTATTAGATTGGTGATGAAAGCATAAATTGGTGCAATGTATTTGAATGTCAATCTGAAGATATACAGTATGAGTTACAAAATACCCTTTGACATGGTGATCTCACTACTTAGGAGTATTATTAAAAATGTGGGGGAGGCCTAATAGTGAATAAACTTATACCTTTATTTTTAATGGTAGATAATTAGAAATCATCAGTAGAGTCAGTGATTGAGAAATAGACGAAAAAAAATTTGTGGTAGCTTCCTGTAACAGTTATTGCCTTCTAAAAAAATGACATATGAAAAATACAAAAAATGTGCAAACTGATACAAAAGTGTTGAAAGCAAAATTAGAACATGCATATTGATGATGACTCTTTTAAAAAGGACGGCAGCAAAATGTTATAAATACACAGGCAGAAAAGAAATGAGAAAATGACACAAAGTGAATAAGTTAAAATTATTTTGCTAAAGTTTATTGTTTTCTCTCCTTAAAATGTACAGTTTGAAATTGAGGATTTAAGATGTTTATTTCATATGCCATTTGTTTATTCGATTATTTTTATCTGCTGGATTTGCAATGCACTTTATTGTAATAGAGAACACTGATCTTAGACTCAGAAGGCAAATTCAAGTTCTAGCTCCAACATTGACTAGATGCCTGAGAAAACTAAAGCTCAGCCAAGTTGTACCACCCCCCTGAGCCTCAGTTTACTCATCTGTAAAATGCTGATAATGTTATTTGCATAACATGCTCAAAGGGCCTCTGCTTCAGCTCACATGTGGAAGAGTCTGGGGGAGCCTTGATCGCAATGGAAGGTCGCAATGTTATATAATGCAAGTGCCTTGAAGAAACTTTGGAATATATGGAGATGTCCTATATTTGGTTTCATTTTGTCAAAACCATAATGGACAGCACCCTCCTTGATTGGCTGCAGGTGTTGACCTGAAACTGAAGACACCTTTTGCTTAATTGGATCTTTTCTATTAGTTTTTCATTCCCTTTTTTGACTTATGGGTTTTGCTTAGTTGGAGCTCTGAGCTGGAGGTGGGGAGGCCTTTGGGTCTTCTTCTTCCCAAGGCCAACATCTGACCTGGTCAATATAAAAATAACAAATAAAATTTGTTATTTTGTTTTTGGTGAAGAAAGTTGGAGACCACAACCTTGTGAGTTTTGGAAGGTTAGGAGAGTGAGCCACTCAAGGTCACTTTGGAGTCATCTTTGACCTTTCCCTATGTCTTCCTTTATATCCAATCAATATTCTTTTCCTCTTTTCCCAGTTCAGGCCCTCAGCACATATGACTCAGGAGTTATTTTAATAGCCTCCTACCTGGTCTTCCTGCCCCAAGCAGAATTTCCTCCTGCCTGGGAGAAGCTATAACTTCCCAGTGATTAAGTAAACACCAGGACAAGGAAGAACATTGACGTTCTATCAGGAGAGGGGCCAAATGAGAGAAAAGCAAATTTAAAAGGAGAGTTCAGAATGTTATCAGATTTTCCAGGGTTCCAAAATCCAAATGATCGAGAGAGGTAGGAAAACTAGTTGTAAAAGTGAAGATTCATGTTTGAGAGTCAGTACTGGATCAAGAGGCAAGTTTCAGGGTGATAGAGGAATTGATCCTTTTGTCTGACTCAACTCATCAATCCCAGACTTTAGTGTATTATGGAGGTTGCTTGTATTTCCTACTCATGTTATCCCTATTCATCTTTATCAGTAATGATAATGCATCTCCACTCTCTCTCTTTTCTGATTGTGATGGGGCTTTGGTGTATCCCCAGATCATCTAAGATGGAGGTACCCATGTTGGAGACTCCAGGGACTTGCTTGTTATAGAAGATACCCTATGTTGACCTACCACAAGGGGTAAGGGTAGGTTTGCCAGTACCCATGAGGGGCTGCATAACCAGAACTATTTCTTTTTTTTTTCCATTTTTAACCCAGTTCATATCACATAAAACAATTCCAACTTTTGATCAGGTGATATACATCTTTTAAAGCATTTACAATATAGACCAGAAATGAATTTTTTTTAACATTAACCAAGACACAAATAATAACTATGTATGCTAACTTCACAAGCCCTTGACCTGATTGTCTCCACACTATTACTAAGAATTAAAGGGCCCTAACATATTGTTGTTGGTCTAAAGTCCTAAGCCTAATAGCTTAATTTTAGACTTAACCTCGGATGTTCCCCTACCAACAATCTATAATTTAATGGATCTGGTATTAAGCTTACAAACCTTTTGACAATAGGAGATTGCCACTAAGAGTAGGGACATTGCAGGAATACAATATCTCCCCAACTTCATGTCAATTCAGGCAGGAGTAGATTGTCAACTTGCATTCTATGAGGCTTAAAGTCTGCCAGGTGTCAGTGGAGAAATTGAGTCAGGAGAATCCTACCTCAGCCTAGGTTGAACAGCTGCTCTCCCACCCTTCTCATGAGATCACCTTTGCCAAGAACTGTCTATTTCTTTAGAACTACCACATGGGGACTATCTATCTGGTGCCATCCAGAGATCAAGATCTCATTCACTCACATCATGGGTATCATGTAGACAGCAGGGTGAGGGAAGGGATACCTTCCCTTTTCCCTCAAGCCCAGTGGCTCTGAGAAGTGGGCTTGGGCTTTTGATCTGGTTTTGTTTGTCCTTTTCCATTCTAGATATGGAGAGTGGAGTCTCCCTCCCAAAAGTTCAAGCCATAGAAGCTCAGAAGCCTAGAAATTCAGGCCACATGTTTTCCCCACCCCAACAAGGAAGAAGTCAAGATCCTGATATGCAAGACCAAAGCTTGCAATGTGATGGCACTAATGCTATATAGGAAATGAGTTTAGCTAATGACCCTAATTCCCTTCCCCAGAGAGGGAGGGAATATGGGGAATTTTGTGCCCCTAATGTGTTGGGGTAAATATTTGCATTTTTGTTTTTATTATACCTTTGAGGTAAATATTAACTTTAAACAAGTAAATCTGACCATTAAGTTAAATAGAATTGGGGTATTCAGACCCCTAAAATTGAGGAACATAACTGGTGGGGGATTGAACCAATAACAGAGACAAGAGACCCCCCTCCATCCCAACCTAAGGGTCCCAAGGTAGAGACCAGGGAACCACTGTTACACCATCTAAATAATCTTCACACAGCTGCTAAATTAGTGTTCCTGATGCATGTCTGATGCATACCACTCAATCTTCAGTGCCTACCAAATGTGTGTTCATCCTTCATTACCAAAGAAGATCATGCCATCAGAGAAGTAATGATATGACCTGCACCTGACTTTGTCTTGAGTGAGGGAGGGCTGTGCAGGTCACCAGCCTCACTTCTCCTCCAGAGCCATCTGAATCCAGTGACCAGATATTCATCAGGATGACTGGAGATGACCCAGGATGAGGCAATTGGGGTTAAGTGACTTGCCCAAGGTCACACAGCTAGTGAGGGTCAAGTGTCTGAGATGAAATTTGAACTCAGGTCTTCCTGATTCTTGCACTGGTGTTCTATCCACTGTACCACCTAGTTGCCCCTAGTGCCTACCAAATACCTATAGGATAAAATACAAACTCCTTAGTTTGGCATTTAAGGCCTTCCAACAATCTGATTCCAGCCTACTTTTCCAGCCTTGTCCTTTCCATATTTTACTCTAACCACACAAGGCTACTTGGTCCTGCAGTATCCTATCTCTGTGCATTCACATAGACCCTACCTGGAACATATTCCATCAACCGGTAAAAATCATCCTCTTCATTCAGGGGAGGAGAGGCTTAGCTCTGCTGTCACCTGCCCTCCTGATCTTTACCCTTTCAAATGCATACACACATCTGAAAATGATAGTTCCCTCTTCAAATTTCTTCACAGTATCATATCCAAATTTTTCCTTTATCTGTCTATTCTACTTCATGTTATACTTAGTTTTATACCTGTATGTCTGTTAAATTAGAAGTTTGTAGAGTCCACAGATTGTTATTTCTCACCTCTGCCTTTTAAACACCTAGGCCAGTAGTAGGCACTTAATGTTTGTTGAATAAAATCAAAGCACACACACACTAACACACTCACACACACATACCTAGATTTGGGTTAAGAACACGTCACTACATTGCTATGTTTAGTTATTTGCTAAAAAGAAGTTCAAATTATATAATCAGGCATAAAGGATGAGTCATTCAGTTTGAACAATTCAACAAGTATTTATTAAACCTATTACGTATTTATGGGAGGACATGGACAGGAATTACACAGCATGGAAGGCGTGCATGGATTGTGATTTGTACCATTAAAGATAATAACCGCATCAATGAGATAATGTATTCATTGAATGATTGAATTAAGAGTATTATCTATAAAGCACCGTGAGAAACACTAAGGGAGACAGGATATAAAAGTCACAATTGCCCCTATCCATTTTGTTCCTCAAATTTAGGGATCTAAACACCCCAATTCCACTTAACCACTTGCTGGTCAGATTAGCTTTTATAAAGTCTGGTCTCTGTGATGGAGTTTTCAGGCTAGTAGGGGACATAAGACATGTAGGAAAATAGCTCTCTTTGTCACTCAGCTCTGAATCCACATGGATTACTAGACTCGATGCAGGACAATTTGGGCAGTGAGTGTGCCTCTTTGTGTTGAGCTCCTATCCAAGTTCATCTAGGAACTTCAAAGTTCATCTAAACTCAGTTTGCATTAGGCTAGCAGACTGCAATATCACCTTTATAATTAAATGACTTATTTATTATTCAATTTGTTATTGCTTAATCTAATCAGATCTTTAAAAATTGGTGAAGGAATAGAGAAAGCAATCATAATCCACCCATTCCAGAGATTAGGATCTCATTCCTGAGGTTACACGCAGGAGAAAATATACTCACACTCCAAGGTGGAGAAGGCATGGCAAAATCTCTAGCGTGGTTGGAATGAAAGTTGGAAAAATCTACTCTGTACATGTCTGTATCTGCCCTTGGAGTGTCCACTGCTCCCTACTATTTTAGTTACAATAGGAATCCATTTCAGCCTTCTTTGGTCTGATGTTGATACCATGATTGCTAGCTGCACCACTGTCGGTCTTCTTCTACTTTAGCACTCCTATAGTGGCTCCTCAGAACATTTAGGTCAAGAAGCTCTGCATTCGAATCCTGCCTCAGATACTTACTGGCTGTGTGACACTGGGCAAGTCTCCTATCCCTGTTTGCCTCAGTTTCCTCATCTGTAAAATGAGCTGGAGAAGGAAATGATAAACCACTCCACTATCTTTGCCAAGGAAACTCCAATTAGGGTCAAGAAGAGTAGGACGCACTTGAAACTACTGAACAATGACAAAATGGCTCCCTTCTTCTCCTTAGAAATTAATGTATGATACAATCATCCTGTGCCACAGTCACAAAAATGAAAGTGCAGGCTATGCCAATCAAATCCAACCTTGAGACCTGGGGCCTCATGAGAAATGAAGTCCTTTTCCCTAAGATGTGCTTATGTTACAATTATAATACAAGGAAATGATGTAATAGTGATGAGATTTACAGGCTTCTATACCACTTTAGGGGAGGAATGAACCTGAGAAAACCATAAAGAAATGACTTAATGTGTTGCATTTGCTTTTAATGACCTATAAAATAGAGAATGGACCCCCTGTCAACATATAAAAATGAAGAGTGACACCAGCCATGTCAAAAAGATCAGAGCAGTGTTCATTTTAACAAAGAATAACGAACAGGATGTTATATAATGTGTAGAACATAAGAAATCCAGCAGGAAATGTTACCAACCTAATAAATGGATATCTTTGGATTTGATTAGTACCAGACTGATATCTGAGAATTCTTGTGCTTGGGGCAAACTTGACTGAGTCCCGAAGGAGGCAGTCCAGAGAATAGTCTGACTCCAGGTGCAGTCAGCCAGAAGAGAGGGTGGTCTCTCCTCTCCAGTGTCTGACTCTTCTTCCTAAGTGGTTTGGGGTAGAGCGCAGGCCCAGAAGAGGGGTACCATAGTGAGTGACCCTTAGGGATAATAGCCCAAGGGCAGTTCAGAGTCCTGACATAGGACCACCACACACACACACGCACACACACGCACACACACGCACACACACAACACACACCCTGGTACCCTGGGGCAAAGACCTACTCCCTTTGTATTACTTACAGTGCTAATTAGACTAAAGAGAAATACCAATTCCCAAATAAAAAAAATATAACTTACCCTTAATTATAGATCAGTAATATAGTCACAAGCCTCCTTTAGAAAACATTTACTTGTGCTTCGAGATGATATAAGGTGTGCCACATGATGTATTATTAAAAGGTTCACAAAAACTAGTTGAATGAATAAACATGATGCCAATTGAAAATAAAAAACATTAAAAGGTACCACAGACTAGGGCGTACATTATTCTGTTAAGTTGAATGTCTTTTAGGAAACTTAAGTACTACTGGATGACAGGCTCTAAGTTAAGTACATATGACTTTGGAGAAATTCAGCATTTGGGGGAATGTGATTTTTCAGTGCTGTATGACCTCAGGTGAACTTTTATCTGAAGGCGAACTTTTAATTTTTATATCCCTTGCATTGTAGGACAGACAGTTTCGGAAGATGATTCACCTGGGGATTTCATCAGATTTTTAACAGAAAATAATCCTTAGTCTTAATAAAGATCTGTGTGAGCCTGGAATAACTAAGCCCTGGTATCTAAAATCATTACACTGAGCAAGGGTTGGTGTCTTTTCTACACAGCGTGAACATTCAGCACTGCTTCGAGGGGTTGTTGCTGGGTAAATCTTCAATATGTTCCTTCTCAAGGTGCCATAAATGAAAATGCTAGGCAGGGTCCTTATTGTCTGTTTCAATTATTCTTGAAAATAGAACCTTTTTACATTCTAGAGCCAACATTTTTCTGAATTGGCATGTAACAAAGGTCAAACTCACTGGACGCCATGCAGCCTGAAGACAAATTATGATTACAGGAATATGTGGTTGACAATGTTATTTGGTGAAATATACCAGAAAATGTTTGAAGAAGACATGTTTCAAGAACAGAAATAGGAAAGCCCAAAATAAAACCATAGCTTTGGGGATAAAAAATAATGTTAAATATTTTTCCAAGAATCTAGTGTGAGTTAGTTCTGCTATAATGTAATTCTATCTGGTTCCCATTTTCTTCAGTAAGATTGTGTTCTTCTGTTATCTGATGCCATAGAATTTTAAACCACTATTACACTCTGGGGAAAGGTATGTTTTGAAGAATTGGATATAATGAGGTTGAAGACTATAAGTACCCTCTGAGAGAATCACTGAAAATAACCAAGCTAGATCTTTAAAAACAGTAGTTTGATGGCATTACTTTACTAACATGAATAGAGGGAGATGCCTTTGTAAAACATTCATGAGAATCCTAAACTTGAGGGGTGGGGAAACCAAGTAGAGATCATAGATTCCTCTACGTGATTTTTGTATCTTACAGTGTCAGATTATATCTATTAAATACTCACATGTACCCAGCCTATCTCTTTTTAATATTTGTCATAACATAATGCATAATGTAATAACAGAATGCCTGTCTGCTCTCCAGGGAAAAGTATCTGCCCCAAGGGATATAGAGAAATGGGGTGGGGATGGGGGAGTCAGAGACTAAACTAGGAAATGGGTGGGGGTGGTTATAGAGCAAAGGACTCTGCAATGAGAGAAGGGGAAATTGGAAGAGTAGGGGAAAAAGATCAAGGAGGTTTTTAAAAATTCTCTCTCATCTCACATCAGGGAAATGAAAGAATTGAAGAATCTATTGATATTTGCCGGCCTTACATGAGAAACTAGTGGACTATGTTCTAAGGAGCCAGGAAGATTGGCAGAAAGATAAAGAAAAGGAGAAGAGGTGGAGGAGGGGGAGAGGCAGGGAAGTGCTGGTGAATAGTTTTACCATTGCTCTTTCAAGATCAAATGACAGGCTTTTAAATTTCATCATTAACATTTTGTCCCTCACTTTCTAAATTCCAGACAATCAGCAAAACAATAAAACAAATCCTGCTTTATAGCAATTGCAGATTTCTGAGGTGTAAAAGATCACATTGAAAATTTAACGGTAGCTTTTCTGAAGCCAGTATGAGCTGGGTCCAGCACACCTTTGGGACCAGCCAAGAGCCTTAATCCCTCCCACTTCTAGCAGCAGAGAGGAACAGGGCTAATAGGAGGCTTAGATTGGGGTTGTATTACACAATAAAAGACCTGCTCTGGAGTTTTTACAAATACTTTCAGAGCTAAATGTGACTTATCTGATTTGTCATCTGTGGCCCATTACCCAAGTTCTGAGATTATATGGATTCATTCATTGATTACATTCTTAGGGGCAGCCCCTAAAGTCTTGACTCTTTTGACTTAATTTTGCCCCTACCTGGAGGTCTCTCCAGGGTATATAACTTCTCTCTGAGGGGCAGGGCTATAGAATGAAGAAAGAATTGTCCTTAGGGTCAGGAAAAGCTGAGCTCAAGGTGATCTTTCAAAAGATATAGAATGAGTCACTTAACCTTCCACTACCTCAAATAACCCTTTAAGACTATAAGTTGCAGAATGGTTGCTCATCAGCATTGGTGGAGGGTAGGGGTGGGGAACCTGAGGCCTTGAGTCCACAAGGGGCCTTCTTGGTCCTTGAGTGTGGCCTTTACTGAGTCTAAGTTTTATAGAACAAATCCTTTTAAGGAGATATACATAATATATTTAATATAGTATATGTAATGTATAGCCATATAGCATTTATATTTCTGTATTATATAGTATAAATCCTGGTTATTATTAGATAAATAGATGAATATATGCATATATGTAAGGATTTGTGTATATGAATATATATACACATATGCACATATAAATCTATCTATTGATAGAGACTGGGAGAGAAAAAAACAGAGACAGATGTATGGAATCAATTCCCTAATTGTCCACTGAGTAGGAAGAATTGGTGATTCAAGTCAAGTTAGCAAGCATTAATTAAATATTATGTGCCAGATACTGTGCTAAACACTGAAAATACAAATGCAAGCAAAAAGAAAGGCAATTTCTGATCTCAAGAAGCATAAATTCTCATATAAAATTGAGTGGAAAAACCTTGGGGGTGGGGTAGGGTTGGGCAGGGAGGAGAAGGCACCTGGGAAGTTCAGAGAGCCAGAAGCCAAGCCAGGAGAGAAGGGAAGGTGGCTGGCCCCTAGGGATTGGGGGTTCCTCAAAGTAAAGATTCTGGAAGGAGCTCATTAGTGAGGGCTGGGCATAAGGACTGAGAGCTCTTCCAGAGTGAGAAGGCAGCTGAGGGATGGTGGTGAAGTCAGAAACTGAGTAGAGAGAAGAAACTCAGTGGATCTTTAGAAACAGGAGCTTGGTCTGCTCTCTTCACTTTCCGTCAACAGATATGCAGATCATGCCAGGACTATCTGAAACTCCCTTGAGTGCAGCCACACATACCCAACCACAGAAACATGACAATTGTTTCTACATGGCAGCTACAGCAGGTTCTCAGCTGGCTGAGCTGAGCTTGGACCTAAAGCCTCCTAGCTACCTTTCTTACTATGCATCTCATTCCCTGAGCATAGGGGACCAAAGAATGATCCCAACATGCATATGTTTGGTCTTGGAGACAACCTTGTGGGTTTGAGAGGTACTGAGATTCTTGGTCCCTTGGACAAAGCTAACTGGCAGCAGAGAAGTTTTCTGCTTTGGAGAGGATACTACTTGACTGGACTTGCCAGATGATGTGAGCCTGGTGGAAATTGTTTAGATTGTGCAGAGCCAAGGTGAATAGTAAAATGCCTGTTCAGCAACCCCACAAATCACATCATGTCTTAATGTTTTAAATATCAACTTCTTAGGAGGATATAACATTACACCATTGTTATTGCTTGTTTTCTGTCAAAGCCATTGAGTGGTCTTGTGCATGTTAAGTATTTCCCTTGTGTGAAGAAAATAAATAGCTACCCTATACCCAATCTGCTTATACATTCTACTCCCTACTTTGGGGATACCCTAGCCATAACCTCAAATCTAAGCTCTTTTGTTAAATAAATTTCTTTGGGGTGCTGAAGTGAGGTTGTAAAGAGTCAAGGAGTATGATTTTTAAAAACAGATCCTGACTCATTTTAGGTGACGAGACTCTCCAATGTGGTGAAGAGAGAGAAGTCAAAGAACCCTAATCTTTTGGACCCAGCAGCATTTTTCTTATTGACTGATGAAGGAAAAGTGAAAACTGTCCTTATTCTCAAAAAGCTTATATTCTGAGAGAAACCACAGGCCCAGATAGACAGACAGACACATAGATAGATAGATAGATAGATAGATAGATAGATAGATAGATAGATAGATAGAGGAATACTTTTAGAGGAAGAGGCAGAAGCTGCTGGGGAACCTGAGAAATGCCTTTCACAGAAGGTGGTACTTGAGATGAGTCTTGAAGGAAACCAGAGATGCTAAGAGGCAGAAGGGAGGAGGGATTATGTTCTAGGCATGGAAGACAACCTACACAAAGCTAAGCTCGAAAGAATAAAAGAAATGCATAGAGACAGAAAGAGAGAAAAAGAGAGATAGAAAGAGGGAGAGAGAGAGCTCTATGTGTGAAAAATAACAGATTCTATAGACTGTATAGAGAGGAGTAATAATGGGGTATGCACAGAGACTTAACCTTTGATTTCATTGCTATAGGGAACTGTGGGATGAAAAAATGCACTCTACTCACACAGGTCAGTGTCTTCTTTCCAACACATAGTCTTGTCAGAGCCTTCCAGCTTTCCCAGTCATGGAGCCAGTATATGCCCGAGGTGAGATTTGAACCTTGGTCTTTCCAGCTCCAAAGCCAATTCTCTTTCTGATACACCATACTGTGTCAGCAAAACGGAAAAATAGGAAATGGCCAGGTCATGAAATCCTTTAAATACCAAACAGAAGAGTTTAGATTTGATCCCAGAGGTAATAGGAGAAGCACTAGAGTTATACTGAGTCCTAAATTTTAAAAATTGAGGTTACTAGAGATCCAACCTTGAAGCTAGAACTCCCCTTCTCTCTAGAAGTTTGGGTACTAAAATTTAGGGTCAATCAGTCAACAAAGTATTTATTAAGCAATATGTGTCAGGCACTGTGCTAAGTGCTGGGGATACAAGGAAGAGCAAAAATTGTCCCTTTCCTCAAAGGAGCGCACATAATGGGGGAGATAGTATGTAAACAAATCTGTACAAAGTATAAACAGGACAAAGTGGAGATACCAAGAGAAGGGAGAGGGAAGGCATTAACAGTATTGGGGGAGGGCAGGAGAGGAAAGGTATGGACTTGGAAAATTGGACTGAAGGAAGCAGTAATGGATTTGAAGTGGGAGAGAATTCCAGAGGGGGATAGAAAAAGCATGGAATTGGGAGATGCAATATTGTGTGCTAGACACAGCAAGAATGCCTGTATCATTGAATTCTAGGTGGAGCAGAATAAAGTACAAGAGGACTGAGAAGGTGGAAAGTGAGTTTTAAGAACTTATCTCTTGGGCCTCAAGGGTAAGAGCACATGCAAATCCCAGATATCTCTTACCCAAGGCAAGCATCAACCATTTCTTGGAAAGAGGTTGGATGCATACACAGGTTTTTTCCTCTCATCCCATGATACCCAGGACCACTCTTAACTGCTCTTTTGTTTACCCTCTAGAAAGGAAAAGAAAGGTCAAAAGGTTCGGACTCTGCCAATAACCCCCTTTTTTATACACCTAACACAAAGGATTGCTCCAACCCACAACAGCAAAAGTCAATCAAACTCCAAATAATACACAGCAGGTCAAATCAATCTATTCACACACCTCACCCCAAATTACAGAAACTCTGCCATTCATCCTTATCAGTGAGGTTTTAATGTGCTAGTGGGCACATTTAGAAAGGATGATGCCTTCAAAATCCTAAAGCCTAACTTTTGTAAACTCATAAAATTCATCAGGTAAGTCCCCTCTACGTATAATTCTTATTTTGTTTTCTTCTTTTTAATGAGATTTTCCTCTATTTTTGAGTAGATAAACTTATTTGTGATACTCTACTGTTGCTTTTCTTACAACATAAAAAAATTAACTTTGGATAAAAGGGAATTCTTCACCCCTGCCCTCCAGCATTTACCCCTTCTTAAGACCACAAATTTAGTACTCTCAGGATCTCAGAGTCCATCTATTCTAATTCCTACCTTTTACAGATAAGGAAAAGGAGGCCCACAGTTTTTAAGTAATTCGTTACACAGAGTCAGAGCCTAGATTTGAACTCAGATGTTCTCTGACTCCAAGGACAGTGCTATTTCCAATATTCTACATAGCTTTGATTGATCAGGATCTAGCACTGGGAGTTCTCTTAATTGACTTGCTGAAGTTGATCTAATAAGGATTTTCTACAAACATGACATGAATACTCCACTAATGTGTAGGGAGTGGATTCCCTTATGTCTCCTTAATGAGGTATTAAACTCATAGCAAGATTAACTCCTTGTCCAAATATGCATGGTGTTTGATAAACCCAGTGGAATAAGTAACCATTTGATAAAAACTGTTGGGAAAACTGGAAAAGTCTTACAGAAGTTAGTTCTGAACCAACATCTCATGTCATATACCCATATAAATTCCAAATGGAAACATGACTTAAGAAATAAAAGTTATATTGAAAACAAATTAGAGGAGCATGGAAGAAAATGCCTTTTACATCCAGAGAGAGAGAAAGAGTTTATTACCAAACAAGAGAACAAGAAGAACACAGAAGGGAAAATGAGTAATTTTGATTACATAAAACAAGAAAAGGTTTTTCCACAAACAGAATAAATGTAGTTGATATTAGAAGAGAAACATCTAGCTAGGGGAAAAATAATCTTTCCAACAAGTTTCTTTGATAAAGGACTCTTTTCCAAGATGTATAAGAAACCAATTCAAATTTACAACAAACCACCGTTGCCCAACAAATAAATGGTCAAAGGATGTGAATAAGTGGTTTTCAAAGAAATTCAAGTTATCAACAATCATATGAAGAAATGCTCCAAATCATTAAAATTTGATAAATGAAATTAAAATTACAACAATATTCTATCTTACACCTATCAGATTGGCAAGGAACATCAAAGCAAAAAAAAAAAAAGGAAAATGACAAATATTGGAGAAGCTATTGGAAAAACAGGAATACTAAGTCATTGTGGGTGGAGCTGTGACTTTGTTCATTCATTCTGGAAAGTAATTTGGAACTATGACCCAAAAGTATCTAAAATGTTTATATATTCTTTGATCAAGCAAGTACCACTATTAGGGTTATACTCTGTAGAGAGGAAAGAATGAGGAAATGGATCCATATGTACAAGAATATTTATAGCAGCTCTTTTTTTTTTAATCAAGAGGTATCTATAATTTGAAGAGTGGCTGAATTATGGTATATGAGTGATATGGAATTTAATTGCACTGTAAGAAATGATGAAAGACATAGTTTCAGAGAAATGTCAAAGACATGTATGAACTGATGCAGAGAGAAATGAACAGAAATAGGAAAGATGACTTATATGATAACTTCACAACTTGAAAAACTTGAGACCTCTGATTAATGCAATGACCAACCCTAATTCCACAGGACCAATGAAGAACTATGCCATCCCCCTTCTGACAAAGAAGTGATGGACTCAAAATGCAGAATAAGACATATGTTTTCTGATGTAACCAATGTAAAATTTTATTTCGTTTGACTATGCACAATTCCAAAAGGGTTTTGCTTTTCTTTTCTTCATTTTGAGGTGGGTGGGGAGATGGGAGGAAGATCAGAGCTAGGAATATGATTGCCAAAAAGAAAAGAGGGCCCAATGAAGCATTTTTAAGTGCATAGCAAAGAACAGAAAGAAAACCACAAGGAGTTATAGACAATCAGGACAGCTTTGAAAGTTACATGTTGAATTTATTGTATACTTTAAAAGAAAAGCAAACTTTACATAATAAAAATCTACAGTTTTGTGTACAGTTCCCTTTTTCTATTCCACTCAGCATATGGAAATTTCAGTGTGTGTTGGTGTGTGTGTGTGGAGGGGGTGGTGTTTGGGTGTTAGCAGGATTAACAAAGATGGGATCTTTGTTCAGGAATTAGTGACATGGTATAACTCGTTCATATGTGAGTTTACAGTTAATTATGTATTGATAAAGAAGATCATGTAGCATTAGCATCTAGTAAAAACCTCTTTGTTAATACCTTGACTTGGCCTTTAAAAAGAACAGATACAGATGGAGATGACCAGAGTTGAAAGATCAGAAAGAAAGGAAAAGTTACATGAAGACTCAGACTCTGTTCCCTAGAGGGATGACTGTGCACCCATGGTCTTCCAGCAGACCATGAACCCCAAGAAGAGCAGATGGAGGCTGTAGTGAAAGGTGAGGAAATTCTAGGGCAAGCCAGGTATAACAAGAACAAAAACAGGTTGCATTAGAATGGCAGTGACCAAATAATGGAAGGGCTCCGAACCTATCATCAATTCTCATCTCTCTTGCCTCGTTCTCTATTTCTGTCGAATGTCCCACCATGCTTCTAGTCATTCAGGTTCACAACCCAGGAGTCACCCTCAATTCCTCCCTCTTCCTCACCCCACTCATCTCCATCAGTTGCTAAGTCACAGCAATTTTACCTACACCTATTTCCCATCTGTCCTCCTTTCTCCATGCATCCTAGTTAGGGCGCTCATCATCCCTTACTTAGACTATTATAATAATTGATCTCCCTTCCTCTACCTCTTCCTCTCTCCAATCCATCCTCCACATAACCACCAAAGTGATTTTCTTAAAACTCAGGATCACATGTCACTCCACTCCTCAAAAAACAAACCAAACCAAACAAACATACAAAAAAAACCCCTCCAGTGTGTCTCCCTATTGTTCTGGCAATCAAAACAACCATCCACCTACCTCCAATTTGACTTTCTGTCCTTAATACACATCATTCTACTTCATGATGTCTACTGTTCCCTCAAACTGATTTTCTTGTGAGCCTCACATGCAATACTCTGTTTCCCATCTCCATGCCTTTGTAAGATTGTTCTCCATGCCTAAAATACCCTATCTCATCTCTACCTCTCAAAATCCTTTATTCTCTTCAAAAGAAGGTCAATAATCATCTTCTACAGGATGCCTGTCCTGATCTCCCCATGTGCTAGTGCTTATCTGCCTAAATTACCTTGTATTTATTTTGTACAAGTTTTGTATATATGTATACATATACATATTCCTTCCCCCAATAGAATATAAGTTTTTTGAGCTCAGGGTCTATTTCACTTTTTCCTTTGTACCCCATAATCTAGGAAAATACTTGGGAGTAAACATTTAATAAGTATTTGTTGATGAACAGATTGTTGGATGGATGGATGAATGGATTACAGGAGAGGAGTTCTGGTCCAAATCTTCTTGAGGAAAAAAAGATAAATTCCTGGAGACTTCCAAATCCCTGGAATAAGCTGAAATATTTTAGGACCAATTAAGATTCAACCTAGAGAGCCCTAGAGTACAGAGCCACCACACAGAAGATCAAACGTTGGTCCAACCCTTTACTGGTACTGTCCTGCTCTGAGGGAAAAGGGGCCAACTCTCTAGCAAGCCTGAGTACTTTCCTGGTGGGAGGAAGCCTGAACTCCAGGATAGTAATAGCAATAACTGGCATTTATATAATGCTTTAGGATATACAAAGCACTTTACATCCTTTCATCTCATTTGATTCTCACAATTTCTCGGTAAGGTAAGTACCACAAATATTGTCATCCCCATTTTACAAATAAATCAGAGGAGTGATGTAGTACAGTAGTTAAAGAGATACCCTTGAAATGATGACAATATGAGTTCATTTTCTTTGTCTGACATATTCTGACTGTAGGATCATCTATAAGTCATTTAACCTCTCCAGCCAATTCATTAGTGGGGGAGGGAGATTTATTAAGTACCTACTATGTGCAAAGCACTGTGCTAAAGGCTTTATAAATATTATCTCATTTGGTCTGATAATACTATAAATTTCAGAAAAACTGCTGATCTCACCTCATCCAGGTGTGCCCCATGCTAATGAAAGCATAGGTCTCTAGTTCCTACCTTTATTTTACAAATGGCAAAACCGAATCTTAGAGAAGTTGTGGTTTATCCATGGTCTCCCAATGGGTAAATGTCAGTTCTGTGTATTTTAAAACTGTGAGTCAGTCTTAAATATAATAGGAAATACATGGTATATCTATGCTCTAGTTTCCTGGTCTAGGCCCATAAGCTGATGGAGTAAGAAATTCCCGTGCGCACCCCTCCCTCTTGCCCCGGGTTGTGCCTAGGCCCTTTATGTCAGAAAAAGTTCTCGGATACAAGGGTTATAACCATTTTTACTCTTATCACTGGGAGCTTATTTCATATACTCACTGTTAAATTGCTTCTTGATATGAAGTCTTGATAATCCCATAGCCTATTTTAGCCCCATTATTATCAGTGTACTTTTTTTCTTTTTACCATCCTGCTGACTATATTTTAATCTTTATAAATATTTGCAGATTCTTCTATTGCCACTTAACCTGTCTTTCCCCCAAAGGAATGTTAAAGTACTGCCAACTTTTGTAGTTTTCCTTGCCATTATCCAGATATATTTCCTTGTATTGAGTGCATTATTGAAAAATTCCTTTGTCGATGTGCAGGCAAGATGATAAGTATTTTCCTATATGTGAGAAAGATGTGTTCTAATGCAGTCAGCTGTTAAATATTGTGTTTTATACTGAACCCTATGGCTCTATTGACTCCCGTGATAAAATGATAACTTCAATTAATATAAATTTCTCTGTTTGGCCCTTAAAGCCCTTTACCACCTGGTCCCATTTTTACCTTTCTAGCTTTATTATCTATTATTCCCCCAGGTTCCCTCTAGTCCAGCCAAACTGGTCTTCATATAGTTGCTCATTCCTTGAAAATGTATCTCTCATCTATGTGCCCTTTGCACTGTCCAGTTTCCATGGCTAGAATCCACAAACCCCTAACCTTCACTCTTAAAATCCCTGGTTTTCTTCAAAAATCAGCTCAAGAGCCACCTCCTAAAATGCCTTTTCTG
This sequence comes from Bettongia penicillata ogilbyi, assembly GCA_023548195.1. Taxonomy (NCBI): domain Eukaryota; kingdom Metazoa; phylum Chordata; class Mammalia; order Diprotodontia; family Potoroidae; genus Bettongia; species Bettongia penicillata. The sequence continues at coordinate 6,162,141 of JAJHZJ010000683.1, forward strand.
ATCCACCTTCCCCTTCCCTCCAGTTAAAAAATTCACCTTGGATGTTTTTTTAAGAAGTATTTACATAGTGTATCTTTTCTCCTCTGATAGAAAGTAACCTTCTTTAGGTCTGGGATTATTTTCCTTTGATCCGTGCATCACTTTAACCTAGCAGACACTAGCAGATACTTAAGAAATGTGTGTTGATTGATCACTTTGGGGTCTAAGTGTGGAGAAGCTGTGTCTTAGATAATAGCCTAGTGACTACTGACTGTAGCTGATTTCTTCCCTCTATGACTGTGTCAAGTTGAAATGAGGAGGAAAGGGTCAGAGCAAGCATAAAGCCAGGATAGCCTGGTTCCCTTCCAGATGTGGTCCTTCCTTCCCAAAGTCATGGGCACAAAGAAACTGTGTATCACACTGTCCACAGATGAGATCCCTTCCACCAACTCAGTATCACCTCCCATCTCTTCTCCCTGAGAATACTTTAATAATTTTATAACTGTTCCTCTTGGCTCTAATCTGTTCCTTCCCTGATATAATCTCATTATAGCCAGAAAAATTTCCCCATTATATTACTCCAAGTAGGCTACTTTTCTCCTTAAATATATACATTGCCTGTGGACAAAGTACTACCTCTTGATCCTGGCCTTCAAGTCCTGCCCCATCTGGGCCCAACCTACTTTTCCTTCTTTGCCTCAAACCTTCTATGGACTTATGCTATGTTCTAACCAGACTGACCTTACCATCACCCATTCCTGTTCTACTCTCTTCTACCTTCCCCCATCACTGTCCATGGAAGTGCCTCTCTTTCAAGACCTAATTTAAAAGCCCTTTCTTCCATGAAGTTTTTCCTGACAGTCTTCTGCTTCTTCCTCTGCTCCTACCCCCTCTCTAAATGAGCATCTTTTCCTTTCAAATTTCAAATCCAGCATTTCACTTGGATCTCTCCACTGTACTCATAACACTCTCTCTCGGATAGTTGTCTATGCTCTTTTCCATCTCAATATAAATGGGAGTAAGGACTGTATTGTATTTATTTTGGCATCCTCAGCACCTCACAAACCATCTAACAAAGAGTAGGTATTGTAATAAATATTTGTTGAATCTAGATGTGAGAGACTTGAGTCTATATCTAGAGCCCAGGGCAGTGGAAATAAGATCTGAAAATGGCAGAGAAACACTCCCTTCTCCTTTTTCTACTTGTATTGCCTTGATCTGACACCAAGCCAAGTCCAGAGCACAGCCTCTCTTAACACCAGTCTCCCTAAGCCAGATCCGCAGCAATAAAGATCCATCCCTATCTGCATCTGGGGCTCTAATCCGTTGCATTATCATTCTGCACACCCTATTTTATTTGATATAAAGGACTGCAACACCTGGCCTTTCAAAACATTAAAGGACTTTCCCCCACATCTTACAGCTGTTGAAATGCCACATAGCTACTGTTTCCTTCTAACAACTTGTCTATGTTTTTCCTTGCATTTAAAAGCACCCCCGTCTCTAAAAACAAACCAAAAAAAAATCTTGTTAAATAGTATTTGGGAATTCTTGATCTGTATGTGATACAGCATCAGAATACTCATGGGTTCAGTATTGTTTAGGAGTCTTCTGATGCTTTTGTGGGTAAGTTTGTCTACATTTAGCTGTGCTGTTTTTTTTCCTCTGCCCTATATAGCCATTTGCCAAGAAAATTGCATTCTAATCTATTTTTGGTCAGTTTCTCCATTCTAGAGTACCAGGAATTAGAGTATCCAGTAAAGTATATCACTGTTAGTATGTCCTGAATTGGTCTTTGGAATATTGATCACTTACCTGCCTTGTGCTAGAGTGGAAAGGATACAGAATTCTGAGTCAGAGAACCTGAATTCAAATTTCACCTCACTAGTCAGTCAAAAGAACGTATTAGGCACTTACTTTGTAGCAGGCATTGTGTTAAAGTGCTAGGTACCATCTGTGTGATGTACAGTAGTCCTTTAATTCAAAAAACTTTTTTGTTATCCTAACTGGGCCTCAATTTCCTCATATGCAAAATGAGGGTTGTACTACAAACTAGATGATCGTAAGGCCCCAGAAGAGTTTAAATCCTGTGACCTAGCTTGTTCTGCTTGATCTACTATAGGTTCCGTACAGATGACCTGGTTTACCATAAGTATCTGTTACCTCTCTTGGTGTCTGTTATTCATTGACCCATTTTTCCAAGGGCTTTATTTCCCCTACATTTCTCATGTTGTCAAGGTGTTCAGTTGCTGATGTTAGCTACCTGATGTTAGCTACAGGGGCAGGTGGAATAAGAAAGCATTTATCAGTAATTAGAGAAGTGGAAACTAACAGCTTGGAAAGTAGAAGGCCCAAGAAACTTATTCAAAGGTTGGAAAGAATCATAGACATCCAAATGTAGTAACAGCTAATATTCAGATTATGTTTTAAAGTTTTTCTAGGTCATATCTAAATGGATATGTGTGCATGTGTGAATAGAGATGATTTCATTCATTGGATCTATATTCCCAGTGCCTAGCATAGTACCTGGCACATAGTAGATGCTGAAGAAATACTTGATGATTAATGGATTGAACAGACATTCATAGAATGTGTACCAGGAGTGCCAGTACACCCTGGTGTAAGCATTACCATTGGGAAGGAAAGAAGACAATGGTAATGTTCTTTTTAGTAAATATATGTATATGTGTTTGTGTACATATGCACACAACACACATATGTACATCATATATAACATGCATACAGTATATACATAGTATGTGCACACATGTATATACAAACATAAGCATGTGTTTACATGTGTGCATTACCCAGACACAACACATGCATATGTGTGTCTATATACATATATCCAGTACTCACATGTATACAGTATATATCTCTAAATGTATATACATATATATATACATATCATACATATATGTGTATACGTAGTGAAGTATATGTTGTATATAGAAGGATATAGAAGTGTACAATATGTATAGCATGTGTATATATGTACACATACACACACGTGCTACTTCTAATTCAAGACTATTGATGAAAATTTACCTAGACCACTTTATGTGGATCTCTTCTTTGTCCCCCTTACCTGCATTAGATTTAATTATGAACATGTCAGATGTCTGCCCCTACCCCCAACTCTCTCTTCTTGCCCTCTGGAGAACAGAACAGGGACAACGCCTTTTTTTTTTAAACCTTTGTTTGTCCAGCACATGTTGGGCATTCCATATAATACATTATATACAAACATATGTGCATGAGGCTATAAAGTCTGACATAATGATCAATCCTGATCACATTAAATATCTATGCAGTCTAGGGATGTGAAATGAATTGAGAGCAATGGATAACCATCAGCCTTGTCTCTGGCTCAGAGTCATCTGAAGCAGTAATAGAGTCATGAGCATTGCAGTATATGGGAGCTGGAAAAGGAAAGTCAGATGTAATTTGATCTGGTATAGAAATGACTTGCTTTGTGACTTTGGCTAAGTCATTTCACTTTTCTGGGGCCTTCACTCATAAGTGAGTGAGTAGGATGTGTTATATAATCCTTTCTGATAATGACATTTTCTGTGGTTTTTCTGATCTCATTGTACTTCAAACAACTCTTGTACACTTATCATCACTAGATCTGGAGTCAAGGAAGCCTGAGTTAGAAACCTGCCTTAGATACTTACTAGTGATATGACCACGGTAAGTCACTTAACCTCTGGCTCAGTTTTCTCATCTGCAAAAATGAAGATAATAATAGCACCTACTTTACAAGATTAATACGAGGATCAGATGTATGAGAATATATGGAAAGTGCTTTGCAAACCTTAAAACACCATATAAAAGTTGACTATCATATTATTGTTATCAGCTGTATATATCTTATTTAATATTAAATTCTAAAATCCTTGAGACTATGTTACTCATTTTCATGTCTCCCCCAGTGTCTAACACATAAGGGATGTCTAATAAATGTTTGTTGAGCTGTGACATTATAATGACTCAGCTTGGACCTAAAAAAGAATTGAGAAAATATACTTTCTTCCCTTCTTTGCAGAGGGAGGGTCCCGTGGGGTGGAATTTTGCATACACTGTCAGATATGGTTGATGTGTTGGTTTTTCTGATTTTCCTGAACTTCCTTTTTGTCTCTTATTCTTTTTAAGTTCTTTGTTATAAGAGATGGTTGTATGAGTATGGAAGGAGAAGATATATATATTTGGAAATAAAAGTGATGTAAAAACAAAAGATATCAGCAGGTAAAAAATACCATAGGAAGTAGCAATGAAATAATCTAAATATTTTTGCAGATACTTGAATTATTTGCTCATCTCTCTGCTTATGGATATTTCTTTTGCATATGGATATTCTTCTAGAAAAGAATCAAGCCATTCTTATGAGATGAATTTTAAAAGCTTAACCTAACCAAAAAACTAAATATATCTAAATGAGGAAGGAATAGAGTATACCTTTTATTAAGAAGGAAGGCAGACACTGACTTTTTTCCCAGCAATCAATTATGAATTTACATTTGCTAACTGTGCTTATTTCATCAAAATGATTATCTTTCTTGATTAGGAGCATTTTTTAAGGAAAGGGAATTGCTAATTAGTTTGATATCATCCTGTTGAAAGAGTTTGCAATTAGATGGAGGAGGGTAAAGCAAGCTGCAAATGAGACAACCACGAAAATATAGTTTCCATAGAAGGAAAAAATCTCACTTCCAAACTATGTGAAGTGTGCATTTTCTTTTTGAAAGAAAGGTTATTTAATGTCTGAAACGCCTGCCTTTTAGAATTCAAGGGAAAACTGACAGCTTGGATAAGGATTAACAAGTTTGAAAATTCAATTATTTTATACCATTAAAAAAAGGAAAACAAAATGCTACTGGGTATTTTGATAAGGCTAATATATTTCATTATCTTTCAATATATGCTATACTACAAACTTTAAGCCAGTCTACTGGCTGTACTTGTCACCTCCTTCTGTCAAAATCAGCTCAGACACTAGGAGCCTCTGAAAAGTTTTAAGAGGTCACACACTCTCTTATACCCATGGTTGCCAGATTAATGTGGCTGATAACATAATTTTCATCACATCACTTCCTCAGAAATCTTCAGTGATTTCCACTGACCTATCAAATAAAGAAACCTAAACTCTTTGGCCTGATATTGTGGACCCCCTCACAATCTGACTCCCACCTACCTTTCTGGCTTTCTTTGTGTATGTCTTGGCTCTGGAAGAACTAAATTATTTGACATCTCCCAAACTTGTCCCAATATTTTTTCCTACTCTATGCTTTCATTCAGACGTATGCTATACCTGGGTCAACCTTCCAACAAATCTCTGTTGAAATTCTATACTTCCGTCTTATTCCTTCCATCTCAGTTTCAATGATACCTCTTCTATGAAGTCTTCCCTGATTTCTTACCAGACTCCCTAAGGTAAAGTGATCTTTTTCTACTATGAATTTAAAACTCCCCACAAATTTTAAATTTTTGATTCTATTTAACACACAGAAATTTAATGAAAAAGTAATACAAGGGACAATATTTTCCTTTGTATAAAGCATATGTTTTCCCTTTCCTTAGGAATATGCCCCCAAGTGAATATGTAAAAAATTATATCCATGTGGGAGTTGATAATGTTTTCTTTCCATACGTAGTATTTTGCCCTCAGAACTTAGGAGATTGGGTGTATGACCTTGGGTAAGCTACTTACTCTGGTTCAGACTCTGATATGCTAAACAAGAATAATCACTGCACATGCCTCCCAGGGTTATCATGAGGAACAAATGAAAGTGTCCTGCAAACCTTCTATACCTACTAGCTATATGAAATATGTAAATATAAGCCATCTGTTAAATATATCATCTCTCAGTGCTCCAAGTAACTCTCTAAGAAAGATGAAGCACTAATTACAAATGAATTCCCAATCTGTAAGGTGAAGCAAACAAGTTTGTAGAAACCACCCTGGCTAGAGTGCAGAGAAAGCCCTGGGGTGTGTGTGGGGGGTGGGGTGGGGGAGGAATATGAAAGTAGAGTGAAGGCAGGAGAAACAACTTTGACCTTCAAGTTTTACTAGCCTTTATAATGATCAATTAACTACATTAACTGGGTCTGATCAATTATTTATTCTTTAAGGGAGATTGATCAAGAGAGTCCTTGATCAATTTATGAGCCCACCAACTAACTTTTGAAATCTCAAGGTGCGGATTTTTACGTGAAAGGCACTTTCTGTGAAGGTACACATGGGTTCTAGTTCCTTGCTGAGAGGTCACAGGAAGCTTCTGATTACTCTCCAGTCAATGGGGCTGCCTTCAAGGTGTATGGCAACTGAAGGGAGAGAGATCAACTCTTGTTGGTAATCAGTGGTCTAGTTGTGTCTGATTCTTCATGATCCCATACTCCGTGAGGTTTTCTTGGCAAAGATCCTGGAGTGGTTTGCCATTTCCTTCTCCAGTGTGTTCCCATTTTACAAAGATGAAGAATTAAGGCAAATGGGGGTTAAGTGACATGCTCAGAGTCAACCAGCTAATACATGTCTGAGGTTGGATTTGAACTCAGAGCTTGTTTGAATGGTTCACCTATTAACCATGGTTTATAAAAAGGAGCCATGAAAGCTTGTGGTAATGAGGTGAATGGGGAGTTTTTTGGTTTTTTTTAATCAGTCACCTAAGAGGATTTAGCCTTTTAGAAAATAGGGAGATGGGTAGGTAGATAGAGTATAATAGTCAATTTGAATGTTTTCATTTCTCTATTTGTTCATCTGCTACCATGACTTCTTTGCATTTTTCACATTTTTTCCTAGCATGTGAAATAAAGGCTATTCCAGACTTGATACCCCTATCTTGTACCCATTGGGTACTTTATATAAGAATGAAGACCTTGTAACTTGTATTTGAGGAAACCCACATATGAGTCATATGTATCTAAGCTTTATTTTGGAGACCATCATCATCTTGAATTCATTCTAGGTGGAGACAATGAACCAAAGAAAGAAAATGATCCCTCTTAGGAAGATCCACAAGCAAACCAGAGTCAATGTAAGCCCAGAATCCTTGGGTAGGTGGGAGGGAATCCCTCAACCATTATTTCTGGGGAAGTTAAACTCATTTAATATCATTCCTGTAAAAGCAAACTGTTAATGAAGTTTCACTGGGCTCCTCTTGCGTCTAGGACAAAAACCCTCTCCTCTGAGGTTTGAAGCCTTCTACAATCTGGCTCCCACCTATCATTTCATGCTATTTCACATTCCTCCCCCTCACATACTCAACACTCCAACCAAACTGGCCTATTTTCCCATACCCAACATTCCAAATCCCAACAGCATTTTCCTTTGCAAGTCTGCCCCTCCACCCATCTCTGGAAGGTTTTCTTCTCACTTCTTGGAATCCCTAGTACCCTTAAAGGCTCAGCTCAAGTCTTGCCTCCTACATGATATATTTTCCTTATCTTCTGCATTGTTTCTCCTCCTTCCCCAGCCCATATTACATTGTATTTGCTTTGTATTTATTTGCTAACATGTATACATGTTTTTTCTCAATCTCCATCCCCAGAATGAAGGTTACTGGTTTTTGTTGTGGGCTAATGGATAAAGACTAGTGTTACTAGAGGGAGTTTCCCTTGTAGGGAGGTCTCCACTGAATGAAAGCATGGATTAAGCTGCTATCCCCAGTCCCTAGATTAGTACCTGACACATAGTAGGCAATGGAAATAGATGGAGGAAATTTTCACATCCAGATAATTCTTTACAACAAACGAAATCACAGGCGAGACCAAAACAAAGCAGGAAAATAGTCTATGTTTCAGATATGATGAATAGCTCCCCCTTAGAATTTTTGTAGCATCTTGCTTGTACCTTTCTTACACATTTATTATTATTATTATTTTAATATAACTATTTGTGTCCACATCTCCCCTACTATCTCATAAGCACCCAGAGGGTATGAACTATATCTTATTTGTCTTTGTGTCTCTTCCAAGGCAAATAACAATAATTTGTGCACAGTAGGTGTTTAATAATTGTTTACTCGACTGAAATGAAATTTAATTTTCTTTTCACTGTTTAATTATTTCCTTTAGACAATATAAAGGCAATAAAACCCTAGAAAAAAATCTTGTTATGATTCATTGGTTCCTTTGATAATAATATTTTTAAAAGTTTGCTACTTGGAAAATCAAATTGGCCAAGATGAATTTTTAATACAAAATAGCTTGGATTCTCTTAGAGAGATTTTTATAGCCTTGACAATGTTACCGCTCACATAGAAATAAGCCAACTCAAACTAATTTGAATTTTAGTGCAAGAAACCAAGAAAATAGTCTCGTACAAATATGACTTCATCTTAAAGCTAAAAATCTTGTTGTTTCTGGTTAAGCCCCCTCAAGCCCCCAAAAAAGTTTTGAAATTTAATAATAATTGCTAGTAATAATGACATCTAGTATCAAGGTTTACAAAAACTTTACAAATGTTACCTCATTTAATCCTCACAACAACCTTGGAAGGTGTTAGTATTATTCCCACTTTACAGAGGAGTAAGTTGAGGCTAAGAAAAATGAAGTGACTTGCCTAGGCTTACACAGCTAGTATAAGTATCTGAGATCAAACTTGAACTCAGATTCTCCTCACTCTAAGCTTAATATTCTATTGATTATATCACCTAGCCACCTAGGGATTTATTGCAAGGGATGAGTAGAAGAACATATTTAGGAATGATGGTGGAAAAACAAACGGTATCAATAAAAATTTCAAAAGCTTAGCTGAATCATTGCTTGTTGTAGAGATACAGCTAGTGTGTTTCCTCTATACGATATTCAGTCGCGTCTTCCTGACTCCAATTCCAATACTTTATCCATTCTGATTCTTCATTTACTATTTACACATCCCATCATTTTTAGCAGTTAGCATTAATATATACTAGAATGGGCTGCTAGATACCCAAATCGAATGCTTTTTTAGAGGGCAAGACCTATATAACTAGAGTAGGGAATTGTAGATCAATCAAGTTATCAGGAAATAGTGATTAAGTACCTACTATGTGCCAGGCACTGTGATAGGTTTTGTGATAGTTTGACAAAAGCCAAACTGTCCTGGGCCCTCAATGTGTACATATGGACCACATGTACATATGTATTCAAAATAGATACAAGATGGTATGGGAGGGGATATACTCATCCTTGGGGAGATGAGGAAAATATACAAGGTAGTGAAGGAAACCAGAGATTCTAAGAGGAAAGAAGGAGGAAGGATTATATTCAAGAGGAGGGCCAGCCAGGGCACAAGCATGGAGATGAGAAAGGGAGTCATTTGTGAAGAAAACTAGTTTAACTGAACAACAGTGTGTAGGAAGGGCAGTAATGTATAGTAAGCCTGGAAAGGTATATAGAGGTAATAGGGAACCACTGGAGTTTGTTAAGCAAGGGAATTCAGAAGTTGCCTATTTCTGCTGATTCTCAGATTCACTCAACCTTAGACCTTTTCACTCTGTCTAACGTTATTCTCATATACAATCAGTTGGTTGTTTTTATCTCCTTAATGTCTCTTGCACCCACCCCTTTGTCTCTATACAACCAGCACCGTAGTTCAGGCCCTAAATATCTCTCTCCTCTCCTATTGCTCTCTTAGTTGCTTTCCTTGACTTCAGTCTCTCCGCTGTCCACTCCATCCTTCACACAGTGACAAAAATGATTTTCCTAACCTTGGCCATCAACTATTTAAGCCCCCTGCTTTTTTCCAGGGACCATGCTAGGTGCTAAGGATTCAAGAAAAAAAAATTGAACAATCTCTGCTCTTATGAATTTGCATTCTATTGGGAGAGACAGTATATGCCTATGCATAAGTGTAGATGGACTAAATGCAATATAAATGTAAAACATTTGAATACAAGGTAATATTTACTTTAATTCTTCTCCAGGCTGCACTATAGACCTTGTGATGTTCCAGAAACCTCACTCCAGCCTCAGAATTCACACATTGGAAATACCAGATTCTCCCTCTGATTGCATGGCTCCTTCCAGAACCTTCATTTAAGGAAGGTGCCCAGGCCAGCCTTGTCTCATTCTTCTCCAAATTGCATTTGAGACTGTCTCTAGCAGGCCTCCATACCACACAGGGCACCTTCCTCAGGTCCCTCCTCTGTAGCAACCCATTCAGCTTCCTATTATATATAGTCTTCTCCTATTAGTATTTAAGCTCCTCATGGTCAGGCACTATCTTTCTGCTTGTTCTATTCCCAGTGCTTAGTACGGTGCCTGGAACATAGTAAGTGCTTAATAAAAGTTTGTTAACTAACTGACTAATTAAATAGGGAGAAGACTAGCAATTGGGGTGAATTAAACAACATGCATTTATTAAGCACCTGGTATTTTGCAGACTGAGAGGTGGTATATAGTGGCTGAGTACTATCTCTAAAGTCAGGAAGACTCATCTTCCTGAGTTCAAATCTGACCTCAGACATTTACTAGCTGTGTCACCCTGGACAAATCACTTAACCCTGTTCGCCTTAGTATCCTCATCTGCAAAATGAGCTGGAGAAGAAAACAACAAACTTCTCCAGTAATTTTTGCCAAGAAACCTCCAAATAGGGTCAAGAAAAGTTGGACACTACTGAAAAATGATGGAACAACAACAAATTATCAGGTACTGTTCTCTACGCTGAATATTTGAGTACAAAGAATGAAAAATTTCCTATACATAAGGAACTTACATTCCATTGGAAGAGCATATCTCCAATACACATTTAATTCTATGTACCATTATTTGCTGTCCTCTGGATATGATGTTTTTATTAATGCAGTCTAAAATGATGTTAACGTTTTTCATAGGTACATCACATTTTTACCTCACAGCCTGTGGCCATTTAAATCCCTAAGACTTTTCTACATAAACTGCCCCTAACATAGGTCTGCACCATCTTCTACTTGAGCTCTTGATATTTTACGCTTATTTGTAGTAGCTTATGCTGAATCTTTTTAACTTTCGTCCTCATTGTTTCAACCCTATATTCTAGCTTATTGAAATCACTTTGAAATTTGGCTTTTATCGTTTATGATATTAGCTGTTCCTGTCAGCCTTATGGTAACTGCAAATCTGATAAACTTACTTTCTATGTCTTCAATCCGAGTTATTTATAAAAATGTAGGACAGAGCCAGGGGCCAAACCTTAGGGAAACTGCTACAGACCAGATTCTTGGATGACATGGAGCCACTGTTTAACACTCTTTGGGTACCATTGTTCAGCCAATTATGGATCTGCCTCACCGGAGTGTATTATCCAGATAGTATCTCACCATCTCATTGAATATATATGTGCAAATATATAGATATATATGTATATTGCAGGAGTTAAATGTTTTACTGAAATAAAAAGACACAGGGTTACTCACTGAATGTTAAATAACAGTAATAGTGATTATATAACAGCAGTGGACACCATTTGAGTTTTAAATCCAAGTTGATTTGTCCCATGTATTTTTTCTGGGACTAATTATTAGATCACTTCTTTGAATGCAACTCATCTTGCCCTTTGTCCCTAGATAACGTTTCCAAATTCCAGGCATGCTTTCTCTCTGTCTCTGTCTGTCTCTTTGTCTCTCTCACTCTCTGTTTCTGTTTCTCTCTATCTGTGTCTCTCTCTGTGTCTCTGTCTCTCTGTCTGTCTCTCCATGTTTATATCCTGTTAATTCTCAGCTTAAATCTTCAATGAATATTTTGCTGGGTTTGGACTCGTGTGATCTATCATACCCATGGTTTCTGTTACAGCAATATTTGAAGAACTGATGTTTCTTGTGCAATAACAGGTTGCTATGCAATCTAAATGTCATGCCTCAGCTCATGGAAGAGATAAATTTATTTCCTGAATTAGAAACGTTTTACTTTATACTGACCACTGAATAATTAGAAAATGAAAACTGCATGTCATTTCAAGAATATGGTGACAGTCTCTCTGTACATAACTTTGTAGCTGTCTGATAGGAGTTCACTTTCTCAAAAATCAAAGGCAAGTGCCAAATCTTAGTGATTCATTAGTTATATACTCAGCTCCCTTTTGGAAAATGTGCTTAAATATGAATTTTCCAAAACTTAGTTTCTATCTTTTAATACCAACATCCTCACCACCTGGAATGCACTTCCTACCTTTCCCTCCTGTAATCCCTTTTGTTGTTCAGTTGCGTTTGACTCTTTGTGACCCCATTTGGGGGTTTTCTTGGCAAAAATACAGTGGTGGTTTGCCATTTCCTTCTCTAGCTCATTTGACAGATGACAAAACGGAGGCAAACAGGGTTAAGTGACTTGCCTAGGGTCACACAGATAGTTATCTGAGGCTGGGTTTGAATTTATGAAGATGAGACTTTCTGATTCCAGGAACAGAGCTTTATCCATTGCACCATATAGCTTCCTCTGTAATTCTTAAGTCCTTCAAAGGTTTTGCTCAGGTCCTCATCCTACTCAAGGACTTTCCTGACATCTGTCATTAATGTTTCCCCAATTGGTTTACCAACAAGTAATTATAAAGAGCCTAGTATGTCCTAGTACCATGATAGAGATTGGGGTACAAAGACCAGAAATGAAAGTCCTTGTCATCCAGGGCCTTTATTACCTATTATAAGAGATTTTGTGTGTGTGTGTATATATATGTATATAACATGATAGATAGATATGTATGGATATATACTCATACATGTATACATATTCATATATGTATATATACCTATATATACACATATATATGTGTATATATATTTGGGTGTGTGTATGTATGTATGTATGTATGTGTGTGTGTGTGTATATATACATCTATCTATACATACAGAGAGAGGGAAAAAGATGGGGGTGGGGAGAGGGAGAGGGAGAGAGGTTGAGTTTTGAAGAAACCAAGAGAAGTCTAAGAGGCAGAGGTGGGGAGGGAGCTCACTCAGTCATGGGGAAGAGCCAAGTGGAAGGTCAAGTGAGATCATTTGGCCTGGTCTCTAGAAACTAAAAAGGAGAGTTCAATTAAAAAAAAGGCTGAAAGATAGGTTGAGGCCATATTGTAAAGAGTTCTAAAAGATAAACAAAGGAGTTTATAGTTGATTAAGGGATTAGGGAGGCATTGTAGGTTATTGATCAGAGAAGGACATGATCAGACTTTCTGAAATTTCTATGATTTATTTTGAATGTATTTTATCAGGGCACATCTTTTCTCTCTAGAAGAATATCCATTTTTTTTTTGAGGTTAGGGACTATCTTCATTTTTTCATCTTCATATCCCCAGCTTTTAGCACAGTGCTTGGCATATAATAAGCACTTAATAAATATCTGTTGAATTGAATTGAATGTAGAACAGGAACAAGCATCCTTTTATTCAGATTGGCTCATTCTCTCTTTCTACTTGAGCAGTGCTAAGATAATAAATTATTTTCTAGTGACTGAGTTATGTGCCAAACTTACTTCCAAAGAGTACTCCTGGCTTGAAAGTGACATTGCTGAAATGAATGCTCCCTCCAAGTGCATAGATCACAGCCATGCTCATCTAGTCTGACCTGCATGTCCTCTGGTAACCTCGTCACAGGAGACTTACCTAGTGTCCTTGGGGCTTTTCTCTAGATCTCTTGACATTAGTTGAGTCCTAAGGCTACAACATGGGAACTCTCCGTCTATCATGCTTCACTTGCACGTGATTTTATTAGGGAGTAACTCAGCTTCAGCCACAGAGTCCCATTTAAGAAACAACATAAACTATGCTTGAAGAAGAAAAAAAAGCTTAAATTACCAGGTGAAGCTGTGCTTGTACTTCTAAAATGGTGCTTAAATCTATGTCAAAACATTATTTTTCCATCTTCAGAATATTTTTCATCAAGCTAATTATGATGAATTCCCTCGACACATCAAGAAATAAAATGCAGTTCCATAAGTTTTCCATTGTAATTTACTTTACCACTCAAAACTGATTTCTTTTGTAGTCATTAATTCATAATGACAATATAATAATAATAATTTTTAAAGTTCACAATTCTACCACAAATCTTTCTATCAAGCTTGTAATTAAAATGTCAAAATTCATTTCTATCCATGAAAGCAGCTTTTTTTTTCTTGAGTTGATTGATTTAAAACTCTCTTTTATGGAACTTAATTCACACATCTTCCATTTCAGCTGTAGAACTAATCCTCAAGGCAAAGAACAAAATAACTTGAAATTCAAAATTTGCGGCTTATTTGTTTTGTGCAGATGTCAGGGTTAGGTTGTTGCTATCATTTTTTTTTCTCTTGCCCCCTTCATAGGAGTGTTTTTCTCTGTTTACAAGAGAAAATATTCACTACAGATCAAAAATTTCACAAACTACTCTAATATCGAGAAATTGAAGTGACTGAAAGTAAAACTCTTCTCTTAGAGTGTCATGAGTATAATGCTTCTACAAAGTTAGCAGTCACATGTATGTCATGGCTTTGATTTTCTATCTTTGTATGCGATATCCATTCTTTGGCAATAACTAGCAAAGCATATGATGTTACCACAACTCACCAACCTATAGTATTTTCTATTTTAGTGAATTAGCTTCTTACAGACAACCATTCTGTTAAATGTGATTACTGGCAGAGATATATAATTAGGGTAGGATGACTGGGACTTTAGACCTGGGTGCTAAAATTTAGAGAACATAAAAAATTTAACACATTGACTCCAGCAGCCGGGAAATACCCTAGCCCCTAGGTAGTAAGAAGAGTTAGTTAAAATAGGAAGCTACCAGACTACTTACATTGTTAATAGCTCTCATTTGTGAGTCATTATAGTAGCTAACTTCCCTTTTCACTCGGCTGAATTTGCCTTAATTACTTCTTGTATTAATTTCACATTATTAATTATAAAATTGATTTGTGAGTGCATTATGTCTTGCTTAACCTGAGTGGCAAAATTATTAGTTACAGCTCCAGTTTCTGGTATTCTAATTGGAAAAAGATGGGCATTATCTCAAAGTGTTCTATCTTCATTTATGACAGCTAGTCTTAGGAATGTGGATAACAAGTAAAATACTTTGGGTGGTTTAAATAAGAACACTTAGTGTTAATGGTGTGCATAATCTTCAAGAGAAGTTTTGCCTTTGTTGATAAAATAACACTTCAAATACATTTCAAAGCATTATCGTTTTCCAGTTGTTTGAAATCCTTTGCATCAAGATCGTCTACTTTGTAATGCTGCTTTCTTTTGCATTCAATACTTGTACTGGATGTACCATTCAACGTCAGTATTGAAATTTACCATCCAATATCTTTATTAGATTTGTACATGGGTATATATATAGATAAGTGTGTGTGTGTATATCTTTATACACAGACATATATAGACACACATGTGTGAAATAGATACCCAAATGAGGTTATGAAGAAGCCACAAAGTCATTAAGAGTCATGACTGAACAACAACAAAATTTGTATTGGTTTACCATTCAATATCCATACAGGTAACGAAGATATCTGTCTAGAGGTAGAGAAGCCAACTCCTCCTTAGGAAGCCCTCAAGCTCCTTTTTGTTTTCTATTACATATACCATATATATATACATACACATATATACACATATATACATACATGCACACATATATGTCTCCATATTATGTATATATATACACACATATTATATATGCACACACATATAATATTCATGTTTACTCAAGTCACATTTTACCTAACTCATTACTCTGATTTCAAAGATGTGGACATGTACTTCACCAATACAGATTGCACCACTTTTAAGACTTAGTAGATTATCCTCATGAGTTGCTGTGGCTAAAAATTCATCATCTTTTACCTGACTTAGTAATGAGCTTCTATGAATTTAGAGAGGTAGTTACAGCACTGATAATTAACATTTATATAGCACCCACTATGTGCCAAGCACTGTGCTAAGTACTTTACAATTATCATCTCATTTGATTCTCACAACAACTCTAGGAGGTAGGTGCTATTATCCTCTCCATTTTACAGATAAGGAAAATGAGGCAAACAGGGATTGTGGCTTACCCAGGGTCCTACAGCTAGTAAGTATCTGAGGTCAGATTTGAACTCAGATCTTCCTGACTCAAAGTCCAGTGCTCTGTGCCACCTTACTTCTTCTAGGCTAGATAATCTCTCCCTAAAGTTCTTCCTAGATCTAAGTCTATTAATTATAATAATGAATATTTATAAAATATATGTATTATTGTCCCTATTTTGCAAAGGAGAAAATCAGAGTACCTGATTTTACCTGTGAAGGTGATACGTTATATAACAATAGTCATATAGCTAATGAAGCAGGATATGAATCTGAGTCCTCTGGGTCCAGGGCCAGTACTCTTTCTGCTATGCCATTCACTGCTCATAAGTCTACACCACTGTGCAAGGTACTGGAAGAGATAGAAAATGTAGAAAACACAGAAACAAAAAAGCAGAAAGATGCCAGAGGTTGGATTCCAGAATAGGATTTTCCATAAGAAGTAGCCACTTCTAATTCTGATGCAGCATCACAGTTTGGCAACTAGTGGGAATGAGAGTTCATTGTAGTTTAGGTCCAGATTTTGAGACTCTCAAAGGCAGGAGCTGCTTCCAAGTGAAGCTCTTAGATCAGACTGTGCCTCTGGGTAAGAACTTGAAACTTGGCAAGGTCACCTGGGTCCTGATCTCTCACTTTCTTCAGCTGGTTGCTGTGTGGATTTAAGCTTTGTAGCATCCTGTGCAGATAAGTGTATGATGTGGTCTAGAAGACTCCGCCATTTTTGTGAAAACATTTTTATTATGAGATATAAAGTAAAGAAGGGTCCTCTTTATTACAGAATACAGTATGTATCAGGCACTGAAATGACCATCTAAATCAACTCATACCTTAAAAAAACGTCCCTACAGCATTCCTGGGAAGTGGGCATCTAGTCCTTGAATATGTCTGATAACTACTACTTCTTTCTGAGACAGTTTACTTTTCTATTAGCTAGCTCTAATTGCCAGAAAATTTCTCCTTACATCAAACCTAAATCTCCCTTTTTGCAATTTCCATCCATAGTTCCTAGTTCTGATTTTTGGGGCCAAAGAGAGCGAGTCTCTTCCACATAAAATACCCTTCATATACTTGAAAACAGCTCTCATACTCCCTTTCACCTAGCGTAGTCTTCTCTTTTCCAAGTTAAACATTCCTAATTCCTTCAAGTGATACTCATATAATTTGTGGTTGTTATTTAGTCATTTCAGTCACGTCTGACTCTTCATGACCCTATTTGGGGTTTGGTTTCCTTGGCATAAATACTAGAATGGTTTCCCATTGCTTTCTCCAGGTCATTTTATAAATGAGGAAATTGATACAAACAGAGTTAAAGTGACTTGCCTAGGGTGACATAGCTAGCAAGCATCTGAGGTCATATTTCAATTCAGACTCCAGGCTCACTGCTCTATCCATCGTGCCATCTAATTGCCTCATGTAATACCCCATTACAATAATGAGTTCATTTTAAGCCTAAAGCAATGTAATTGCTTACACGGTTTCCTCCTCTTGCTTAAGGGAGTATATATTAGGGAAAAAAAATTAGGAGTACAGTCACAATCACTCTAAGTCCCTCACTGAGGAGAAATCCTGACATTAAGGCTTAGTTCTCGGCCTCAGCTTACATTTATTTATCTCTAGTTAACTCTTGGTCTCTTTGTATCTGAAACGAAGTTCAGGTTATTTCAAATATGTGGGGAAAGAAACAGTACAGAATATTCTCATGTCTATAATAGACAGACACAAGGAAGTAATGCTGGGAAGAGAGAAGACTTTTCTTAGAATTTCCCTTAGGCCTTGAGGAGGTGGGTATCGCTGATGGCATCAGCCTGAGTTTTCTGTTCGAAGGTTCCTGTGGGGCTGATGGGTCTCTCAATATTTCCTTTCTCTGCCACAGCTTACCCCTACTTTCTCTTTCTCTTTTCATCAGTTGCCCCAGGATGCTAGGTCAGCCCTGGACGTTTTTGTTCCTTCCTCTACACAGACCTTCAAAATCTTTCTCACATACAAATCTCTTTCTTACAGTTTTGCACAGTCTGCCATTTTTATAGATGACCCCTAAACCATAACTAAGTTTCCTCACCCAGTCCCAATACTTCTTGTCAGTGTTACTTCATTTCATCCAAGGACATTTTTGTATCTCAAGTCTTTGATTGATTGACTGAGATTTATTATCCTCTTGTTAAGCTATCAGGGCAACATATTACTTTAAGTAGGATGAGGTAACTGGATTGATTTATTCGACTCCCATCTTTTTACTCTCCCCCAGTTTTAATATTTCCTATCCTTAGAAAATCTAACATGAGTTTGGCAAAGTCTATAATTCCAAATCCTAAGTGTCTCTTTGATCACTTGAGAAGGTTCTACAATATCTGTTTTGAATTCCTTCTCCAGTGTCTTGGGGAAAGTCTTTATGTCACAGTTCAGAATCAGTTCCTATAATTAACATTCTTCTAAACCTCCTGGGACATAATTCAACAAATAGCATCTTACAAAGTTCTAATAGATCAATGGCTATCGTGTTGCATGAAAAAAAAGCCTCCTCCAACCCAAAACAATAAAGAAAAGAAAATGAAAAAGTAATCTTCCTACATCAAGGAAAAGCCTGGTCCTTACGAAATTCTCTGAGCACATGATTCTCTCTCCACTAGGCATTAGGAATTTGAGGCTAATTATAGATATGAAACCCAAACTGATTTGGCTTAGTACTCATCCACTCACTGGCTGTAGTGGGACTAGGATCCTTCTTTTTTTTCTTACACTAGAGAGGCCCCTTTCCTCTTGACTCAGTGAGGTACCAAGAATTATAACAAAACTGCCACTGGGTCTAGGGGAACTTTTCCCTGTTAAAAATACTCCTCTAATCACTTAGTAATTTAAAAAGGAAAAGATCAGACTTCTATTTCAGAGAATATATGACTCTTCTAACAGAGTTGGAAGCTGGGGTTGATTGGAAGTTATCCCCTTTCCTTTCAGGTGAGAAAACAAATTGTCAGTGGTGAAAACTCTCATGATTTCCTCATTGCAAAAGGCCATCTAAATGGAGCTTGGACAAAATTCCTAGGTATTCCTTTCTAGACAAGGCATACCAAAATCTCTCTACAAATCCCACCACCATAGACAATTCTCTTGGAGATCCAGGTAAATTTATATTGGCTCTCTATATTAAGAGCAATTGAAATTTCTTTCAGTGGATTCCTGCCACTCAGCAATCCTACTAGAATTCCAAACCAATAACATGAAAAGTGGATTCAGGTAGAAACTAAAGAAAAAAAAAATCAGTTAAGCCCTGAACAAGTGTGAGGTTCCCATTAATCACTTTAGGTTAATTATTTGGGATTTCTAGCCAACAGGCAAGCTTTAACCTATGAACCTGCAGTCAATAAGGAACACAGTCTGTCTGAACTTGTGTCGCAATAAGGTAAGCTTTGTAGGTCTGCTCAAAAGGAAAAAGAAAAATATGGACATTTATTAGCTATCATAGAATGCTAGACACCAGTATTTCAGGGAGGAAAAATCCATCTTCTCATATTAGCTTCAATATTTACCCAGAGTACAGTAATATGCACTCAAACAGGCAAAGGTTGTTACAAAAGAACTAGTTTGACTTTTCAAGAAACATACTAGGAGAGAGACTGTTCAATTACAGTCTAAAATAAAAAGAAGAAAAAACTCTCTGAAAACCAGAGTTCTAGGTGGAAAATCTCTCTAGGGAGAGGTCCTTGCAAATACAAATGACCCAATAATATTGTTCTCAGTAGCTCATTCTTTGAAGCTGCTATTTCCACTCCCATTTCCATCAATCAATTAATAATCTATCATCAATAAACAATGATAAATCCCCATACTATGTGCTAGAAACTGTGTTAATAAGTTGAGTCCCCAGTTCCTTCCTACTCAGTTCCTTCAAGGCTCTAGTAGTATCCCTGAGAAGTTGGGGAAGGATGTTTTTTTTTTAATGCTATAGCTCACAATCTCCCATTGGTGTACCTCTCACCTTAATTGCACTTGAGTCAGCCAGACTCAATTAGCTGTTAGATAAGATGATAGAACAAGAATAGATAGTATAAAACATCTCCCTCCAAATCTATGACACATTCAAGTACACATAGAAGCCGTGGAATATGGGCTCAACATAATGTGGAAAAGAGGTAACATCTGATTGCTGGACGTGTTTTGCTTCTTTTTGTGGGGTACTCAGAAGTTCCCCTTTGCCATGTTGTAGTATCTTTGTTGGGATCCTTATGGAGCCATGAATCTGTGTCCAGTATATTCTTGGCTCCCTCTGTACACACTGCTGCCAGCTATTCTAGGGATGCTGATGGGAAAATGGGAAGTAATCCAGACCTTCAAAATTTGCAAGGTCTTCCCTCCGGTTAAGGCAGAGGGGAGAGGGTGGGAGAGGAGACCAAGGACAAAACCTGAGTTGCTCTCCTCCCTCCAAAGGATTCCTCCTCACTTGCCACTCATTGAAATCTCTCTCTTACTTTTTGCACTGGTCTGTTATGTGACAAGTCTCCTCTGCCAATTCAAATACTCTTCCTATGCATTGTCACCCCAGTTCATCCACAGGCTCATTGGAGACATCAAAATTGGTCAAGTACTATTCACACTTAGTTGTTTTTGATGGATTTGATTGGTTGAGATATATTTCTACCTGGTTAAGGTAGAACAGTGCCTTGCATGTGGTAGGTTAAGTTAACACAATTCTTGGCACATAGTAGGAACTTAACAAATGTTTATTTATCCTTGACTGATGGATTAAGGCTAAGGTATTAGGAGGTATCATTTTATTACTTATTTCAGATGGAATTGAGGTAATTTGATTGATTTATTCCATTGACCCCACCCTTAAATTCCTATGACAGAATCTTGAAAGTCTTTCCCATCCTGGATGACTTATTCTGGATGCTTTCTAGATTATTAACATCCTTCCTAAAACGTGATGCTCAGCACTGGCCATAATACTACAGAGGCAGCATCAATATTGATCAAAGTCACTTCCTTCACTACCCTAATTGCTAGACACTGGACAAAGATCTCACATTTAAAGTATCAACAATTAAGTAAGTTAATGTTTATAGATGGTCTAAATGCTGTGTGATGGCTAAACTGCTCCATCCCATTTCTTAACCACACTACTGCCATCACTGCAGGCAGAACAGGAAAAAGGCTGCACAAGGCTGTCGCCATTTTGTATTTGTTAAGTTGTTTTATGGATTTCCATGTTCAAAGAATTTGGCAAACTAAAGAGAAACAAGACTAGGGGGTAATTTGGATCATTTAAAACAACTACCTAAAACCAGAGAATCAAGTCGTTACACAGCTTGATTCTGTGTCTTTTCCTCATAAGATTTCCAGTTCTTACACACAACATTCCTCTCCCATCACCTTGCCTTTTTACTGGGCCTTCCTTCATCCATGCCTGGTATGCATCCCTTTCTCACCTTTACCCAACAGAATCCTTTTCTTCCTTTAAGATGCAGCTGAAACTATCTTTTGCATAGTCTTTCCTGATTCCCACTCTCCCCACCCCAAGAACCAATGCCTTCCCTCCAAACTGTGTCATAAATCTTTTGTATGTATTTGTACTTACATTATCCATATTCATTCTGTATATATTTATATGCATACTTGTTATCTTCTCTAACTGAACGTAAGCTCCTTATGAGCACAGATTGTTTCACGTTTGTATCCGTATTCCCAGTGTCTAGCACAGTGCCTTGGACAACAGTAGGTGCTTAATAATTGCCTGTTCGTTGGTTGAAACTGGATTTTTTCATCTCCTCAAACACTTTTGTAAAACATTACATTTTTTAAGGAAAAGTTATATGGGAGTTATATTATGACGTTACAATTGGTTGAGACTGATTTTTTCTTCTTCTTCTGCAGAACAGTGAATATTTTCAAATCAATTAGATTTAGCAAAACAAATGGAATTTTAAACAGTTCTGCACAAATTCTGTGTGGCCAGATGCTGCTTGGTGGGAAACCTCTTCCACGAAGATGAGATGAGAATAAAATTTAACCAGTGCCAAACAAAAGCAGCCATTACATCTGTTCTTTTCCTCTTTCTTCAATAAGTTGAGAGATGATTTCCAGGAAATGGATTATTGGAAAAGGTAATAGGTCAGATAATAGCAAAAGTGAAGCAATTGCTGATGGATAACCTGAGCACTCCACTAATAGCCACAGAATGTCAAAAGATCCATAGTAAGAACTCCAGTCCTTTGAATAGTTCCTCTAAGGAGGGTTTTTTTGGGGGGAGGAGAGGGAGTTCTGTGCCATTATGGGCAGTATCTCCATTGAAGACATCACAGATCACCAAATGACTGAAAGATCTACCTCACCATGTTGTCGTAAGGGTCAAATGAGATGTCTATAAAGCACTTTACAAACTTCTGAACACTATTTACTTTTTTTCTTTTTGTTTTTATTAATATCTTTTGATGTCATTTTTGAATATGTTCTTTCCCCCTCCCTTCCCAGTGAGTCATACTTTATAATAAAGACTAAAGAAGGTGGGGAAAAGCAGTCCAGCAAAACCAATCAGTATATTGACCATGTAGCACATTGTTTCTGACATTATATGCAGTACTCCATATGCGTAGATCCCACTGCTGCAATGAAAGGGGGGAGGACACTAGAAGGTATTCCCACAGAGTCTTCATGTCATCTGGAGTTTAAAATGACACAAAGATTTCAGGGATCCCTGGTATACTTTAAACTAAAGAGAATGCACATAGCTGCCTTTTCTTTTAGTTTCATGAACATACACCTAATGCTTTTTTTCTGGGAAGATTTTAAGTCTGGGAAAAAATATAACATTTGTGAAAGAAGATGGACAGATGATATTCCAAAAGGCATCCTACTTAAGAAACTGTAGTAGTAGTGTAGCTGTGTAGCAGTCTGTTGCTTCCTCAATGTATCAGCCTCTGGGCATACTCATGTAATCTAACCAAATGTATTCTGAGACAGCCTCATTCATTTCTTTTTCAACAAAATTTTATTGAATACTTGCTATGGATACCACACCATGAAGAAGACAAAGAAATAGAAAGCTAGATCCTTGACTTCAAGGATTTTACTGTTCAAAAGAGCTCATGAAAGAAGATGTAGTAATAAAGTTGAAAAAACAATATCAGTTAATACTTGAACAAATGTCCAATGAATAGTGCAAGCAATAAGTGTTATAAAATCTTAGCCTTAGAGCCGGAAGGGACCATCAAGGTCTTCTTATTTTATAAATGAAGACATGGACACCTAAAGAGATTAAATAATTTGCCCAAGGTCACACAGCAAGGGGCAGAAACAGAATTTAAACTGTTGGACTCAAAAGTCAATATGATTTCTACAAACATTCAAGGGAGGAGAGAATAAATGATCATAGATAAAAAAGAACTGAAAAGTTTTCATGGAAAAAAAAGGATTCAAATCACTATCTTCTGACTAATCCAGCACTCTTTCCAGTCACTACAAGTAGAGAGTCTGAAACCCAATTTTTGAGGGCACTGGATAAAAAGATAAGAAGTCTAGAATTGATTCTGTAGACAATGGGAGGTCAGTGACACCTCTTAAGGAAGTATGATAGGAGTCTAACATATGTCTATAGTACCTAAGATGGCATCATCTGTGTGGACCATTTTTTGCCTTTCTTTGAATTCATAATGCCTAGCACAGTGCCTAGAACATCGTAGATGTTTAATAAATGCTAGTTGACTAGCTACTTGTGCCTTTTTTTCTGAGATTATCATCTATTTATAACACACACTCACATACACATATACATACATATCTTATATGTACATAGTTATTTGTATAATATCTCCCCTGTTTGCATGTGAGAACGGGGGCCTTATTTTTTCCTTTCTTTGTATTCCAAGGGCATAACGGGCCTAGTACATACTAAACTATTTAAAAAATGTTTTTTCCCAAATTACTCATAAAAACAATTTTAACATTCATTTTTAACATCATAGGTTCTTAATAAATGTTTGTTGAGTGACAAAATATTATGGTAAAATCTCAGTTATTTGCTCTCCAATGGTACATGCCAGACTATGGTCAGCTTTCAATGAATCACAGTCTTAGAGCTAGAAGGACACTTAGTGGCCATCTACTCCCACCCCCTTATTGTACAGATGAGGCAAGTCAGGCTAAGAGAGTAGCCCAAGGTCACATAGGTGGCATAAATGGCAGAGACAAGATGTCATCTTTCTTCATCTTCTTTATTCACCAAAAATTCTTAGTGTCTCCAAAGTTCCCATCATTTCTACCTCTTCAGCAAATTCTATACTGAAATGATTTCTCGTTGCTCCTTAAGTGTGTGTACCATATTACAATATACTGCACATAAAAAGGAAGACTATAGCAATCAAACATTTATTCAAACTTGCATCTCAGTATGTCTTTATTACTAAAAGAATTTCAGCTAATAGTATAATATACAATGAATTATTTAGTTCACTTTGCTAACTTCCAGCACTGAATTTTTCCTTTACAGCGACTTTTGTTGCTTCTGACCAGAGTGACATAGCATTTATTTTATTTAGTTTTTCAACTTTCCAAAGTAAGCTATTTGTTGGTCTCCAGGTGCTTGGTTACTAGTATCCCAGCTCATGATGTTGCTCAAGAACAGTTGCAGTCTACAAAGAGACTCTTCTTTCCCTGGGAACATATTTCCAAAATATAAAGAGAGGTTAATGGGAAAAGAAAAGCCAGGCTGGCTACCATTTATGTTTATTGTTGCTATGAGGAAAGGGGGCATCTTTTAGAGATTTATCTCTTAGCAAGAGAAAGGAAAAGAGACAACAAAGAAAACCAAGAAAGAGAGAAATAGTGGGAACTATATTGTGTCAACATCTAGAACATTGAGGTACATACAGTACAAAAACAAAAATGTACTTCCCTTTCACCTAGAGCTGAGGGCTTATGTTGGGCTAGATGATCAAAGGACTGAGGCATTAGTAGCTAAGGCACAGGAAGAAGATGGGGTGCTGGAAACATCAGGATGTTAATGTCCCTTTTATGAATGATAATGAATGCAAATGAAAAGTATTCTCAAGGGCACAGAACAGTCCTGTTAGGTGGAAGAAAAAAAAAGTCCTAACTAGAAAGAGGACTCTGCAATATTCTCTGCACAGGAACAGAACCATAGCATAAATGACACCTTTTCCAATGTTACAGGCTTTTATTCAGGTCTTGTATTCCCAATCCCCACTCTACATGTTCCTGGCCTTTTTTTCCTAATAGTCTCTCAGATAGGGTCTGTAATAAGAGAGCCTGAATGGAATAATAAGGACTTAGAGCATACAGTTAACGTCATCTATTCTAGCACTTATCTCAGGCACTGTTCTTTGGTCTGTAGTTGCATTTAACTGCATTTTTGATTCAGGAAAACCCCTATTCTAACTCTCTCTTTAGTCAAAGCATTCTCCCATCACTTGGGAAACTGGACATGAGAACCCATGCATAATTTGAGGGTAGGGGGGTGGTCTCTTCCACATGCTCTTTCTGGATCATGGCAGAAAGGTAATATTTGAAAAACAACTTAGTAAGTGCTTCATAGATGCTTGTTCCCTCTCCCCCTACCATGTCTCAACCCCAGGGAACTCTGGGAACAAGAATATCTTCGTTTTGTGCTCTACAAAATGTTCTCCTGTTCATGTCCCCTCCCAGGGAAACCCTGAGAACACCAATATCTGGATCATTTTATTCTTTCTCAAAGGACCCTTAGCTCCCCTATAAGTGCTCGATGTAATAAGACATCTCATAGGACAGATTTTATTTAGCAGACAAAATGTACAAGATAAACTCATACCATGCTCTCTCAGTAAAATTCTCACCAGCTTCCCAGAGAGACCCATATGGTACTTTCAACTTACAATATTCTGTTGCTCAGGGTTGCTAGGGAGTTAATCACCCTTCCCCTTCTGGTGAGACCTACCTTCCCATGGGGAAAAAATCGCAGACTCACTCGACAGTCAAGTTTCACAGCCAGACTTACAAAGTCTACTTGACTCACAATACCAATAAAGGGCAAGATTTTTTTTTTTGCTCCTTAATATAGCCCTGTGTTGTACTGCTCCTTGATGCCCTTGGTGCCATGTTGTGCTAGTCAATCTCTGTCTGCCCTTTCTGCCTTTTCTCCCATGATTTCTTTACTTGAGTCTTTTGTTGAGGCCCCTTAACCCTGTACCTGTTTGTCCTATTGGACCTCCATTTCTCTGGGGAAGCTTTATAGAGACCTATTTTCTGTTCTTCCTCTATCTAGCCTGCTGCCCCCTCTGTGTCCCTTGATTTGCTCATTCTTGGCGATCATTTCATCGTCTTAGTCTGGCATCAGCCTTCCAGTTCACAGGGATCAGATGAAGGTCTATCCCTTTTCCTTGCTGTTCCCTTAATCCTTTCCCCTCTTGCCTTCTCCAAAAAAATGTCCCCACTATCATCTCTGCTCTTTCTCTTCTCTCTCTCTATCCCTGGCTCCTTCCCTGCAACCTATAAATATTGTCATTTAAAAAAAATCCTTACTTTATCCAACCATCCTCGTTAGCATTCACCTTATATTTCTCATCCCTTTCATGGCTTAATTCTTTGAGAAAATAAGTTCTAATAGGTTCCGCTTCTCTTTCACTCTTTTCTAAACCCTCTGCAATCTGGTTCTGAGCTTCATTGTTCATCTGAAACTGTCCTCTCCAAAGTAACCAACCGATTTCTTTATTGCCAAATCTAGTGACTTTTCTCTCAGTTGGGATCCTTCTTGGCCTCTGCAGCATTTGACATTGCTGACTGCCCTTTCCTCCTGGATACTCTCTTCTCCTGAGGTTTTTGTGACGCTGCTCTCTGCTGGTTCTCCTCCCATCTGCCTCACCAACCCTCGGTCACCCTAGCAGATTCTTCAACCACATCCCCATTGCCAACCATAGGTGTCCCCCAAACTTTTGTCCTGAGCACCTTTCTCCTTTAGCTCTATGCTCTCCTGAGTTTAATTATTATCTCTCTGCAGATGATTCCTGATTTATATATCTAGTCTCTCTCCTAAATTCCTTTAGTGCATCATAAATTATCTATTGGACATTTTGAATTGGACATCCCTTAGGCATCTGAAACTCAACATGTCTCATTATCTTTCACTCCAAACTCAAATATCTTCTGAACTTCTTCAGATCTATAGAAGATGTCATGATATTCAAAACTGGAACTTTACAATAGTTACCAATGCCTTTCCTTTTCAGATTTCCTTCTGTCCACCTTGTATACATCTTGGTTCTGTTGCTTACATATTGTCTCCCCTGTTAGAATGAATGGTCCTTGGGGACACTGTTTTTTGCTTTTCTTTGCATCTCCAGTGCTTGACATAGTGTGTGGTACATAGCAAGTATCTGATCAGTGCTTTTTGACTGACTGACTGCTGCTTGGTGCCTTGTCTCTTTTGTTCACAATCTGTACATTCTATCTTCCCCAGAAGCATTGACTTTCTTGCACATGTACCCTGGACATGCCAGTGAATGTGGGGAAGACACTTCTTTGAACTGAGAAGAGGGGTTTATCTGTATGCTGGCTATTTTGCAAGTAACAATATAACCAATGGTTTTGCAATGATTTTTGAAAAACAATTTTTAATGATATCTGAATCTCCTTGCTTTTCTTTGACTTCCTAGCACTTAAAAAAGTGCCTGGTACATTTGTTGTTTAGTCATTTTTCAGTCATGTCTGACCTTTTATGACCCCATTTGGGATTTTCTTGGCAAAGATATTGCAGTGATTTTCCATTTCCTTCTCCAGCTCATTTTACAGATGGGGAACTGAGGCAATTGGGATTACATGATTTGCACAGTTAGTGTTTGAGGCGGTATTTGAACTTGTGAAGAGGAGTCCTCCTGGTTCCATGCCCAGTGCTCTATCCACTAGTCCACCTAGCTGCCTGATATATAGGAAAAGCTTTATAAATGCAATCTTCTTCTCAATACTTCAGAAGCTCAAAGATTACAGATGGCAGAAGAATTACATCAGTAGAGGGAGTTTTCTTGGGGGGAGCTCCCTACATTGGTTTGGTCAAGACCTTTGATTTCATGCAGATTAATTAACATCTACTCTTCAACTTGAAGTCTTAGAATATGTGGGGAACTGAGAGGCTAAATGATAGTGTACCAGTCACACAGGAGCATTGGAGAAGTCATGACCTGTCCACATTCACACAACTAGGAAGTGCTAATGCTCAGTCCTCAGCATAGGTCTTCTGACTCCAAGTTCAGGTTTAGGCAAAAGGTACTAATATCTCTAGACTTCTAGAAGCGCAACAGTAGCTACTGGCATGAGACTCCCTAAGTTTCTGTGTTGTAAGCTCTGACAGCTCCCTGGAAAGAAAGCTCACCATCTTAGGATACCAGACCTGAACCTCTAGAGGTGATCCTACACCAGCACTTATTGGGATCCAGCCTTTGTGCTTAGCTGCCTGTTAGAGACCCATCAGGACAAAAATTAAACAGACCATTAAACAGTGCTTGAGTGGATTAACTTTGGGCAGTCTCTTACACCAATAGGTTTCAAAGTTCCTTTGAAGTAGGTGTATTAGAAAATCACTTTTCAAGTCATACAACTGAGCTTTGCATGTTGCCTAGCTGTTCTGTGATTGAGGAAGAATCGATTAATCCTTTAGGATTTGACAAGAGTAAGAAACATGCATCTTTGGTCTATGAGTAGTAAGTAGATTGTTAACCACTCACATGAAAACAATGGGGCTCCTTAGCCAAACACAGAGGAACAGGGGAGTGCTGTGACATTTGCTAACACTGACCTTTCCTTCCACAGATTTGGTCCTGTCCAGATGTTCATGCAGACTGCTATTCTGTTACTTTCACTCTCTGATCAAGGAGGTCATGTTCCATTTTTGGAGCTTTGATGTGGGCCCAATTCTTAATAGAACAAACATTGGAATGCAGTGCAGCTTTCTTGAAATATGAAATTTGGCGTGCTGCGAAAGTAGTTATTATCATCATTGATAATGCATCTGTTAACATGCCAGTCTCTTCATCAGAGGAGCATAAAGTTCTTTGGGGGCGGGAATCAGGCTTCCTCTCCCTTCTGAAGTTATTAAACTAATTTTGTAGGTTGCCAAAATAAAACTATGGAAGATGATTAGATTTACCATGAGGCACACAGGCAGTTGGGAGTAACACAGGGAATGAGATGGAAACGTCAGACTTAGGTTCTCACTTAGGTAGTTGATCAAGCCCTCCTCTAGACATTTACCATTATTGGTTTTCCCACCTTTAATAGGAAATAGCTCTTTCTTCTTGTTGAATGAAAATATTCTTGAGTTTCAAAATAGTGAATTCCCAGAATCTCTCATGACACAACATCAGATACTTCAAATCTGGGAGAGATTTCAGTCATTTTTTTTTTTTTACAAAAGGAACATTAAAATTAACAAAAACAAATACTTTATTCCACTATGCATCTGTTGCTTTGACTGGTTTCAACTCCATGGAACAAGAAATACCTCCCAGGTTAAGGTCATCACCACGCTAATTCAAAGGCAACATTTTCCCCCTTTCCCATTTTCCTGCTTCCTTTTGTGTGTCTCCTCTCCCATTAGATTGTGAGCTCCTTGAGGTTATGGATAATATTTCTTTTTATCAATTGTATCCCCAGGGCTTAGCACAGTGCCTACAACACAGTTGTTTCTACTTCATTTTTTTGAAAAGGATCAATGACATCATGGCATGACATCTTGACTCATAGATGAATAGGATTTAGTGAGGCAGAGTTGCACAGTATTTACTCTCACTCCCTCTTCCAGAGTCATCAAAGTCCAGCAGCATGATCTCGAGATGACTAGTGATGGCTGTAGTGGATGACCTTGGTCTCTTTGATGTCTGACCAAACTCTAAGTGCTCCACAGCACCTGCTTCAGCCACTTTCATGATGGCTCAACAAATTGTTCTCATCCACCCATTCTGCCAGGAGAAGTCTTCATGTGCTAGATATCCTCCTAATGAACTGACAAGTTTGAGGTCTTTTGGTTGCCCTCAAACTGATTGAGCCCATCTTCTGAGAGACGGTTTTACCAGGGTGTGGCCAATGCACATGCTACAGTTTCTTGAAGCCAAAGATGAGAGTTGAATGAAGATGGACACCAAAGGTGAATGAGCAACCCTGAATAGGGCTGGGCAAACGCTCAACACCAGAGATTCTAATCCTCCTTGAATACTCCACATACCCCACACAGTAGGTGTTTAATAAATGTTGATTGAATTGGATAAAAAAATTAAAAAGGAGCACTCTGAAATCCCTTAACCAAAGAGAGGTAAGTCATTAGGAACATAAATGTTCAATGATCTATCCAAGGTCACACAACAAATGTCGTAGATTGGAGTTGAATCCAGATCTTCTTAACTCTATATCCAGACACTATCCATTTACATATACCGTCCCATTTTACAGATGGGGAAATTGAATGTCTGAAAGATAAAAGTGACTTGCCCATTAGTACCCACATGCTAAAATTCTAAAAGGAGATTTCAATCCATCTTCCCAATTACAGATCTAGCTCTCTATCTACTGTGCCAGATGACTACACTCCACCCCAAACATAATAATCACCTCTGAAAAGCTTTAAAAGCACTAAGAAAACTCCAATGGAAGAAAGCTTCCCCCTCCTCAAAGAGGACAGCATGGTAAATTCAATGCTATTTCGAGGTGCTTGTGGCATCTGGACACACACCGTGTGACAGTTTCTCTGTTATCACATCTGTGAGTATTTATAAAAAGCACTTCTGCATAGAACTCTGCGTCACAACTACTGTCTTGAGAGTGATCATTGTGACATTGTGGGGGATGCATGCACTGCGACTGTGGGATTTAACCACTAGAATGGAATTTTCTTAAAAGGTCAATGAGCTGAGAACAGTGAATATTTCAGCTGAGCAACTCTTGCCAGGCAATAAGCTTTGATTATGACTAATTAGCATCATTAATGATGACTGCATTGAGCAAAATATCTTTCTTTCCCTGATCTCCTCCTCCTCTGTGTCTCTTTTCTTTCTCTCTTCCTCCATCCTATTTTCCCTTTCTTCCCCTCTCTCCTGTCTTTTTCTCTGTCTTTGTCTCACACATAAAACATATCAATCAATCGATAAGCGTTTATTAAATGCCTACTATGTGTCAGTCAGTGTAGTAGGTAGGCACAGAAGGCACAAAGACAAAAATTAAGCAGTCCCTTTCCTTAAGGATCTTACATTCTATGGGAGAAACAACACATATAAGTAAATATAAAATGGATATACATGGTAGTTTGGAAGGCAAGCAGAAGCACTAGCTAGTGAAGGATAAATCCTTCTGTAGGAAGTGGCTCCTGAACTCAGCTTGGAAGGAAACTAGAGATTCAAAGGCGAGGAGTGATAGCATTCCAGCTCTGGGGGACAGTAGCCTGGGCAGAGGAATGAAACCAAAGGCGAAATGCCAAGTTTGAGGAACAGTAAGGAGGGTACTTTGGCTGGATCTTAGAATATGTGAAGGGGCATACTATGTATTCAGCCTGAAAAAGTAACCTGGGGCCAGGTTGTGAAGAATTTTAAATGCTAAATGAAGGAGTTGGTGTTTGATCCTATTGGCAAAATGGAGCCTCTTAAAGGAATTCAGGGTGTCTTTGTATTATCTTGGATTAGGCAAGATGCTCTCATCAGTTTCAGGAAATTCCATTTTTTTCTCCTTTACTCATCTCAAATATGACTCCCATCTCTCTGTCACAGCAATAATCTCAAAGGCAAGCCACAGTAAAAGGAGACTACTCAGAGCATGAGCTTATGACACCATTATCTGCCCATTTAAAGACCATGGCAGAATTGCAGTGTGTGCACACAGCCCACGGCTGATTGGCTTAATTTAATATTTACAGTGGAGATGATAGGGCCATAATAAGCTGACACATCAATTCATTAGCAGGAATTTTACACTGGGCAAATTATTTTCAGCCCTGGTAAATAACCAACTATAGATTTATGTCAAATGTTACCCATCATGCTGGATTTAGACCCAAGAAACTGCTGGAGAGAGTGTCATTTCCTCAAAATGCAGACACCAAAGTCCCTGCGATAAAGAGTCCAAAGAGCAGATGATGGATGGAGTAACACTGCCATTGAACATTTGTATGGTATTTCACTGTTTTTGAAGCACTCAGGAGAGCGAGTGTGCCTGGAAAAGGTGCAATGCAAGAAATTAAGCAGAAGGAATCCAGCATTCCAAAGAAGAGTCCCTTTCTCTACTAGACTACAACCATAAAAGTTGCATCTCTCACAGACAGGCAAAATGAAGAAGAGATTTGAAATAGCATGCAGATTCCTGAACCCTAAGTCCCATCCCAACCCCATCACCTCCCAAACCTCATATTAAGGGAAAAGATTCTTTTAAATTGCTTGGATATTTCTACATCATTTGGATATATCAGCTAAATTGTCAGCCCTCTACTTGGCCTATACAGTTAATATAATTTCCACATAAGATGGCTGCCAGTTTAAAATATCTGAAGAGTGGGTGACATTAGGCCCATCTTACCTCTCATGAAGAGATATGTCAAGAGAATTAAAATGCATGATGAAGTTAAACCACATTTTGCTTTAATTTTCTGTAGTCAACTTATCACATCTGTCCATTATGAGTTCTTTTGATCACTTGGGATAAATCTCTGTGTCCCAGAATTTGAGAACACTCTTATTCAAAGATAGAGAAGGAAAAAAAACAGTAGCAAAGAGAGATGGAAATTAAGAGGCTTGTCTGTGCCACAGAGGAAAAATAAATGGAATTAGATGAAGGATTCATGAGGTTGCAGAAACTGAGATTTTAAAAGTTTTGATTCAATAGCTTTATTATAGCTATACTCCCCTCTCATCTCCACCTTGCAAAATCCAGTTCAAGAACTATCTCCTCTAAGAAACCTTCCCCAGTTCAATTAGCTGTTTGTTACTGTGTAGAATAATAAGGATGGGATGGGGTGTGTGTGTCTATAGAGCAAATCAACCAGATCTCCTCACTCCACCAAAGGAACTGATAAAATGCTACATCCTGATACCTCTACAGGATAAGAAGGTGTCTTGATAGAATCAAGTTAATCAAAGGAATTTCAATTAAGAATAAAAAAGGTCTGCATCAATTTCTGATGGAACCATTGGATGAACTGGAAATGTTATTGCAGAGGAAGAGGATTTGGATTGAGTGAGGAAATTTGGTCATGCCAAAGGGAGAGATCTGTAGTCTGAGCAAGCATCTGGTGGTGGAGAGGAGAGAGAGCTGCCTTTGCTTGAGTAAAAGGAGTATGCCTTCACCTACATCTCCTCATATGTCTTTTCTTGAACTTCAGAGGTCTGGAGGACTTCTCATCTTCCTATCAGCATCCTAGTAGACAGGACTTCCTATCAGCAGTCTAGTAGATGCTGATGGGGCATCTACATTGAAAGCCAAGGACAGACTGTACACGTATTCATAGCTGTAAAAAAAATTCAGCAAAAAAAAAAATATGCCATGTCTAAGGGAAACATCTTGAGGACTCCAGTCAAAGAATTTCAAGGAGTTGTGAGTTACTCATTGGTTAAACATACTCATAAGCTTGATTCCACTGTCTTCTGGATTCTATATATATTTACGAGACAGAATGTCAGAGACTTTTGGGGGTTGTTTTGTATCTACTCTTCTTATTACATCATCTGAGTAAATATCACTGTCTAAAAGTTAATTAAGTCTGTTCTGGTTGATTAACTGATAGCAACTGATTATCATGATGGGAAACCTACTGGTAGAAGCTCATGAGGTTTATAGCACTGGAAAAGACAACCTTTAGCCCCTTGAAGCTACCCCAAGACCCCTGAGGGGATGCTGTAGTCAAGTTAACTCACCAGGAGTTGGGATAGTACCTTCAGAGCATGCATTGCCATTTATTAGAGCTATGACTTTAGAGTCAGAAAGATCTCTGTGTATCCTAAACTTACAAAATTTCACAATTGGAAGAGAGCTGAACAATCATCTAAAACATAGGTGTCAAACACACTACCTGGTGCCCATCACACGCTCAAGTAAAACCAAACTAGATTGAAATGCAGTTGGGAAATATTTACCAAAATCAATAAAAATACAGTAGAACATAGATAAGCTTAATATGTGGTCTTCTAAGTCAATTTATCACCAGCAGGGATCAGTAGGTATGGTTTAGTGACCCCATTTCTACTGGAGTTTGCCACCTCTAGTACTGCTTAGTACAACCCATGCCCTAAAAAAAGAATTCCTCACTATAACATACCCCACATATAGTCTTCTAATCTTTCTTTGCTTGACACGGGAAGAAATCTGCTACCCACTGAAGCAGACTCATTACACTTTGGAATAGCTGGAACTCTTAGAAAGTCTTTCCTTACATCACCTGTTTCAGACACTTATTAATTATGTAGCCTCAGGTAAATCAATTAACCAAGTATTAATAAGGCATGTACTATGTGCCTATCACTGTGCTAGACACTGAGTATAAAGATAAAAGAAATTAAATAATCCCTGCTCTTAAGGAACTTGCATATTACCAGGGAAGACAGAATGCGTGTTTACATAAATATACTATATAATAAATATACTATACCATAAATGTATGTATGTATGTATATATAGGATAAATATATTCTCCCTGAGCCTCAGTTTTCTCATCTCCAAATTGAGGCTAATAATATCATTTATTTCAGAGGATTATTATGAGAATCAGATGAGATAATGTATGCAAGACAACTTAGAGCATAAAGGACCATGTTATTAATATCAGAATGTCTGCCTGCTCAAATTTTCCTAGGCTCTTCCTCTGATCTCTTCCTTCTCCCTATCATTTCATAGTCTGTATTTTTGTTAGCGTTCATGCTGCTTACCACTATAGAATGTAAGTCCTCTGAGAGTAGGTACTATTTTATTCCCTTTTTTATATCCCCAATATCTAGCACCTAAACTAGGGCCTTGCACATAGTAGGGCATAGGCATTGAATCTGTGGTTTAATTGGTCTAAGAGGAGCCTGGGAACGTGCGTGGCCCCCAACACTTCCCAGTGATGCTCAAATCAAATGTTTAATAAAATAAATGAAGACAACAAAACATAGATAATATTGCATTTTAAATGTAAGTCAATAAACATCCCACAGGGATCCTTATGTACAGATTAGTGACCTTCTTTTCTCTTTGAGTTTGCATACCTGGTCTAGGGCACTCAGGTGTGGATACTCCCTCCGCTTACGCATACTGACACAACTTGTCTGCTTAGAAATCTGAAGGGTGAAGTGATTTTTTCAGTGTAACACAGCCAGGGGAAGTCAGAGGCAAGGCTTGAAGCTAGAGCCTCCTGCAACCTTCTCTTGTCAGGAACTAGGCCATTGCCTCCCTTGCCGGTCACCAGCTCCAATCAGGCCATGTTTTCTAACTTGTATTTCTACTTTGTCTTCCCCATTTAGAATTTCAGTTCTTTGCTTAGATTTGTTTCCCTAGCATTTAGTGTCTGGCACATGGTAAATATTTAATAAATGTTTTCCTTTCTCTCTCTCTCTCTCTCTCTCTCTCTCTCTCTCTCTCTCTCTCTCTCTCTCTTCTCCCTCTCTTTCCTTTCTTCCCTTTCTTTCTCTCTCTTCCTTCCCTTTCCCACTCTCTTCCTCTGTCTCCTTTTCCTCTCTTTTCTCTTCTTTCTCTCCCTCCTTCCCCCACTCTATCTTCCTTTCTCTCTCATATCTCTCTTTCCCTCTCTCCTCCCTCTCCTCTCTTTCTCCTTTCTCATTCTCCTTTCTTCTCTCTCCCACTCTCCCCCTCTGTCCCCCCCTCTTCTTCTCTCTCCCTCTCCTCTCTGTACTTTCTCCTCCCTCTTTTTCTCTTTCCCTCTCTCCCTTCCCTCCCTCTCTCACTTTCTCTTCTATCTCTCTCTTTCTCCTCTCTCTTTCCTCTGTTTCTCTCATCTAAATGTCACCTATCTGTCCTCTGTGTAATTATCTATTAATCTATCAATCTATTGATGTATTAATCTATCTATCTTGGCTCTGAGGACAGACCTGCATCCACGATGCTACTGTTTGCTACTTTGCACATAGTAGGAGCTTGAAAAGTGCTGAATTCAATTGGATTAGACTGGTTGGGTCTTTATCCAGTTAAGATAAGGTCAAGCATTTCATCCTGCATTCCCTTACAATGGTTGGCCTCCTCAATACTGTATCCAGTTACTGGCATAAAAATCACAAAAATTATGATTTTTAAATATCTTCTGTTCTTCCTTAGATGTAGACCATCCTCCTTTGTCACTTTTTGTTGCTAGCATTTTGGAAGTGATCTGACTATACACATCTTAGCAAGTCATAATAATTATCCATATTTATTGTATTTTCCTTAAAAATAGCTCAAAATATAGATTTCACATTTCATTGCTCTGTGTCATAATGCAGCACATAGCATCATAAACTTAAAAATCAAATCACTCTTTGGAATAGCTCAAGTACTGGAAGGACCCATAAAATGAGAACTAGTTTTATGGTTCACTTTCTGAAGAAGTATTTTTTTCCATTCTTATTTCCCCCAAGAAGTGTATTTCGACATTTTTACTTCATTCAATTACCAAAAGGAACAGGGCATGATAAAACTAAAGCTGGAAGCAACCTCACAGACTCCATTTTACAGATGAGAAAACTGAGGCCCAGGGAAGTTAAGTGATTTGTCCTAGATAAAGCAGGTTATAAGCTTCAGGGAAAGCAGTTGACACCGGGACCCCTGACTCCATAGCCAGAGAATCTTAGCATTGGCAGGTATCTTAGAAATCATCTAGTCTAATTTCCCACTGATGCAGGAATCTCTTCTCAAGTATCTCTGATAGGTGGAGTTATGGAACCTCTAAATTATAGAGCCTCAAACACTACCAGTAAGGGGAAGCTCACTGCCTTTACAAGCATATCACACTATTGTTGGACAGGTCCAATGATTAGAAATAACATCTCTGTATAATCCATTTATGTTGATGAATACACAAGGGAACTGTGGTTTCATTCTTATAGGGTGCTCCATCCATTAGTATAAATGACAAACCATCTATTTCTTAGTAGCTTAGTCCTGGGAAGTAGCTTAAAGTCCATAAAAGCCAAATGGGATTGACTTAGGGCCATATAGCTTTAGCCCAGTGAGTGATCTACAATGCTAAACCACCACTATACTGATGAGTTTATGATAGATGTATGTACTAAATATTGATCCATGGATACACACGTGTATGCACACACACAACATGTGATTAAATAATTAAACAGAAGCAAATGACTAGAAAATGGAAATATAGTAAAACCATTCAGAAGTGAGTAATCAAGATATGAATGCTGTGTTTATGCCATCAGAGAATTAAATGAGGGAAGTGGAAAAGAAAAGACTTGGGGCTGGGGATGGTGTAGGAGGGGGACATAATAATAGATAAAATGTTGTCACCACATGAGATGAATTGGACTTATTATGTCTGACTACCTCCTAGCTGTGTGATCCTGGGCAAGTCACTTGAAAAAAAAAATCTCTGTTTTCTTCAGTTTCCTCATCTGTCTCCTAGGGTTATTGTGAGGATCTAATGAAATAATGTTTGTAAAGCTCTGAGCACAGTGCCTAGCATGTAGTAGACTTTATACACACACTAATTATTATCATTTATCATTCAAAGGGAAGAACCAGAGGGAAAGGATAGAAATTGCAAAAGGGCAAATTTAGGTTTGATATCAGAAAAAATATCTTAATAGATCACATTGTCTAGGGGTACAGTGAACTCTATCTGGAAGTAATGGGTTTCCACTCATCAGAGTCTCCAAATAGAGGCTGTATCTTTGAAGGCTTGGCCTTCAAGGCAGGACAATGTGAGTGTAAATCTTCTCTGATCCATATTAACTCTGTGACCGTGGATAAATCACATAATTCTCTAAGTCTATGCTACAGTAGTAGATAGAGAGCTGTCTCTCTACTAGACAGGAAGATATAATGGCTGTGTGACTCTGGGAAAGGGTCACATCCAGTGGGTTGCAGTGAGTTGGAATGCCTGGCCAATAGGCCAAGTGGTATCTTCCAGCTATGAAAATCTGTGATCCTATGACGTAAAGGTAAACGTGTATAATGAACAGCATTCTTAGCAATAGGATAGCACAGAGTATATATTTTGTTGTCAGGAAAGGCTAAAGATTGCTGGTTTCTAGATCGTCAAAGATAACATCTGTTTAATTTGCTTTGACTAGTCTTGACATAATGTATCTACACAAGGCTGCCTAACAAATGAGAGGTTTTGTTATTCATTCGTTTATTTGTTTGTTTGTTTTTTAAAAAAATAATCAGAAGAGACCAAGAGGTAGGAGGGCTCCTTTTCAGAACCTCATCATTGGATGGTAAGCTTGCTGAGTGTTTAATGATTTTGCTGAATAATAAAATGCTTTAATGCTGGGGCTCCTTCGTGACTAAATTCTATAAATATTTATGATTGATTACTGCTACTTTGGCTGAGATCTGCTTTTTAAGAAGGCTCATGGATCATAGTCATTCTAAAGGAAAAGAAAGGCATAAAACTCTGGAAAACTATTTATAATACTCTCCAAGTTAGCTGAGTAGTACTGTGCATGAGAACAGAGATGGGATGGATCGAAGTCTGTTCCACGTTTTAAGAGTTCCCTTTTCAAATGGATAATTTATTTCTCCTGAGAATCTTTTTGATGAACAAGAGGGGCTAAAGATGTCATTCTCTTGAGCTAAAAACCCACTCAACCTTGAAGGATGTCTTTGAAGGTTTTAGGCTTTTCTATAAAATACAAGTCCTCAGCATTCTATTGATTTCAAAGTATTATATTCCATGAAAGGCTGTGAGCCATTATTGATAGAGAATTGGCCTTAGCAGTCAAAAAATGTTAAGTGGAGGTCCTGCCTCTGACCCATATCAACTCTGGTACCATGGGCTAGTAACTTGCTGTCTCAGGGCTCAAGGTAGTTAATTTTCTAAAACTGGGTTATTGTAGGAGATAAAGAGCTGACCAGGATGACATTGGTGTGTGACCAGGGAGACATATTAGCTGTGTGACTCTTAGAAAGTGACTTAAACTCTTGGTGATTCTAAGTCAGTGGTAGCAAACTCAAAAAGGAACAGAAGTCACTATATCACACAGAAGGATCCCTGCAGGCCACATTTTGACTTAGAAAACCACATACAGCTGTTTTGATATATATTCTATTGTATTTTCATTTAATTTATTAAGTATCTCCTAATTACATTTTAATTTGGCTTGGGCTGCACTCCACCTTAGACTGAATGTTTCACACTTCTGCTGTAAGCTACTCTCTAAGATTATAGATTGCAGGAAAGCTCCTAACCTTCTCTGCAAGGGAATATCCTTATCCTGGAGTTCCCCAGAGCATTGAAATACAGGTTTAGATCCTATCCCTATTCTATTGTTGCTGTGTTTGTCCTTCATTCTTGAAAAAGACCATGACATCAAGATGATGACATGACTTGCAGTTGACTTTGATTTGACTGAGGGAGGGCTGTGCAAGGGCACCAGCCTCACCTTCTTATCCTGAGCCACCTGGGTCCAGTGGCCTGATATTCATCAGGATGACTGAAGATGGCCCAGGATGCAATGTGAGACCCTGCCCTTTCAGGCTAAGGTCTTATCACATTCTCACTTTGAGCGAGATGCACTCATGACTGTGCCCTATTCTGTAAGTTACAGAGAAGGTGATAATCTGCTTCTGTGGAAGAAGTTTCTACACCAGGAGTTCCTTACAATGATTATATCACAGACCTGAACTTTGCCATCCCCCAATATATACTTTTGGGGGCATTCTTAAACACACATATACATTTAAATATGTGTGTGTAAGTGTGTCTCATCGAATTTTAGAACTGGAAAGAAACAAAGGTCATTAGTTTTAACCACCTCATTTTATAGATGGGAAAGTCTAGTCCTAGAAAACTGAAATGACTTGACCAGGGACACACAATTAATAAGTGGCGAGGATAGGATTTGAATCCAGTTCATCTGAAAAAAGAATAAAATTGTTCCATTTGTAGCAATTCCTGACAGAATAGTACAAACAAAATTGTGCTATATGCTTAGTCATCAATGATGGGAGGTCAGGCATGACTCATATTTAGAAACTAAAGAGTATTGGACATTGTGGGGCATTTCTGGAATCCCTGAGACCAGAGGAGGCTGAGGCTTGTGGATGGCTGGAGTTCTGGATTTTTGATCAGGTGGTCTCACTGAGTTCAAGAACAATATGGTGAGCTCCAGGGGGTGGAGGGACCCATGTTGAAGAACAGAGCAGATCAGTGTTGGGATGTAGTGAGTGGTCCCTGCATTTTCTAGGTGACATAGGGAGATTCAGGAGAAAGAAAAGAAAGAAAGAGAGAGAGAGAGAGAAGGGAGGGAGGAAGGAAGGGAGGGAGGGATGGAGGGAAAAAGGGGTAGGCAGGGACAGAGAAGGAAGGAAAGGAAGGAAGAAGGAAGGAAAGGAAGGAAGAAGGAAGGAAGGGGAAAAGAGAGAAGAAGAAGGGTAAAGAGGGGAAGGAAAAAAGAAGGGAAGGAGAGAGAGGAAAGGAGGGAGAGAGAAAGAAAGGGAGAAGGGAGGGAAAGGAGGGAGAGAGGGAAGAAGAAAGTGGAAGGAGAAAGTAAGAAAGAGAGGGTGGAAGAGAAAGAGAGGAGGAAGAAAGGGAAGAAGGAAGGAAAGGGGAAAGAAGAAGAAAGGAATACAAAGGAAATAAAGAAAAAAATGGATAAAACATGCTTCAAACTTAACTAAATTTATAGCCTAATCATTTCTATCACTAATCAATTTACACACAAATTAATTCTATTATGCTAGATCTACATGCAAAGAGATAGCAAGGAAACATTTTTTCCCCCAAGAAATTTTTTAAAAGCTGATTTTCTACTTGATTTGGTTCTAAAAAGCAATTAACTTTGAGCCTCACTTTTGGGTAAAACCTGGGGAAGGGAGATGAACTAACCCTCAGTACTGTTAATCCCCAGGGAAGAGAGCCAAGAAAGGTGTCATACTTTCTAGGGAGGGCCAACCCAGCCCTCCTATTGCACTGAGATGATCCAGGGGAAAAAAAGTGATGAATCTGGAGTTTAGATTGTAGGTTTGATTCTTGGTTCTGTGTCTTGGTGACTGTGGATGACCTTGGGCAAGTTCACTTAACCTTTCTGGGTCTTGGTTTCGTCCTCTAGAAAAAAAAGGAACTGGACTAGATATTCTACAAGGCCTCATCTAGCCTTAAATACTACATCCTGTATCACATCAGGGCAAAAGAGATTTCCTTTTTACCCAAAGTTTTTTAAATAAACTTTGTTTTTTTTATTTCAATGATCTAGAAATATAAGAGCCATATTTTTAGATTTAAATTGTGGATTTTTCAAAGCTATTTTGAAAGGTTAGTGAGACTTTAAGGAGTTAGTCAATAACAAAGAGCACAGTATAATATTGTATAATCCACTCAATCTTCAAGCGCTTATTAAATACTTAACTGTGTGCCAAGGTTAAGCTGGGGCTACAAAAACGGTAAAAACAAAACAAGATACAAAAATATTCTTACCCTCAAGGAGTGTGCATTTTAATTTGGAGAAAAATGAAAATAGCAAGGTACATACAAGATATATAACAATAATTTTGGAAGTGGTATTATCATTTTTCAGTTGTGTCTAAATCTCCATGACCCCATTTGGGGTTTTCTTGGCAAAAGCGCTTGAAGTGGTTTGCCATTTCCTTCTCCAACTCATTTTACAGATGAGGAAGCTGAGGCAAATGGTATTAAATGACTTACCCAGGGTGACTCTTCTAGGAAGTATCTGAGGCTGGATTTGAACTCAGGTCTTCTTGACTCTATCCACTGCTCTACCTAGTTGCCCTACAATAACAGTAATATTTCTGAAGTTTTACTTCAGACATACAGTGAATTGGGCAATCCCATCGCACGCTGAGATAAGATTAAGGTTTGCATAGTGCTTTACATATGTTAACTCATTTAATCCTCACAAAAGCCCTGTGAAGTAGGTCATTTTGGTCCTTTTGACAAAGGACAATCAACCACTATTATGCTCATTTTACAGATAAGGAAACTGAGGCTGAAAAGGATTAACTGATATGCCTGGAGTCTCACACCCCTTAGTTGGTTGACTGCTGTCCTTTGTTCTTGAAAACAACTAAAATGACATCACTGTATTAGAGTCAAATTTTAACGTGTTCAACTTTAGCTAATCAGACCAATACAATCTCAGAATGCTCTACCACAGATTGGGCACAAAAAATCCACAGAGATATTTGGAGTGGAGATGGCTCTAAATTTGCACATCTCATGTTTCTTTTGAGCTGTTGTAAATCTGCTTTGCTCAAAGAGCACAGCGCCTTCTTTGATGCAGGCACACTATGTGGGGTGGTCCTGTGCCAGTGTCTCCCACGTAACGTGAGCAATTCCAAAGTTCTTCAGAAGGACCTTGAAAGTGTCCTCATATCTCTTCTTCTGACCTCCATGCGAGAGCTTGTCAGTTCCCCATAAAATAGTATTTTAGGAAAACATACATTTGGCATTCAAACAATGTGGCTAGTTCATTGATTGGAATTGTACTGTGTAATAGAGTTTGAATGCTGGGAAATTTAGTTCAAAAAAGTGCCTGGTGCCTTACCTTGCCAGGTGATTTTCATAATCTTCCTAAGAATTCAGATGAAAGGGATTCAGTTTCCTGACATCGTGCCATTGTACTGTTCAGGTTTCACAGGCATACAAGGAGGCCAACACAATGGCTCTGTAGACCTTCAGTTTGAAAAGCACTCTAATACCTCTTCTCTCTCACACTTTCCTTTGGAGCCTCTCAAACACTGAGCTAGCTTTGGCAATGCATTCGTCAACCTCATCATCTATGGGGACATCCCTGGAAAGTACACAGCCAAGATAAGTCAACTTATTCACAGCATGTGATATTTCTCCATTTGCTGTAAAAGATGGTTCTATGGATGGATGATGTGGTGTTGGCTGCTGGAGTGAGTACCTGTGTTTTCTTGTTGTCAGTCCAAAATTAGCACAAGTAGCATGGAATTGATCCATGCTCTGCTGAATCTCAGCCTCAGAGGCTGCATTGAATCTTTGAATCATCTTTGAGATGCAATGTGTTCCCCCTTGTTGGAGGGCATCAATCACAAGCTGGATGACCGCTCGCTAAGCATGGAAATTACTTTCCTGTATGAGTTGGATTGGATGCCCATTGAGGTCCCTTCTAACTCTGAAATTCAGTGATTCTGTGACATGCCCGAGAAGGG
Source organism: Bettongia penicillata ogilbyi (assembly GCA_023548195.1). Classification (NCBI taxonomy): domain Eukaryota; kingdom Metazoa; phylum Chordata; class Mammalia; order Diprotodontia; family Potoroidae; genus Bettongia; species Bettongia penicillata. The sequence goes on from JAJHZJ010000683.1 coordinate 6,205,412, forward strand.
AGAAAACATTTTAGAAAACATTCTTGACAAGACAACTCCAAAATCACCCTTCTTCAGCCAGACAATAAAATCTCTCTAATGCGTGAATTCACCACAAGTCATTCAAAGTTGAGATCACACACTAATGATCATTAGGGGAATTTCATCTGTTTCTTTGCTTGGAGAAGAGCTCTTAACCATTCTTCATTCCCATATTTCTCAAGTTTTACTTCAGACATAAAATGAATTGGGTAATCTTGTCACGCACTGAGGACAGAAACATTTAAGATGCTCATAATAGTAAAATATTTTAAAGGCTGCAGGGGAGAGTGGCCAGTCTCCCTGAAACACAATCCTATCTGGAAGAACTGGAAAAACCAGAGGAAGCATCCCTGATTAGCAACCTATCAGAGTAGGGAAGGCTTGGGTAATAAGGTGGTAACAAAGGTTCTGTGGGCGAGAACTGCCTGGCACACTGGCTCCTTAGAGTCTGAGACCTGATTTGCCTTTGAGGCATTAGGGCACATGTTCCTAGATCTCCTCCACTAGCTACTTCTCCCAGTTCCAGAGATGAGTCCTGTTTTCATCACCCAGAGAGAGGTGCTTTCCCTGCTTAGGGTCTTGGTGGTAATTTCTGAGAATCTTATCACTGGGCAATATTATAGACTTTATATGTAAACTGAATCTTACAAGTCAAGCAGAAGGCAACCTCCCCTCTCCAAAGACTCCTTTTTTCCCATTGAAGAACCATATGTGGTATGAATTAGAGAAAGATCTGAGACAGGAAGACCAGCTAAAGAGGTATTGGAATAGCCCATTAGAGAGATGGTGAGGTACTAGGTCAGAGTGGTGACCATTTGAACATCAAGGCAATATATGTAAAAGAAGCAGTACAGGTAGAATGAAAGGCGAGGCAATTGATTGGATGTGTGGGGTGTCCGAGGCAGGATCCGTTCTCAGGTCATCCTGACTAAGACTGGCCTTCCATTCACTATACCAAGTTGACTCTCAGCATAGGGGATATCCTTCAGGAAATGAATGATCAGAAAGGGAGATGGGCCAGAGCTATTGCAAGAGCAAGGAATAACAGATAGACAGATTGGGATGCTACGCTGCTTCCCATAAAATGTTCAAACGTGCAGAAAAGCCTCAAGCACTTTGGGTGGATCCTCTTCAGGGAGTTTATGGGAGAACATAGATGACAAATGCCCAGGATGAGACAATTTGGCTCAGCTTTGATCCAAACCAATGGACCCACGCAGATAAGATCCTAGATCCATGGAAGCATTGACATAGCCACTCCTTCAGGTTTTCAAATGATCGCATATTGATTTCATCACTTTAGATGCTCCCTCTACCCTTGATGGTTGCAGCCTCTGAACACTTTCCCAGTTTTTTTTTTTTTGGTCTGATGTGGCCCCAACATTCATCACCTGGTTGTCAACCTCAGTGATGAGCCTGAGTTTGGTCCTTGGATGATAATCGGTCACCAGGCTTTTGCTAACTTGATAGGGCTTGACAGAGCTTGAATTCTGCCAGCATAGCCTGAAGATCCCAGAGTGACCCCTGGGTCAGGATGAATAGAACTTTAGTGAAGGAATCGTTGTAACAGATAATTTAATAGTAATTATAATTAGCAGCACTTATGCAATGCTTTAAGATTTGCAAAATGTTTTAGATAGGCTATATCATTTAATCCTCACACAAAAACACTGTGAGGTTGGTGCCATTATTATATCCATTTTACAGATGAGGAAACTGAGGCATGTCCAGGGTGAAACAGCTAGAAAGTGTCTGAGGCTGGATTCAAACTGAGGTCCTCCTGACTCCAAGTCTAGCACTCTATCCGGAGAACTATGGAGCTGTTGTCTCTATATAAATAGATAGTAGTTTGAAACTGCTCACAACACTTTCCTCATGACACCTCCCAAAGGCAGGAGTGAAGAACCTGTGGTCTTGAGGCCACATGTGGCTTTCTAGGTACTTGGGTGTGACCTTTTGTCCGGGTCCAAGTTTTACAGAACACATCCTTTCATTAAGGGGATTTATTCTGAGAAGTTTGGATTCAGTCAAAAGGCCACACTTGAGGACCTAGACGGCCTCAAGGCCCCAGGCTCCCCACTCCTGCTCTAAGTTAATACAAACTATAATTGTCCTCATTTTACTGTTGAAGAAACTGAGGTATATCAAGGTCAAATGATTTGCTCAGGGTTACACAATTAGTGTCTGAAGCCAGATTTGAACTGAAATCTCCCTAGATCCATGGAATGTGTGTGTGAGAGAGCGTGTGTGAGTGTGTGTGTGTGTGAGTGTGTGTGTGTGGTGCCTCTTAGAGGTCATTGGGTCCAAATGCTCCATTTTACAGATAAGGAAACTGAGAACCAGAGAGAACTGATTTTCCCAGAAGAATATAGGTAGACAGCAGCCGAGCTGGGGTTTGATTCCCCAACTCCTCTGTCTCCAAATCTGCTGCTCTTTCCATTACACCATGCTGATTCACTTCAATAGCTTTAGCAAGGAGTAAGATTTACCCAAAAAAGAAAGAAAGAAGCGATTTTTTTCTACTCTAAATACCTGGTTAAAGTTCTGTGGTGACAATTTATATAATAGAACTCATACTTAAATAATAAGGTATAAATTTTGGATGGTGATTTCAAGGATTTTTTTTTTTGAAACGTAGATTGATTACTAGGCAAGATTCTTCTAATTATTTTAATTATAGGCTCTTAATGACTAGGAGCCTGAGAAATAAAAACACATTTAAGCTTCATTTTCAATGACAGTGACACCTGGAAGCACCAGTTTGTGCAAAGTGAGTAGGGGTAATCTATTGTTACCTAGTGACAATTCACTTGAGCATGGCAGCTTTGGAGAGTTAACTGGGGGATGGAAGGGTTTGAGTTCTTTGCTGTCTGGGTGTAGAATGGGATGGGATAAGTGTAGATGGGATACAGAAAGAGTGGTTTGTGGGGAAAATGTATTTATAGAGATGTATCTTCTGGAACTTTGCTTCCAGAGCAATTATTAACCAAGGCTTAGGAGAAAGATGAGTCAGCCTTGGTTGATTGGGGGTCTAGTGGGAAGAGCAAAGAAGTACAAGGACAGCGCTCATTCCAATCCTCCATCTGGTCACTTCCTATTTTAGCTAATTATTTTTGCTAACTAGGTACTAAGCTCTATTGTTTTTTGACTGATGAAAAACTATATCCTCTAAATTCAATTAGTGCCCAGGTGTAAAGCTTAGATTGCTATGCCCTAGTTATAGATCTGCTCATTAATACATTTACATTCATATTTGTATGGAAGGTTGAATTAATATATCCATAAAATGATATGAGCTCAAGAGAAATATAAAGTGCTTTGTAAGCCTTAAAATACTTAACGCAAATGTCAACTTCAGTCAATATATTTTTAATCATTATAATTATCATTGTCATGGTAATGACATTCCAGATACCTTCTCCTTACCTCTCCCCAGATCCAGAGAATGGTGGGCAAGAGGCATAGCTCAGGTTTAATACAATATGGTACAACTATCACGCCAATCCCAGGCACTAAACATAATTTAACACAGCTTAAGATTACATTAGGGTTATTTATTTATTTTTTTGGCCTTTATATCATATCGTTAATTTGTATTGACCTTTAAGTCCTCTAAAACACCCATATAATTTTTATACTAACCATTTCTTCCCCACCTTATAATTATAATGCTGCTTTTTTGAACCTAAGTATAAGAATTGACTTTTCATATTAATTTTCATTTTATTAGATTCAACTTAAGTTCTTCCCTTTCCAGGACTTTTTGGATTTTGACTCTGTCATCTCACGCACTGATTCCCTGCTTCATGTTACAGCAGAAAGACCACCTTCTCTGGTGTCAGGAGACCTGAGGTCAGATCATACCTCTGACACTTAACACCCATGTGACCTTGGACAAGTCATTTACTCGTATCTGTGTCTTAGTTTCACCATCTGTAAAATGAAGTGATTGGAAAAGATCCTTCCAGTTCTAAATCTATGATTCTATGTTCCTACAAGTATGTCATTAGTGCTTTGGTGCAAGTCACTGACAGAAATATCAAACAGCACAAGGCCAGACACAGATCCCTGGAGCACACCACCAGAGACCTCCTTCCAAAATGACTTCAGGTTCTCAATGACTGATGGTTGAGTCAGGACATGCCACAAGCTCTGGATCTACTTAGTTGTTCTATTGAACTGTCTTCTGACATTGGACATTGGTCTCCTCCACTTCTGTGTCAATTTCTGGCTCTCATTCTGCTGCTTCCTGTGTATCCAGCTGCTCAGAAGGGCTCAGTACTTTGAGCCACAGTCTTATGGGTTTCCAGCCTCTCTTCATAGACGCTTACTGTGGTACCATCACCCCACTCCTCATTTTCTTTTTTCACCTTTATTTAGGACCACAAAGTCATAGGCTTAGATCTGAAATGGACCTTGGAGGCCATAGGTTCCAAATGCTTCATTTCCAGGTGAGGAAACCAAGGCCCAGTTTACAGGAATGATTTGCCTAAAGTCACATAGTAAGTAAGCTGCTTAACCCAGATTTTAGCCCACGTCCTCCACCTCCAAATCCAGAACAATTTTCACCGCAAGATGAAATGTAGTCATCGTCAAATGATTCACCTCAGGGGAAGATTTTCCTGTGGGTGACTATAAGAGGCTCATATAAGTAGTTAAGGCACGAATTCTCCATTTTTTCCGTTCTGGTCTGCTTTTACCTTTCTCTCCATTGTTCTTTATTCATACATAGGCTGGCTTGCCTCACACCACCAGATAGCACGATATAGTTGAATTAGGAAAAATACTAGATTTAAAGTCAGAAGGATAAGGTTTGCAAGCCAGCATTCCCTTTGACTAGCTATCTCAGGTGGATCAAGTCTACATCACTCTTGTGACTCTCAGGAACCTCCTCCTCTGCATGTGCATAATACTGTGTTGGGCTACCATTGTGGTTCAGTTATTTTTCAGTCTGAGTCCAATCCTTCCTGATCCCATGTGGGATTTTCTTGGCAAAGATACTGGAGTGGTTTGCCATTTCCTTCTCCAACTCATTTTACAGATGAGAAAACTGAAGGAAATAGGATTAAGTGATTTGCCCAAGGTCACACAGCTAGTAAGTGTCTGAGGCCAGGTTTGAACTGGCCTCAGACACTTGAACACTCAGGAGGAGTCTTCCTGTCTCTAGGCCAAGCATTCTTTCCACTGTAACACTTAACTTCCCTAGACCAACTTCATAGGATTGTCATAAAGATGAAATGAGTAGAAAGCCCTTTGTTAAACTTAAAGGAATATATAAATATGACATTTATATAATAATATATAATTATATCATGAATATAGCATATGCAATATATAAAATAATTAATACAATATACATAATATATTATAAATGCATCACAATATACATAATATAGATTATAAATATATAAATTGCAACATAAAACATATCATATGTAAATATAGCATAATATGTAATAATATTACATAATAACAAGATTAAATGAGATAATATTCATAAAGCACTTTACAAATCTTAAGCATTATAAATGCTAGCTATTGTTATTATAATGATGTTGATAATAATTGATGATTCATCCAAGTACTCCAGTATCTTCTTGCTTATATTTTTTTTCCTAGCTGATAGGCAGGGTTGGCTACCTCAGAGTTAATGGGGTCATCTGTTTTTCTGCTCTGTGGAGTTTTGGCTCCTATCTAGAGAAAAAAGAAATAAATGAGACCAACTAGACTGTGTGATCTTTAGGTGCCCACTCAACTCAAACTATTTCGCAGCTTGGCATCATGGGATTTCCCCAACTTCCTCTGTGAAGGCAATCTAATAAGAGTTTTTACTCCAAGTCATGAATGGAGCTCAGTATCTTTTCTGATGGGTATGACTGAGTCCTTGCTTGGTTAGATATCTGAGGTCCCTGAATGGATAGTGTAGATAATTGAAAGCAAAGGTGAGAAGCAGTGTTGTGTTAGAAGTAAATGATTAGGATGCCAAGTCTTGCAGTATTCGCCTCACTTATCTTGCTCTCTAAATTGAGAATCACCTCTTCTCCTTTTGGGCCTTTGTTCTACCTCCCTCCTCAACTTTCTTTTGTACCTGAATTGAATGTCTTGTTCACGAACATGGAAAATTCCTTAGATGTGGTTTATGTGAATTTAATGCATTAGTTTCATATTCTCTCTCTCTCTCTGTCTCTCTGTCTCTGTCTCTCTCTCTCCCCCTCTCTTTCTCTGTCTCTTTCTCTGTCTCTCTCTTTATCTCTCTGTCTGTCTCTGTCTCTCTCTCATATACACATGCACACATACACACACACACACACACACACTTTTCCTCCTTCTATCTCTTTTTTTAGCATTTTCTTCTCTCTCAAGTATTTGTCCCCCTTCTTTCTGTTTCTCTTCAGCGTTATTCTTCTCTATGTTTGCATAACTCTCTATAATTGGTAAACTAGTATAAAAAAACACGTTGACTACTTCCGGTGTTCATCTTGTGAACCATATGGGATAAGTTATTTTGAAAAGGATGGAAAAAGGAATAGTAAATTGTTAATAAACTCCTTTAGATAATTAAAAGTTACTCTTTAATGATATTAGAATTTTGATGACTTATTTTAGTTATCATTATTTACTATGTACAAGGCACTATGTTAGGTGACAAAGATATAGTTCAATGGATTCCCCACTGATGGAAGGTTTCATGGAGAAGGTGATACCTAAGTTAAACCCCAAGTGAAGATAAAGAATAAAAGAAACTTAGTGGAGGAGGTAAAACATTTCAGATATAGGGCCAGTTCAGCAAATATACAGAAGCATTATTAAGCAGCTGGTATGGACCAAGCACTATGCTAAGTGTTTGGGGTACAAAGACAAAAATAATGCTTCACTTTTATCCCTGCCTTTCTAGACCTTGTGTTCTAGGCATAGGAGATGGAATTTTGAATCTTAGGAAGAACTAGCTATCCCAGTTCTGTGGAACATAGAATGCATGAAAGGAAATAATAGGAATAAAGCCAGAAAGGTAGGTTGTGATAGAATGCAATGAGCCTTAAACATGGGGTGTTGTTTTGAAGAAAATTGATTTTGGCAGTTTTGTGCTAGATAGATTGGAGAGGGGAGAGAAACAGGGAGAATAATTAGGAGGCTATTACAATGGGGAAGGAGTGATAAGGGCTTGAACTGGGTAGAGAGAAGGGAACAAATGGGAGACATGTTTAGATAGAACTGACAAAACTTGGCAACTGAATAGATGGAGGTGGGGGATGAGGGAGGAGAAAGAATAGAACAGTGGTCTCCACAGTGGGGTTTGTGCACATTAGGAGGTGTCCAAGATGATCCAGGAAAATATTTTAGCTTTAATTAATTTAATCTAAAAAATAAGAAAGAAATTAAGCTTTACTAATAATATATGTATATATTGACCCTGGTGCCTTCACTCAGTCTCATTCACATGATACAGTACACAGAGTATCCTGAGAAAGGGATGAAGAAGCAAAGTACAAAAGCTCCTCTATACTATATTAGTATTAATCACTTGTATATGATATAATCATTCATATATAATATAATTTATATATAATTAATAAGTATTATATAATATGATATTAATAATTATATAATATAAGATGACATAATGATATATGATCATTAATATGTAATATAATTATTGCTATATGATAGAGTTAATTATATTATATAATTAATTATTGCCATATATGTACAGTATATATTAATAATTATTACATAATTATACAGTATAATTAGCATGTAATAATACTATAATAGTATCTCCCTCATTCATTTCTTCTCTTTCAACATATTGCAATGTACATGTGCTCAGATAAGTGGACTTATAGATTATGCTATTTACTAACAATAGCTAGCACCTATACAATGCTTTAAGGTTTGTAAAGCATTTTACATAGGTTATTTACATAGGTCCTTTCAATAACCCCGTAAGATAGCCACTATTATGATCCCATTTTTATAGATGAGAAAACTGAGGCTGAGAGAGGGCAAATGACTAACCCAAGGTCACATAGTAACAATATTCAGAAGTAGGATTCCAAATTAGGTCCTCCTAACTCTAACTCAAGCCTAATACTCAATCCCACCACCTCACCTAAATGTCTCTCCAGTTTTAACTGAACTAACCCTCACAAAATGGCTAACTGACTTTAAAAGAGCTCTGTAAGGAAACTGGACTGATGAACACATGAATAAGGACAGCATAAGTGATGAGAAAGCAATCTTTCTTTTCCTGGTATGAAATTTTTATCAGTCGCATTGGGAGAGGAAAGTCATGACATTCTAACCAGAACTGAAAAAAAAAAAAGAAAGAAAAGAAAAGAAACTAGAAATTAATAAGAGGATTATTTAAAATGTGGGTTTACACCCACTATGGCCAAAGCTGTGCTTTACTTTATGCAGTTTTGAAGTAGTGAACATTGGATTTTCAAAGCTGTCATGATTAGGAAGCCATCTAAAAATGAAGCTTTTGTTGCAGACAATGATGCTAAGTGTGTCCCCTATAAAAATGCTCATATCTTTGGACTTAAAAGATTTGAAATCAGAACTTTATAACTTAGTTAAAAATTGTTTAGAAAATGCACTGAATAAAGAGTTTCAGTGAATTTTGAACTTGTTTGTTAAAAATATAAAAATATAACACTCCTGATCAGTTTACAAGACCCACTGGTTAACATCAGGAAGGATTCAAATTTATGAACTGAATTTCTATAAAATCATTGAATAATTATTGAATGAGATTGAAAAATTATAATATCATGATTTAGTAAGCTTAGGCAATGACATGTTTCTTCCATTTGAATCTTGAGTACATTTTTTTGCAAAATATCATTTTCAGCCGTGGTAGCCACCAAAACTAAGTATTACAATAAACTGAGTTTAGAATTAACCTTTCAGATCACTTTATCACAAAATTATAAACCTAAATTAGCAAAATAATGAAGGATATTCAACCAAATTGTCTCAGTTAAAATTGTTATTAGTTACAAAGAAGAGCGAAAAGGTATTTTAAAATATTTTAAAAATAAATTTATCAAAAATAGAATATTTATTTTTCTTCATCTCATCCTTGGACAATTTCTATTTGCTTATGCACATTTTGAAATGGATATAATACATCAGTATGATAATATGTCCATGTGATTTCTAAGTAAACTAATGTATGTGCATATATATGTATGTATACGCGCGCGCACACACACACACACACACACACACATATATGCATATGGGATTCATGTCCCAAAATATTTTACTGACTGGGCCATACAATCAAAAAATTTTGGAGATGACTGGAAAAGAGGATGGTGTCATGGAGAGAGCAGTGAATTTAGAGTGAGGAAGACCTGAATTCACATCTTACCTCAGATCCTCACTAGCTGTGTGACCCTGGTCTTACTCTCAGCTTAACTTTCCTCATCTGTAAATGAGGGGGTTGGGTTCAATGGTCTCTAAGATCTCTTTCAGGTCTAAATCTATGCTTCTGTGAATTTCAGAGCTTAAGATCACAGAGATGGTACAGTTTGGGGGGTAATTAGGATATCTAAATTATGACCATCCCTTTGAGTAACTGAGGTAGGGTCAAGATCTGCATTATAGAAACGAAGGAGGTTGATGAACTGAAAGACCAGGATGCTTTATATATATATACATACATACACACACACATAACTATACATATATAACTATATATATACATACATACACACACATAACTATACATATATAACTATATAACTATATAACTATATATATATATATAATACTGAAGATTCCAAGTAGAGATAAGGATAGTGAGGAAGACTGTGTGAGTCAGATGCCAAACTCTTTGAGAAAGGAGTTATGGTGACTTGGAGGCCAGTAGAATAAAGAAATAAGAATTTGAATAGAAAGTCGCAATAGGCAACATGGAGAAAGCCGATCCCTTCTCTTTTGGGTCATGGGTCATAAGAGTAGAAGTCACCTGCTCTGGAGAGGGAAGCCAGGGACTGAATCTCTTCAGGAAAGAGCCTGGCACCATGGGTGCAAGAAGACAGAAAGAGTATGAAATGAAGGAATCTTTGTTAACAACACAGACAACATTTAGGGGACACAGGGTAATGGGTAGAAGAGGATTATAGGCATGAGCAAGGATGGGGCTGAGGACGGTGGGGATAAGAATGGTGGAAGAAGGGAGCAGGAGAACGGTGTTATAGAAGACACAAAGATGATTTAAAGAAGCTTTCAATGTGATGGGAAAACAAGGCTTATTCTAATACTTCCAAAGACAATAATAATCGTTAAGATTTATAAAGTGCTTCAAGGTTTACAAAGTGCTTTACAAAAATCACCTCATTTTATCCTTATGACAATCTTGGGAGGTGGGTGATATTTTTATCTTCATTTTACAGATCAGGAAACTGAGTTCTGAAAGAGGTTAAGTGACTTGCCCGGACCCACACAGTTAGTAAATGTCCATGGCTGGATTTGAACTCAGATTGTTCTAGCTGCCACCCAGTTTCTTTTAGGATTTCTTCTGTGTGTGTGGGTACTCCTTTTGCCCACATAGATCAAAACCCTTCTAGACTTCAGCAGAGCACTTCCAAAAGTTACTTATGAGAAAAAAAAATGTCAGCTAGTGGCCAGCCCTCTGGTGATGGAGTCACTCCAAATGTGTCTGCTAGGGATAATCTGCTCCTTCCCATACCTGAAGACTTTCTAACTTGCTTGGCTCTGCTGCCATAAAAGAGACTAGGCCACCACCACATCATGAGACTGAGAAGACAGGGATACCGTAGGGCATAGTAGATTAAAGTCTTTCTTGATACCTTCCATGCATCACCCCCACACACCTCTAGCCACTAGAGCCTTCCTCCAAGGCCCCCTGCCTTTAGCAGTGGTGAGGTAAGGTTTTAGGCAAATCTTTCCCATTTGACCCTTTTCACCCTACACCTGGATTAATTGTCTCTGTAGGCTTCCCCCAGTATCTTCCCCAATTCTCCCTTTGTTATAAATTATATCAAAGGATCTGTAATTCTCTCTATCTGTTTTAGCTCCAAGTTCCCAGCCAGAGACAGTGTCTGGGCAAAACAGCTCACTATTAGATTTCTCTCCCCTCAAGGGATGCTCCCCACTCAATGGCTTTATTATTTCCATTAAGCACACTCAGATTAGAAAAGGTCTATTCTTGATGCTGTTTATCTATAGACATAGTAAACATTTAAAACCAAGAAAGGCAAATATACTTTTCAGTGGAGAAGGAAAAGCTTTAAGCTTCCACACAAGAAGAAACAGGATGACTGCTTTGAGGTTTGTAGTTCAGAGGGCTTTTGGCCACTCACCATCTGTGTGGACACTCCTTGAATCCTCTCAGCTAACAAACCCCTGCTTCAGGGGTCTTGGCTGGCCCCCTTTTGGCAACAGCATCTACCATCTCTTCTGCTCTCCATAGCACTCTTCAGGGTTTCCCTTCCTCCAGTATTTGGAATCTGTTACGTATCTTCTAAGGTTCTGGCTTCCTCTCCGAGTGTCTCTCAGACTCACTGAACTGACTTTTAGAGGTCATCTGGAAGCACCACCTGTCATTCTTCATTTTGTGGTGATATTTGTCTTTCCGATTCACTCCAGAAAATCCCTTCAGATTCTTCATAAAGGGATTCCCTGTTGAAACCAACATTTTCTGTGATTAGGTCTGTGAAAGACCAACTCCCTTACATACATACACGTATACACACACACACACACACATACATTATATTCTTTGCATATTTATATATGTACAGCTAGATGGCATAGTTAGGGACACAGCATGCAGAGTAGTACAGTAGAGCTAGCCCTGCATTTGAAGTCTAGAATGTCAGAATTCAAATTTGTCTTTACTTACTAGCTCTGTGACCCAGCACAAGTCACTTAACTTTGGTCTGCCTCAGTTTTTTTCATCTGTAAATGGGAATAATAATAGTTCCTTCTTTCCAGATTTATTGTGAGGATAAAATGAAAAAAAAACTAGTGTCCCAAAATTCTTAGTGAAGTTTTAAGCTTTGATAAACTTAAATAAGATCAAAATTGGCTCTACATATAAGTGGTTCCATCCATTTTGCCACACTATATAAATGCTAACTATTATTATTGTCTTCTCTTATTAGAATGTAAGATCCTTGAAGGCAAGGATTTTTTACTTCTGTCTTTGTATTCTCACATCCTGGCCAAGTGCCTGACTTTTAATAGGTGCTCAGTGGAGACTGGTTGATAAGACAGTCAATAATGACCCTAGAGATGATCAACAACTCTGGATGACAGATTTCGGAGAATGTTACCTACTTCCTGACAGAGAGGGGATGGACTCAGCAGGTGGGAGAGACACATTTTTGGACATGACCAATCTGGGAATTTGTTTTGCTTGACTATGCATATGTGTTACAGAGGTTTTGTTTTTTTCTCTTTTTTTTTTTTTTATTAATTGAGGTAGAGAGGTGAGAGGGAGAGAAAAAAAATAATTTAATTTAATTAAGAAATCTTTTTGATTGAGTGACAGAGTGGAGTAATAATTGTTCTAATGGTTTTCTTTGATTCTGTTTCTTTCACTTCTCCAATCTACAACTGCCGGATCATTTTCCTAAGGTGAAAGTCTGATCATGACACTTCCTTACTCAAAAATCTTTTGTGGCTCCCTAGTGTACCTAGGATAAAATATCAACCCCTCAGCCCTGTTTTTAAGACTGCACAATCTGTTGCAGCCTACCTTTCTAAACTTATTCATATTATTTCTCCTCTTATATACTGTGTTCTATGCTGACAGGTCTTTGAGTGGTTCTAGGGACTCAACTTTCCATCTTGCAGGCCTGTATAATAATCTGGTCCTTGAAAGCAGACTCTCTCACTTTTGTCTTTGGATTCCCCACTTTGCCTGGAGCATAGTAGGTGCTTAATAAAATGCTTGTGGATTGACTGATTCAGAGAAGGTTGACCAGGAGTCAAGAAAACTTGGGTTCAAGTCCCACATTTGGATTAAGTTGGCTTTGTGGCCCTGGAAAAATCATTTAATCTCTTAGAGCTCCAGAAATCAAAAGCAGCTGTTTCTCTGGATTAAAGGAGGGAATTTCCTCACCTGAAGATCCTTATACCTGTGTGATCTCAGGTCTAGATTTAAACAAAAAGGGGAAGATGGGAGATGAGTGGAATGGCTAAAATGATGCCCTGCTGTTGCTCAGGCAGTAGTCTTGGGATAAAAGCCCACCCTGTCCCTTCTCACAGAGCAAGGAACAGAAAATTCATTTGGGTTTCCTAAAGACCATGCTTCTTGCATGACTAAATTATTCCTCCCCGCCTCTTTGGAACTCTTCTTCCATTCCTGTTTGCTTCTGGCCCCTTTTATATAAGACTTAAAATGTTTTTCCTGTGATTTGTTGGGGCTCCTCATTCACAATCTTCATTTCATTCTCAGTTTCCATGTCTTATCTACGTTGCTACTCTTAACAGACTGTGAGCAGTCTCATCCTCCCCAAGCCCTGAGGTTTTTGTGCTCTTGGACGATTTTTCTTATCTTTGTTTACTTTTTGTGCTGCCTTATTCCTTGACTTTGTCCCACTGTGTGGCTCAGCACAAAACCCCTAGAAGAGGATGCGTGATGTTTCCATGTTTTCTTATCTAGGCATTTAAGAAGTTGAGAGCTTATTGTTATTATTGTACTTGGTTTTGTTTTATTTTTTTTCAAAGGCTCACAAAAAGGGTTACCAAAGCTGGGAAGCCAGCCAAGATGGATTTCGATTCCATTTTCCCTCTTCCCTCTAGAGACATCCCAATACTGGAAGAATCAGCCCCTCCCAGACCTGAACTTATTAGGACCAGAATTTCTTTTCTCCTATCCACCTGAAATGTACCTCTCAGGCTCACAGTTTTAAAGATCATTTAGTCCAATCCATTCCTATTACAAAATAAGGAAACTGCAGTCCAGGTCAAGTAATGATTTGCCCAGCCATGTAAATAGTGAGTGGCAGGGTGAGGCTATGAATTTAAGCTTCACATTCCCAATCCAATGATCCTTCTGCTATGTCACACTGGCTCCAAAACTCTTCCCTACCCACCATCCATCTGCAATACCTAATCCAAGTGACTGATGCCCTCAGTGGATTGTCCATGCAAGTGACAATCTGAAGGAATAGGCACTTTTCATCTACATGTCCATTATCTGATTTCTTCAAGTCATCTCTGCTTCCCAATAGGTCTAAGATGGTTTATAACATTAATCTTTCTGGGTTTTCCTTTCCTTTTCTATAAAGCGGGCAGAGCCTAGAGTCAGGAAGACTGAAGCTCAAATCAGACTGGCCTCAGATACTTGGTAGGCATGGGAACCTGGGAAAGTCACAGGTTCCTCAACTATAAAATGGGGATGATAATAGCAGGTACCTCCCAGAGTTCTTGTGAGGATCAAATGATAAAATAATTGAAAAGCATTTGCCACAGTGTCTGGAACACAGTAAGCACTCTATTCATGTTAGTTATTAGCACATAGGCATTTCATAAGTGCTTATTTACTTCTTTTCTGTAAAATTAATGGACTAGGTTAAATTATGATTGACTCATTCATTCAATGAGCATTTATGAAGTCCCTACTATATGCAAGTCACTGTAGACAAAATGATATAATTCTTGCCCTCAAGAAGCTTATACTTTACTGCAGAGTAGTAGAAATAACATACAAATATATATGGTAATACAAAGTAGATACAAAGTAATTTTGATGGTATCACTAGCAACTGGAAAGAATTAGGATGTATCTCAGGAAGGAGATAGCGTTTGGTGTGAGCCTTGAAAGAAGCAAGAGATTCTAAGAGGTGAGGGTTAGGAGGTAAGAGAGACAGCCTGGGCAAAGTGGTGAGAGACAAGCAATGGAACTGTATGTACGGAAAACATCTAGGAGATCCGATGTCGGGATCACAGAATACATGAAGGTGCAAAAAGCCTGGAAGGTAGACAGGGCTGACTGTGAAGTTTTAAAAACCAAACAGAAGAATTTCTATTTTATCCTAGAGGAAATAGAATGATTAGATGATCTCTAAGGTTCTTTCCAGATCTAAAAGTCTATGACTTTGTGGCAATCCATCCAAGTCATGAGACTTACTTTTTGGGATAGGTCCAACAAAATCATTCCTCTAATCCCCACTTCCCAGGATGTATCCCAGTGAAATAATGTATTCATCATCAGTACCTGATAAAGCAGGAAATCATTAAGAACCTAGGGGCTTCTTAAGGAGCAGAGGTCTAGAAGGAAAGGCTCTAGGCCCTGTTGGTAAATGTTTAACAATTGGGAGTGTGGGAAGGTAGGAGGTACAATGAATTTCAAAGAAAAAAAGGGAGAATGTATGCAGAATACATTTCAAATTCAGTCTGTACTTTTAACATATTCTTAAACCTAGACAATCCATAAAACAATAAATCAGACCTGGATTTATAGTGGTTGCTGATTTCCAAGATGTAAATGTTCACAAATGAAAATTTAACAATCCACTCTTAAGTACTTCCACTGGAAGGCTCCCTCTTCAACTAATCTCATTAGATAATAAGCACTCATGAAGTAAGAGAATGAATCCCACAAACTACACAGGTAGAACTGGACTTGGCTCATTTGTGCCTTTTAACGAAAGAAGGTCACACAGGTAGAAAATGGAAAAGTCAGGATTTGAACCCAGGTTCTCTGGCAGCTAGGTGGCACAGTGGGTAGAGTGCCAGGCCTGGAGTCAGAAAGACTCATCTTCCTGAGTTCAAATCTGGCCTCAAATACCTGCCAGCTGTATGACTCTGTTTGCCTCAGTTTCCTCTGTAAAATTCCATCTGTAAAATAAAGCTGAAATAGGAACTAGAAAACCACGTCAGTATCTTTGCCAAGAATACCCCAAATGGGGTCATGTAGAGAGTCAGAAACAACTGAACAGCCCAACAACCTCTGACTAAAAAAAATAAAAATTAAAAAAAAACTAGTGCTCTTTTCACTGTATCAAACAACCTTATAGTAGAGAGGAAATATGGTATAATGCTTAGCATACAGGACTTATAGTCAGGATGACTTGGTTTTGAATCCTGTTTCAACCACTTGCTAATCGTGTGATGCTGGGAAAGTCACTTGACCTCTCTGGACGTGTTTTCTCATCTGTAAATGAGATGCTGGACTACATGCCCCATAAATTCACTTCTAGCTCTTGAAGAGAGTTAGCTTTTTTCCTCTTGAGAATTTTTTTTAAAGGCTAAGAACTCCTAATGCACTGAATCATTCTCAAATGTCATGGACTCAAGGTCAGGGTTGTGTTAGAGTCAGTTTGAGCCCAAACTCCAATTACTAAATTTTCAGTGTGAGCAGATATACCTCATACCGCAACAAATGCTACAAATCAGGGGTAGATTTTTTTGTTTATTTCTAGAGTTAAGAAAGTGATGGAGAAAATATTAATAATGCAGATTCAACTTAAAAATGTATTATGAATACAATTCCCCTCTCTGCCCCCAGCCAGTTGTTAAACATTTACCGGCATAGCACCGCTCATGCCCTTTAGTTGCTCTGCTGATCAGCCTCCAGCTGATCAGTCATGTTGAGGATTCCATCATGGTAGTATGGTAGGGGAACCTATAACAGTCAGCTAGGGTTGTTATGTGAGATGCCACTAACTTTTCCATTGTATCCCCAGAACTCAGGACATAGTAAACACATAATGAATGCTTGGTGATTAACAAATCAGAAGCAGTAGGCAAAATTCAACTCTTCTCAAGCAAAGTATCAACTTTGTCCATCCAGAATTAGAAAATGCCCAAAAGAAAACCAGGCAGAAAATGGTAAAGAAAGCTAGCTAATTCAGCTAAAGCTTCTCTTCTTATCCTTTTTCTTTTCACCCGGAGAAGGAGAAAGGTTGTCCATGGATCTTGGGCTCCTCTTAAATGAGAGATAAGACCTAATTGCAAATGTGAGAACTATTGTGTTGGTGAGATTAGCAAGATTTGGTGCCTCATTGGATATTTGGACTGAGGAATTGGGGACTCCATCAAGGTTGTGGACTTGGGTGACCAGAAGGATGGTTGTGCCCGTGACAGAATTAAGCAAGTTCATAAGAAGGTAAGGAAAGGTGGGGAAAGGTAAGTCCAGTTTTTGACATGATGAGTCTGAGATGTCTGTGGAACTGACCAGTTCAAAATGTTGAGTAGGCAACTGGTGACATACAATTGGAATTCAGGAGAGAGTCACTGATACTGGGATTAGGAAATAAAAAAAAAGATTAGGAAATGTGAAATCTGGGCATTTTCATTTACTGTCATTAAGTCAAAATCATAGAACCCATGGAAAAATTGAATACCTGTTTCATTTTCTTCTAGGGTTGCTCTTTGTCCCTTTCTTATACAACTATGCAATGACCACATATGTAAAGAGATAAATGAGTACAGGGATTGTCCTTCTGTCTTTGTCTTTTGTTTTGCATTTATATTCCCCACACCTAACACAGTGCTTTGCCTGTATCTAGTGCTTAATAAGTCCTCATTTGATTGAATTACATATGCAACAAATACATAAAACTTTGAGTCAAATTTTAAAGGTGCTTTCTTTTTTTAAAATAGTATTTTATTTTTCCCATTACATGTAAAGACAATTTTTAACATTCATTTAAATTTTTTTTTTGCATTCCAAAATTTCTTCCCCCACCAAAAAGGTAAGAATTTTAAATAGGTTATATATGTGCAATCATGTTAAACGTATTTACATATTAGTCATGTTGTGAAAGAAAAAGCAGAACAAAAAGGAAAAAAAAACATGAAAAAGATAAGGAAAGTAAAAACAGTATGCTTTGATCTGCATTCAGACTCCTCAGTTCTTTCTCTGGATGCATTTTCCATTATGAGTCTTTTGGAATTGTCCTGGATCATTATATTGCTGAAAGGAACTAAGTTAATCATAGCTGATCATCGAACAACATTACTGTTACTGTGTACAAAGTTCATCTGGTTCAGGTGATTTCACTTTGCTTCAGTTAATATAAGTCTTTCCAAGTTTTTCTGAAGTCATTCTGCTTGTCATTTCTTATTGCACAATAGAATGCCTTTACATTCATATTCCACAACTTGTTCAGACATTCCCCGATTGATAAGCATCCCTTCAACTTATAATTCTTTGCCACAACAAAAAAGAACTGCTATAAATATTTTTGGGTAAATAGATCTTTTCCCCTTTTTTATGATTTCTTTGGGATACAGATCTAGTAGTGGTATTACTGGATAAAGGATATGCACAGTTTGATTACCTTAAGGGCATTTAAAAATCTATATTCTGTTAACTAAGCTAAGCAACAAAAATCCTAATTCTCTAAAGCAATTAAATAATATCTATCTAGCCCATTTTTACTTTTATAAATGGCTAACATGGTCTGAATAAAGTTGAAAATATAAGCTGAGATCTTAGATACTAAGACAGGTAACACAAATACTTTCCCAATGGAGAAAAAAGGAAAAAGCATGGAGGATTTTTTAAAAATCCTAAATTACAAATTCAGAAAAGAAGTTTTCCTTCAATGCCCTACTTTGTATAATTTTAAATTTAAGTCTTCTGCATATAACCATATGGAAGGTAAACTCTCATATATTGTTTCTAAAGATCTGCAAGAACTGGGAAATCAGTCACAAATTAGACACCATTCACCACTAGGAAATACAGTGCTCACTGTATACATTTACACACTGTGCAAATCATGTATCACTATCTAATACAGTCATTCTTCTTCAAAATAGGCTAAAGTCCACATTTTCCCTTTCTCTCATCCAAATCACTCCTGCTTTAGGTGCAGATGTTAAGAAATTATCTGACATGTGCAAGTTGCCTACCAGATAGTTTCTTATAAAGACCAGATAATGGCAGGAAATCTGTATACTGAAAACATATTTCATTTAATTGATCAAGGAGGTACTCAAGAATTGTGAAAGAAAAGGCAGATTAAAGAATGGAGATTATACTTCTATAGATTAAAAAAAAATCATCCAGCTGAGAAGCACAGGGGCCGAACTTTGGATACATTGTTACAAAGCTTTATAAAAGTTTATCATAAAGCTGACTTCATTCCAAGAAGGCTTTCTCATTCCCCATCATGTTCTCATCATCATCTCTACCTATTGGTATTATTGGATAGGCTGCTATGGAAATGATTCCATTATTAAAAGGCATTGAAGCACAGCTCTTGTAAATCACTGGAGTTCAATTATGCCAGTGGGTGTGAAGGTGTTGGCATAAACAGAAGAATATTTATACCTTCCAGCTAAAACATGCTAGACTCAGCAGCTACCGCCCCTGGAAGCATAAGGGCCATTGCCCTAAAGCTGGGCAAAAAAGAGAAACAGGTTTGACTCTTATCTTTTGTGAGGATTGCATCAAACAATGAGCTGGAGGTTGGAGCTATTTGTCTGGGAAGAGCTCCCAGAACTCAGCTGGGAGCCAGCAAACATCGCCATGGATGAATGATGAATGCCAAACCAGTTCTCAAGCTCCAAAGTCTATGACAGTTTATCGCTCTCCCACCTGCTCTGCTAGAAGCTGATATGTAAGGGAGTGGAAGCCCAGGGACCTCTCCATGGAAAGCAGCCCAAGAGATGGTACTCCCAGAATGACAAACTAGAAGATGGAGGGTCTTCCTTTGCATCCCCACTAGGTGAAATCTGTTTAAAATGAATTGCAAGAAAAAATTGGATCCAAGTTGGGTGCCATTCAGTTGGGTAATGGCTGAACAAATTACAGTCTATGAATAGATGGTCTATTACTGTGCCTTAAGAAAGCTCTGTTGTGAGGAATTCAGTGACATGGAAAGACCTGCATGAATTCAATCAGAACTACGAGAACAACATATATGAAGACAATAATAATTCAACAAAAACAACAGTGAAAGGCAATCAAACTTATTAATGATTATAACTAATTCTGGCTGGAATGGGGGATGAAATACACTGCCTCAATCTCATTAAAAAGGAGGGAGAATCTATAACTACAGAGTCCTGGCTACTCTTCCAGATGAAGTTATTGCATTGGCTAGTTAAGCATTGCCTTAACTTACTTTTACTTTAGTTCAAGGGATTCCCTGTCCTGTAAAAACAAGAGTTATCAATAAAACTTTAAAAATAAAATAAAACAGACAGTAAGAATGACCTTGAAGGGGGAAAGCAGAGGATAAAATTTACAAAAGGGCAACATGCTGTCTGACGAATACCTACATAGGAGGAGGTGGGGGAGAAATGGCCAATATTATCTCACCCCTCTTCACTTATGTAATGTCCTGGTTCTGCCAAATACTCGTTCTATGACTTTAGTCCTAGTCACTTAGCCTCTCTGAGACTCAGTATTCCCATCTGTAAAATAGGGATAATTATACTTGGACTAGCAACTTTACTGGGTTGCTATAAGGATCACGAGTAACATATGTAAAGCACTATAGAAATACTATAGAAACACATTTTCTACAGTGTACAAGTTTCTTCAAAAGCTGACATTTTCGACAATACTTAAAGGTTTGCATGCTGTTCTCTAAAGTTTAATATGAGTGATACAATAACCCTGTGAGTTAAGTAGTATTATTATCCTGATTTGATAGACAAGAAAACTGAGGCTCATAGAGGTTATGTGCCATACTCATGGTTACCCAATTAATAGATCAGGAGGTAGGATTCAAACTTAGATCTCTCCTGACTCCAGGTCCAGAACTTTTCCCCCACTCTGCCAAGTTGCCTCCGTCCTGTGTGTGGGGTTGGAGAGAGATGAGTGTTTTGGGCATTTTTTTAAAGCAACAGCTGAGAGAGTTGTTTCTTATTCCTTGGCTCAGATTCCCAAAGCTCACAGAGCCATGTTGCTGTGGGGACCAGGTGGCAGTTCTCTAGGCCAATAAAATCACATCAGTAATGTGGATCAATAATAGTTTTTAAAAATATGTTAAATGAACAATCAAGGGAAGGCCCAGGTGGCAGTCACCTGGTGCCCATCATAACATAGACTCCTAAACCTTGGGACCCAGGGATGATCATTTTAATATGGTATGGCATAGTGGATAGAAAATCAGCCAAGCCTGGATTCAAGTATTCTTCTGACATATACTGACTGTGTGAACTTGGACAAGTCCCTTTACCTCATAGGGCTCTAAGCATCGCTCTAAGACAATAAGTTGGCAGTGAAGGTACTGATTTGCACTGATAGAGGGAGTTTTCTCACCTGGGAATCCCTATACAAATGAAATCATAGGTCTAGTCCCTATCTATGCTAGTCTAGAGAAAGTGGTGAACATGGCATGCTATTATAAGGCAGTAAAACTTCCTTATTAAGCAGAACGGGGGGAAACCTACCTATTTCTTTGTTAGAACGCCTAACTAAAGGTAGGATTTAGTTGTATGTTAGTGTAAACAAAGAGAGATGGGCAGTGTACATAGAGGTAGAGAACTGACCTTGGAGCTGACTTTGGAAAGTTGAGCCCATATTCTACTATTGACACATACTTCCAGTGTGACCCAAGTCAAGTCACTAACCTTTCAATGACCCAGGTGACTCTGAAACTATAAATTATAGAATAGTTACTCATCTGAATTATTAGAGGGAATTTCCTCACTTCCCTTGAGGTTTCTCATACCCATAAAATTACAGGACTGGATAAATAATAATTATTTAAAATGTATTACATAAATAACTACAAGAAGGTAATATTACTCTACCTCCTTCTTGGTCTGATGTGCTCTGGTATGGTAGAAAGAGACTTAGACTCTGCCAATAAATAGCTATATGACTTTGACTGAGACTCTAGTACCAAATGGCTAGAGAGGACTCATTTTAAAGTCAGAAAGATCTGAGTTCAAATGCTATCTGTGACATTGCTTGGCTGCTGTAATCTCTCAGTGCCTCTGGGCAACTCTCTAAAACCAAGGGGTTGCCTAACTGTGTGTTTCCACACAGGCACTGCTCTCTACAGATGAAATCGCAGGTCCAGACAAAAACAAAAACAAAGACTTTGAACAAGTTACATAACTCCAATGAGCCTCAGTTTACTCATCTGCAAAATGATCACGTTTCTGTGATTAGGATTAGAAACGATGTCATACCGAGAGCTCACTTGTGTACAACTCTCTGACCAGAACCACCTACACTGAGACTGGATTAACATTCTGGATGACATCTTAATACGTGGCCAGGCAGTGCTCCTTGGGCTCCTGCAATTGTGCAAGAGGTTTATAGTCCTGCTTAGTACCAATAAATCTCTGACAGATTTTCTTCCTGGTAATGGGTTTGCCCTGAAACTCTCTCAGCTAAATCTCATTTTTTTCTTAAAGAAATGATGTAAATGTTTAAGTTAGATTAAATTTTACAGGCACTGAGGCAGCTCCTTCTGTTACCTCTCCTGTGATTCCAACTTAGGCAAGATACAATGACGCGTTTCTGAGTTCAGTTAAGGAAGTCATATTCATCTGTGGCAAATCTAAAAAAAAAAAATCCATTAATATTCTCTGTGATTTCAGATAAAAAACAGAAGTAGGGGGTGAGGGAGGGATAGAAAGTAGAGGTTGTGGGGGGGTGGGTCAGCTACCAGGATCTTTCATTTAAGAAAAGGGAGAATTTCTGAACATCAGCGGAAATTTTTCTAGCACCAAGGCTACCTCAGTCTTAGCCATTAGCTTCTCCAGCAGCAAGTCTTGTGTCACAACAAAAGCCCCCCTCCCACAGCCCCCAATTAACAGGCACAATTGCATATGCATTTTCAGCAGTTTTTCAAGAGCATGGATGTTCATTGGGGAAAATGGATGTGGCTACGTGGGTAAGTCTGGAGGACACTGAACAGGAATTCAGCCAATATAATCTATTAATAACATAGGTAAATGGGAAAGAGGAAATGTTGGTGTGGGAGTTTAAAGGACTCCAGAAAGAGGAGAAATTAATGAAATGGATCTCTTTAGAACAGAGAGGTGGGAGTAGCTCAGATTCTTATGGTGTATACAACAAATATTAGCCTCACAACAATGAATAGGTATAATGGAACCTTTTAAAATTCTTGTCCAGATTTTTCTTTTCTCCTCAGTGGGAGGAACTCTCAGTATGGAAATACCTTCCACTGATGAAGACTGGCAACTCATTTCTAAATTGTGTCTTTAGAGAGTTGCCTGGAGTGCTGAGATTTTAAGGAACTTATTCCTGGTCATACAACTAGTATAAATCAGAGGTAAAACTTGAACCCAGGTCACCCTGGCTCTTAAGTCAGGCCTGTATCTACTAAAGCATATTAAAATCTCTCAAGTCTTATATCCCCATTTTCCACAGGAAGAAACTAAAGTTCTGTAAAATCTAACAGAACTAGACTTGAGCTTTTAGGAAAGACCTACAGGCACAAGCTACCTCCAACTGGAATCATTTACTCTAACTATGGGTAGGTTTTTTAACTTCTATGAGGCTCAGTTTCCTCATTTGTAACATGGGGATAATGATACCTGCAGAATCTACCTGATGAGTTTGTTTCAAGGCTCAAATAAAATAATAATAATAGTATTTATAGAGCACTCTAAAGTTTGCAAAGTTTCATCCTCCCAACAATCCTGTGAGATGGATGCCATTATTATCCCCATCTTATTGAAGAAACTGAGGCAGATAGAGGGTTAAGTGATTTGTCCAGGGTCACATTGCTAAGTAAATGTCTGAGGCAGGATTCAAACTCAGGCTTTCCTGAATCCACATCCTAGGCTCTATCTGCTGAGTTTTGCCAAGGCAGAAGTAATGGTGATGTTGGTGGTTTAGTGGTGGTGGTGATAGTGGTGGTGAGGTGGACTGAAATAGGAGGGACTAGGTTCAAATCTCAGCTCTAGTACATGTTAGCTATACAGCCATAGAAAGGCAAATCACTTAATCTCCCTGGGTCTCAGTTTCCCCATTGGTAAAATGAGGGAGTTGGAGTCACTATCCCTTCCAGCTTTAAATATAGACTCCTAAGAATTACTTTGTAAATGTCAGGTAGGAGTAGGAATGGCAGAGGCGGCAGCAGCAGCTGTAAGTGGTCAAGCCAGGCCTTGAAGCCAGGGCTTCTGAGTCCGAGTTCATGGCTCTTTCCTTTGTAATGTATTGCTTCTCAATAGTCCAATGTAATCTTGGATTGTGATAGAAAGAATACAACAAACCAAACAGATGTCAATAGTTGGCTTGTCCACTTTTCACCAAGGAATGATACCAGCAGCCACTGGAAAAAAGATCTTGTGCAGGATCCCTGGGGAGCAGGGATCTATCTTAGGAGACACACCAAACCTACAAAGTCTTTCCTTAAGTAAAGGCTTTCCTCCAGGATATATAAGCAGTTCCTAGAACAATTCCCAATTGTCCTGTGTAGTCAAATGATTCAAATCAATTCAATTCCATTTATTAGTGACTCTGTTCCAGACACTACTAAGTGCTGAGGAGATCAAGGCAAAAGTGAAACTTTCCCTGCCTTCAAGAGGTTTACATCCTACTGGAGGGCTGTTGTTGAACTATTTCAGTCATGTCATGTCTGACTCTTCGTGACCCTATTTGGGATTTTCTTGGCAAGGATATTGGAGTGGTTTCCATTTCATTCTCCAGCTCCTTTTACAGACAAAGAAACTGAGGCAAACAGAGTTAAGTGACTTGTCCAGGGTGACACAGCTACTACATGTCTGATGCTGGATTTGAACTCAGTTCTCTTTGATTGCAGGTCCAACCCTCTACCCACTGCAGCACTTAGTTGCCCAGCTGAGATTAAGGCTAATGCGTAACAGAAAGAAGGAGGCAAGGCAGAGCAGAGGCCCCCTCCCAATTAAGAGGTGATCTAGGGGGAAGAAGTTAACATGCTGTAGCTGGGAACAAGATTTGCTCATTGGCACTTCAACATCTGCTGCACTTGGTACACAGGCAGCAAGGCAGAAAGGGGAAGGTGGGAGTTTACCCAGCAGTGCCGGGAGGAATTGTGGGACTGTTGGGGGATCAAAATGAGTGAAGGACACTTGTTCTGTGTAGAAGACAAGCCCAATAGATGATTATTGCAGTGAGGATGAGATCTAAGCTAGCTTCCCACCCTCTGATGAGTTAATCATACACCTGAGGTCACATTGCCCCTTGGGATCATGCCACAGGCCTCCCTGACCCTAACTCTGGCAGCGCTTTAGCAGACAACAACTTTACTCAATAATGTGATAGGATCCCCCTAAAAGTAACACCAACTTACACTACATTAAAATTCTGTGTCCAGGATTAAGGAGATGATAGTCCTGTCATAGCCTACCCTGGTCAGACTTCATCTGATGACTCTGCACAGCCCTCCCTCACTTAAATCCAATTCACTTGCATGTCCTGGCATCACCTCCCTGACGTCACGGTCCTCTTCAAACAACAATTCTGGAGGCTGAATTTTAGGTAGAATAATGATAACTTAAAGAGGACTTAAAAGGAGGACACCACATTCAAGAGCCTTTAGATCACACCATATGAAAATTGGGTAAGAATAACTAGCTTTTATATAAGGTTTTAAGATTTATAAAGTGTTTTATAGGAACTAGGTAGCTCAATGGATAGTGTACTGGGTCTGGAATCAGAAGACTTGAGTTCAAATCCAGCCTCAGATGCTTACTGACTGTGTGACCTTGGACCAGTCTTTTAACTTCTGTTTGCCTTAATCCACTGGAGAAGGAAATGACAAACCACTGTGGTATCTTTGCCAAAAAAAAAACCAAACCAGCATTGACAGGCTATGGTCCACTGGATCACAAAGAGTTGGACACAACTGAATAATTACAACAACAAAAGTGCTTTATAAATATTAACCAAGGAGATAGGTGCTATTTCTATCCTCATTTGACAAGTGAGGAAACTGAGGCAGAAAGAAGGGTTAAATGACTTGCTCACCAGGGTCACATGTCTGAGGCTTAATTTGCATACAGGTCTTCCTGGCTCCTGATCCAGTGCTCTATTTATTGTACCACCTAGCTCCTCTAGCCTGAGGGAACTATGGATATTTAGCTTAGACAAGGAAAGACTTGAAGACTTAAGTCTTTAAAATACTTAAAGTTTGACCTTGAAGAAGACCTTGTTCTTGGCTCCAGAGAACAGAATGAGGAGCAAATCTATGGATGGAAGGTGCAAAGAGGCAGATTTCAGACAGATGCAAAGAAAAAGCTTCCTACCAATGACAGCTGTCCAATGAGGGCTGCTTCCAGCTAGACTGTTGGACATAGTGATTTCCCTCCCCCATTGTGGTGCTTGGTTGACTGGTTATTGCTCTTCGGTTCTCAAAGAAGACCAAAATGACATCACTATTCTAGAGTCAAGTTTTAATGTGTCTGACTGTGGCTGGTCAAACAATACAAGTTTGGAATGTTCTACCACAGGTTGGGCACAAATAGTCCCTGTGAACATTTGGGGTGGATTCTCTAAATATGCGCATTTTGTGTTTCTTTTGAGCTATTTCAATTCTGCTTTGCTTATAGAGCACAGCACCTTCCCTGATGCGGGCACTCCATGTTGAGTGGTCCTATGCCACTTTCTCCCATGTCATACTATCAGTTCCAAGGTTCTAAGAGAGACCTTGAGAGTGTCCTTGTATTGCTTCTTCTGACCATGTGAACGCCCTGTGTGAATTCTCCATAAAATAGTCTTTTAGGCAAGAGTACGTCTGGCATTCAAACAACATGGCTAGCCATTGGAGCTGAGCTCTCAGAAGCAGAGTTTGAATGCTTGGCAGTGTAGTTAGAGAAAGGACCTCAGTGTCTGGTACCTTATCCTGCCAGGTGATCCTCAGAATCTTCCTAAGATAATTCAGATGGAAGCGGTTCAGCTTCCTGGCAGGGCGTCCCCTATATCGTTCATCAAAGACTTAATGTAGACCTGTCAGTAAGGACGTGGAAGAAATTCTTCTCAAAGTATGGGCTTTATTAGCTGGTTTCCAGTCTCTTACTTCTCTGACAGTCTATGATCCTGTGGTTCCTTCAGTGACACATCTAGATAGAGTACTAGATCTGGAGTAAGGAAAATCTGAAATGAAATCCTGTCTTAGACCCTGGGAAGACTCACTCAGCCTCTGTTTGCCTCAGTTTCCTCATCTGTAAAATAGGGATAAAAATAGTACATACCTTACAGGGTTGTTACAAGGATCAAATGAGATCGTATTTGTAAAGCACTTTGTGTGTGTTCATCTTTCGTTGCCGAAGAAGACCACGCCATCAGAGAAATGATGACACGACTTGCACTTGACTTTGTTTTGAGTGAGGGAAGGCTGTGCAGGTCACCGGCCTCATTTCTCCTTCAGAGCCATCTGACTCCGATATTCATCAGGATGACTGGAGATGACCCGGGATGAAGCAATTGGGGTTAAGTGACTTGCTCAAGGTCACACAGCTAGTAAGTGTCAAGTGTCTGAGGTGAGATTTGAACTCAGGTCCTCCTGACTCCTGCACTGGTGCTCTATCCACTGCTCTACCTAGCTGCCCCCATAAAACACTTTGTGAACCTTAAGGTGCTATATAAATGGCCACTCTGAAGGTTATACTGACAAATGTCAGGGTTAGGAGCAAGTCCGTAGTCAGAGATTCTTTAGAATCTTATCCTGAAAGAGGGGACAGAGTCTGGATGTTTGGGAAGAGCCTGGTGGGGAAAAGGCCAAGTTAAAGAATTGGAAAGATAAATAGATGTAGAATTTGACTTTGTTTCAATCACTGTTCCTGTTTCAGGCTTTCTGGCAGGGTTTGGACCGGCTAGCTTGTAAGGAGACCTGCATTTCTAAAGACCCTGGGATTTGTATTTCTTTCTGTTGGGGGAAGAAAGGAAGCCATCTGGAGAGTAGGGCTAAAAGTTGATGTTTTCCCCTACAGCAGGTGTTTGAAGGCTCTCTGGAGAGTTAGGGAAAGGATACACATAGAGTATAGATGTGATACATGGAGCAGCTATGTAACAGAAGAAACAGCTCTGAGAGTATCTCCTGTGCCTCAAAGGCAGAAGCTGAGTGGGTAAGATATAAGATGCTTACTCAGTGACTGGGATGCTGAAGAAAGGGAAAAAAAAGATATGGGGGAACTAGGACACCTTATTCCCTTTCCCCTTTATTCCAGATAGATGTGACTGGTACCCATTTCTAAGCTGCTTTCTTTTATTCTGTTAAAGATAGCTTCCGATTGATCGAATCTTATTTCTCATACACACCAGTGGTTTATCCTCTCCTTGCATTTCCTTGTGTCCCTTTTCCTGAAGCACAAGGCTGTGGGACAGGTCTGAGAGCCACATTGGAGAGTCACCTTTCCTAGCATGTGACTGAGATCCTAACCCTCTCAGACTTTGTCAGGGAATTTTCTGTAACTGGGGCATATACACAAGTCATTCTCATGTTTCATAACTATATCTCCAATTATAGCTGAGCCCAACTATAAGCCTGGGTCTTTTAAATCTGCCTCATCAGACTACAAACCTACATCTCTTAAAACTAAACATCTAACCCTTGGGATGGGGAAGGGAAAGAGGAGGGAGAGAAGTAGGGGGAAGGGAGGAAAAGGAAGAGATTTCACTTGAGTGAGAGCAAAGCAAACATTTTTGCAAAGCAAATTTGTATATAACATTGGAAACTTTATATAATCTTGTAAATAACAATTGGGAACTAAGGCTCCCATTAGATCTTCCTTCTATAAACTAAGGGACTGGAGGTGATACAGTGCATAGTACTCAAATAATTTGTAATCAGAATATCAGGTTCAAATCCCACGTCTGTTACTTAGTAGCTATGTGACCAAGAGCAAATCACTTCACCTCTCAGACTCAGTTCCAAAGACCTTAGCCTACAAGGGCCAGGGACTCCCATTGAATCCTGGGCTATTGCCAGTCATCCTGATGAATATCTGACCACTTGACTCAGATGGTTCTGGAAGAGAAAGTGAGGCTGGTGACCTTGCATAGCTCTCCCTCGCTCAAATCAGAGTCAACTGCAAATCATGTCCTTATGACATCATTTCCCTGGTGTCATGGTCCTCTTCAAGAATAAAAGACAAACACAACAGTTATGAATGCCCTCTCTTTTTTTAATATTACTTTGCATTTGCTAACTGCATACTTTGTAAACATCAAAACGGTACATAAGTGTCACCTGTGATCATCTCTCCGCCTTCGTGAAAGCTGTCCACCATGCTTAGAACAAACTCGCTACTAACCTCCTCTTGGAATCCTCAGACACCTTAAAAGCCCAGCTCAAGGGCTTCTCCCTCTTATCAGAGACCTTTCTTCATCTGGCTCTCTCTCCCCAGATGCTAGTGTCTTCCGCCCTCCCAAGTAACTTTGTATTTATTTTGTATACACTTATGGAGTAATTCTCTGGATTCACTGATCTAACGCCTATTTGCACTATCAAGCCTGTCCCTGGAGGAAAGCCACTCCTACTTTCTTTAGGGTTCTGGGTATTGATTGAGAATGGACCTTCAAAAATTCCAGATCTTGTGTCCAATTGAAGCAGTGAGGGAAATCCTATCTTTATATTAGAATGTAAACACCTTGAGGCAG
The DNA here is from genome assembly GCA_023548195.1 of Bettongia penicillata ogilbyi. Taxonomy (NCBI): domain Eukaryota; kingdom Metazoa; phylum Chordata; class Mammalia; order Diprotodontia; family Potoroidae; genus Bettongia; species Bettongia penicillata. The sequence continues at coordinate 6,234,945 of JAJHZJ010000683.1, forward strand.
AGACTATTTTATCTTTCTCATTAGATCCCCAGCACCTACCATAATACCTCACACAAAGTTCTCTTTTGATATTTGTGGAACTGAATCTGTAAAATCACTGGAGGTAGGCAGGCGAGGACTGGTCAGGAGTTGAACTAGATTATGTCTAATATTGCATCTGGTTCTGAAATCTGTGATCCCCTGAATAATGCCTAAAGTTCTCTCAAATGCTACCATCCTAGGATTCAGGATGTTAGAAAGACAGGAGGAAAAATTACTGAGAACTGAAAGATATTTAATATTTCAGAAAAAAACCAAACCATACCCTGTTCTCATGATTGAAGTCACTTTTCCCTCTCTGCTTTACCCTGAATGGTGCCATGGGTACACATGTATATTGGTGCCATTTACATCACAGTTAGAAGTGTGCCCTTGAAGGTAAAATTGTTCCAGTGATTACAATCCAGGAGCGAGAAAAGGCAATTAAAGAGAGAAAAGTGCCTTCTCATCTCTAATACTATTTGTTGGACCAGCACAGACACCGTCTTTTATAAATACTGCCTAAGACTGTATTTTTAACTTGAGTTATGCAGGCATAAAATTTCCTGGGTTTGCACTTTTCTATTAACCTGAACATATTGGGAATGCTCAACAGCCATGAAGTGGTGAAAATGCCAAAGAAATTAATGACTGTGTTGCACTACAGAAACGTGTCCACTAATATTTGAAATTTCAGGTCCCAAGACATCACTCACATTTGCTGACTGAAGCTGAGAGGACCTGGCTCTCTCAGTCTGACTGGATTAGGATAGAGGAGCTTCTCTGCAATTCCCACTTCTCTTTCTGTTCAGTTTTATCTGTCTCTGACTCTCTCTAAAACATAAACTCCTTGAGGACAAGAACTAATTTTTGTCTTTGTATCTCCACATTTGGCATAATGTTTGCCTTGTACGTAGTAGGTCCTTACTCCTTAATATATATTTGATATATTGAATTCTCTTTCTCTCTCCCTCCCTCCCCCTTTTCTCTTTCTCCCTCCCTTACCCTTCTCTCCTTTCTTCTCCTTTTCTCTTCCTTCCTTTCTCATTTTCTCTCTTTTTTTCCCTTTCCCTCCTTTCTTTCTCTCTCAATCTCTCCCCTTTCCTTTTCTACCCTATCTCCCTCTCCTTGCCTCTCTTTCTCTCCTCCCAACTCATCATACTCTCTGTCTTTATCACACACCTGTTTTCCTAGGGTTAATTTAGAGTGTTATTTATAAAAGATCAGAAAGCACTAATGCATATGGAACAGGTTATGATTTGTTTCACAGGGGACACATTTGAATAGGTTAAAAAACAAATACACCAAATTCCAGTTCTCTCATTAAAAATTTATGTGAAATCAACATTTATTGGGCTTGAAATCCATAATTTTCAATGTCTTTGAGGGAAATATTACAAGCTTTGTGAGACATTTAGCCAGGTCATAAATCAATGTCATGTTGGAAAAGTGAACTTCCGAGCCTTCATCATTCACATGCTGCTCAGTTGATGACATTTCTCATAGCTGACTGAGTGTATGTGCCAAGCAGGCTGTGACACCAGTGTTGCCTGAGGATACTCAGGATGCATTTTTGTGTAGTTGCCATCTCAGTAGGAGCCTTGTTATATATTGTCTTCTCTTTGCCCAGGTTGCTGAAAAGGGTGGGATTTTATAAATCAAGCAATCTATAATGTATTTTTATGTGAAATACCCTGTGAGGGATACAATGTATGAGCCCATTCCTGCCTGTGAGGAACTTACTAACTGTTCAGGGAGATAGGAGACCCACATAAGAAGATTAGTGTATTATTGAATCTAGAATTGAACTGGAGGAGAAGAGGAAATTGGACAGCACTTTAAAACAAAATGCATTTTATCGATAATTTTTTTTACATTATCTACATTTCTCAATGTATCCCTACCATTTTCCCTGAAAGAGTGACATACCTTAAAGTAACAAAAACTTAAAAGAGGAAAAGACGATTTTGTAAAAATTAACCAAAAACATGGAAAAAATCTGAAACGTGAGCTATTCTACATCTATAGTCCTTGATGGTCTGAAAGTCCTCTCCTTCATCCTTACTGTTTTTCCCCCATTATTTCCCTTGAGATTCTAGACTTTTTGTTCCTCCCAAGGAATTTGTTACAATTTTGTCTAGCTCTATAAAGTAGCCCCTTGGTACTAAGTATGTAACACTAAATCCGTAAATTAATTTAGGCTATGGTAATTTGTCTTAGATCAGACCACCATGTCATTTCCTGGTTATTTCCAAACTCGTCACCTTATGACTCCCCTTTACGTATTGTCTTTCTCCATTAGAATGAAATCTCCTTAGGGCAGAGGTTGTCTTGCATGTTTGTATTTCTCTCCCCAACCCTAAGCACAGGGACGGGAGTAAATGCTTTTACATTGATCTAGCTTGGTCTGATATGTTGGGAAGCAGCCTGGTGTAGTAGATAGGGTCTGGACTGATGGTCAGGAAGTCCTATGTTCAAATTCTGATTCATTCACTTACTACCTGTGTGATACTGGGCAAATAATCTGAGCTCTCCAGCGCTAAATTTCCTTATCTGCAAAGTGGATATGAGTTTCATATGTCTTTTCATCATGTGAGATCAAGGTAATATCCAAGTGAAAATACCCAACAGGTAGTTGGTAATATGGGCCTAGAACAGAGTTCCAGGACATGTAGGTTTGGGAATTGCTTGCTCATAGAGCTTCAGGCTGCTGTCAGGTTTCCCACTTTGAGATGTTTGATATCACTTTTTCACTGCTGCAATAACCATTGTCACTCAAGCTATTGGGCACATCCATCACTGAGAGGTGTTCTTGCTGCTTCACTTGCCATATGGAATGGTCACAGCCTAGAATCTGACAAGAGCATCACCAGACTCACCTTTAAAATGATTCCTCTGACCTTAAAACACACACACACACACACACACACACACACTCACACACACACACTCACACACTCACATACTCACACACTCACACAACAAGACTTGGAAATTGCTTTGGAACTAAAATTGACAATGAGTTTTTACAGACCATGTGGGAACGATTGTTGACCCTTTTCTGCTTCTGAATAAGTGCTTTGCTTTCCATCTGGACATATGGAGCGAAGCAATCTTTGGAGGATGCCAGAAAAAGCAGTCTTACCTTGGATTCCTGAGTTGGCTTTATGTCTAAGAATAGATACGAGGCAGCTGAGTAAAACAATGAGCATCGGGTATCTTGTTCACTTTTCAAAATAACTCCTCTGATTTAAAAAGTGAATGTCCTTGTGGCATAATGCCCTGCAGAAGGAGCAACAGAAAGGGAGAGTCATTTTCGAACACTTGAGAGAGATTAAAGTGTTTTTGAGAATTCGTTGTTATTGAAAGAATTTTAGGAATGACATTATCTAAATTATATCCCTCCTTTAAGGCACTCAGGAGGGACATTCCTTGGTTGGTTTTATCTTTAAAGTTGGAGACAGGAAGTCTTGAGTTCTAATCCTATCTTTAAACATCATTCCTTCGATGGCTAAGGGCACATCACGTGACTTTCATGCCTCTTTTCCCACATCTGTAAAGAGAAGTTAATCAAGGGTGTTGGGAGGCTTAATTAGTTAATACTGCCAAGTGTTTTGAAGATGAAAAGAACATCATAAATACCCACTGTTCAGTTCTTCTTTTAAGGAATAAAGAAGGGGTGAAATTAGATTTAGCAAATTATATTGCCCACAAATTACCAGGTAGGGCAAATAAAGGTTGGAAAACTAATTCACCCTTCAACTAATTTTTCCAGTTTATTTCCCTTGACATCAGCTAAGCATAATCTCCAACCTGAAAAAAAAGGGGATGAGGAGGAGAGGAGGGAATAAACATCTCTATAGTATCTACTTTTGTATCAGTTGATCCTCACAACAACTCTGCAGGACAGACACCATCATTATCCTCATTTTATAGCTGAGGAAACTGAGGGTAAGTGACAGGGTCACATAGCTAGTAAATATCTGAATCCAAATTTGAACTCAGGTCTTCCTCACTCTATGCCCAGGGCTCAAGCCACTACACTACCTAGTTCCTTCTGAAAGGACTAGGGTCCCTTCTCAGTAGTCTTAGGAAATTTATTAGGACAAAGAACAGGAAAAAAAGTTTATCTACTACAGGGCAAAATATGTAGGTGGACTGCAGACTGGCAGAAGCAAACTCAGGTGCTTAGAGCAAGATCATTGCAGTTCAATGTAAGTTGGCCAAGAGCCCGTTTGAGGTTCAGAGAAGAGCCAGATCTGTTTGGTATCCTGAAGCAGTCTTCTGAAGGTCATGCTTAGTACTACTGAGCTACCCTCTCCTCCAGAATCATCAGAATCCAGCAGCAAGACAGAAATCAAGACAACTGATGATGGCCCAGGATGCAGTGGGTGACCTTGGTCTTTCTAAATTAAAGTCTTTCCCAGATCTCAGTTTGGTCCTCTTTGAGAATGAAGAATGAAAAACCCATCAACCAACCAATCAGCTAACCAGTTGAACTCATCTTACTTTCTCTATCTATGTCCTAACTAGTCATTTTTGTGCTGAGGAGAAGATCGGGGTCAGAAGTGTTGCCCGGGGGAAGAAGCTTACCTTGGGATGCCACAAGTTTGTCTGTTCTACTTAAAGTCTACTTAAAGTCCACTTCAGTCACTAGGCTGGGGAAGGGGAAGTCAGTGGCTTTCAGAGAGGGAGCATATGAAATTTCTTTCTTTCTCCAGGGTGAGATAAAGGGGGAGGAAGAAATCAGTGGTGGGGTCTTGGTTGGAGGTAGGACTGAGCAAGAGAGGAAGCATGCTCCTAGAAGGTGCTGATCAGGTCCCTTTGAGATGGCCCCTGCCACGGACAAAGCTCTGGTGGTTCCACTCTAGGTACTACTTAGAAAGCTATTCTCATCCTCTTTTCTTCTTCCTCATCCCCCTAACTTCCCCCTCCCCACCCCCCAGGAGGGACTCTTTTTGCTAGAAATTTCTAAGATATTGAAGATTTTCATTTGGGGAATTTTTTTCTACCCACACCTATACATCGTGACTCCATGTCTTCTCTTTTGCAAACTTTCATTTAGAACCAAAAATGTCAATTCCCACCATTTAAAGCATTCCAGAGCAAGAGGCACCAATCTCAGTCATGATTGCTTCAGGGGAAAACCTAAGTCAGGATCTAAATGGGGAAAAAAATCCTTAAAATTTTTCTTTTAATCCCAGGCTCCAATGCAGCTGTTTCTGCATTTTAGTTGTCTTGCAGTAGATATTATGATATTCAGTTTCCAAGAATGAAAGCCCTTTGGACACATAATCTTTTTTTCTTAATGGGACAAGTCTGGGATTAATGGGTTTTTCATTTTTAGCTCATTTCTGTTGTTAGAATCCTTGATATATTATCATAAACTCACAGGTCTAGTCTTCGAAGGGACCTCCAAGGCCACCTAGTCCAACCTTTTCATTTAATACATTTTACACCATTTAGGTATAAGCTATTAAAACTTAAAACTGCTCTTAGATTTTTGGGACATGCTGTAGAGAAGGAAAATTAAACCCAGAAAGTGATCTAACATCACACAAATAAGTGTCCAAAGTAGGATTTGAATACAGGTCTTTTGACTCCAGAACCAGTATTCTTTCCACTGCTTTGCTTTTGTCTAAATGAAAGAAACAAAATAGCTTGTTTCACTTTGTCCTTTTCATGCTGAACTTTCAGAAGATAACAATAGAGTTTCTGGAAGTTCTGAAAGAAAGGCACAATTGAACAGCTCAATTAAATCAGAATGGAGGGAAGAGTTTCCTTTGACAGGATGGCATATAGAGAGTATTGGACCTGGAGTCAGGAAAACCTGAGTTCAAATCTTGCCTCTGACACTAATTAGCTATGTGTTCATTCTTAATAATAATACTAGCTCACAACTCATTGCAATTTAAGGTTTGCAAAATACCTTACCTAATCAAGTATTTATCATTAAGCATCTGTGTAATTCTGCCAGACATTTTGCTAAGGATTGGGGCCTCGTTTGCGTCTCACAACAATTCTGTGAGGTAGGCATAACAATTATGCCCCATTTTACAGATGAGGAAATTGAGGCCCAGAGAGGGTAACTTGGTCAAATGCACAGCTAGTGTCTGAGGCAGAATTCAAAGCTAGGGCTTTCTGTCTCCAAGTCTTTACTGTGCCAACCTGAGCCTCAGTTTCCTCCAGTATAAAATAAGAATAACAATATCCAATAATCTCAAAGCATTGTTATGAGAATCAATGCTATCAGGTATATGAAGTACTTTGTATCCGTTAAAAGTAATGCATAAATGTTAGTTATTGTAATTATTAATCACATAAGAAATATCATAGCATAGAGCAGTTACATCCTGAAATGGAGAGGACGATTTTTCTTGTTGGTTAGTCAAATAGTTCTATCCGACTCTTTTTGACTCCATTTGGGGTTTTCTTGGTGAAGATACTGGAGTGGTTCACCATTTCCTCTGCCAGATCATTTTTCAGATGAGACAACTGAGGCGAATGGTTAAATGACTTGCCCTGGGTCACACAGCTAGTAAGTGTCTGAGACTGGATTCAAACTCAGGTCCTCCTGACTCCAGGGCCAACACTCTCTCCCCTAGGCCACCTAGCTGCCCTAGGAGAGGACAATGAGATTAGATAAATGGCTAGAGATAGGTCTTCACAATGTAGGTATGGTTTTCCAGAATAATACACAAGGCATCCTAGATATGGTCCTATTCACAGATAAATCCTCTGTAGCTTAGTTCTGAAGAATCTGTTTGAAGGAGAAGTGGTTGATTGTGTGTTATTATCTCAGCTCCCTTATTTAGTAGACAAAGTAAAAATGTGTTAGGTGGTGGCCAACTTTTTGGAAATAAACATGTATCTGGGTACTTTTCTCTTTACTCCTTTCAGGGGTCTTCTTCCTCATTAAAAGAAACAATTCTCCCTTTCTCCCCTCCTCCCACCTTCATCCTCCTCTGAAGTCCTCCACTGTCAAAAACCAGAGACTCTTAGAGTTGGAAAGGACCTCAGACATCTAGGCCTACCTATACCTCAAAAGGATTCATCTCTAGATCATGTCTACCATCTCCAACATTAGGGAATGGGAGTTTTTCAGTCACATTTTGAATCCACTCATTTCATTCATACATTGGTTCGTTCATTGAGGCAATTAGGTAGGATATACCATCAGTAATACATGCATAATGTGAAAAGTTACATCCATGCCATCAGTGAGAAAAGTGGACACACTAAGGTCCAACGTCGAGAAGTAATTTCATAGGAAGCACATGAGACCAGGGAACTCACATGAAATAATAGTTCATATCTTCAATATTCCAAGCCCACAGATGTCTTCTGATGATATTGTTCTACTGTTTCCACTGGCATCATGCTTACTGCCTGGCATGATTCTAGTTCTAGAGGCAGCTAAGCAGTGCCATGGATAGAATACTGAGCCTGAAGTCAGGAAGGTCCAAATTCAAATCCATCCTTATTAACTGTGTGAAGTGATATTTGGAAAGTGCTTAGCATAGTGCCTGGCATAGAGTAGGTACTTCATAATGTTTGTTCCATCCCTACTCTCATTTGACAAACACTGGGAACTAACCACCTATAACAATGATCCAAGAAAGACGGAGTGATGTGATGGAAAGGGTCCATGACCTGGAGTCATGAAAGACATGGGGCCAAATTCCCTCTCTAACACAGAGACCTTTTTTGTTGCCTTTTTCATATACCTAGAGATTAGCAGAGTACCTTGCACAAGGCAGGCACTTAATAAATGTTTAGTGGTTGGCTGATGGACACTTTCTAGTTGTATGATCATGGTCAAGTCATTTAAAATCTCTGGGGATAAGTTTCCTTAGCTGTAATGATGACATAATAATGTCTCTTGTAGCTGCTTCATGGATCAAATGAGATAAGGACTTTGCCAGCCTTAAAGACCTATGGAAATGTTAGCTATTATTACCCCACCCACAGGGTGGGGCTGATGCTGGACTGATGCCCAGAGGGGTAGAGAAGAGCCCAGACCTGGCTAATTATTAGCAAGGGTCAGTTCAATCAGGGGTCATCTGGAAGAAATGAGGCAAAACACTCCATGAAAAGCTAGGAGTTTAGGGCACAATCCAAGGTCATTCCAGTTGTTTGGAATCCACAGGCAGATTTAAAGGAGAAACAGGTCCATGTGGGTAAAACTGAGGTCATCAGGTCTCACCCCATGTAGGCTATAATGACAAATGCTTGCTCTTAGTTTGTGTGTTAGTTAATTCATTTTCTACAATGGGCAAAGTGCTGGCTCTGGAGACAGAGGCCCTAGGTTCAAATCCCACCTCTGATACTAACTACCTATGTGAACCTAGACAAGTCATTTACCTTGGGCTTCAATTTGCTCACCTGGAAAATGAAGGAACTGGTTTAGATGGCATTTGAATTCCCTTCCCTCTCTAAGTCTGGTACTTATGCTATAGTAACTCATACCATATCCTACTTTAACCCATGCCAAGCTCTCGAAGAGAGGTTGTTAGTAGCTGCCAGTGAGAGCAAGAGTTGTGGCAAGAATATGGCAACCAAACCCACTGATCAGTTGTTTCATTGTCCTATTGCTCAACTGCTGCCCCAACAAAAGTCCCAGACCCTGAAAATGGCACTGAGTGTGAGGTTGCTGAGGACAACGGGGTGTAATGACAAGAGGGTTGGACCCAGTTAGAATTTTGACACTTGGTAGCTAGCCTTAGTAGCTACTAGTAGTAGCTAGTCCATGCCAGGCATCTCGCCTCCTCCTTTGCTGTGGTCACTCTGTCTCTCCATTTGGACAACACCCTCTGGAGGCTGTGTCCTACTCCCCTCAGCTTTGGAACCAAGCCTTCCTTCTGGGATCTAGCCAGCCCCAGGCTAGGCTTTCCATCTCTTCTAACTATCCACCTGACAACATTCCCCTCCCCTCTCTTTCCACCTTTTTTGCTCTGGGAACAATAATCAAGTCTATACTATCAGAGCTCCTGGAAAAGGTGTGAGCCCTAAGGCTGTAGATACCATGTCTGAGACAAAGAATCCTACATTTTGGGAGATGGAAAGGTCCTCAGTGGCCATATAGTCCTATCTGTACAAGAAAGAAATCCTACCTCGTTCCTCTTGGGGCAGCTCCCTCCACTTTTGGAAAGCTCTAATCGTTAGGAAGATTTTCCTGAAACCAAGCCTATATTGTACTTGAAACTTCTACCCATCTGCTCCTGGTTCTGTTCTTGAATGCCTGAATGAAACAAGTTTGAGCCTTTGTACACAGGTTGTTGTTTAGTTATGTTCGATTCTTGACTCCATTTGGGGTTTTCTTGGCAAAGATACTGAAACAGTTTGCCATTTCCTTCTCCAGCTCATTGTACAGATAAGAAAACTGAGGCAAACAGCTATAATTTATCCTCAGGAAGATGAGTCTTTCTGACTCCAGGCCCAGCACTCTATCTAATGTGGTACCTAGGTGCCTTACACAAGACAGCCCTCTAAGTCCCAGTGTCTCCTTAGAATAAAATTCCCTTCCCTGGCTACCACTCCCTTAAATGTCTTATCTCAGCTTATTAAAATTTAAGCTACTTGAGGGCAGGGGTTGCCTTGATTTTGTACTTGTGTCCTCAGCACCTAGCATAGTACCAGGCACACAGTGAGCACTTAATAATTATTCTGGCTTACACCCTCCCTTCCTCTTCCTCCTCCTTCTTTTTCTCTTCCTTCTCCTTCTTCTTCTCTTCCTCCTTCTCCTCCTCCTCCTTCTTCTCCTCTTCCTTCATCATCATCATCATCATCATCATCATCATCATCATCATCATCATCATCATCATCATCATCATCTTTTCTCCCTTTCTCTCTTTTATAAAGGCAGTGTGGTATATATGGAAAGGATATTGGGGCCAGTGAATTCTTACTATGACGATCGTCATAACTTGCTGCCCCTGTTGGCTACTGTTGGGAGTGTCTTCATGGTGGTCTTTGGGACCCCCTTCAGTCCCTAACCCCAGTGCCTAGCATGTTGAATAACATATAAAGCCCAAACCTGTATTGTACTATGTCCTTAAATTAGAAGCATTATCATGTTTCTATTACTTCTAAGCTTGCAGAAAAGAGCAACGATGAAAGGTTCCCTCCCCCTCCTCTTCTGTCTTTCTGTCTAAATATTATGGCACTGTTTATCATTGTAATACCTAGGCCTTTTGATGGAGAACTAAATTAAAATGAGCCAATGTGAGGGGGAGGGAGGAGGATGAATATTCTTTCCTTTATTTTGAGTTCCTTAAAAATTCCCTTGGCCTCTTAGCTTCCCAGAATTCTCTCTTGCATTGTATTTTCCAAGTAGAGAAACAGCAAACTCCTGTCAGGTTCATCATTGTTGGAAATGCAGCTCACTGGGGATTAAGGTTGGTCTGAAAATTGGCTCTAATGACCAGTTTACAGAGCTCACCAAATGTTTGCAAAATGTGGGAGAATTCCAAAAGTCTCTCTCTCTGTCACCCTCTGGTTTCAAGGGTTGTTTGTGAGCACATGTCATTTGGTTACAGTATTATTTTCTCAGGAGCCAAAGACTGAATTTCCAGGAGCTGTAGACATGTAGCTCTGGATTTTATGCCAATTTTGCTTAGTCTGGAGGGGAGGTACTTTTCCGTGAGATTTTACAGTTTGCTGAGTACTCTAAGCAATAAAATACTAACTAGTAAGAAAAAACAGAATAAGAAAAAATTCCACTAATCCAAGAACACTGAGAGACACCATTATTGTATCTGTGTTCAGTTTACTTCCTTAGTAATTAGTGAGGCAGAACAGTATAATGGAAAGGATACTGTTTGTGGATTTCAAAGAACTAAACTTCAGTTCTTTGACATTTGGTATATAATCCTGGGAAAGTCAGTTTTCTTTTTTGCAAAATGGGGTTGATAATACCTGTAATCCTTATCTCAAAAGACTAGTGTGAGGAAAGTACTTTTTGTGCAGTAGGTAGAGTACTTGGCTTGGAATCAGGAAGACCTGAGTTCTAATCCTGATTAACTCTTCTACTCACTATCTGTATGACCCTGGGAAGTTCACCTAAGTTGTCCCTGCCTCAGTTTCCTTATCCAAGGGCATTGGCTTTGAGGGCCTCTGTGGTCCCTTTCAGCTCTCAGTCTATGATCTTTACAATCCTTAATGGATGTGATATATTAAGGATATATAACTCTGATATAGTCTAAGCCATATTATAGAGAGGGGGAGAGGGTAACCCAGTTCTTTACATCTTCATTTTTTCCCTAAAAGAATATTAAACATCATTCAAATGCAAAGCAGTTTTTCCATAGGAACGAGAAGAGACTTTAGAGGTACTCAGGTCCAGTCTTTTATTTTACAGATAAGGAAACTGAGATTCAGAGAAATAAAGTGATTTGTCCGGAGTCACACAGCTAAGTAAGTAGCTGAGTGAGGATCTGAAGCCCAGTCCTTTGGTGCCGAATCCAGAACATTGTCAGCTATCTCAAGCTTTTCTGCATCAGTAATATATCCTTGTACATAGCAGTGTACATAGCAGTCATCTAAGGATGAATAGATATCTGATCTAGGATCTGGCCCATCCCATCTCCAAGGGAGACTATAGCTTCTATCTTTGTAATGCATACAAGAAAGGCTGTGCTGGTAGTATCAGCAGCCTACTGGGGGAAGGCAGGAAGGATCCTGGTCTACTTTGGCTAGAAGGTTTATCCTTCATTCTTCTGTCTTGATGAGGGGTATCTGGCTAAAATTATTCTCTATCATGGATCAAGTACCTGTAGTCTAGGGTTGTGATAGTGTCAAAAATAAAAGACATTTACCCTGATCACTCTCAGGGAAAGGGTTAATAGTTAACTTATTTTCACTGGTCTGGTCCCCTCTCACCAAACCCTAATTATGCAGAAACCGTTGCAAATGACTAGCCAACCTCTTCATCAAAGTAAGCATTAAATAAAAATTGGAGAATTATGTAGATTACAGCATAAAGGGGATACACAAGAATAAATTTGATATTTGAAGAAGAAACCTATCTCACTGTAAGGGGGAACTCTGCCCTTAAACAACTCTAGGGTTGCAGGTTTTGGAGAGCAAGGGACATGTTAAAAGACTGGCTTCTCCATATGTGTGGATCCAGGGAGATCTTCCATTTTTCATTAAAAAACCTGCACTTGTATCTTTTCTTTCTCCCTCAAAACTCCTCTTGATTCCTTCTAACAATATAAAGTCACATCTCCCTCATGGATGCTATCTACAGTGTTGGGGCTCAGAATTCTCTCACCCCACTAGGAGTCTTATCCCCTTGCACTTATCTTTCGGGCAGCCACCCATCCTGAGTGGGTGGAGATATTAAATGAATGCTTCTCATTTAATATCTCCTGTTCAAAACCATCTTATACTCTTATGGTCAAACTATTCTCCTGGCACTAGAGAGAGATGCTGGTGTCAGGGTAGCCACCTTAACCAAAATTCAGTCCTCATGGTGCTTTTGTTAGTTTAGGTTCACTCCTTGTCATCTCCAACTTACGGTCAATTACCTCTAGAAATGAGCATCCCATTGCATTTCAACTTGTGCTCAGCAATCAGCCACGAGTGAACCTTACAAGGGAGAAGAAATTGTTCTGCTCTGTATGTAGGGAGAGTGGCGAGTGGGGATAGAAACTCAGACTTCTGTTACAACTGGCCGACTCTCTAGGAGGACAGGAACAATTGGTTTTACCTTAATCAAACAGGGAGCTAAATGCTTACAAGTCATTCTCATTTTTAAAAAAATCGAATCACATTACAGGGTCTGCCTCATCAGTTGTAATAGCCAAAGGGAGGGAGTACAACAAAGGCTATTAATGCCATAAATTACATTTTATAGAGTATGGTCTCTCCACAAAGAGGCTTCTTTGCAAGGCCCAGCAGGCATCCCATTGATGGAGGTATGCAGGCATACTGGGCAGAAAGACGAGAGAGAAGGGCATATTCTACAGCGAGTACAGGGTACTGAGAAGTCAGAGCCTCTAAGTCTGGAAGCTCTTTGCTCATCCTCCATCTCTCATGCTTTTTGTGACTGCTGGATTGCATGTGTTTAGCTTTCTAAAAAAAACCCAAACCACTCAACCTTCTAGCTAGCTTCTCTTTTATCTTCTCCCCTTCTCTGTGCCTCTTTTGCCTATTACTACAATTATTTGTCATGCCAGTGAGCCATTATCTAAATATAGGATCAATAGATTAAAACACAAAAGACCCACAAAAGCAACATTCCCCAGATGAAAGTGTAAACCTCCGGCAAGAGCTGAGAACAGTGAATGGCCAGCCGAGCCCAAGGTTCGGTTCCAGCCCAGTCATTCATCACTATCGATTCTGCCAGCGAGAAAGAAAGAGCATCATTGGTTTGACAAAGAATGATTTATCCTCCATCATGAGACAATTTGCAGCCTTTGGTCTCATGTGAATCATTTCCCCTAGAGTCTTAATTCTGAGAGGAGAACCCGCCAAGGAATTAGAGGTTTTTTTGTTTGTTTGTTTTGTTTCGGGATTCAATCTATAATTACTTCTCATAGTAAATGGCTCTGAAGGTTAGAATTTAATGATTTTAAAGGAAAGAAGGGGGAAAAATGGTTGTTGCCAGCAGGCCTAAAATGCTGTTTGATAATGCTTATCCCCCTGGAATTGGTCGGAAAAGGAATGGCTCAGAACTGTGAATAAGGATTCAAGAAAAATGCCCTGTTATAGAGTTTCGTTTGCTTTTCAGGGAGTCCACCTGGTACAGCAGGTGCTCCTGGACCCAGGCAGACTCTGTAGAATTCCCTCCAAGCATGGAAAGGCTAATCCTTAGGAAGAGGCTTAATGTTACAAACTATTCTGGGTATGGCTGAAAAGTCAGAGCAGCTGTTTCTTGGCAGGTCCCGGATGTTGGGACAACAAATATTGTAGAGGTGGTGTGGAGCAGGAGCAGGGGGACAGAAGAGACCTCAGCTCAAGCTCTTAGACATTGACTAGAAATGCAACCATGGGTTAAGTCCCATAGTCTTCATGAGGCTTAGTTTTCCCACTTACAAAGGAACAATGGAAAGAAGATTGGATTTATGGTCAGAAAGCCCGTCTCTGTCCTGGCCTCTGTGACCTTGATCTTTTGGGTATGTGTGAAATACTTAACAAGTATTATTATCTCCACATGACCGTCAAAGGGTCACAGAATGGGTTTAGGGAATCCTCTCTATTAGCACAGATGAGTTATACGCAGTCTCTAATTTAATCTGTCCGAAAGAGTTTACGGATCCTCAGCAATATTAAAGAACATGCCAGAGATCATACAGGAGTCTCAAAGGCCTGACTGGAGCCTAGTTTTCCTGACTCAAAGCAAAGTATTCAGTCTCCTACATCATCCTACCGCATGGTGCTATATAAATGTCAGTTATAATTATTATCCAATCAGTGTGTCTGAGGGCTTTTATGAGACTGGGCACCGAATCTTGGTTATATTTCATTAACAAGAAGAGACAGCATGGTCCAGTGGAAAATGCTAGATCTAGAAAGAAGCAAACATTTATTAAGTACCTACCATGTGCTAGGTACTTTACAAATACTATTTCACTTGCTCCTTAAAACAACTCTTGGAGGCAGGTGCTACTATTACCCTCATCATATGGTTGAGGAAACTGAGGCAAACAGAGGTTAAATAACTTGCCCAGAGTCCCACAGCTCATCAGTGGCTGAAGCTATATTTTAACTTGGGTAGTAACAGTAATAGTAATAGCTAACATTTATATAACACCTACTAGGCACTGTGCGAAATGCTTTACCATTATCATCTCATTTGTTTCTCACAACAACAAAAACTCAAACTGGGAGGACCCGCCTGGCTAATGTAAATAGTAACTGCTTCTCTTCTGTTCGATTTTTTTTTTTTTTTTAATAAAGGAGTCTTCCCTTGACTTACTTCTTAAAGAGGTCTTTTCACTGAATGGGTGTTACCTCACTCAGAGTGAGAACCTGAAAAGACCTTATCTTAAAAGGGTCAAGGTCTTCCACTATATCTTGGGCCATCTACAATCCGGCCCCTGGACCCAGATGACTAGAGGAGAAAGTGAGGCTGGTGACTTTGCACAGCTCTCCCTCACTTAAATCAAAGTCAACTGTAAGTCACGTCATCATCTCCCTGATATTATCCCCTATCTATATCTCTCTTGATACATATGTATATATAATGCCTTTATATCTCATATAGAGATAGATAGGATATAGATATTTATCTCTCTGTATCTATATCTAAATAACCTGTATATATATTTCTATAGAGAGAGATATATTTATATACAAGGGACATATATCTATATTTTTAGGTAGATAGATAGATTACTATGAGAGAGCTCCCTCAGAGAGGGAGCACTTGCTTCTGGCTGGGGAAATCAGAGAAACTTGTGGAGAAGGGCGTGCTTAATCCCGGCCTCAAAGGATGGACAAGATTTCAAGAACCAAGGATGGGGGTGGGAGAGGAGGGGGAGGCAACACGTTCTAGGCATAGAGGATGGTATGAACAAAGGCAGTCTGAGAAACATCAACTGGTCTGATTTATCAGGAGTATAGAGTTCTTCAAAGAAAGTAGTGTGAGAAAAAGCTGGAAAAGGAGATTTGAGTTAGACTGTGGAAAACGCTGAATGCCAGGTTAAGGAGTTCAGACTTTCCATGGTACACAAACACAGATAACATGTCAGCATGATCTAAAAGAAGGAATGCTGGTTTGGGAATTGGAGGACCTGGGTTCCAATCCTGGCATGACTATTGTGTGACCTTGGGAAAAATCACTTAACCTGTTCATTCTTCTGCTTCCTCATTTATAAAATAAGTTGGCTAGGCAAGATCACTAAGGTCCTTTTCAGCTCTGTCTATGACCTCTGATCCCTAATGAGATAGAAAAAGAAAAAATATGAAGCGAGGCATAGCCCAAGAACAAAGAACGAATGCATCCCCTTTGTTTGTTTGATGAAGGATTGTTGGTGCTCAACACTATTTGGTGATGACCCGCATCATAATTGTGGCAATCCCTGGCTAAGTGCTGTACTTCTTAACATCCCTTTTAAAAGCTGAAGATAAGAGTTTGACATTTGAGGGATTAAAAATTCAAATTTTCTAATCCATTAAACCTAAGTGCACCAAATAGGAAAGGGTAATTATTATAGTACTAAAAATATCATAGATACTAATAAGGAGACTGACTGTATTACCAGACTATATGATGTGCTGAAGGCACTTCACCCTAAGGTTGTGTTTCTGTGAAAGTAGATGTGGGACAGTGGATAGAGCACTGGTTCTGGAGTCCTGGGTTCAAATCCTACCTTAGAAACTTAACTCAGGCAAGTCAGTTAACCCTAATTGCCTTTAAAAAAAAAAGTAAAACTAAGGTTCTTGAATTTTATCCATGTTCTGTTGGAATGTTTTTCACTTTTTATTAGTTTGATTTGTATGGAATAGAACTGAAGGACACAAGGATTGGAAGGGAGCTTAGAAGCCATACAATTTACCCTGTGTCAGAGCAGAAATCCCCTCTGTTGTATCCTTGACAAGTGATCAATTAGAATGACCAAAACGTTCCAGGGATAGTAAACTCACAATCTGAAGCAGCTCATTCAATTTTTAGGAAACTTATTAGGAAACTTTTCCTTAATATGGAGCTGAATTCTACAACTTCTTGTTGCCTTTCCTGCTGCCTTCTGGGTAAAAATCTAACTCTTCTCTTCCATGTTTTGGGGCCTTCATTAGCTATTACCCCCCACCCCAAATTGGAATGATCACTGCCTCTATTTTGATAATCAGTTCTTCCCCATTTGTCAGATTCAGAAAAGTAGTTCTCTTTTTTGATTCCTCCACTACTAGGAGAATGAAATTATAACTTATTTTAGTTACTATTTTAATTAATCATCATCAATTTAAATTACATTAATGAAAATCAACCAAGTGACAATTACTTATCAAGTGTTGGGCATTGTGTTAAATGTAGAGGATAAAATGAAAAGGAAAAACTATCATTTTTTTTTACAAGTAATTGGAAAAAATAAAATATTTAAAGAATAACCAAATAAACAGGAACAAAAACAATAAAGGAGAAATCATCCCTGTCCTTGGGAACTTTCATTCTAATGGGGGAAACAACATGTCTGAGTTTGCATTGCCAATACATTCAAATTATGTAAAGAGGAGATAGAAAGTAGTCTTTGAGGGGAAGGTAATAGCAACTATGACATCTGGAAAGGGTTTCCGGGAGAAGATGGCATTTGAGTTGAGTCTTACAGGAAGCCAAGGAATATGAGTTTGAGGATGAGTCGGGGAATGTTCCAGGAGTAGGGGAAAACCATTGCAAAGGTATAAAGATGGGAAATGGAACATCATATACAAGGAATAAGAGTAGACCAGGATGACTAGATTGTGGAGTGTGTGCAGGTGTTTAACAACTGGTTCTCTGGGGCGATGTTTGTATGACAAAATGGGAACTGAGAAAAGGTCATTAGATTCGGCAATTAAGAAGATACTGGTAACTTTGGAGAGAACAATTTCAGATGAATGATGAGATTGGAAGCCAGATTGCATAAGATCTAAAAGGGAATAAAAGGAGAGGAATCTGAAACATTGAGTATCAACAGCTCTTTCAGTGAGTTTAGCTGAGAAGGGGAGGAGACACACAGGATGATAGCAGTCCATGGTAGGATCTAGTGAACATCTTTATAAGGATTGTAGAGACTAGTCATGTTTGCAGGCTGCAGAGAATTATCCAGTTAATAGGAGAAGATTAAAAATGAGCGAGAGAGGGAAGGAGGGAGAGAAAGAGAGAGGGGGGAGAGAGAGAGAGAGAGAGAGAGAGAGAGAGAGAGAGAGAGAGAGAGAGAGAGAGAGAGAGAGAGGGAGAGGGAGAGGGAGAGGGAGAGGGAGAGGGAGAAGGAGAGGGAGAGGGAGAAGGAGAAGGAGAGGGAGAGAGGATTTTGAGGGTAGTTCACTGGACAAGACAGGAAGGAGCAAGGATTCATGTAGAGAGCTTTGCATTGACAAGCAGGAATTTTACTTCATCACTAGAGACTGAATTCAAGGACAAGATCATGGCAGATGATGTTGGAGAACTGTGAGATGGGAGGGATATGGGAGAAGAGAGATCTCTTATAGCCTTGATTTTTTTTGTTGCTGTTGTTTTTTTTTTTTTTTTTTTTTGGTGAAACCAGGTCCTCAGTAGAGAAGATATGGGGGACGAAGTGGTATAGGAGATTTGAGGAAAGAAGAAACGATTTGGAACAGCTGCTGTGTTTAGGGGGATAGGGAATCAATTAGAGAAAAGGAGTTGGATTGCCTTCCTGAAGTGAGAGCCTATTTGAGGTTAACTAGCAGAAATCTGCAACATGAAATTTGAAGTGAATCAAGTCAGCATAGTTTCATGATTTCCTCCATTTGTGTTTAGAAGCAGGAAAGCATGAATCAAGGAGGCAAGTGGGGGGAGTATTTCAGGGCTGGGGTTCAGTAAGATATGATCACTGATAGGACAAAGGAGCAAGAGATTCAAATGTAAATCTGAATAGGTTCATCAAGGGTCAAGATGGAGAAGGGAGGGGCAGTTAGGTGGTGCAATAGATAAAGCACCTGCTCTAGAGTCAGGAGGACTTGAGTTCAAATATGATTTCAGGCCAATACTTATTTGCTGTGTGACCCTGAGTAAGTCACTTAACCCCAACTGCCTTGCCTCCCCCCCAAAAAGAATATTGAGAAGGGAATGTAACAGAGCTATAGCAAAGATAATACTAAGGGATAGAGGGCACAGTGAGGATGAAAAATAGGTTTAGGAAGAATAAGGCAAATGGAGAGATGAAAAGATAAGAGTGTGATCAGATAAATGAATTTATGCTGCATTTATTTACATATGTACTTGTTCCGCATTTTCTCTCCCTCTCCCTCCTTTACACACTCTCTCTGTCTCTGCCTTTGTCTGTCTCTCTCTCATCTCAGTCACTCCAATAGCTTCAACCCCTATCTCTGTTCAGATGGTCCAGCCCTAACTTCTCTCCATAGTTATACACCCTCATCTTATAGCCCGGCTATCTCAAACCCCATATATTCAAAAGGAAAAGCCTCCTCTCATGCACTTATTTGAGCATTCATCAGTTTTCCCAGTTTTTCTACAAGCCCTCTGAAGACAATTGCCTAGTCCTTTTACCTACCCTGGGACCTAATGCAATCCTCTGCACAGAGTAGGTGCTTCCTCAATATTGGTTAACTACTGAATCCTTCTTTCCAAATTCATAGGTGGAGTAAACTTTCACTTATATGTCGGGGTTTAGGAAAGCCTTTATGCTCCAAGTACCCCTTCCTACCTGCTGCCTGACTCCTAAAATTCAGTAATTAGAGCCTTATTCCTTAGTGTAAAGTTTCATCAGCTTGTTAACAAAATCTAAATGGAGAGGAAGAAGGCGTAATGGAATAAGAATTGTACTTGGAGTCAAAAGATATAGTTTTATGTCTTAGGTTCAAAATTTCTTAGCCAAGCGTCTATGGACAAGTTACTTAACCTTGCTAAGTCTCAGTTTCCTTATCTGTAAAAAAGAGAATAATGCTGTCTGTTATATAAATGTGAATTATTCTTATAATCTCTGGGACGGATAACTCTTCAAGCAATTAATCACCTAATCTACACTTTAACATGTTTTGACTGTGAGAATCGGGAAGCAAAATGAAAACACTGGGCAAATAAAGAAGTTGCAAGAGGGCATCACCAAGGAAGGAATTGGGTGCAGTCTAAGTAGAGAGGACAAAATTTTATCTAAGATTGTCCTTGCTCCTTCTCCTTTCCAGATCTAAATCCATCACCTAGGCTCTGGAGCCTTATTACGATTATCACCTCCAGAGGAACTTTGCTCCTATAACCACTTTCTTTAAGAGCAGAAATCTTTCCTTTTCCACTAGCTTCTTCCCTTCTGTCTTCAAACACAAGTAGATGCTCCCCACTCGTTGCTCAGTCATGTCCAACTCTTTGTGATCCCAATGTTTTTTTTGCAATGATACTGTAGTGGTTTGCCATTTCTATCTCCAGCTCATTTTAAGATGAGGAAACTGAGGTAAATAGGGTTAAGGGACTTGCCCAGGGTCACATAGCCAGGAAGTGTCTGAGGCTGGATTTGAACTTATAAAGATGAATTTTCCTGACTCCCAATCCAGCACTTTATCCACTGCCTGACTTAGCTGCTCTTCTTCTCCACTTTAAAAACAAACACAGCATCACCCCCAATCTTGATCTTATTGTTGACTTGACTTTGTTCTTTTTTCTAGATCCTCCCCATTCATTTCGTTTTACTACAAAACTCCTGGATAAACAGTCTTTATGTATAACCTCTATGTCTCCACTACTCATTTCTCATAATCTCTTGAAATCTGTTTCTACTATATCTCTTCACAAGGTCACTTACAAGACACCCTTCCAGTCAAATCCAATGGCCTATTTTTATTTATTTAATTTATTCTATTCTATATTATATTATATTGTTATGTTGTCATATTATAATATATTTGTTTATTTAATTTTTTGATTTTTATTTAATTTTATTTAATTTTTAATTTATTAAATTAAATTTATTAAATTTATTAATAATTTAATTTTTTGACTAATCTCTTAGATTTCTTTTTGCACTTGACACTATAAACTACTAAGTGATGGGAAGTATGGTTCTTTGTATTTATTTGTAAAAGTTCAGAATTCATTTATGGTTTGTATGACAATGCATTATTCCTGGTTCTCCTTTTGCCTGATTGCTTCTTATAAATTTATATGTATTGGAGTTGGAAGGGTGGGGAGGGAGGGAGGGAGGATTTGAACATGCCTGATCAGTTGATTTTATACCGGAGCCATTGATGGAATCATAGAGGATAAGGGAAGGTGACAAAGAGCATAGATGGGAAGATCCGAGATACGCATGCAAGTAGAGAGGTGCACATGGAGGGAACACAAGTGGCCTAGCCAACTCATATCTTCAGAACTTGAGGGACCCTACATCTTTTCCCTTCTAGAAGTATCCGTATTCTATGCACTCTGAGCACAGCATCTCTGCTAAGCAGGTCACTCAACTGGGTTTCTTGAGTTTGTTCTCCACAGTTCAACTCTCGGTGGTCAGAACAGGCTTTCTTCTTTACTCATAATCCTAAAAGCTATTTCCTCCAAACATTCTGGAGAGCAATTTGGAACGATGCCCAGAGGACTGTAAGACTTGTGAACACCCTTTGACCCAGCAATAATATACTAGATCTGTATTCCAAAGAGATTTAAAAAAAAAGAAAAGAAAAGGACGCATATGTACAAAAAATATATATATAGTAGCTCTTTCTGTGGTGATAAAGAATTGGAAACTGAGGAGATGCTCATCAACCAGGGAACAGTTGAACAATTTTGTGGTATATGATTATGATGGAGTATTATTTTACCATAAGAAATGACAAACCGGATGCTTTCAAAATAACCTGGAAAGAATTGCATGAACTGGTGCAAAGTGAAGTGAGTTGAACCAGGAGAATATTGTACCCAGTAAAAGCAATATTGTATGATCATCCACTTTGAATGACTTAGCTATTCTCAGTTATACAACGATTTGAGATAATTCTGAAGGATTTATGATAAAGAATGTTATCCACTCCCAGAATCTGAGTGAAGGTTGAAGCATAGTTTCTTTTACCTTTTTTTTCTTTTCTGACTTTTTGCTTTTTGGTCTGTTTTCTTTTGCAACAGAGTTAATATGGAAATTTAAAAAAACAAAATAAAACACCTGTCTCTTGCTTGAACTGCCTCCTTAGGAAAAATGTTTTACATTTTTAAGGGACAACCAGGGGCATGGCAGGTACTTGTAAAGCCAATGGTGAGTCTCCTTCTAATGTTGTCAGTGCTGTTCCCTAGCTCCCTCACAGCTTAAGAGCAGTCCTGCTGCCTATTCTCAGGCCTGCTCAGAATGCTTAAATGTATGTTCTACTGCTTGAGAATGACAGGGGTTAGTTTTTAAATCATTGGCAGTGCTACTGATCTCTGCCTCTGCTGCCAACTCCCTTATGATACAACCCATTGGCTCTCATAAAGTAAAAGTGTCTGCAGGTGAATCCTAAGGGATTCAGCTCTTCATACCAGTATACTACCCTGAATATTGTGCCCATTTTGTGTCCCTAGATGTTAGGCTGCTGACATCCTCTTACTTTCCTGGTTATCCATAAGGGATTTCCTTTCCTGCCTTTAACTATGATTTCAATGCATTTGATTCTCAAATCTACATGTCTGTCCATTCCCATCTGCTCTCTCCTCATCCTGCAATGAGTCTGCCCAGGAAATTAAGTGGATATCTGAACCTGGAAGGGCCTAGACTGTGCATTCACTATCATACAATCCTTCTGGATGGAACTTTTTTCCATGATCATCTTTGCCTCTTATAATATTCCCTTCACTCCTAAAATGCTCCTCCAACTTGGATCTCAGCTTCCAACTTCCCTAACTCCCTGCAATCCAGATTCTCTTGGACACCATCACCTAATTCTTCTTGCCCTGGATTGAGTGGCTTTTATTTATTTTTACTTTGAGTATATACAATAGACTCAAGAGCAAATTCTATTTTACAATCTTTTGAAGTTATTCTGGAGATAAGTGTTGCATAGGATGACACAGAGGTCATCCCACAGGAGATCAAAAATGCTCTTTGCAAAATCCTGGATTATCCAACAATAAAAGGTAGAAAGATAGAAGAGGCATCCCTATATAATCTGGCATAATCTGCCCCTTTCCTCTTCTTCTTACCATTCTTACTGCATCTTTTGGAATCATATTCTTAGTTATCAAACTTCTCATCATCCAGAGTCTCTTCCTTTTAGGTGCCTTACTTCCTGCATCCTGAAAATTGGCTTTATAACAAGCAGTGTGATAGAGTGGAAAAATCCTTGGATCAAGCTGGGTGCAAATGCTGATTTTCCTACTTACTACCTATGTGACCCTAGAGAAATCATTTACCTTTTCTCAGACTCAGTTTCCTCATCCATAAAATGAGAAAGAAGATGACCCTCAGATCCTATTGGCAGTGTTATGCTGGTAAATGTTTGATAACTGGTTCTCCAGGGGAAAAAAAAAATAGGTCCAACCCCCACATTTTTTTGTTTTGTAATTGAGAGTTTTTCTTGTTAAAGATACTGGAGTAGTTTGCCCTTTTCTTACCAGATGAGGAAACTGAGGCCAACAGGGTTAAGTGACCTATCCAAGGTCACATAACTAATAAGTGTCTGAGGCCAGATTTGAACTCAGATTTTCCTGACTCCAGGGTTGGTATTCTATCCACTGCACCACCTATATATCTTATTTTACAGATGAGGAAATTGAAGTTGAGAGAGGTTCTGACTTTCTCAGGGTCAGCACTGCTGGTATGTATCTGAGGCAGAATTCAAACCCAGGATGCTCTGACTTGAGCTGAATACTCTATCCATTTCTGCATGCAGTCTGATATACTACTTTCTCCCAATCTTTGTCACTGTTATCAACAACCTCCTGGATACTCCACCTTTTCTATAGAACCTTGATCACAGTCTCCCAGTTCAATCTCTTTCCTGTCACTTTCCCATGGTTTTAGTAATTACACTGATAACCTTCCTCAGAGTCCTAAATCCTTTATATATAACCTTCCTCTCTGCTCTGTCAGCCCCTACCAAGATGGCAGGCAGGACCCTGAGCTTGTTTCCAAGAGAAAAAAAATTTACAGCATCATCTCTCTTCCTACCCCAGCAAGTATGGAAAAGAGTAAAGAGAAGAGGGAGGCAAGCAAAGGTGAGAGGAAAGGATCAGAGGGGAGAAAAGTAATGAAGTAAAGGGAAAGGGACTGGCTAAAAATCTTAACACAGGATTTGAAGTGGGAAGCAACAATAACTACAAAATGCAAATGTGCCCTGCCTGGTATGAAATTGAAATGTGGAATAGGAAAAGGAAGCATTGATTGTTACAGAACAAAAATAAAAATGTAAAAAGCATATTTTTAAAAATCACAAACATATCCCATGATTATGATCTCCAGGTAAATCCTTGCACAATGCAACCTAGAAAATGTTGACTTTTCATATGGCACTCATTAATGCAACATAATTAAAATTATCTACTTGCAAAATACAACTGCCTTTTGTTTTCACTGCAATGTTAAAATTTCAGTTTCTATAATTTTACTATGAAAAGCTATAATTAGAAATATATTTTAGAATAAAGTTTTTGGGTTTTTTTTTTGGTAAAAACAAACATGTTGGCCATTTATACTTTGGTAATTAAAGAAAAAGCAAAAAATTAATTATGTGTTTTATTATAACAAAGTAAAGTTATGCCCCAAATTTCCATCATGAAACTTTATTGATTTAAAAAGTTACATTTAAAAGATAATTGATTCAGTTTATTTATTTAACTTTTTACAATCATTTTCACAAAATTTTGATTCAGGAAAATTTTGGGTGGTGCAGTCAAGATGACTGAGTAGAAAGACGCATATACTCTAGCTCTTCTCCCACAGCCCATAAAATACCTATAAAGAAAGACTCTTAATAAATTCTAGAACAGTAGATACCATAGAACAATGGAGTGGAGGAGATTTCCAGCCTAGGGTGATCTGGAAGGCCAATGGGAAAAGTCTATGCCACTGGACACAGAGTGGAGCCCAGCCCAACCCAGGCTTGGCTACTCAGCCCTGGGAGGAGCAGGACCAGAGCAGGTTTCAGGGTCACAATCCCCAGCAGCAGCTGCATTTCACAGATCCCTTAACCTACAGGAGCTAAAGGTCAGTTAGAAGGCTTTTTCAACAAGAACGAGAAGGGAGCAGCATCCTCCCCTAGCCCTGCCCCAGATGTTGGCTGCTGCAGCAGCAGAAGTGGGCAGTGGGCAAAGGGCAGCGGGAAGCTGAGGTGGCCACAGCAGCAGCCAGGGTCTATTGTTGGAGTGGTTCAACTTAAAGTCCCTGGGGGAATTGAGTAGCTGATCTGAACCTCAGGCCTGAGCATGGTCCTAGGGCTTGGTGGATCTGGAGGACCCTGAGGAGCAAAGTCCTCTCCCTTGATTGTGCCACCTTGGAGGAACTGAGAACTTACAGATCCCCAGAGTATACTTTCTCTTGACAAAGGACCCAAAAGTCAAGTGATTGATTGGGAAAATGCCCAAAAAAGGGAAAAAAAATAAGACTATAGAAGGTTACTTTATTCTCTCCCATCCTTTCAGATAAAGAAGAACAATGTTTACCATCGGGGAAGACATAAAAGTCAAGGCTTCTGCATCCAAAACCTCCAAAATAAATATGCAATGGTCCCAGGCCATGGAAGAGCTCAAAAAGGATTTTGAAAATCAAGTAAGAGAGGTGAAGGAAAATTTGGGAAGAGAAATGAAAGCAATGCAAGACGATCATGAAAAGTGAGTCAACAGCTCGCTAAAGGAGACCCCAAAAAATGCTGAAGAAACTAATACCTTTAAAAATAGGTTAACTAAGTAACTCAATTGGCTAACTCAATTGGAAAAAAGGTCCAAAAAAACCAATGAGGAGAAGGCTTTAAAAAGCAGAATTAGCCAAATGGAAAAGGAGGTTCAAAAGCTCACTGTAGTAAATAGTTCTTTAAAATTCAGAATGGAACAGATGAAACTTAATGACTTCATGAGAAACCAAGAAATTACAAAACAAAACCAAAAGAATGAAAAAATGGAAGATAATGTGAAATATCTCATTGGAAAAATAACTGACCTGGAAAATAGATCCAGGAGAGACAATTTAAAAATTATGGGACTACTTGAAAGCAATGATCAAAAAAAGAGTCTAGACATCATCTTTCATGAAATTATCAAGGAAAATTACCCTAATATTCTAGAAGTAGAGCACCAATCAACTCCTGAAAGAGATCCAAAAAGAGAAACCCCTGGAATATTATAGCCAAACTCCAGAATTCCCAGGTCAAGGAGAAAATATTGCAAGCAGCTAGAAAGAAACAATTCAAATATTGTGGAAATACAATCAGGATAACACAACATCTAGCAGCTTCTACATTAAGGGATTGAAGGGCCTGGAATATGATATTCCAGAAGTCAAAGAATTTAGGATTAAAACTAAGAATCACCTACCCAGAGAATTGAGTATAATACTTCAGGGGGAAAAAATGGTCATTCAATGAAATAGAGGACTTTTACAAGCATTCTTGATGAAAAGACCAGGGCTGAAAATAAAATTTGACTTTCAAACACAAGAATCAAGAGAAGCATGAAAAGATAAACAGGAAAGAAAAAATCACAAGGGACTTACTAAAGTTGAACTGTTTACATTCCTACATGGGAAGACAATATTTGTAACTCTTGAAACTTTTCTCAGTATCTAGGTAGTTGGAGGGATTACAAACACACACATACGCATGCACACACACACACATACACACACACACACACACACACACATATATATATATATATATAGAGAGAGAGAGAGAGAGAGAGAGAGAGAGGGAGAGAGAGAGAGAGAGCTCAGGCTGGGCTGAATAGGAAGGGATCATATCTAAAAAAAATAAAATTAAGGGGTGAGAGAGGAATATATTGGGAGGAGAAAGGGAGAACTGGAATGGGGAAAATTATCTCTCAAAGAAGAGGCAAGAAAAAGCTTTTCCAAAGAAGAGGAAAAGAGGGGACGTGAGAGGGAAAAAGTGAAGCTTACTCTCATCACATTTGGCTCAAGGAAGGAAAAATATACACACTCAGTTTGGTATGAAAATCTATCTTACACACAGGGAAGTAGAGGAGAAGGGGATAAGTGGGGTGGGGGGAAGATGGAAGGGAGGGCAAATGGGAGGAGGGAGCAATTAGAAGTAAACATTCTTGGGGAGGGACAGGGTCAAAAGAGAGAATAAAAGAAATGGGGGGCAGGATAGGATGGAGGAAAATACAGTTAGTCTTATACAACACGACTATTATGGAAGTCATTTGCAAAACTACACATATGTAACCTATATTGAATTGCTTGCCTTGTCAGTGGGGATGGGAAGAGAGAGAGGAAGGAAGAGAAGTTGGAACTCAAAGTTTTAGGAAAAAATGTTGAGAATTGTTTTTGTGTACAAGTGGGAAATAAAAAATACAGGTAATGAGGTATAGAAATTTATCTTGCTCTACAGGACAAGAGAGAAGATGGGGATAAGGAAAGGGAGGGGTGTTGGAAGGGAGGGCACATTGGTGGAAGGGCAATCAGAATGCAAGGCGTTTTGGAATGGGGGATGGTAGTGATGGGGAGAAAATTTGGAACTCAAAATTTTGTGGAAATGAATGTTAAAAACAAAATAAATGTTTAAAAAAGTAAAAAAATAAAATAAAATTTAAACACAATCAAAAAAAGGAAAAATTTTTGATTTCACATAATGAGATGAGTGTCAGTGCAGAAGTGGCTTCTGTCTCTCTAGATTTAGAAGAATTTGGAAAGACTCAGTTTATAGAACTGGTTTAGTAAAATTTTCAGCATGGTATGTGCATTAAAGATGGAATATATGTATGTTTTGTTGAGGATAACATTAGCATATAATTATATTTTAATTTGTAATTAGTACTTCTTTGGTTGATTGGAGGTTTTATTGGCTGATAATCTGATAGAATTTTGTACATCATTCTTGGTTTTTTTTGAAATTCACCAATTTTACAACAGACATTATCTCTTGACAGAAAGTTGATTGATTGATAAATATAGATAATTGACAAATAATAATGCAAAATAGATAGGTCCCAGTCTCCCCTTAGGAGCACAAAAGCACCCTTTAAATAATTTGTACCAACTTCTTCCCCATTTCCACTTTTCTTTGACCCTGGTCATAGCACCTTAGATCAACCATGCCATTGAGTGACACTGCTTCCTCTTCTGGAACCCTCAACTCTGGCAGTCTTCTTTCCTTTCCTCTTTCCCTCTTCTTCACTCTCACTGTGACTTTCCCTGCCTGTTCTTTTTAATCTATTGAAACTGCTCAGTTTCTATTTTCATCCTCACCCAGGTAGGACCCTACAGGCAGGTCATAGAATTACCGAATCTTAGATTGAAAAGGGAGCTCAGAAGTTACATCTGATACAAATTGCACCAGGAACAGAATCACCAATTCAACATACCTGACCTGAGTTCCTCTGGCCTTTCACCAAGAAAGTGGAACACCTCCTCCTCCACTCCCTGAGCTACCACCTTTGGATACCTCTAGTTGTTAGGAAATGTTCCTTTCAATCAAATTCATATTTGCCTCTGTGCAATTTCTACCCACAGCTCCAAATTTTGTCTTTGGGGGCCAAGCCAAAAAACAAAATCCCTTCCTTCTTCTGTATGATAACCCTTGACTACATGAAAAGAACTTTCTTTCCTCTACCTCCCTTCTTCTCTTTTCTAGGGTAAATATTCCCAGTTTCTCCAATTAATCCTCATATGAATGATCTCAAGATCAAATGGATGATTTCACCATTTAAATGGCCTTTCTAGGACCTCTTTAGTTTCCCAATGTTTTCTGACTTCAGTAAGTCTTCTTGGGACCTCTCTAGCTTATCAATAATGTCTTCTGGGGGGCGGAGCCAAGATGGCGGAGTAGAAGGATGCATGTTTACGAGCTCTGAAACCAAAGCCCATAGAATTAATGTAAAAAGAGACCCCCATAACTTCTGGGTCAATACAAGGTGTGCAGAAACGGAGTATAAGAGATTTCCATTCCAGGGAGCCCTGGAGACCCATCCCCAGGGTCCGTTGTGCCCCGGAAAGCGCACCACACCCCCAGCGCTGCCGTGGCCGCGGCCCCAGAGAAGCTGACCCGAGCAGGCTTCAGACACGGAAGCTCCAGCAGCTGGGAAAGTCCCTCCGCCCACAGAAGCTACAGGTCAGTGAGAAAGAAGGCTGGGCTGGATAAGAGGGGGAGCAGGGCATCTCTGTGACTCGGGCCCCCTCGGGAGAAAGCCGCGGTGGCAGAGACGGGGGCAGGAAGTGGCGGGGGCAGAGGCGTGGGCGGCGGCTGAGGCGGCAGCGGCCCAGGACTCAGGAATCCCCCAGCAGCAGGCAGGATCTTCATTATGGAAGGTTTCTGCGTAAAACCTGATGGAGCTGAGCCTGGGAGATGGCCCTGCCCTCACCCTGCTCTATTACTGAAGGCCTCTGCATAAAGCCCCCGAGGGAACTGAGCCTAGGAGGCGGGCCCCCCACCCCGCCCCCACCCACTCTGTTCCTGAAAGTCTTTGCATAAAGCCCCTGAGGGAACTGAGCCTGGGAGGTGACCCTGCCCCCACCCCAGCGCCAGAACTAAAGCTTGCCACCGGAAAGCCCATTTGAATCGCAGAGGCCAAGCACTAGCTGGGCGGATCCAGGCGGGGGTGGAAAGGAATCTCAGAAGTCAAGTAACTGGCTAGGAAAATGCATAGAAAAGGGAAGAAAAATAAGACTATAGAGAGTTTTTTCCAACAAATGCAAATGATCCCGACCTTCGGATCTGACAAAGATGAGGACATATTCTTGCCATCAGGGAAAGACATGGAGGGCGGGGCCTCAGTACCCCAGACATCGCAGGGGGGTGGCGGGTGGGCTCAGGCCTTGGAAGAGCTCGAAAAGGATTTTGAAAAGCAAGTTAGGGGGAGCGGAGCCAAGATGGCGGAGTAGAAGGACGCACGTTTAGGAGCTCCGAAACCAAAGCCCATAGAATTAATGTAAAAAGAGTCCCCCATAACTTCTGGGTGAATACAAGGTGTGCAGAAGCAGAGTGGAAGAGATTTCCATTCCAGGGAACCCTGAAGACCCGTCCCCAGGGTCCAGCGTGCCCCGGAAAGTAGACCCGACCCCCAGCGCTGCCCTAGCCGGGGCCCCAGAGAAGCTGATCCGAGCAGGCTTCAGAGATGGAAGCTCCAGCAGCCGGGAAAGTCCCTCCGCCCACAGAAGCTACAGGTCAGTGAGAAAGAAGGCCGGGCTGAAGGAGAGGGGAAGCGGGGCGTCTCCGTGACTCAGGCCCCCTCGGGAGGAAGCAGCGGCGGCGGGGACGGGGGCAGGAAGCGGCGGAGGCAGAGGTGTGGGCGGCGGCTGAGGCGGCAGCGGCCCAAGACTCAGGAATCCCCCAACAGCAGGCAGGATCTTCATTACGGAAGATTCCCGCATAAAACCGGACGGAGCTGAGGCTGGGAGACGGCCCTGCCCCCACCCCGCTCTGTTACTGAAGGCTTCTGCTTAAAGCCCCCAAGGGAGCGGGATTTGGGAGGCGGGCCCCCCACCCCGCCCCCACCCGTTCCATTCCTGAAAGTCTCCGCACAAAGCCCCCGAGGGATCAGAGTCTCGGAGGCGGCCCTGGCCCCACCCCAGCACCTGAACTAAAGCTCACTGATTGACAGCCAGCAGGAGGAAAGCCCATTTAAATCTCAGAGGCCAAGCACTAGCTGGGTGGATCCAGGCGGGGGTGGAAAAGGAATCTCAGAAGTCAAGTAACTGGCTGGGAAAATGCCTAGAAAAGGGAAGAAAAATAAGACTTTAGAGAATTTTTTCCAACAAATGCAAATGATCCTGACCTTCAGATCTGATGATGAGGACGTATCCTTGCCATCAGGGAAAGATGTGGAGGGCGGGGCCTCAGTACCCCAGACACCCCAGGGGGGTGGTGGGTGGGCTCACGTCCTGGAAGACCTCAAAAAGGATTTTGAAAAGCAAGTTAGACAGGTGGAGGAAAAACTAGGAAGAGAAATGTCAGAGATGCAACAAAAGTATGAAAAACAGGTCAATACCTTGGTAAAGGAGACCCAAAAAAATGCTGAGGAAATTAACACCTTGAAAAATAGGCTCACCCAAAAAGCCAATGAGGAGAAGAATGCTTTCAAAAGCAGAATGAGCCAAATGGAAAAAGAGGCTCAAAAGCTCACTGAATTTAATAGTTCTCTCAAAATTAGAATGGAACAGATGGAGTCTAATGACTTTATGAGAAACCAAGAAATCACCAAACAAAACCAAAAGAACGAAAAAATGGAAGAGAATGTGAAATATCTCATGGGAAAAACAACTGACCTGGAAAATAGATCCAGGAGAGACAATTTAAAAATTATGGGACTACCTGAAAGTCATGATCAAAAAAAGAGCCTAGACATCATCTTTCATGAAATTATCAAGGAAAACTGCCCTGACATTCTAGAACCAGAGGGCAAAATAAGTATTGAAAGAATCCATCGATCACCACCTGAAAGAGATCCAAAAAGAGAAACTCCTAGGAACATTGTGGCCAAATTCCAGAACTCCCAGCTCAAGGAAAAAATGTTGCAAGCAGCTAGAAAGAAACAATTCCAGTACTGTGGAAATAGAATCAGGATAACCCAAGATCTAGCAGCTTCTACATTAAGGGATCGAAGGGCGTGGAATAGGATATTCCAGAAGTCAAAGGAACTAGGACTCAAACCAAGAATCACCTACCCAGCTAAACTGAGTATAATACTTCAAGGGAAAATATGGTCTTTCAATGAAACAGAGGACTTTCAATCATTCTTGATGAAAAGACCAGAGCTGAAAAGAAAATTTGACTTTCAAACACAAGAATGAGAAGAAGCATGAAAAAGGAAACAGCAAAGAGAAGTATTAAGGGACTTACCAGAAATGAACTGTTTACATTCATACAGGGAAAGACAATATTTCTAACTCTTAAAACTTTTCAGTATATGGGTAATTGGTGGGACCATACATACACATGTACACGCATGCACACACATACACACATGCACACACATACAGAGACAGAGAGCACAGAGTGAACTGAATAGGATGGGACCATACCTTAAAAGAAATTAAGGTAAATGGTGAGAGAGAAATGTAGTGGGAGGAAAGAGGAGGTAACTATATGTCATTTAAGAGGCAAGTAGGAGATTTTTTTAGTGGAGGGAAAAAGAGGAGAGCTGAGGAAAAAAAAAAAACAAAACCAAGAAGTTTACCCTCATCACATTTGACTAAACGAAGGAGTGAAATGCATACTCATTTTGGTATGAAAACCTATCTTACAGTATAAGAAAGGGGGGGAGAAGGAGATATTGCAAGGGGGGGGATGATGGAAGGGAGGGCAAAGGGAGGAGGGAGCAATTTGAAGTCAACACTTGGGGAGGGATAGGATCAAAAGACAGAAGAGAAACAACGAGGGGCAGGTTAGGAGGGATGGTAATTCAGTTAGTCTTACACAACACGACTATCAGGGAGGTCATTTGCAAAACTACACAGATATGGCCTATATTGAATTGCCTGCTGTCCCAAAGGGAATGGGTGGGGAGGGAGGGATGGGGAGAATTTGGAACTCAAAGTTTTAGGAACAACTGTTTAGTATTGTTGTTGCAACTAGGAAAGAAGACATACAGTTAATGAGGTATAGAAAGTCGTCTGGCCCTACAGGAGAAAAGAGAAGATGGAGACAAGAGAAGGGAGGGATGACAGAAGAGAGGGCAGATTGGAGATAGGGAAAATTAGATTGCTTGGGATATTGGGGTGGGGAGAGAGGATAAAAGGGGAGAAAATTTGGAACCCAAAAATTTGTGAAAATGAATGTAAAATGTTAATTAAATAAATAAAAAAATAAAATAAAATAAAAAAAAAATAATGTCTTCTGACTTCAAGTCCTAGGACCACTCTAACTTTTCATTGGTCTTCTAACCCCTCTTCATCCTTGAATCTGTTCATCTTCTAATGTAATGTAAGAACCCTCACTTTCAATATATAAAACCAGTCTACCTCCTCTTCTGATTGCATGTGCCCTTGATGTCCACGGACAATGACATGAAGATGTTTGAACTCTAGAACTCTAAGAACTCTAAAAAAGTAATTGTATGATCAGTATAGACAGAGACTTATTTACTCATTCCTTTGGGAGTAATGACTCTTGGGAGTTCCATGTTTTTAGTCTCTGCTTCTTTAAGAACATCTATGACATGGATAATGATCAGATGAAGGCCCTTTCAGAGTCTCAAAGCCTTTCAAATACAGTGTACCATTCAAATACAGTACTATTCACTTAACTATGATGCTGCCTACAGTAGTCTTAGAATATTGGGTTGTACTCCTTCTGTCTCCCTCCCTCTTCTAACCAGGTGCTGGGAGGAAAAAAAAGAAAAGCACTTTTAATGAGGTAGTTTCTATCCTTTATTTTGACTTGTAAACATATTTTGGCTGAGTTACCATCACTAGAGAAGACAGAAATCACTCCAGAGCTGTAAGTCTCTGCACCACAGCCCCTGAAGATCCCTGGAAAAGCAGATGAGTTTAGGTACACCAGATGAATTCTCCTGGGCACCCCTGGGCCAATGGGTTTAATTGGGTTGCAGCTGGTCGCACTCTTCCCCAGAGTGCTTTTCCGTTTCACTTCATAGACAATGGGGATTTACCAGCTAATTGGCTGTTTTTCCAATTGCCTTTCCTGGAGGCGGTTCCCTCTTTCCTCTGTTGTTACAAAGCACTGCCCTTAAAAGTGTTTGCTTTCCTAAAAATACTGAAAATGAGTAGGGCCAGGTTTTTGTTTTCTTTTAATCCTTTGGGTCTTTAAAGAAGGCAAATCGATCTGAGTAAATGGGTTTGTTGTGTGTCTAGGCTGTTTCAGTGAACAAGGAATCCAGTTGGACTGCAACTGGTGACATGGGTGATATAGTGTGGTGAGGCATTGGTCGAGTTTCATGTTTCAGAACCAGTCTGACTGGTTAACCCAGTTTCTCTTTGTAGCCACTGAGGGGAACAGAGGACACTTTGAGCTCAAGCAGGTGAATATTTTATCCAGGAATTGTTGAGAAGGGTTAGCCAGCTAGGATTTAGATTTCCCAGACGTTTGTGGCCAATGTGGTCTTTTTCTGCTAAGTCCCAGAATGGCAAGATGCCCACTGGTTCCATCAGTTTCCCAGCCTTGCTTTCATGCAGGGGCTGCCAACTCTTGCTGAACTTGGCTAAGAGTTGGAATGACAGTTGGGTAAGAGCTCTGGCCAAGATCAATACGCCTGGTTGGTTTGTGTGTCTGGAGAGCGGCAGGTTGCATGATGGTAATGAGTCTGATATTGGCCTGGCTCTCCTCCCTCTCTTCATGCTGGGTCAGAACCTTTCTACCTGCCAAGCTCTCAAGCTTCTTTACTTCCCGGTGGTAGGTATTGTTGAATCTTTGAGGTTTAGGCTACCTCTTTTTTCACAGGGCAGGCTACATCTTAAAATAAGGAATTTTACCCCTTCCCTAATCCTCCCCTTATTCCAGATGTAATTTGGGTTCCGAGCACATCTGAGTGTTTTTAATAAGTCCTGAAGATCCAGGGAGATTAAATGACTCAAAGTAAGAAAGCAAGTCAATCTCAAAGGTAGGATTCAAACCCAGGACTTCTGATTCTAAATCCAGGGTTGTTTCCAGCAACCTGAAACAGCAAGTACATTTTGGCTTGTTTAAGTACTATTCCTCCTGGGAACCTAGGAGGAGAGACTGTACAAACATATTGTAATCCAGCTTGGTGATAGGTACATATTAATAATAATGATTGCCTTGCCAATGCATTGGTATTTAACAATGCCTATTTTGCATTTTTACAATACTTTTTCCTTTCCAAATGCAGAAGCATTTTACAGTTTTCATTTGGGGGAATGGGAGAAATCAAGTATATCCCTTTCCTCACCCCGCCAGAGTGAGCTGAATAACTGGGAAGGGTTGTGAGGGGGTGTGGCGTTCCCTGGAGCCCAGCTGGCCTTGGGGAAGAGCAATTTCACGTCTAGTCCTCCAGGACCCTTTGCTCTCCTCCCTCCCCCTTTCAGGCTGGAACAGTTTCATTCCTCCCCTTAATTCCTCCTGCAAGCCTAAAAACATGCATTAGAGCTATTAAAATGCATATATCATAGGACTGGATGCAAGAATCTTCTATAATGGGGTCCCAGGAATCATTATGGGGCATATAAAAATGTAATTAACTGGGAGAGGGACTTCCAGCTGGGATCAGGGTATCCTCAAATTGGGCAGTGCCCTGAAGAGCCTCTGAGTGGTTAAAACCTTAATATATAATCTCATTTTATCCTCATTAAAAACCTGCTCTCTCATCTGTAAAATGAGGGGGTTGGGCAAGTTCTGCCTCCAGGTCTAAATCCTTTGATGTTAGTGATACAAGTAAGACAAATACATTGTGTTCTCTCCCAGAGCGAGACCATGAGAGACTCAAGTCAGAAAATTTGGGTTTGGGTTAGTCATATCACTTAAGCTCTTATCCGTAAAATGGGGATTATATAGTATTGGTCTGAATGAAGGTTGTACATTTCCCCCAAAAATGACTTCTTCAAAATCCATGCAGCCTATAATTATACTCTTAAAAGAAGGACAGCCAAAGAGACAAAGGTAAAGAGGTCAGTGATGATAAAACTGAATAAAACATCTTTATTTGAATTGAAGAAATTAAAAAAAAAACCTTCCCATATCGATCAGTAATGCTAATTTTCTTTTTGTCTTTAAAAATCTTATTTGTTATATGGAATGGCTCTCTGGGGTTGGAGGTAGGGATGGGATACTGGGGGAAATTATGGTGATATAAAAAAAAGACATAAAAACTTAATTTAAAAAGAAATAATAAAGAGGACATTTCAGAGAAATCTGGGAAAGCACACAAAGTGACAGAGAATAAAATGAAAAGAAACAGGAGAAAAATTTATATAGTCACAATCATATTGAAAAGATAGATAACTCTTTAACTGACTGACCACTATACCAGAGAACCAATGATGAAACATGCTAGCCATATTCTGACATAAAGGTGATAGATTCAAATTAAGACAGCTTTCTGTACACAGCCAATGAAGAATTCTTTTTGCTTGACTACATGTATTTATTACAAGGATTTTGTTTTTGTTTCTTTTTTAATGGGGAGTAATGGTGGTGACAAAAAGAAGTAAGATTTTTATTCATTGAAAAAATAAAATTGGAAATGAAAGTGAAAACTTCCATAGTAAATATTTTTATAAGGCAATTTGTTGTGTAAGCTATGGCTCAGCCTTCTCTTTCTCCTCTGGGCTCACACCTGGTGGACTGGGTCTGATCTCAGAGACTGACCCAAAGAGTTACATTCTCTTTAGTTCATAGTCTCCACCCCGACTTTAACCTGGAAAATCTCCCCCCAAGTTTATGTCTAGATTTCTACAAATGTTTACAACAGGGTTCCAGCTCCTGTGCAAGTATTCAAGGTAACAAATGCATATTGGATAGAGTGCGATCTTTATTTTATACCACAGATAAATGGAGAAAGTGCAAAGTACTCACAGGTAGACACAGAAAAAACACACAAAGTGATAGTTTCCCTCAGAAGGGAATTGGACTTGTTGTTTCCAATAGGGCAGCTCTGACATTTGGGTGAAATCCTTCTCTCCCATAGCAATCTACACAGTTCCTCCCAGACCTACCTGTAGTTTGGGTTTCTACTCAGAAGGAAACAAAGAAGCTTTGGGGTTGCTGGATAATTTTCTTGCCAATGAATCTGCATTTTCTGAATGACTCACTGTAATAGCAGAAGATTGGGGGAGGCAGGGTCCAATCTCTTGCTTTCCCATGTTTTATGATTTATATTCCTCTAGCCATGAGGCCTTATGGGTGAACTTTTCTTTCTCCACAAAGTAAGCTGCTCAGAAGCACCCCATTTCTGTCTCAAGAAGACCCTGATCCTCAAACCCTCAAATTTGGAGTTACTCTTGAGGAAACCCCTAAGCCTAGTACTGCCCCAAATCTACCGTATGTCTGGAAGACTAGATTCAGAAACCATACTTCTTTGTATGAGGAAGGTTTTCTCAGATGCAGGAGCTCAGAAAAGCTCAAACAACAAGCATTCATCAAATGTCTGCTACCGCAGAGCAGGTGCCAATCTGAATGAGTCCAGAAAGTTTTCTCCCTGTGAGTTCCCGATGCTAATGAAATCACAAGTCCAATCAAAAGAAGAATAACTAAAAACCATCAGCAAGAGCAAAAAATGCCTGATACTGTCCTAAGTGCAGCTGGTTGGTTGGTTGCTGTCCTTTGTTTTCCATGAGGACCAAAATGATAACACCATGATAAAATCAAGTCTCAATAAGTCCGACTGTGGCTGATCAGACCAATATGAGCTTGGAGTGCTCTACTAAAAGTTGGGCACAGGTAATCCATGTGAATATTTGGGGTGGATACTACAAATTTGTGCATCCTGTGTTTACTTTGTGCTGTCTCAATTCTGCTTTGCTCATAGAGCACAGCACCCTTTCTGATGTGGGCACACCATGCTGAGCAGTCCTGTGCCAGTGTCTTCCATGTCACACAATCAAATACAAAATTCTTGAGAGAGACCTTGAGAGTGTCCTTATATCACTTTTTCTGACCACCATATATGATTCCCTGCCCCATGCAAGTTCTCCATAAAACAGTCTTTTTGGCAAAGGTTTTGCATTCAATCAACGTAGCCAGCCCATTGGAGTTGTGTTCTCTGAAGCATAGTTGGAATGCTTGGCTGTTCAGCTCAAGCAAAGACTTCAGTGTCTGGTACCTTATTCTGCCAGGTGATCTTCAGAACCTTCTTAAGACAGTTCAAATGGAAGCGTCCTGGCATGGTGCTGGTAGACTGTCCATGTTTCACAGGCATACAACAATGAGGTCAGCACAGCTCTGTAGACCTTCAGTTTGGTAGTCAGCCTAATATCTCTTCTCTCCCATACTTTCCTTTGGAACCTCCCAAACACTGAACTAGCTCTGGCAACACATGTGTCAATCTCATTGTCAATGTGTACATCCCTGGAAAGTACACTACCAAGGTAAGTGAACTTATCCACAGCATTCAAAACCTCTTCATTTGTTATAATCAATGGTTCCATGTATGGATGGTGTAGTGGTGGCTGATGGAGCACCTGTGTTTTCTTGGTGTTAATTGTTAGACCAAAATTAGCACAGGCAGCAGAGAATTGATCCATACTTTGTTGCATCTCAGCTTCAGTGCATTGAGCGCACACTCATCTGCAAACAGAAAATCATGCACCAACACTCCCTCCATTTTGGTCTTGGCTTGTAGCCTTTTCGAATTGAAGAATTTACCACCAGTACGGTAGTTGACCTTGATGCCATGTTGATCCTCATTGAAAGCAATAGTCAATGTGGCTGAAAACATCATGCTAAAAAGCACGGGAGCAAGCACACAACCCTGTTTCACTCTATTGGTGACTGGGCAGGCAAGAGAGCATTGTCCACTTTCCAGAACCTGGGCAAACATGCCATCATGAAATTGACATAAAATATTGATGAACTTCTCTGGGCAACCAAATTTTGATGTAATTTTCCATAATCCCTCACGACTAATAGTGTCAAAGGCCTTGGTCAGATCTACAAACATTGTGTATAGATCTCTGTTCTGCTCCTGGCATTTCCCCTACACCCCCCCTAAGTGAAATACCAAGGATACAAAGGTTTAAAAAACTCCAACAACCAAAACTGTCCCTGACATCAATGGGTTCATATTCTATTAGGCAGTAGGTGACATAGTGGATGGATTGATGAACTTGGAGTCAGGAAGACCTGAGTTCAAGTCTAGCCTCAGACACTAGTTGTGTGACCCTAGGTGAGTCACTTAACCTCAGTTTCCTCATCTGTAAAATGGAAAAAATAGTAGCATTTACTTCCCAGTGTTGTTGTGAGACTCATATAATTACAAAGCACTTAGCATTTAATAATAATTAGCAGTATACAGTAACATATTATTATATAGCATAACAATAA
Organism: Bettongia penicillata ogilbyi; assembly: GCA_023548195.1. Lineage (NCBI taxonomy): Eukaryota > Metazoa > Chordata > Mammalia > Diprotodontia > Potoroidae > Bettongia > Bettongia penicillata. The sequence goes on from JAJHZJ010000683.1 coordinate 6,273,660, forward strand.
ACATTACATAATAATGATAAACATAAATTATTTATAGATTGTATATGATATATAAATATATATATATATGTTAGCTAATCTCATTTCCAGAGCTTGCTAAGTGGTGTAATGGATAGAGTTCAGGGCCTAGAATCAGGAAGATTCATCTTCCTGAATTCAAACCTTACTTACTAGCTGTGTGATCCTGGGCAAGTCATTTCACCCTGTTTGTCTCAATTTCCTCATCTGTAAAATGAACTGGAAAGGGAAATGGAAGCCACTCCAGTATCTTTTCCAAGAAAACCCCAAAAGGGGTCACAAAGACTCAGATATGACTGAAAAAATGACTAAGCAACAATGACTTATTTCTCTATGGACTCATCTACGATTCTCCTCCTCCTTCCTCTCCGTGTCTACTCACTCACTGTGCCCTGTTAGTATTTTCTTCATGGGGGCTATTTCAGTAACCTCCAGCTGGAAGGTACTTGTGTCTCCTACCTTCAGTCTCTCCTTACCATCTCTGCTTGAGAAATCTTGCCAATTCTTTGCTCGACTTATGATGCTCCTTTAATCGCTACTCACAAGAGTTATGAGCAAAATACTTTATAAACCTTAATACAAGCTGAATTAAACTGAATAAAAGTAGGATTTTTTAATAACAACTTGTTGATATTCAAAAGTCTTCAGTGATACTCCCTCCCCTTCACTGACCATTAAATGAAGTTTAAACTCTTCATCTAGAACCCTCTATAGCTGTTCCAGTCTGGACACAACACCTTGAATGTGTGACCCACTGTGCTCTCCACTGAGACCTAAATCAGATTAAAATGTAAATATTTAATGAGACAAAAGTACAACAAAACATAGATAATATTACATCTCAAAACTAAGGCAATCTGGGTGCACAGGGATCCTTATATATAGATCAGCAGCCCCCTGTTTTAGAGTTTGACATCACTGATCTAGGGGATTGGGCCTTGATCTGTTGTGAGAGGACCAGGGTTTGAATCCTAGTTTTGCTACCTGTGTACCTTTAGGCAAGCTCCCTAATTTTTCCTGGATCCGAGTTCCCTCACCTGAAAATAAGTGAATTAGCTAACTGTAGAAGCTGGAAGGGACCTCATCTAGTCTAATTTTCTCATTTTACAAATGAGATAGTTAGAACATGAAAAGGTAAAGTGATTTGCCCCTACAAAGTAACTGCGAGTTTTAAATTTCTGTGGTTCTGGGGGTCATTGCCAGTTGTCCTGACTCGTGTCTGGCCACTGGACTCCAGTGACTCTGGAAGAGAGTGAGGCTGATGATTTTGCACAGCCCTCCCTCCCTTAAATCTAACTTACCTTCAAGTCAAGACATCATCCTTCTGAGGTCATTGGTCCTCAGTCTTGGGTTCTATTACAGTTGGGTTATTTCTCCACTAATACACTTCAAGCCTCCTAAAAGCCCTGTGACATGTAAAAAGATCTTTCAGATCAGGCTAATTTGTGGGTCTGGACAGCTTCCCTTACGGCAATTCACTAAGTGAGTAGTGTTGGTTTACAGATGGAAAAAAAAAGAAAAGAAAAATCAAGTTTCAAGGCGCTGCTGATACTTAAGGATCCCCTAGGCGAGTTCCAAATGAGTCATAGGGTTCTTCAGCTCCTCTTAATGTAATTTTAAGTCCTCTGGTTAAAGTCCATATCTAGGAGGTAGTTAGCACTCTGGGCTTCCAATTCCTCTAAGGCTTCATTCAAAAAAAATGCACCTCACTCAGGGCTTAAAAATAAAAATAGAATTTTTCTTCCCTTCTTCCCCACTCCACTAATGTGAAAGCTAAAATTTTTAGAAAGTAGTAAGTCCTATAACCCCCCACAATGGCATCCTTGCCTCGCCTGGACTTTAATTAGATATTACAGTATTTGCCTAAATGGATAGGCAGGAGCTTTAACTCCTGAACCGAGGTGCAATTAGTTGGGCATAAAAGAACACTAAAGGGATACTAATTACATTCGGAAAGATGAATTGAGTTGAGCCAGAGGAGCAGAAAATTACCTTTGTTGAGAATCATCTTGGTTGTTTAAAAAGGGAGGGTTTGTTGAAAATGCAACAACCAAAAGATAGCATCTAAGAGAAAGCTCTCTACTTTTTGGACATGTGTTCAGAGGTCACAATGGCAGGAACTTTGCATGGGAATTCCATGGAGGGTGCTAGACCAGGTGGTCTTCCTCTGCTTTGCTCATCAGTACAAATGCTTAGCTCCCAGACCAGTGGGATATTTGACATTTTAGGATAATATCTCCCCAAAGTAGGCTTTGCGAATGGTATTTCTGGAGGTGTATCATCAACTGCCCAAGTGCAATTCATATGAATTCCTTAGAATATGTAGTAGAGTTTTTTTTTTCTTTTGTGCTTCCTTGTGTTTTTGTCTAGATCTGTATTTTTATCAGTGAAGGGAACTCCCAGGTGAGGAAATTCCCTCTACTTAATGCAGATCTGCAACTATTCTATAATTTATAGTCTTAGAAGATTGCTTGGGACAATAAAAGTAAAATGACTTATTCATATTCATATGGCCAGAGTTAAGATTTAATACAGGCTATTTTGTCTGTAAGTGTGTGTATGTGTACATATATGGGTATAAGTGTTTGTAGATTGGTACAGCTATCTCTTATACATTGCAGGAGTTAGGAGTGCAGCATCCCTGTGAACTGTAAAATCCCTGGAAAAATTTTGTCCTTCCCTTTGTACCAGAACAGTCACTTTCTTTTATGGGGTGTTTTACAGTACTTTATTATAAAATTTTGGTTAAGTATTTGGTCATAAGCTACATTGTCCACTGACCTTCCTATGTCATTTGTAGCTTCTGCAAAACTCCCCCCAAATTCTTATTTAATTTCTTATGCTCACCCATGACGTATCAAAACATGATGAGGAAAGTCATAACGTGGAAGGGATAACTGTACAGACGGATGGCAGAATCCCCCTACTTGCTGCAGATTTGAAAGAGTTAATGACTAAATAGGTGTGTAACCCCTCACCTCCCACTTCTTTTCAAGCCTCAAACCACGTGAAGAAGACTAAAAAGAAAGAGAAGAGAGGAAAAGGCTGTCCTGAACAGTCTTTGGCATTTCGTTGGGGGAAAGCTACTAAAATATTTCTGAAGGTTCACAGTTTGACAGCTGTACATTAAGCAAGATTTGTGAGGACTTTCTAACCTATAGTCACATGAATACTTGGGACAGGGTTCTTTTCCTTGGTGATAAGTAGAGGTTAAAAAATGGACCCAATGCCTTTGGATACTATTTAACTGACTGACTGCTTCATGTTCCAAAATATATTTGACCTGGGGGCAAAGAATTCCCTTTTCAAGAGGAAAATCTGATTGTAGCCAAGATTCTGGGAAATGACTGACTGTCCCATGGATAGGAAAGAAACTAAGGTCTTTTCCATAGAATGGTCTTTTTCATAGAATCTGTACATACCTATGTACTAGGAATGTGAGGAACCTGTTTTTCTAAAAGAGATGAAGCTTATTACATTAAAAGACAAATGGTAGGATCTACTCCTCTTTTTCTCATAGTGAAAAAGTAGCATTCAACTGAAAACTCAAGCCAGAAGCAGGAAATAGAGAACTCTACAACCAGAACCATACCTGGTACCAGTGGAAACACCATAAATGGAGAACAATTTCAAAGGACTTTAGAACTCTGATGAATGCAACAATAAGCCATGAGTCCAAAAGACTCAAGATGAAATATTCTTCTCAGAGGTGATAAATTTAAAATGCAGAAAGAGATATGCATTTTCAAACATGGCCAATGTGAGATTTTGTTTTGTTGTACTATGCAGCTATGCTATTATAGCTTTCTCTTTTTCTTTCTAAAATTTGCTCACTAAAGATGGGAGAAGGTAACAAGAGAGACAGGTAGGTTTTTTTTTTTAGGAAAAAATGTTCTCCCAAATCCCCTTAATTGAAGACTCCACTGTTCAACCCTTCCCCCTCACATAAACATTATGTAATGTTATTATTGCTATTATTTTGGAAATAATGGGAATTTAGGCTAGAAAGAATATATTTTCTTGGAGTTTTCCAATGTCTAATCAAAAGGACTTTAAAGTAAAAAAAAAAAAAAAAGAAGAAGAATGCAGGAGAAAACTTGCCTACACATATCCTAGGTAGATACTATACCAAATTAGATACTATAGAGAGTAACTTCAATGTAGGAAAAAGATTAATAGTAAATATATATATATATATGTATATAACTTCACAAGATATAAAATTCGAAAATTCAAAAACCATGTCCTCAGATGTCTTTACCTATATGGATATGGGATTCTGTAGCATAACAAGGTGAAATTGAAATCCTAATTCAAGAAAGCAAATTATAACTCATAAGTGAGATATGACCCATGACTGGAGTATGTTTCTGAAAGGGAATGTCTTAGGCACATATTAGAATCATTTCCCTATTGATTTGAATTTTGGAGTTGAAGATAACAAAGAAGATAGTGAATCTTGTAGTCAATATGTGTCTACAATAAAGAATAGACTGCGAGAAACATGATTCTGTCATTACCTTGGCTCAGAAAAATAAAAGTAGAATCAAAGAGCTATATAATGCCTAAGGTCAGTGTCCAGATCTTGAGACAGGTGATAGGGTCATTATTTGAATCATGGTATGCATGCCTACAAAAAAGCAAACTGCTGGAACTGTTCTCTACCACTTTGTAGAGAAAATAGGAAACTTACTGATTTACAAAATAACCCCTGAGAATGGTCAGGGCCCTAAAATACAATGCACTGTTATCATCTGTGAACTATTGAGGAGTTAATTGGGCTTCCTGATAAGCCATCAGACAATAATGATGGACAGTTATTTGACGAAATAATGATGGACAACATATTTGACAAAAAAGCCAGTCTGTCTATTACAGAAATATTTCTGTAACTCAGAAATTTATCATTATATTGATGAGGATGAAATGACTCCCCAAAGGATCAGAGGATTCAATCAAGATTATCTCAGTCATATCCCAGTCAGTCAAACATAGCAGTTTCAGTGTGAAAGGATTTAACCTGGAGGCAACCCCAATGCACTAGTTATAAGGAAAGAATAGAATACAACCATATGGAACTGTGTGATTGCCCAACTGACCGATTTACAAGCTTAGTTACCATTATGTGACGCTAATAACCATCTAGAAGTTTAGAAATTTAGGATGAGTGTTATAGCTATTAAGTCAATGACGAGACTTACAAATAATGCACCATTATGACTGACCATGAAGTGATAATTTATATAGCTAATTGCCATTCCTTAAAGGTATAGATGTAATATGTGCTTATGTATAAAATCATATTTTGTTCTGATTTATGCCATTCATTATTATTATGAAATGTTTTCACTGTTTGCAAAATATATATATGCTTTTATGCAATCATATTGTTTACATATATAATTTGATCGTGTATATTACAGGAGTGTTATATATGTTGTTTATGTGCTATATAATTTTGTATACATATGCATTGCTTGTTTTGAATAAGAAAATGGTATTTCATATTGAATCAGTGTAATATATTATGTAAAGCATTTGTAATATTCTTGGTTACATGCTGTTTGCCTACAGCCTGAAATTCTTATTTCTAATTTTCCAAGACTGTAAATGTTCAGTGGGGTTGGAGCAGGAGGGAGAAGTAAGGTGAGTTCCTTTCTTATTTAGACATTTTATTTATTGAAAGGGGCAGGAAAATGACATTTGTGTGAGACTGACTAAAGCAGCTTCTCAGCACTTGGACAGAGACACAGGAAGTTCTAGAGATCTGAAAGAAAGCAATGTCTCAAATATCCTGAGTAGGAAAAAACAGTGGGGGGCGGGGGGCAGGGAGAATATACCTACTGTAGGCAAATATGGCCAGAGTATCTCATTTCTCAATAACTAATTTACATATGACTATCGTGAGGATTTTGAAGTCTTTTTGTGGTGGCAAATAATTGGAAACCAAGGGGATGCCCATCAACTGGAAGAATGTTGAACAAATTGTGACATATGATTGTGATGAAATACTATTGTGCTAGACAAAATGATGAGCAGGATACTGTCAGAAAAACCTAAGAAGATTTACATGAACTGATGCAAAGTGAAATAAGAAGAATGAACAGAACATTGTACACAGTAACAACAATATTGTTCAATGATCAACTGTGAATGACTTGGCTCTTCTAAGTAACACAAAGATCCAAGAGAGTTCTGAAAGAATTATGATAAAAAAATGCTATCCACCTCCAGAGAAAGAACTGGTAGAATCTGAATGAAGATTGAAGCAAAATTTTACTTGTTTATTATTCTTGTTTTGGGAGGTCTATGTTTTCTTTTGCAATATGGCTAATATGGTTTGTTTTACATGATTGTAAAAAAACCTGCCTGTAATAGGTGCCTCTACTTTCTCTCCTTTTACTTTCTTCTTAATTCCTTATAGTCCAGCTTCCAATCTCATCATTTCAACAAAACTTCTTTCTTTAAAGTTAATGATTAGACTTCTGGGAGTCAATATAATAGAGTAAGCAGTAAATTGCCATAACTCTCCCATATTCACCTCCAAGCAACCACAAAAAGCACCCCAAAACAAATTCTGGAATAGCAGAACCAGCAAAAAGATGAGGTGAATCAATCTTTAGTGCAAGAAACTTGGAAGATCAGCAAGAAAAGTAGTTCTTACTTAGGTAAAAGAGGAGCACAGTTGAAGACAGGAAGCATCCCAACCAGATCCAAATCAGTAGGAGATCCTGAGCTCATGTGGTGGAGCAGGCAAATGCTGACACCAGGACCCTCCCCACTTTCCTCAGCATAACTAGGGGAACTGGCAGACTCCAGCTCTGAGAACTACCATATGATTCAGAGTAGCCCTGAGCAAACAGGCATCCTCCAGTGGCCAGACCTCCATGTTCTTCAGAACAGCCCTGGATGAACAGGTAGATGCCAATCCTATGGATGCCCAAGTAAACAGATAGCCACCCGATATAGCCCCAGGCAAACAGGCAGCTTCTAGAGCCCAGACTGCCAAGTACTTCAGTGTAACCCTGGGGAACACAGAAACACCCCACCAGTCTCAGCACATACCAGATACCACTACTCGGATCCCAACAAACTACCAGACCTTTACAATCTTCAGCAGTGGCAGTCCCCTCCCACCCCACCCTCTCGGCACATCACCAGGCATGAGGGTCCTGCATAAACCTCAGGGCAACATCAATGCTACATCAGGTAAACAGCTAGGGCCTGTAGTCACTGCACAAGAAGTCTGAGACAATGCCCCTTCCACTCTGGGAGCAGAGCTCAAATTCAAAATGAAGGGAAAAGGTTTAAAAAAAAAAAAAGATGAGTGTTGAGGGTCAGGGTGGAGTGCGGTTGACAAGATCAGGATAGACCTATAGACCTTCGGGGAAACTGTTCTTTGAAACTGTGCTCATTATCATTCAGAATGGTTCTCCGTCGTCCCCTCCCCCCCAGATGTTGCTGTCTCTGTGAGATAAGCAAGAGAATTACAGAAAACAAGGGATATGTAAAATAGATGCCCTCTAGACTCACAGTCTTTAAGATAAGACTGATTAAATCACTGGGGCAGGAGACAAGCAGAATGTGTGGGCTTGCAGTTTCTGTCTATAAATACCCTGACCCTCATATCAATAAATGGAGTTGTCTATCTTCTCTCTACTCCGGTGTCTTTCTTCTTCACCACATCACTGAGCCATGTAGGGACACAGGCTGTCTGCTACAGATGAGCAAAAAGTAACAATGAAAAAAAAATCTGTCCACAAAAACTTACTAAGGTGACAGGGAAGACCACAATAATATCGAAACACCTATGGGCAAAATCCCAAAGAAAAATGGGAAGTGTCCTCAAGCACAGAAAGAACTCATGGAAGAGCTCAAAAAAGAGGGTAAAAATCATATAAGAGATGTAGAAGAAATTTGGGAAAAGAAATGAGAGTGATGCAAGAGAATTATGAAAAAGGAATTCACAGCTTGGAAAAAGATAACAACTACTTAAAAAGTAGAATTGAAGAAATGGAAAAGGAGATACAAAAGCTAACTGGGGAAAATATCTCCTTAAACGTTAGGATTGGGAACGTAGAAGCCTAATAGGGACATCAAGAATCAATCAAATAAATTAAAAAGAATGAAAAAATAGGAGAAAATATAAAATACCTCCTTGGAAAAACAAATGACCTAGAAAATAGATCCAAGAGAGAAAATGTTAGAATCGCTGGACTGAAAGCCATGATCAAAAGGAGGACCTGGACAGCATCTTTCAAGAAATTATCAAGGATAACTGCTCTGATGTCTGGAACCAGAGGGCAAAATAGGCATTGAAAGACTCTACTGATCACTTCAGGGAAGAGATTCCAAAATAAAAACTCCAAGGAGCATTCTAGCCAAATTACAGAACTATCAGGTGAAGGAAAAATTACTGCAACTGGCCAGAAAGAAAGAATTCAAATATCGAGGGGCAATAATCAGGATTACATAGGATGCAACATTAAAGGATTGGAGGTCATGGAACATGAGAGTCCTGAAGGTAAAAGAGCTAGGACTACAACCAAGAATCATCTATTCAGCAAAATTAAGCATAATACTCCAAGAGAAATAAAGGTCATTCAAAGAAATAGAAGAACTTCAAGCTCTCAATACAAGACCAGAAGTGAGCAAAAAATTTGATCTCTAATATCAAGACCCAAGAGAAGCCTAAAAAGGGAAAAGAAGACATAAAGAATTCAATGGAGCTGTTTACTTCCATACTTGGGAAGATGATACTTGTAATTCTTAAACATTACCACTAATAGCACAGCTACAAGGAATACACATAAACAGAGGGTACAGGTATAAAGATAATTTGAAGAAATGACATATAAAATAATTAAAGAATGAGACAGAGAAGTACATTGGGCACAGAAGGAAGGGAGAGGTAGATTGGATTATATTGTTTCAATCAGTTGAATATAGAAATCTATCTTACTGGACAGGAAAGTGGAAAGGAAGGAGAGTAAGTAAAAGCAAGGGGGGAAGGGCAATGACAGAAGAGAGGGGAGATGGGGGAGATGGTAGACAGGTAAAAATACTGTTGAGGAAGGAGAAAGAGGACAAACAGGAGGAAAAATAGGATGGAGGGAAATACAGTTAGTAATCATAACTGTAAATGTGAATGGGATGAAATCTCTCATAAAAAGAAATGAATAGCAGAGTGGATCAAAAACCAGAATCCTACAATATATTGGTTACAAGAAACACACTTGAAGCAGAGAGACACATACAGAGTAAAGATAAGGGGCTAAAACAGAATCTACTATGCTTCAGCTGAAGTGAAAAACAAAGCGGGGGTAGCAATTCTGATCTCAGACAAAGTAAACGTGAAAATAGATCTAATTAAAAGAGATAAGAAAGGAAACCACATCTTGCTAAAAGGTACAATGGACAATGAAGTAATGTCAATACTAAATATATGCATTAAGAGGTATAACATCTATAACATCCAAATTCTTGAAGAAGTTGAGTTACAGGTTCATGACCAAATAAGAGATAGAAAACATTATGAAACATAAAATAAATCATTTTGATTATATTAAATTAAAAGGCTTTTGTACAAAGCCAATATAATCAAGATTTAAAGGAAAGCAGAAAGCTAGTAAACAATCTTTATAGCAAGTATCTCTGATAAAAGCCTCATTTCTCAAATATATAGAGAACTGAGTCAAATTTGTAAGAATACAACTCATTCCCCAATGGATAAATGGTCAACATTTGATATGACCATGCAGTTTTCAGATGAAGAAATCAAAGCTAAAGGTATATGAAGAAGTGCTCTAAATCACTTTTGATTAGAGAAATGCAAATTAAAAACAAGTCTGAGATACCTACACCTATAAGATTGACTAATATGACCAAAAAAAGGCTAATGATAAATACTGGAGAAGATATGGGAAAAATGGAACACCAGTGCACTGTTGGTGGAGTTATGAACTAATCCAACCATTCTGTAACTATGTCCAAAGGACTACCAAACTGTTCATACTCTTTGATCTAGCAATATCGCTACTAGATATGTATCCTAAAAAGATCATTAAACAAAGGGAAATGACCTACATGTGCAAAAATATTTATAGTAGTCCTCTTTATAGTGACAAAGTATTGGAAATTAAGGGGATGACCATTGATTGGGGAGTGACTGAACAAGCTGTGGTATTTGAATGTAATGGAATACTATTGTACAATAAAAATGAATAGGCAGATTTCAGAAAAACCTGGAAAGAGTTGTATGGACTGATGCAAAGTGAAATGAGCAGAACCAAGGAAACATTGTATGCAGTATCAGCAATGTTGTGTGATAATCAACTAAGAACGACTCAGCCACTCTCAGATACGCAATGATCTAAGACAAGCACAAAGGACTCATAAAAGAAAGTGCTATCCACATCCAGACAAAGAAGAGATGGACTGAGAATGCAGATCAAAGCATACTTTTTTCACTTACTTTATTCTTTTTTCTGTTTTTATCTGTTTATTCTTTCATAACTGTGACTAATATAGAAATATGTTTTTACATGATAACACATACACAAGCTATATCAAAATGCCTATCATTTTAGGAAGAAAGGTAAAGGGGGAAGGAGAAAAATTTGGAACTCAAAAATGAATCCTAAAAATTATCTTGACATGTCACTAGGAAGTAAAAATAAAATATGATTTAAAAGAAAAAAAGTTAATGATTTCTAAACTGTCAAATTCAATGATCTTTTCTCAATCCCTGTTCTTTTTTTTGTAACCTTTTTGCAGCCTTTGACGCTACTAATCACCTTTTTCTTTATGCTTTCTTCTTTCTAGATGTTCAGGATAACACTGTCTTCAGGTTCTTCTATCTATTTGACCACTCCTCAGTCTCCTATGTTGGATCATAACCTCTAACTTTAGGCATCATTCAGGGTTCTATCCTGGACCCTATTCTTTTTCTATTCTGCATCACTTGGTAATCTCATTGGCTCTGATGTATCTAATTATCAATTCTATACTGATGACTCACAAATCTACTGATCCTGTCCTACCTCTCTGCTGGCCTCCAGTCTCACATCTCCAACTGTCTTTCAGACATTTCAAACTACATATGCAGCAGACATTTTAAACTTAATTTGTCCAAAACCAGACTCATTCTCTTTCCTCCTAACCCCAATTCTCATCCTTTAAATTTCCATATTACTGTGGAGGGTGCCACCATCCTCTCAGTCCCTCAGGATCACAACCTGGGTGTCATCCTTGACTTCTTCCTCTCACACCTCATCCCATCAGTTGCTAAGACCATCTTTGAATATCTCTTGAATATGCCCCTTCTCTCCTCTGATACTATTGCCACCCTGGTACAGGTGCTCATCACTTCACATTTGCACTATTTTAATACCCTGCTGGGTGGATAAAGGGCTAGAAGGGACATTAGACCTCATCTAGTTCAAAATTTCCAGATGAGGAAACAGATCCAGAGAGATGGTGACTTGCCTAAGTTCAAATAGATAGAGGTAGAATTTGAACCAAGTTCCTCTGACTCCAAATGCATTATTCCTCCAACTGCCCACCTCTATTCCAAAGGTAACAATGGTTTTGTATACAGGATAGCCTGTGTTTTAGCCCATAAAAAGTGTAGAAGATACATAGGACTAATATTTTCTTGAATTGACTTAGTGATAATTTCATCCTTCTGTAAGACTGTTGGTAAAAGATGAAGAGATGAGAAAGGTAGCATTGTATACTTGTATGAAGAAATCTGGGGATGAGAGAAGGAAAGCCTAATGAGTAAATACAAACAGAGGCAAGAACTGAAGTGATATTTTCATTATATTATACTAGAGACAATGAGCATAGAACCTTTTTTGTCCCATGGATCTCTTTGAAAATCTGGTGAAACCTCTGGACCCCTCCTCAGAATAATGTCTTTATGTGTATAAAATAAAACACATAGAATTTTATATTTATATTACATTATATTTAAGGTTTCTATAAAATATTTAATATATAATAAATAATATAAATTGTATATTGAATAATATTCAATGTTTTAATTGAATAATATTTACATTTTATAATATTTATTTTATTTATTATTTAATAAATTGTGTGTTTTATTTAAAAGGAAACCAATTACCTTGAAATAAAGATTTTTTTCCCTTTTAAGTTCATGGTTCTCTTGAAACCCATGGGTAAAAGTGGAGTTCCTGGAGGTCTGTGGACCCCAGCTCTAGAACTCCTGATCTAGACTACAAGAGAAGATAGAAAAGGATTTCACACTTAATACAGCAGCTGGAACATAGTAGGCACTAAATGTTTATTAAGTACCTAATTTAGGAGAACAGAACAATGGCTTCATACATAGTAGGGATAAGATATTTCAACTGTCTAGACATCTGAAAGCCTCTATGATGTAGTAGAGAGCTAGATTTGGCATCAAGAACACATGAGTTCAAATTATGCATCTGACACTAGTTGTGTGACCCTCTCCAAATCACTTAATATCTTTGAATTTCAGTTTCTTCATCTATAAAGTAACGAATAGGATAATAGATTTAGAGTTAAATGGAATCTTAGAGGACATTGAATTAATGACCTCTATGATCCCTTCCAACTATATCTATGATCTACTTTACCTCTCAGTTGACCCAAAACAGAGTAGCTAATAATTTTTTTCTTGAAGTTTTCTTTTTTTCTAGTAAATTTTCTTAAATACAAAATGAGAAAAGAAAAAACAGAACATTTTCATATACATAGCAGAACATAAGAGGGGATTCAACATAAAACAATAAATTTCCATGTCAAGAAAACCTACATAATAAATACTAAACATTGATTTCGAAACAATCCACCTTTTCTTTGCTTCCTTGCAGTTTTTCTTTTGTTCTAATCTGTGCACTTTTTACTTTATCCTCTCTCCCCCCTCCACCCCACCACACTGACAAAGGCTACAATTAAATGTAGATAGCTAATAACTTCTTGACTTGACTTAGTGGTAATTTCATCCTTCGAAAGGGAGAGTACCAATGAGGCAAACCACTTATTTGATCAGATTCTCAGCAACATGGAGAAACAATCTGCTAATATAGAAATGACAGTAACTTTTGGAAGGTGCTTGAAGTAGATACTACATTTTAAAATCTTATGATAGAGAAGGATGAGGAAGCCAGCACAGTCAGAAATGCATTCTTTTAGGAGAGAAGATCTCAAGGGATTAAGAGAAAAGATAGGTAGAATCCAAATAGACTAAAATTCTGCAAGAGAAGTCAATCTAAGAAGAATAGGAAAGTCTCAATAATAAAGAGAAGAAATTCTGATGATGAGGAGGAGGGTAAATTATGGAAAGATGAGATGGAACTCATCAACTAATTTATTTTCAAAGGTATGCACAGTATACACACATAATATGAAGAAAGAACAGGAAGGAGGATGAATATAAAAGCATCATATAATTATATATGCATATATATGTATGTATATATATATAAAATTAAAAAAAAAACATTTATCAAGCACCTACTGTGTGTCAGGCACTAAGGTACTAAGAGCTAAGAATAAAAATTTGCAAAGCACTTTACATATGTTATCTCATTTTATCCCTACAAGAACTCTGGGAGATAAGTGGTATTATTATCTCTATTATACAGAAGAGGAAATGAGACTGGCAGAGACTGAATAAAATCACACAGCTAGTAAGTGTCTCAGGCAGTTGTTGTATTCGTCCTTTGTTTTTGAAGAAAACCATCAGAGAAATGATGACATGACTTGCACTTGACTTTGTTTTGAGTGAGGGAGAGCTGTGCAAGTTGATCTATCTCACTTTCTCCTCCTGAGTCACCTGGATCCATATTCATCGAGATGACTGGAGATGGCCCAGGATGCCATGGGACACTTTGGCCTTTTCAGCTACTCACTTAGAGGGAGGTAATGCCTATTCAGTGAATAAGCCTCTTTAAGAAATTGTCAAGGAATGACCCCTTTAATGAACAAAAGAAAAAAATAACTAAATCAAGCTGGGAGGGAAAGAGAAACACTATTGATAATCACTCTAGGCTAGTAGAGTCCAGAAAACAGTCATTAAATGGAGTTTGGGCAGGGACCTATTGTTGTCCAATCTATGGGCTTCAAGAGTGCCTTGGGTTTAAGGCTTTGGGAAAGACAAGAAAGAAAGTAAGAGCCATTCTGTAGCAGAGAGATCCTCAAGCACCCCTACTCCCTTCTTCCTCTTTGACACTCACAATCCCAGAGCTAAGGATGGTAGAATGCCATGTCTCAAAGTATTGTTTCCGAAAGGGTTAATGGAAATATTGCTGAATTATATGTAAACCTAGATTCACATACCACCGGCTTGTAGCAGGCATGTATAATAAAAGTTAACAGATTATAAGGTAGTGAAATTAGCTGGTGACAATGGGATGCCTTCAATAAGTAAGTTTGCTTAGATTCACTAACAGACAACTCTTAGTAACTCAAGTTCACCACCATGTCCTCTATGAGGAGTGAAAAGAATGCTAAAGCTCAGAAGAAACTGAAGTTGGACAGACAACACAAAAAGGATTTATTTTAAAGCTATATTAAGTCAAAAGGAACATCAAAGAAGGGCTCTGACTGCTCTTCAGGATGCCTGAGATGATGAAACTTAGCAAAGAGAAGGTAGAATTGTTCCATTTCTTTATTGCTCCTGTTTCCTTTGCCAAGAAAAATGATCTTTGGACTGAAAGGACAGAACCCAAATGACTAATAGGGAGCTGTTACCCAAGATAAATAAGGAAATAGTAAGCACATACCCAGAGGCCCTTGATGAGTTCATGTCACCTGGACCATATGATCCATGACCTTGGATACTGAAAGAACTGACATATGTGATTGCTGAGCTGTTCACTATCAAAGATCTGTTTAAAATTCTGGCAAATGAGACAGATAACACATGACTGGAGAAGAGAAAATGCCAGCACCACCCCTCCCCTCCCTCCTTTTTAGAGAAGAAGAATGTGGAATAGGAAGTAATAGGCAACCTATAGACAAATGGCCTTATTTTTTATTCCTGGAAAAAGTTCTTGAATTTATTTGCATCATGGGTGGAAGGGATAGTGGAATTGGAGCCTGCTCCCTTTGGAACATCCTTGGGAGTGCACCTATGGGGTTAATTCCATGGAGTATATGTAGGAGTATATGTAGTGCTCTTGTGATGGGCATCTTTGTTAAAGGAATCATTGGTCATTGAGCAGTGCTTCTTCAGTAGACTTTAAAGAAAGAGGTAACTTTTGCTTTCATCCTCTTCTTCCTCTCTTCTGTATATGAGGATTGGAACACCACCAGCTCTCCCTTGGACTACATGTGAGGATGGGGAGGGGATTCCTTCTTCCTCTTAAGAGTGATGGCAACTGCTCACACGTGTCAGTAAGAGCATGTGTTTTTTGAGGCTGAAAGTAGCTCTCAGCCGTCCCTTCTGCTTTGGGCATCTTTCCTTGAGCACAGGTGTCTAAACAACAATTGTAACTTTGAAAGTCTTAATAATAATAGCTAGCATTTATATAGGGCTTTAAAGTTTAAAAAGCACTTTACAAATATTAGCTTGTTTGATACCTTCAAGCAACCTGAGAGGTAGGTGTTAGTATTATCCTCACTTTAAACTGAGATAGACAGTAACTTGCCCAGGGTCAAGCAGCCAGAAAGTATCAAAGGCTGGATTTGAACTCACATCTTCCTGACTCCAGGTCCACCATTCTATCCACCTTTCTCTACAAAGTAGAGTTTTAGAGATCAATGGTTCCTCAGTCGATGCTGGCTGCTTTGTGGTAAGTGTTCCCTGTAACTCCTACGATACTTCTCAGAAAAGATGACCATCAATCGGAAGGTGAGCCCAGCTAGGATCTGGCTTTCCAGAAGATATGAAACTTGAATGAATTGTTTGAGTAAGGCATAGCCGAGGTATAGGTGAATTATTATATCATATTATATAGTATTTATTATAATATTATATTATATATTTATATATAGGTGTAGGTATTTGTTCAAAAGTACTACAAAATCTTTCATATTTTAGTGCTGTAAGCATCATTTCCTAAAAAAGTATAGAAGCCATAGTGCTTTCAGTATTTTCCATGTATGTTTATTAGTGTTTTCGATTTTGAGCATATCTGATGTGCTGGAGGAAATAAATAGCTGTCCTGTAGCTGATTCACTTGTCCTTTGCACTTCGAATATTTTTCTAGAAAGAACCCTCTTAATCCCTTTTGAGGAAACCTTTGTTATTGTTGTTTGTCGGACCATCACATCAGGGAGGTGATGCCATGACATGCAAGGAAATTGGATTTAAGTGAGGGAGGGCTGTGCAAAGTCACCAGCCTCACTTTCTCCTCCAGAACCATCTGGGTCCAGTGACAAGGTATAGATCAGGAAAAGGTAAGATGGCCCTCGAGGAAACCTTAAACACAAGCCAAAACTAAGCTTTATGATCCCTAGAGTTCTATTCTAAAGATGCTCCTGATTCTAACACTGCGGGGTCAAGCTCTCCCCAGACTGAATGTAGTCTTCTTGAGTCCAGTGGGAGTGGGAGAGAGTACCCAGAGGCTCCTGAACTTATAGGACTTTACATATTATTTAAAGAATGGTAAGGAAATATCTATTTTAAAAAAATGCTCAGGAAAATCCAATATAGTTTAATTAAGGATAGGTCACATCAAACTGACCTCATTTGTTGTTTTGACAAGGGTATTAGACTGGAAAACCCAGGAAAATGCTGGACTTATACTGTACCTAGATGTTATCAAAATGTTTGACAAAGTATACCATGCTATTCTTTGTGGAAAAGATGGAGAGATGGGGAGCAGATGATAACAAGTTTCACTGGATTGACAAGTGGTAGAACCGCCACTATAGCTGTGAATGATTTGAGGTCAGCTTGGAAGAATGTTTATAGTAAAGAGCCCCAGGGACCTGTACTTGGCCCTCAGCTACTCAACATTTTATCCGAGCCTTATAAAGTAAGGAGAGATAGATAACATCTTAGATGACAAATGTCTTGACAGGCTAGAACTTTGGATTGAAACTAATAAGATGGACTTTAGCAAAGATGATCATCAAGTCTAACACTTGTGTTTTAAAAAAAGGCAAACAGGGCAGCTAGGTGGTGCAGTGGATAGCGCACTGGCTCTGGAGTCAGGACTTGAGTTCAAAATTGGCCTCAGACATTTAGAATTGTGTGACCCTGGTCAAGTCACTTAACCTCAAATGCCACAAAAGCAAGCAACTGTACAAAATGGAAATGATATGACTAGATAGTGATTTTTTCAAGACTTGAAGATTTTAGTGGACTGCAAAGTCAATATGTGATAACAGTATGATATAGCAGTCAATAAAACTTAGGAGGCCATAGATTACATTAATTAAAAGTCAGACTGTTGAGGACTAGGGATGTGGATAATCTTATACTTTGCCCTGATTAGATTCCATCTAGAGTGTAATTCTGAGTTCTAGGTACCACATTTTAGGATGACATTGATAAATTGGAGACCTTCTAAAAAGGCATTAAAATGCAACATGCCATAGTGGATAACAGGCTGGACAGGGGTGCAGGCTTGAGGCTGCTACATGCACATAGATTATTTGTGCTACAACTTCTTAGATGAGAAGAAAGCTACAGTCAGGAGGATTCTGTAGCTGAAAAGACTACTGATGCCTGACTGCCCCAAGTATCTGGACTCTGTGGATTGTTTGGACAGTATAAATCTGAGGTGAATGTGAAGTGTGTTCACAGCAGTCCCACAAAGTTGTCTTCATCTCCTGGAAGAGTATAAGTGGTGATAAGTGACCATGTCATGTTTTAAGTATTCATGCTTGTTAGTCTTTTATGATTTAAGCATCTCATTGAATCATAGGACTGTGGGATATGAGAGCAGGAAGGGAGCCTTCTAGCCCAACCCAAACACAAAAGGAATCCTCACTATCACACACTGGAGAAGTGGTCATCCAACATCTCCCAGTAGATCACTTAGGAGGGGGAATCCATCACTTCTCAGGGACCCCATTCCACCTTTAGGTAGCTCTAAATGTTAGGAAATTTTTCCTAACATCAACTCTTTTTACCACTGCTACCCATTGCTCCAGACTCTGACCTCTGGGACCAAACAGAACCAAACTAATCCATTTTTCATTTGGAAATGTTTCAATTACTTGAAAAGAACGTTGGATCTTTTCTTCCTCTGGCTAAAAATGCCCAGTTTGTTCAATGAATTCTCACTGTCATGGACTCAAGAAATAGACTCATTTCTTTTATGGTGAAGAAAATTAATAACTATATAGCTGATTAATAACCTATAGCTGATGTCTACTTTGTACATTTAATGTCTTTTCTAAAAGGGACTATAGTAATCCCTTTTAAGGGAGACCCTAGACACATGCTATATCTAGGCCTTATTTGTGAAAGTTTCCTCAGAACCTTAGTGTGAGGGGCAATATGATAAAAGAGAGTTTGAGAACAGCCTGATCCCCCTGTCTTTGGGGTCCAAGCCCAGGATTAATTTAGGTCCACTTGAGCTTGAAATTGGTACCTCTTCTAGGGGAGATGGAGCAGAAAGAGAACCCCTACTAAAGGGGACATGTTGAAGTTTGATTTTGCACTGTCTCCCTCTTCCTTGTGTCCTGAAGTTGTAATCTCCCAGGGGGCAGAAATCATTCCTTGTTTACATACCTCCTACCCATTGCAAAGCTCAGTGTGTACTGACAGCTCCTAATAAATTATGAATGTGGATGGACTGCTCAGGATGGGGTAATCACAGCATTGCCTTCATTCTCTTTACAGGCTCAGCATCACCCACTGGGGGGGCTGAGGGTATGGTATGTACTCACAGCACCATTGCACGCCCACTCATTATCCGGTAGGGTTGGCCTATAAATTAGCTTCCTCTTCATTCGCCTAACAACACTGATTCCACTTGATTCAGTCGACTAGTCTTGGCACCAGAGGAGAGACTGCTGGTCTTTGGGCTAAAAGCCTTATGTTCCCACCGAAGAGAAAACTGGCAAGAGACAAAATCCTCCTGAATGGACTGAAGCTGATAAACGTTTGTGAAGGGTATGGGTTCCAATAGCCCCCTGCTGTAGCAAATCTGTTAAGAGTGGCCTACTCTCACCTGGGAGAAGTGGATTCCTAGTGCGTCTCTGCAGTGTTGTATATCAACATAACGTGGCCCAGCTTAGCCTGTCTGTGTTCTGAATATGCAACAGCTGAGACTGCATTCTACCAGCTTCCCCCTTGGTCAATGGGAAGCCGCTGCTGTTTAATCAACAAAGTAACAGAGGCTGCATGTCCTTAGGCATCTGCATGCAAGGAGCCTGTTTTAAGTTGGAACCTTTTAAACCCAAATCTTGAGGATATGGCTCGAGAGTCTGCTGAGGTTCAGAGAATGAATATGTAGAGCCTACATGGGATTGCATGCCGTCTTGGGGAGGGGAAGAATTTAAAACTCATAAAAGTGAATATTGAAAACTAAAAATAAATTTATATTAAAAAAGAAACGTAAAATATCAATAAAAACTTACAAATGAAAAAAAAAATTCAGTGACTCCCCATTGGCTCTCTCAAATATTCTAATAGGGGAAGATAACATAAAAGGAGAGGTGACCAAGGAGGAGTACCCCTTTAAAAAAAGTCACAAAGATGCACTTTGGTATGGTGGCCCTGGAAATGGTAGTAGTGGGTTATGACCATATTGGCATGTGGAGGCACCTGTTAGTAGAAACTCATTTGGGCTCTGTGGATGACATTCACTGTTTATACTGGGGATATTATACTCCTTAGAAATTTTAACCTCATGCCCCATGTGGTAAAATATTTGCAGGGAAGGGGTGGCCTTTCCTTTCTTTGTCTTTTCAAGTAGACCAGATATTTAAAAGGGCAGGTGACGGATAAAAGTATAGTGTGCAACCTGTTATATATTATTTTTTGAAAATGATTTTAACTTGGATGGGAAACTAGGATTATGGAATCCCCAGTCCAACGGTGGCACTCTCTTGCCCTTTCCTTACATTTCAATATCTACTGTTTTTCCTTTCAAATATGTGATTGCATTAGCTCTTTCCATATGAAAGAATTATCCTTAAGTAAAAAAAGAAAAATAACGCCTATTTGCTTTCTCAAACAAAGTTATGGGAATTGTTTGTGTAGCCTTAGGGGAGTGGAGACACACCCTCTCCTGGAACAATAGCTGTATTGAATTGATTAGTATTCTAGAACTGGAAAGGAAAAAATACAGACTCCCTGGCTCCACATTTATCTTTCCAAGTTTATTGTACATTATTCCCCATCACATATTCTCTGTTCCAGCTACACAGGTCTGCTCTGATGTTCCCTGAACTTGCCACTCCATCTTCTACATCCTTACCTTGCTTATGCCGTCTCCCATGGTTCCTTCCCCTTTCAGAATCATTAGATTGAACTTCTTGAGGGCAAGGACTATCTTTTGCCTCTTTCTGTATCTCTGGTACTTACCACAAAGCCTGGTACACAGAAGGTACTTAATAAATGTTGGACTGATTTTAGAAAGCCTAGCTCTTCTCAAAGCACAACTCATGTTGTTCCTCCTGGAAGCCCTTCCCAAATCCTATATTTGTTAGAGCTTGCTTTTCCCGCCTCAAATTATCATGTATTTATCTGTTTATGTGTTCTGTCTCCCCAGTAGAATATACATTCCTTGAGGCAGGAACTAGTTTTCATTTTGCCTTTATGGCTTAGCCCAGAATAAATATTGGTTGACTGTCAATTTTTGAGGAGAGTTAGAGAAGGAAATGTGATGTTGGGAACTATCCAAGTCAGGACACTTGAATTGATTATCCTCGTGAGCAACTTATTAATGCACATATAACATTGTTAAGCCACTAGTAGCCACCAGTATCTATTTCCTTGTTTTCCCTAAAGCTCTTTTAGATGGAACCAATGCTCAGGGGAGGGAAGGAAGGATAGGGGAGGAAGAGAGGATGTTGTTGGCATCAAGTTCCAAGCAACACACTTGAAAAACAAATTTTTTGGAGCACGGAACAAATGAGTTTCCCATCATTGGCAGTTTTCAAGCAGAGATTAGATGACTACGTATTCATTGGGGTCAGTTTTCAGTGGAAAGAATGCTGTATCTGAAGTCAGATTATCTGGGTTCAAATCCTGACTCTGCCTTGTGATAGCTCTGTGATATTGAGCAAATTACTTTCCTTAGGCCTTAGTTTCTTCAACTGTTCAATGAAAAGGTTGGACTAAATCATCTCTAAGACCCCCTGCAACTCTAGCACCTATAATCATCTGAGGAGGAAAGGATTCTTATTCAGGCACAGGTTGGACTTAGAAATCTAAGGTTCCTTCTATTTTCAAGATTCTGGGACTGTGAGTGAGTCTTTGATTTAAATTTGATTCAAAGAACATTTAAGTACTATGTTGCAAGGCACCAGCAATACGAAGACAAAAACCTAGCAGTCCAGCCTTTCTGGAGTTTCCGTTATTTGCACAACATAAACAGATTGGTAAATGTGAGACAATTTGCTGTTGTTTCTTCCTTCTTCCTTTTTTGAAGAGGACCCAAGATATCACAGGTGATGTCTTGACTTGTGGCTGAATTGGATTTCAGCCAAGCAGAGTTGTGCAAAGTCATCAGCCTCACTCTCTTCCAGATCACTGAAGTCCAATGGAAAAAAGTCCAAATGTCTGGTTATGGTCACGGAGGCAGTGGGTAACTTTGGGGTCTTCCATGAGTGGCCGAGCTCTAAGTGCTCCACAGGCCTGATTCAGCCACCTTCATGGCCTTTTGAACAAATTGTTCTCATCTGCCCACTCAGCCAAGGGGAAGTCTTCACATGCTTGGGGTACAAAACATGATTTTGAGACCTGTTGATTACTCCCAACCTGATTGAGTCCATCGACTGGAAGGTTTTATCAGGACGTGGCTACGTGACATGCTCCAGCTTCTCAGAGCTGCAGGTGAGGGTGACAGGGGGATACCAAAGGTGGATGAGCAGCCCTTACACCAGAGGTGCAAGTCCTCCTGGTCACCCCCATAAGATAATTTAAGGAGGGTCTGAATGACCAAGGGGATCAGGGAAAGCTTCTTGTAGGGGGTGACACATGTGCTAAGCCCTGAATGAAGCTAAGGATATTATGAACACATGACTCCCCTGGTCAAAAAGCTTTCCTTGTCCGCTATTGCTTCCATGACCAAATGGACATTTGGATATCTAAAGTCCTTTGCTATCTGGCTCTAACCTGCCCTCCCAGATTTCTTTCAGGTTACTCCCCCTCATGCCCTGTATTTTCAAGTCAAACTGATCTGCTTGCTCTGTGTGAAACAAATACCCTCTGGACTCACCATCCCCTAATCAGGCTGATTACATCTCACCCTAAGAGTCTTAGGGCAACCCAGGAGAAATTGGAGCAGGGGTGGGTTGTCTCTCCTCTAATATGGTTTGGACAAGGCCTCATTCCCACTGTGTTCCTCCCACTGTTAGCCAGAATGACTTGGTACCCTAGGGCCATTTACTTAATTAGCATCAATTAGCTTTTACAATGTGATATTTACTTTGAAGGTATAGCAAAAATAGAAGTGAAAACATTCCCCACTTACCCTCCCTGCATTTTAGGTATGCACATTACATAGCCTCAGTCCCTGAGGAGAGTAGCAGAGCTATTACCTAGGATTGGTCCCACAAATAGTAGTCACTCCAAATGTGACCTTATCTCAGTTTACCAGGGCTGAGTCCCACATGTCAGCCTCAGATAAAGAGAGGGTCTCAATTCTCTCCCCCAAAGTATCACCTCTCAGCCGATTCTGTCAATCCAGAAGAAGCTAGCTAAAGAAAAGAGGGCAAAGCAATAGAAGAATGTTGAGGTTGGGTTGAGCTTAAGCTCTGGAGCCATCTTCACAAATCAATCCAAAGGCTCCTATTTAGCATGTGGTCAGCTAACAGCGTCTACACATGTCCTCCAGAGAACCTCCACTAAATGCATCACTTCTCTCCTGCAAGCAGGCTCCCCAAACTCCTCTACATGAAGAATGACAATAGCAGTGGTCTTCTGCAGGGTTGTCAAGGCTGGCTACACCAAAGGAGATACCTCATCTCCTATCTTCATACTTCCTTCCTCCACACTTCCTGACAGGCTCCATTCCATGTGCCATCTCTGCTTGGACCACTACTTACCTCCCCTTCCTCCTCCCAAGCTGGAGGACCTGGATTCCATCCCTGGATGTCCTCAGCTCTGATAGGAGAGATTTTTTTCTTATCTCTACAGGGACTTAGACCTCCATGCCACTTCAAGTCTGTTCTGCACCATGCCCTCTTCCCTCCTTCCTCCTTGTAGCTCCCCTCCAAATGCTGTCTTCTTGTATTATATTGTAAGCTTCCTGAGTTCAGGGAACATTCAGCCTGCTTATATTTATGCTCAAAGCTTAGCATGGTACCTAGCTCTTAATAAATGATCTATGGGGGTGGAGCCAAGATGGTGGAGTAGAAAGACTCACGTGTGCTAGCTCCGAACCCACAGACCATATATTTCCTGCAAGAAGAACTCCCCACAAATTCTGGAGCACTGCAAGGTGCGCAGAAACACAGTGGAAAAGATTTCCGTTCCAGAGAGCCCTGGAGAGCCGTCCCCAGGGGTCCATCACGCTCCAGACAGCAGAGTCCACCCCTGTGCTGCCCTGGCCTCGGGGCCCCAGAGGAGCAGAACCGAGCAGGCTTCAGGGACAGAATCTCCAGTGGCTGGGAATGTCACTCCGCTCACAGACGCTACAGGTCAGTGAGAGAGATGTCTGGGCTGGCTGAGAGGGGAGCAGGGTGTCTCCGTGGCTCAGGCCCCCTCAGGAGGCAGCGGCAGAGGCAGCAGCGATCTGGGACTCCCCGAGCAGGCAGGCAGAAGTTCAGGGTCATTACCGAAGGTCTCTGCATAAAGCCCCTGAGGGAACTGAGCCTGGGAGGCGGCCCTGCCCCCACCCGACCACCAGAACTTAAACTCACATTGAATAGCAGCCGCGCCTGACCCAGAAAGCTCATTTGAATCTCAGACCCCAAGCATTAGCTGGGCGGATATAGGTGGGGGTGGACAGGAATCTCAGAAGTCAAGTAACTGTCTGGGAAAATGCCCAGAAAAGGGAAGAAAAATAAGACTATAGAGAGCTACTTTGTGGGGGCACAGATGTTCCTGCCTTTCAATTCTGATGACGAGGAACTATTCTTACCATCAGGGAAAGAGGTGGAGGTCAGGGCCTCTGTATCCCAGACATCCCAGGGGGATGTCTGGTGGGCTCAGGCCATGGAAGAGCTCAAAAAGGATTTTGAAAATCAAGTTAGACAGGTGGAGGAAAAACTGGGAAGAGAAATGAGAGAGATGCAAGAAAAGTATGAAAAACAGGTCAATACCTTGGTAAAGGAGACCCAAAAAAATGCTGAAGAAAATAACACCTTGAAAAATAGGCTCACTCAATTGGCAAAAGAGGTTCAAAAAGCCAATGAGGAGAAGAATGCTTTTAAAAGCAGAATCAGCCAAATGGAAAAAGAGGTTCAAAAGCTCACTGAAGAGAATAGTTCTCTCAAAATTAGAATGGAACAGATGGAGTCTAATGACTTTCTGAGAAACCAAGAAATCACCAAACAAAACCAAAAGAATGAAAAAAATGGAAGATAATATGAAATATCTCATGGGAAAAACAACTGACCTGGAAAATAGATCCAGGAGAGACAATTTAAAAATTATGGGAATACCTGAAAGTCATGATCAAAAAAAGAGCCTAGACATCATCTTCCATGAAATTATCGAGGAAAACTGCCCTGACATTCTACAACCAGAGGGCAAAATAAGTATTGAAAGAATCCATCGATCACCACCTGAAAGAGATCCAAAAAGAAAAACTCCTAGGAACATTGTGGCCAAATTCCAGAATTCCCAGGTCAAGGAGAAAATATTGCAAGCAGCTAAAAAGAAACAATTCCAGTACTGTGGAAATACAATCAGGATAACTCAAGATCTAGCAGCTTCTACATTAAGGGATCAATGGGTGTAGAATAGGATATTCCAGAAGTCAAAGGAACTAGGACTCAAACCAAGAATCACCTACCCAGCAAAACTGAGTATAATACTTCAGGGAAAAATATGGTCTTTCAATGAAATAGAGGACTTTCAAGCATTCTTGATGAAAAGACCAGAGTTGAAAAGAAAATTTGACTTTCAAACACAAGAATGAGAAGAAGCATGAAAACGTAAACAGCAAAGAGAAGTCATAAGGGACTTACCAGAAGTGAACTGTTTACATTCCTACATGGAAAGACAATATTTGTAACTCTTAAAACTTAAAACTGTCACACAGACACATACACACACACATGTACACATGTGCACGCACACACATACACACATGCACACACATACAGAGACACAGAGCACAGAGAGAATTGAATAGGATGGGACCATATCTTAAAAGAAATTAAGGTAAATGCTGAGAGAGAAATGTAGTGGGAGGAAAGAGGGTGAAATGGAATGGGGTGAATTATATGTCATTCAAGAGGCAAGTAGGAGACTTTTTAGTGGAGGGAAAAAGAGGAGAGCTGAGAAAAAAACAAGAAGTTTACCCTCATCACATTTGACTAAAGGAAGGAATAAAATGCACACTCATTTTGGTATGAAAACCTATCTTACAATATAGGAAAGTGGGGGAGGAGATAAGCAAGCGGGGGGATGATGGTAGGGAGGGCAATGGGAGGAGGGAGCAATTTGAAGTCAACACTCAGGGAGGGACAGGATCAAAAGACAGAATAGAAACAATGGGGAGCAGGATAGGATGGAGGGAAATACAGTTAGTCTTACACAACACGACTATTATTGAAGTCATATGCAAAACTACACAGATAGGGCCTATATTGAATTGCCTGCCTTCCCAAAGGGAATGGGTGGGGAGGGAGGGATGGGGAGAATTTGGAATTCAAAGTTTTAGGAACAACTGTTTAGTATTGTTGTTACTACTAGGAAATGAGAAATACAGTTAATGGAGAATAGAAAGTCATCTGGCCCTACAGGACAAAAGAGAAGATGGGGACAAGAGAAGGGAGGGATGATAAAAGAGAGGGCAGATTGGTGATAGGGAAAATTAGATTGCTCGGTGTATTGGGGTGGGGGGAGGGGATAAAAGGGGAGAAAATTTGGAACCCAAAATTTTGTGAAAATGAATGTAAAAAGTTAAATAAATAAATTTTTATAAAAAAAAGAAATGATCTATGTACCTAAGTATGTATGTATCTGTCTATCTGTCTGTCTGTCTGTCTATGTCTACACCCAGGCTGTCTTCCATGCCTGAAATGCACTCTCTCCTTAAACTCCCTCCCTTAGAATTGGAGGTAGTGATGAGAATACTGGACCTGGAGTCAGGAAGACTAGAGTTCTAATCTGGCCTCAGAAATATAGTGGCTATGGGACCCTGGGCAAGTCACTTAACCTCTGTCTGCCTCCATTTCCCTGGCACATAACAGACACTTAACAAATGCTTGTTTTGTTTCTAAGAATCCCCAGACCCCTTTAGGGTTTAGTTCAGATGCCAGCTTCCATTTTAGGCTTTCTGTGACACCTCGCATTTGTTCATGACTATTTTCTCCCTACCAATCCCACACGTACACACACCCCCCACCCCACACAATTGTATTTACTTTTTGTATGCATGTTTTGTTTCCCCTTGTTGAAAGTCAGCTCTGTGAGCACAGTGCCTGCTCCATAATGAAGATTAATAAATACTTGTTGGAGAAGAGACTGAAGAAGGAGGCTAAGCTCTTCAGGAAAGTCACCCCTAGGAAACGTAGTTTATCTGTTTGTTCGTTGTGGATTTGTTTATAAAAGGTCGGTTGTGGGTGTGGTTCCAGACCTGGTGAGGGTGGTTTAATCCAGGCAATTCTCTGGCTAGTAAACTCCCTCCACTCATTTAGATTTATAAGTTATATTTTTAGAAAGTTGCCTAGATTTTATTATGGTAGATAGTGTGAAATATTGGCCTAAACTTAATTTCTGCCACACTGTTTTCTAGTTTTCCCAGCAGTTTTTGTCAAGTGGTAATAGAATATTGAGGGCAGTTAAGTGCCAAACCTAAAGTCAGGAGACCCTGAGTTCAAATTCTACCTCAGACACTTAGTAGCTTGTGATCCTGAGCAACTCATTTAACCCTGTTTATCTCCATTTCTTCATCCGTAAAATGAGCTGGAGAAGGAAATGGCAAACTACTCCCATATGTTTGCCAAGAAAACCCCCCAAATGGGTCACAAATTGCTGTACTGGATTGAAACAGCTGAAAAACAGCAGCAACATCTTTCAACATCAGTTCTCCGGCATCTTAGTTTGATCCTTATATCTTTCAAAGTTTTTTGTCTTGACCACGTTGTTGACTTGCCCAGGGTCACACAGCTAGTAAGTGTCTGAGGCCAGATCGGTGGAACTCAGGTCTTCCTTACTCCAGACCCGTGTACTGCATCACCTTGCTGACCCATGAAGGCTGCTACCCATATCCCAACAGAGAAGTGATGGACTCAGTGCACAACATGAAGCAGACATTTTTGGACATGGCCAATCTAGGAATTTGTTTAGCTTGACTATGCACATTCATTACAAAGGTTTCATTTTTGGTTTGGTTTATTTCACTAGGGAAGAGGAGATAGAAGAAAGAAATTACTTATCAATTGAAAAAAAATTAATAAAAAGAAAATTGTCCAGGACATTGAGCATTTAAGTGATTTATTTGCCTGAGATCACACAATTAGTATGTGTCGTAGGCAGGGTTTGAATCTACATCTTTCTAACTGTTCTCTCCATGTAACCCTTCCTGATTTCACTATTTGCTTAGAAGTGGTATATTCTGGTAGTCGTTTTAAGTAAGAGGATGGGCACACAGACTTCTTTTGAAAAAAAAAATTGCTTGTTCTCAAATGCATGGTCTCCTATCCATATCTCATGACTCCATTTCTGCCTCACATCCATTAGGGACACTGGGGAGTCTGGGGAATTGTTTACTTTCAAATGGAATCTCAGAATCATCTTGGGAAGAAATGATCTAAGAGAATGGATTCTCAAGCAGGCAGTTGGACTAGATCATTAAGATTCTTCTCAACCACAGGTTTGAAGGATTCTGTAAATATCGTGGGCATTTTCAGAGTGACTTTTTTTTTTTTTTTCATTTTTAATCCAAATCACCTGTGAGGGAATGCTGAAACATTCTTTTTAAACAGGTTCCCCTGTACTCTCTTTAAGGTGAGTCCAAAGGCAAAGGGATAAAGAATGATGCCTTCAGTGCCCCTTCACCCCCTTTCCTGATTTCCTTCTTTCTTCTGGCAAATATCACCCCCCCCCCCCCTTGTCCCTACACTGCCTAAGCCTCTCTCTGAACTTCAATCTTTTTCCTTAGTCAGTCTTCTTTCTCCCATTTCCTCAAGGCCTGCTATGGGTGTCTGTCCCTGGGCCCTTCCCCCTGCCCCACAGAAAATCATCCTTCCCATTTGCTTCTTTTTATTCCTTCCATGTAACATCCTGGGCTACCCGGGTACCACCTGGATCTGGCAGCGGAAAGATCTTCTGCACCCTTCTGCTTTCCTTTCCCTCACCCTTAGCCAGTCAGGCCCTCATCTGAGTCTGCCAGATAATTATAATAACAGCTATGCTATGTGTCAGGCCCTTTATAACTCATTAGATCCTCACAGCAACCCTGGAAGGTAGGTGCTATTTTTATCCCCATTTTACCATTGGGGAAACTGAGGCAAACAGAGGTTGTGACTCACCCAGAGTCACACAGCTAGTCAGAGTCTGAGGCCAGATTTGAACTCAGGTCTTCCTAACTCCAGACTCAACACTCTTATTACACTACTTGGTTACCTAAGGTAGGAAGAAGGTAGGTAGGGAATCCCTTCCCCTTTTTGCCTCTCCCCCAATGTAGGCACCCAAGATTCCATTGTGGGGGTCAGGGGGTGGACAACATGGCTGCTCATATCACTTGGATGAGCAGCCTTCTGGTGGACAACTGGTGGACAATCAGGTCTTGCCATCTGCCCTACTGCTGAACCCTAAAGTCCTCCAGGCCTTGGCTAGGGGCAGAAAGGGGAGGAAAGAGAAGGGAATAAACATTTACATGTACCAGGCACTATGCTAAGTGCTTTATCAATATTATCTCATTTGAGTTTCACAGCAACCCTAGGAGACAGATATTATTATCCCCATTTTCCAGTTGAGGAAACTGGGCACAGGCTAAGTGACTTGCCCAGAGTCACATAGATACTAAGGCAAGGGTGGGGAATCTGTGGCTCGAGGCTACATGTGACCTCTAGGCCCTCCAATGCAGCCCATCTGACACAGGTTTTTAATACAGGTCTTCCTAACCCAGTGCTCTATCCACTGTATCATAGGCATAAGCTGCCTTACCATCTGTCCTGTCACCAGCCCTCCCTTCCCCCCTGCCTTGACTCCTGGCTGTTGTCATTTATTTGCTGGTGTTCCTTAAAGATCCATGAGCTTTGCTATCTGGTGTGCCCACTGCACCTTGGGATTTCTGGGCTTTCCATCAGCTCTGCCAGGGAGCTCTTAAATATGGATTGTCTCAACCAATTAGAGTGAGAGTGAGCGAGCACCTCTTCAGTCCCCTCCAGCCCTACTGAAAGGTTACCTTTATATAACTCTTTAAGGTCATGGCATTATAAGATGGATTTGGGACTGGAAAGGACCTGAGAGGTAGTGTACTCCAGCATCCCAAGGTTTGCCAAGCTCTCTCCTCACATTGCCCTGTGAGGTGGGTAGTGCAAACAATATTCCTGTTTTGAGGAAACTGAGACTGTAAAAGTAGAGTGACCTGATTGTGCAGGAGTAAGGGCATGGGTTTTGTGGTATCAGTCCAGGCAGTTCAGCCACCTTTTCTGTTTCTTTCTTGATTCTCAGCCAGGTTTTGGGCAGGTGAAGTTGCCAGGTATCTGAATTCCAGAAACATGAGGTCATTACTGTAAGTTCCATTGTTAAGCAGTCCAAATCCTTTACTGTGGTGAGAGCAGAAGGGAGCTGGGGAGATCATTCCAAAGACAGATAGGGAGCGGATGTTCAGCCCAGCTGACCAGGGAAGTGCCAAAGGACCCAAGTGGATCTGAGGCCCTCTAAAAGTCCTTCCTTTAATTGTCACCTAAGTAAAGATCAGTGTTAACTTGGAATACAGTCCAGACCTAGCTCAGAGCTAGGTGTTATCTCCCTGCTCTTCTATACTCACTGAAGGAAGGATCCATCTCATAGAAATTCATTGCTTTTATTCAGTCATTTTCAGTCATGTCTGACTTTGTGACCCCATTTGGGGGTCATTTCTTGGCAAAGATAATAGAGTGTTTGCCATTTCCTTCTCCAGCTTATTTTACAGATGAGGAAACTGAGGCAAACACAGTTAAGTGACTTGCTCAGGGTCACACAGCTAGTAAGAGACTCAGGCCAGATTTGAACTCAGGAAGATGATTCTTACTGATCGCAGACCTGACACTCTTATCCACTTCACCATGTGCACTATTCAGTTAAGCCCAGCACTGATCAATCTATCATTACTAAATGATCAAAATTGATTTCAGTTCTTTGCCTAATCTGTTGCCACAACCCTCAGGCAGACAACATGACTGGGAGAAACTGAAAGATGCACAAAATAAAAATACGTGCACATGGACTTACAAATAGACACTTTCACATAAATATTCACAGAGAGAGGTAAAGACAGAATACGTCTATACAGAGAATAGAAACAGAAATACATGTAGAAAGACGTAGTGACACAAAGAACATGTAAAGAAACTTTCAAGCAGTAATATTGTGACTTTTTAGGACATTATAGCCAAAGACTGTGACATTTTTTTTTTACTTTTGGCACAATGAAGGTACCACCTTTTGGTATGTCCCATATTTAAATGATTCATTAGACCAGTGAGTCCTATATTTATATGTTTCAATGAACTAATGATCTCAGCACCGGTGAGGTAGGCCTTCTGATGGCAAAGATTGCCATCCACTCATGCTTCCTCAATCTCATCTGACCCATAGGTTGAATAAAAACCAATCAAAGGGTGGATCTGGCCCATAGGTTGGAAGTTCCTTATCCTGTAGTTGTGGTTGATAAATTTCTGGCTGTCTATGACTCCTAGATCAAGAGAAAATAATGTGATAATTTTCATTATCAAATTCGGTCAAGGAGGTATTTGGGGGGCAGAGTTTTTTTCTGTTTTGCTTTGGGTCCATCTCAGATCACATAAGGTAGTGAGTTGTATTCAGTCCTCTGGTAAGGTCACCCTTTATCTTGACCTTTTCAATTTCCTTTAATTGACCTTGTCTTCCGGGTTCTGCCCTCTGGGACCAAACAGTGCATATCAATCAAACTGCTAACTCAGACTCAGCTTCCAGGCTTTTAAAACCCACAGGTATTTTTCAGACAAATTATTGTCTAACCATATGTCTCTATTTTGCAGATGGGGAAACCAAAGTGAGATGGTTTAACCATGATCACATAGCTAATAAAACTGATGAGTATTAGAGATAGGGTTCAGGCCCTAATCTTAGCAGTTGGATAGAACACTACACGCGGAGTAGGAAGACCTGAATTTAAATTCAGTCCCAGACACTTACTAGTTGTATGACTCAAAGTCAATCACTTGACCTTTGTTTGTCTCAGTTTCCACAACTGCAAAATAGTGATAATAATAGCACCTACCTTGCAGGGTTGTTGAGACAGTCTTTGTAAAAAGTCCTGGCATATCGTAGGTGCTTAATAAATGCTTGTTCTTTTCTACAGTCATTTTGAATCCAAGTCCATCCATTTATCTATCACACCATGCTTACTTCTTTTGTATGAAACACTTTGTCAACTTTATCGTAACAGGATTGCCATCTGGTTCCTATCAATGAGTAAGGGCCTGAGACAGGTGGCTATCAATCACATCCATCCTTCTTTGTTCCATACTGGGCTCTTTATCTAGGCATGCTCCTAGCCCCCATCAACTGCCATCCGCTAGCTCTGCCTGCAAATACTAATTATGCCCCCTTCTCTTCTCAGATAACTCATATTATTTCAGACACCCCTCTTCCTTTTCCCCCTTCACTTAAGGTCAAAGTCAAGCAAGTGCTTAATTAAATTAAATTAAATAGTACAGTAAAATTATAATACTAGACACTTACCACAAAGCATACTTTCATACACCTTCCCATTTTCAATTTTCCAAGGTGAACTCTCCACTCCCTTTGTCATCCTTCAGCCTCCCAGCTATGACCCCCAAGATTCCATAAAAATAACCAAGAAGTTCAGCATCTTAGAATATCCCTCCCTCCTTCTCCTATGAAAGCCACGAAGGGAAAGATCATAGTTAATTTCAACCCTCAGCAACTATTGGGCAAGATACAGAACGTCCCTCCCACCAGGGTCACTGCTGCTTCCACAGATGCTGGAAGATCAGTGAGTTGCCAACACCAATGGCCCTGGCTCTGTGGGGCAGCCATCTAGCTCAGCAAGGAAACAGGGAAGCAGCATCTTGCCTGCTCCCACTGAATCGGGCCCCAGTCTTCTTCAGATTGCCAGAGCACAGGATAGAAAAGAGGAAACCCCTAGCAGGCCCACCTGGGGACGGGTAGCAGGCAATAAGAGTAGTTTCTGCATTTGTCTGGATGCCACTTCTTTCTTCCTCCTTGAGCTTCTGAATTTTTCAGTCTTGAGTCAGTCATCCCCATCCAAGCCCTCTGCTTCCTGGGAGACAAAAAGATAGATGAAACTGTGTCAGGATGTCAGTGTGCTGGCAAGGGACAAGGATTCATGCCCCCTCTTCTATCAGAAGGCTGCAGAAATGTCAGCTTTTCTTTTTGCTGGTTTTGGTATTGTCTTTAAGTGGTAAGAGGAAAAAATTGAGATTTCTTTCTCTAAGAGTTTTCCACCTTCCTTCTTTCTTTCTTTTCTCCCTTCCTCCCTTCCCTCCTTCCTCCTTCCCTATTTCCCTCCTTTCCTTTCCTCCTTACTTTCTGGTTTCCTCCCTCCCTTCTTTTCTCCCTTCCTTTCTTCTTCCCTCCTTTCCCTTTTTCTTCCTTTCCTCCATCCCTTTCTTCCTTTCTCCTTCCTTCACTTCCCTCTCCCTTCCTTTCTACCTCCTTTACTTCCTCTTCCTTCTTCCTTCCTTCTTTTCTTTTTTCCCTCCATCCTTCCCTCCTTTCCTTCGTTCCCTTCTTGCTTCCTCCTCCCTTTCTTCCTCCATCCTTTCCTCCCTTTCTCTCTTCTCTCCTCCCTCCTTTCTTCCCTCCTTTCCCCCTTTCTTCCCTTCCTTACTTTCCTCTATTGCTTTCTTCCTTCTTCATTTCTTTCTTCCTTACTTCTTCCCTCCTTCACTTCCTCCCTCCCTTTCTTTCACTTCCCTCCTTCCTTCTCTTCTTCCTTCCTTCCCTTCCCTTCCCCCCTTTCGTTCCTATCTTCTTCCTTCTCTGCCTTTTAAAATAGTTGCTGTTTCTAGGGCACTACATCATTGATTCTCAAACTTTCTTGGGTCAAGGTACAATATTCTTTGCCATGAGACAAAGAAAAGTTCCCAGATAGTCAGGTCTCTAGACCCATGGATTCTTTTGTCTCTCCTTCTCCTTGCTCCCACACTATTCTTTCTTGACTTCCCCAGGGCTGGAAGGGGAGGAGGCAGTTTTGTACCTCCATGGATAGAGCTGTTTTTAGGACCTTCCCATTGCCAAGCTAAGAAGAGCAGGCAGCAAACTGTAGCCGGGGGCGGGGTATTGTGGAAGTCGAGACTGTAAGAGGGACATTTAGAGGCACATTTAGAAAAATCTTCAGCATGGCACACCCTTTAAGAACCACTGTTCTAGGTTTTATTATGAACAACAGAAAAAAGGAGGCTCAGTTCCTGCCTTCAGGAAAAGTATATACTAATCAGGGATCTAGAAGAATAGGAAGTGATAAATTACTGATGATAAAAAATGCAACAAGTCTAGGTAATATGTAAGTTCTATATACAATTGCTTGGAGAATGACCATGATAGTAGGGTGGATTTCTTAAAGGAAACTTGTTTGGAAAATCACAGAGTTAGAGAATCTCAATTTTGGATGGGAACTCAGAGGTCATCTAATCTAACCCTCACCTGACCTAGAATCCCCTCTGCCACAACCCTGACAAAGGATCTTCTTTCTTTTCAAAGAGCTCCAGTGATGGGGAAAATGCTCTGTCATCAGACAGCCCATCCCAGAAACAGACACTGGAATGACAGTCATCCTAGTTATGCTAATGTTTACTAATCATCGGCCATCATTTCTCCTGACTGACGGAGGGCTGGGAACCAGGAGCACAACTCAACTCATCCTTCTTCATTTTCCCAACTCAGTAGGGACTTCTGATCCTAGAGCAGTTGGAGGGGTGGCCTGAGCAGAACCCCATGTGCTCTGTGCTCTGTGCAGAGCAGAGTATGGCACAGTTTGGCATCCCTTGCTGTTCTCACAGGCTTATTACAGCAAACCCCCAGAGAAGAAGGATGCCTCTTGTATGTCACACCTCTTTCTGGTGCTTATGACAGTAATCAACAATCTGTTGTGAGATCTGGCCTGTGGGAGACTTAGGGAATCCAATGGCTGGAGTTGAATGCAAGACAACTGCCAGCATCATTTTCATACCTGGTCAGCAGCACATGTCCTTGTGAGTCAGTAAATGGAGGCATAAGTTAGGATGCTGAGGAGGTGGAACATAGCCTTTAGGTCACATTTCTGGTGAAAAAAGAAAAAAAGAGAAAGACCTGCCTTCTCTCCCGCTGCACATTCAAATCAGAAACATATTTGCTGCCTCCTAGTTTTGGCAGCCCAGTAAATTAATTTAAACCTGTCGTCAGAGCAGTCGGCCTGTTATTTATAACTAGGAGGCTTTGTGAAAATCATTCAGGCACTTTCAAGACCTAAAGTCAGTCATTGCAAAATTAGCACCCTGCTTGATTTTCAGCATTTCTGTGCTTGAGAAATCTTTATATTGCTACTGCATCCGCCTAATGGCCTCTTCTTATTGGAGAATCCCTAAGTTTGGAAGAGGCTATAAAAATAAACAGCAATTTGTAAGTCAATTCGTGCCTGTTACAAAAGTAAATCTCTAGCTAGGAGGCACCTATGTCATTCCACAGCTTTAGACCAGAAGTTGAGTTTCTGAATTTTTTTGGAAAGTCTTAGTGTTCTGGACCAGGCAGTTTTGTGTGATATCTAAGTTAGGTAGTGAGAAAAAAGGGTGGAAGGTCTTTGTAAAGTGGGAAGATGTAGAGCTAAAAGAGACCTTAGAGTTTATCCAATATAACTCTTTCACTTTGCAAATAAAGAAACTAGGACCCAAAGAGGTCAATGACTTGCCCAAGGTCAAACAGGTAATATCAGAGTCAATATTTGAATTTAGACTCTCCCTCTCTGAAGCCAGTACTTATCCCACTCCACCACTGTCCCTGTAGTTGGGTATTACAAGTCATGTCATGTTCTCCCTTGGAGGAAGGACACGAAAGTTACTTATTGAGAGAATTGTTAAGTGGGCAGTTGAGGATGGAGCACAAAGGCCTGCCATTAAAAAAAAAACCAAACAGCTTCTCTAATAACTGGCACTTAGAAAGAAACAATTTACAAATATCTCATTTGAGTCTCACAACAACCTTGAGAGGTAGGTAATATCATTGTCTCTGTTTTACAGATACTGAAACTGAGGCAAACGGAGGTTAAGTGACTAGCCCAGGGTGACATAGCTAGCAAGTGGCTAAACTTAGGTCTTCCTCCCTCCATGTCTGTCCAGTGCTCTATCCACAGCAACACCTAGCTGTTCTTGGTGGCTGAAGAGTGAGTCTATCATAGTATTTAGAACTAGGAAGGACTGTAGAGACCCTTAGTAAATGAGGAAATGGAGGCACACAGAGGTATAGTAAACTACCCCAAGTTTACAAAGCCAGCACAACTTTGAATGAACTTTACTCAAAGCCAAGCTAGACCTTTTCCAAAGGGAAAGGAAGCCGGAGAAAAATGCCATTGTCTTCTTAGGTCAGGGGAGTGTTCTTGGGAGAATCATGATGGTTTAATTTGGTCCCAGAAAATTTCAGTTGAGTAGGATAGTTTCAGAAGCTTGGGAGCCTTCCAGTCTGTGCTAGGTAGAATTCTTTTTGCATTTTTGACCTTTATCCTTGATATATTCCTATTAGCATTCTTTCCTCCTTGTAAATATATAACTTAGGAAAATCGTAAGTGTGGCCTGAAATATTCTGTTGATGGAGGGAGGGTTTGAGCACCAGAGCCAGGGCACCCTCCTCTGGAGACAGCAAGTCTTTGGGAGGCTTGAGATCACATTAGAGCTGGAGGAGAATGCTGAGCTTTGGTTGAATCCCATATTCAGAAATTATCCAGCAAGTGTCACTTAAAATGAAGTAGGAAATCTTGGATCAAGGACAAAGAGTGCCCAAGGGATTCCAAAGATTCTGAGTCCTTCAGCTCACCCTACAGCATGGAAGGATATTCTGGCAAGTCAGGAAAAACTGGTAATGAAGTAAAGGTTGTTGGTTTCATCCCCTTAAGGTAATGGTTGGGTTACAATGAGGTATAAGATGGTTTCTTTGGCCAAAGTCAAGGAAATAAATGGAGGTATGCCAGTTTGTTGACCCATATCATTAATGGCCAAATCCTTAAGGATGAATCATGAGCCCAGGAGATGAATTAAGATAGGCCCAGCTAGACGTTTTTGGTTCAGAATAATAAGAGTTAACATCCATATAATGCCAGTAATGTGCTAGGCATCACATTCAGTGCTTTGCAAGTATTATCTCATTTCATCCTCACAACAACCCTAGGAGATAAGTGTAATTTTGTCCCCCTTTTATAGTTGAGGAAACTGAGATTAAGTGACTTGTTCAGGGTCACTCAGCTAGGTTGGATTGAACTCGGGTCTTCCTGACTCATACCACTCTGCCCACTATCCAAAGCACAGAACCCCAGTAGGATCACCCATTTCAATCCCCTTTCCTTAGCCATTGCCTGATTCAGTCACCCTTTGTCCCTTATTGCTGCTAATGTTCTGGGATAGGATGGGCTATTACCTGGGTTGTGTCTCCTTACCTCTCCCTGGGGATTAGGTTAATTCTTTCCCTAAAGAAACTGTCCCCAATACTTGATTGGCCCAAGAGGCCAGCAGGGCGTAAGTCTCATTGCTATTGACTGGCTTCCTGGTAGCTTCAGACCCTGTTGACTGTGGCTTCCCGGTTATCCCAGGGCATAAATAAGCCCACTCATGTGGAGAAGAGCCCTTCAGACTTGGCAGATGGCCAAAGCAAGCCACCACACCCTGCCTGCCCTGCGGAACAGCTTCATTTCTATATGGAGGCAAGTTGAGTGTTGTAACCTTATTGAGTATTTTTTTATGCTATGGCTGAATAAACTTCCTTTTCTTAACTGCTGAGTGACCTACCAGTCTCTCATTTTGTCCCAACATACACACACATGCATAATGTAACACGACACAACACAACACAACATAATATATATATTTGTAATAACCTACCTGCTATGAGGATCAGATGAGATTATTTCTAAAGTACTTAGCACAGTGCCCAGCACGTATTAGCTGCTATCGAAATTATTCCCTTCTTCTTCCCTTCTACCTACTATACCAAGCTGCATAAGTGCATTTGTGTGTGTGTGTGTTTGTGTGTAGGTGTGTGAAGTATTTTTCTTTGTTTTTGGTGTAGACCTGTGACTTTGTAGAAATGGCGATGTCTCAGGACATAAACTCCCTCCACACTCTGTGGGGAACAAGTCAGTGAGAAAAGAGCAATGATATTACCGAGAAGACATGAGTCTTCTAGGGCATCCGAGTCATGAGATTTCCCTCCACACGTATGGCACATGTCTTCCTCATGCACATGATCCTACATGGACCTGCTTTTCTCAATGGTGATATGTGTACTTAGGGCAAAGCGTGCCCTAGGGTTATGAGGAGAATGTTTCAATTTTCATTATTTCCATTTTTTAAAATTACAATACTATTGCCTTTAATACCTTTGATTTGAAATAATTATTCTCCCTGAATAAAAATGATCACAGCAATAGGGGCTCTTAAATTACGGTTTTGACTAAATGTGGATTTACAGAGTACCTTGAACTTGGGATAGGTGTTCTGGGGACCCCACGTGTGAGGGTGAGTTGCTCCAGGTGCTATATACTACATACCACAGTCATAGTCTTATCTGATCCACCCTCCCCTCATCTCTCCTATATGTCAAAGAAAAAAGATAAGAAAAGCAACCAATATGTTAAGTACATCTGATAGCATAGGCACCACTGTAAATCCCGAAGTCTGCCACATTTCTCCTGAGAGGAGAGAAGTGTTTCCTTAATATTCTTCTGAATTGTTTCGTTATTGTATTTCATTTGAATTATGAACTATTTTAGGACTGCACAGTCTTTTTGAGATGCAGTTTGGTATAGCAGGTAGAAGGAAAAGGGAAGAGAATAGGCATTTACATAGCATCTATTATGTGCCAAGTATTGTGCTAAGGCCTTTGCAAATAATATCTCAGCTGAACCTCACAACAAACCTAGGGGGTAGGTACTATTATAGTACACATTTTAAATATTTGAATTCAAACCTTCCCGACTCCAGGCCCAGCACTCCATCCATTGTACCATCTGACTTGAAGTCAGAAATACCTGTGTTAGAATCTTGACTCCAGCACTTTGTTTTTACTATGTTACCCTGGATAAGTCATTTCATCTAGCTATGCTCCAGGCAATTCTCCAAGTTGTAGAGAAGGTGCTAACTTGCATGAGAGTCGGGACTTTTCTCATCTGGGAGTTCCCTGTATCAATGACTTCACAGGTCCAATGCTGAATCCTATGCTTACATCCATGTACCTTATTTTGTTCAGCCATTCCAACAGAAGGGCATCTACTACATTTCCAGCTACTAAGAATATTTTGGCATAAAGGAAATCTTGTTTTCTGTCTTTGACTTCTCTGTGCCCTATATTCTAGTGCTGGAATTGTTGGGTCAAAGAGTATGAGTGATTTAATTACTCTTCTTGTATGATTCCAAACTATTTTTCTGAACAGTTGGTCTAATCCACAAATCCATGAGCATTGTGTTAGGATACCTATCTTCCCACTTGCCCGCTAACATTGACTATTTCTGTCTTGTATCATCATTACCAATTTGATGTGTGTGAGGTGCCCTCAGAGCTCACATTTGTATTATAACAAGGACCTTTTGGAGATTATGATTGATTTGGGTGGGGGTGTTTTCTATTGTACAAACTTATATGAGCTGAGCATAAAGGATCTTCAGTACTTTTAAATATCAATTATTTCTTCAGTATACATTCTGTTTCAGTCAATACAAATCACAACTAATCCATGCTTTCCATGTTGTGTTAGGTAGTACCGGGGAACATTCAAGCTTTAGGTGTCATATAATCTTTTGCCCTCAAGGAACCTACAATCTCATAATGATTATACTCAAATGATTATAACATGGTATTATATATGGAATGTGGGTGAAAGAAATGTAAACAAAGTACTATTATGAGGTCCAAATGGGGAAAAGTCATCATTTTCTCACTGGGAAGATATCAGGAAAAACATCACAGAGAAGGTAGCATTTTAGTTGGAATGACTTTAAAGGATCGTTAGCAATTCAACAACCCAACACAAAGGATTTGCACCTGGGTCTTCTTACTTAAAATCCAATGCCCAGAGTTATAATTAAAAATTTCTGCATCCAGGGCAAATAACATTACCAACACCTGTGCCAGGCAGAATGAAATGGGGTAGGGGATAGGAAATACAGCTTCTGGTAGATTGCTATTTTAATTAATTATTCTTGCCAACTAGGTACTAAGCTCCATTGTTTCTAAACTTCTAAAGGACTGCAAGTGCCCCCCAAATTTAATGCCCTAGGATAAAAGCTTATTTGTTTCACCCTAGCAAAAGCTTTTTCATTATACCAGGAGAATGTTTGCCCCATAAATTTCCTGAGAAGGCAGTTATCCCCAGCTATTTCTAGGGTCAATGCCATTGTCCTCTAACTCTCAGCTCATTCTTTTTTTGGCTGCGCAGGGCTTTCTCAGAAGTGCATGTGTAAGGAGCAAATTCTAGAGGAAAGGACTTTTGGATTCACTGCAACATCACCATAGAAATGCCAAGGGAAAAGAAACATGAGAAACAAGCCAAGAGCAATCTTAATTGTTCTTATGATTTTCTATGAGCAGATTCTCCTAGTATAATGAAAGCACATTCAACAGGATGTAAAATTCCCCTGTTGAGAGATTTTCTTTTTATGTTCAAGAGCCAAGATGTTAAATGACATCTTAGGAGAACCTTACATTTTCTAGCTTCTGAAATCTCTCAAGGATTTTGAGAATATTAAAAACATTTTTTTTAATAAGTCCATTACAAGCAAAATGATGAGAGTCCCCTAAAGTCCCAACTTGGGATAGAATAGAAATCTTTCCTTTGTTAATCCCATGGTTGCTCTCATATTCTACAGGCTGTGTGGATTTGGAAATGGAGTCTCTTTGTATATTTGGATGTTTTTATTTGGCTAATTTGATTTTTAAAATAACCTGGGTAACCTTGATAGAAGAAGGTATAATAAAACTCACTTGATAAGTGTCTGAGTACTGAGAAGACCTTGGAATTCTAAATTGAGCAAGACTTTTTGCAGTGGTGGGATCCCCTGTGCAGCAATGATGGATGAAGGCAAACTCTTTTGCATATGATAAGTAGATACATGAATTTGCTGCAGAGAAAGGAGGTAGAATAAAGACTAGGTACAATCTCTGCCCCTACTTTAATAAATACATACATATACATGTATGTATGTAACACAAATGTGTATACATATTTTAGGCATATATACCTCCTGCCTGCATAATAATATAGATATACATAAATACAGTTTCTATTTATTTATATATGTGTTGTGTGTATGTACATATAATGTCCTAAAAGTTTCAGTGCCATTTTAAGATATTAAAGCTGTATATACAACATTCATACGTATATGAATGTTCCAAAAACCTTTTAAGTTTTCATAGCTATAAATGACATTGGGATTTTGGGAATACCCTGTTTATGTGTGCGTGTTTATGTGTGTTCATATGTGTGATTGTACATACATAACAACACGAGGGACACACCATGTATCTTGCACATGTGTTTGTGTGTGCAGACCCTCACATAAAGGACATGTGTGTGCATTATGGTGTGTTTGTATGTGCATGTATATCCTTATATACATGTATGCATGCACTACACCTGTGTCTTTTATTTATGTGCACATATGTGAGCATGCATGAAGGATATAACAAGGATTAAGTTACTAAAGTTTAAAATATCACTAAGCTTTTTGAGTGTGTGAGGGCAGAAGGGTACAGAAATACATACAAATACATATACACACATACTGGGAGTGGGAAAACACAGCAAATCTTATAGCTATTATCAAGAACTGCGAAAGGGTGATTGTCAAATGCTCCAAACCCAGGGCAGTACCATGGACAGGTCGCTGAATGTGTGTCTCTGCCTCCCCCATCCTAGCTCTGTGACTGGGGGTCAACTCGGTTTCTCTGCCCTTTAGTTGCCTAATATCACACCTGAACGGTTCCCTCCCTTGTAGAACTGTCTTTTGGATCAACAATAATATCTTATGGTGAGTAAAATGTTCTGTAAACCCTAAAGCCCATATAAACTTCTGC